>CM038142.1:140617694-141817694 GCA_021437245.1 Aegilops speltoides | reverse complement strand
AAGAACAGAATAGAAACACAAAGCAGCAGTAGGAGTTTTATCTCTCCGCAGAGCTCCGAAGCTGGGTAAAATCCCTCGCGTGCTTTCGCCTTGATCTGCTCTTCGTGCGCTCTCCGCTCCCTTGCCGGACCAGAAGGGGCCCTGCCCCATAGGTGTTCGTTTCCCACGACATCTTTGGCGCACCAGGTAGGGGGGCGTCGAGGTCGTGCGTACCTGACCCGGCGTCTGTGCGTGCTACATCAACATCTTCATCGACATGCCACCGAAGAAGAAGGCTTCGGAGGTGGCCGCTCCGTCTACGACTATCCTACCGCCACCGGAGCAAACCGGCGGTGGGGTGGACGCCGGCGGAGGAGCGGGCGCCGATGGGGGGACTCACGTCGTCACCAGGTCCAAGGACAAGGCCCCGCAAGCTTCAGCGTCTGTGCATCCACCGTACCCCTCCCAGGAGGTACAAGATCGACAACGCCACGGCGCTCCTAGCACCGTGCTCGCGTTGGAACAAGGCCAAGCCGGCGGATCGCGGGACGCTCAAGGACAACATGCACGCCAACACGCTGGCACGAGCACAGTACGGTCGCCTGGGCGAGATGTTTCTCCTTCTAACAATGTTAGGAGTTTGAGCATATCCCGCACCTCGCGTCGCTCGCCACCGCCGCCCAAGACTCCAGAGGAAGCGCTGGCCCAAGCCCAGCTGCTTCTAGATTACCCTCCAGCACCAGACAAGATCGACGACTGGAGGATCACCATCCAGAGCCTCATCGGCTTCTCCAACGGCGACAAGCCCCGGCAACCGAGCACATCGAAGCCTCGGCAAGACGCCCGGGCGCAAGCCAACGCCGACAAGACCCCTGGGGGTGCCACCACCATGCACTCCCCGCCCCGAAGGCCAAGATCGCCGACTCGCCGGGCCAACCTCGACACCGACTCCACCGCGTAGTCGGACCCGCGAGCTCGCTGCGATCAACGCCAAGTTCTCCAAGAACGACGACACGAAGACGCTCGCACTCGCATCGAGCGCAGAAGAGAAGCGCGGCGTCAATCTGACCAGCGCTGCCAGGGCCCATCGTCGATATGCATGCTCCAGGGGAACCAGCGACTTGTCAGACGCGGCAGGTTGCCCTGCGTTCACCCGTGAGCTGCGGCAAGTCCAGTGGCCCAGTAACAAGAACTTCAAGCCGGACATACCCGAGAAGTACGATGGTAGGATACATCCGTTAGAGTTCCTCAGCGTCTACACCATCGCGGTGCAGGCTACCGGGGGGCGCGACGAGAAGATCCTCGCCAACTACTTCACGCCGGTGCTCAAGCCCAACGCCGATCTTGGCTCATGCACTTGCCGGACAACTCCATCTCTTCGGCGGACTGTGCCATCGGTTTGTCGGCGCTTTCACAGGTGCCACAAACCCCATGGCCAGAGAGCGATCTTCATTTGCTCTCCCGTAGGAGGAGAACCCTCGCAAGTACATACAGAGATTCAGCCAAGTGCGCGCGAACATCCTGCGTCCACCCCGCCGCGGTTATCGGCGCGTTCCATCGAACGCGTAATCAAGCAGGATGAGGAGGAGATGGCGATGTGCAAGATCGAGATGTCGTGAGCTATATGCTCGCCGACAAGTGTGCACGAGCTGAAGAGGGAGGAAACTTCCGGAGAGAATGTAGGAGCGTATGATCTCGACAAGAGGACGCCCCGGCAAAGAATAACCGGAGGCGGAATAACAGAAAGAGGAAGGCTAAGGATGTGCTAGTCGTCGAGCAGCCCGGCAATGGAGGTGGCGCCGAGAAGGCCAAAGCTGGTGACTCCGGCGAGGCTGTGGTGGCCGCCGACAAGCAGGACGGCTCCGGCAAGCAGTACTGCAAGATCCACCGCCCCAAGGGCCATGACCACCAAGCATGCAAGAAAGTTGAGCAGATGGCGGAGCTACAGAAAGCTGAATATGAGCGCCGCGACAGGGAGAAGGCCCAGGAAGGTGGCGGAGGATCCGGCAAGAAGCGTCCCGCCTGGGAGGGCGCCAAGGCAAGGCCAAGCAGCGGCAAGGAGACAGCCTCCCAGCTGCGCGACAAGGACGAAGACGAAGATGAAGATGATGAGATGGAGGAGGATGAGACTGGCGAGCAGGAGTTCCAGAAGGCAACAGAGGTTTTGTGTGTCGACGGCGGTGCTTCTCAGACACCACGCACCACCAACTCAAACAAGGGGTGCGGAAGTGAACGCAGCAGTAACCGTCCGCTGAATCGCACAAGCCCTCAAGTGGTCCAAAGACGCCCATCATTTTTGATGTTGAGGATCACCTGATCACATCATCGCGGTCGGTGCCTGCCGATGTTGGTTTCGCCAACCATCCGCAACCTCAAGGTCACGAAGATGTTGGTTGACGGCGGGGCCGGCCTGAATCTGATCTCTTCCGCGGTGCTCAAGAAGCTCCAGATCCCCGACAGCGAACTCGAAGAGACTGGTACCTTTCAAGGAATAAATCCGGGAAGGAGCAAGCCGAAGGGGAAGATTACACTGCCAGTAACATTTGGCAGTGAGCTGAACTTCAGGACAGAGAGAGTCACGTTTGACGTTGCTGATTTCCCATTGCCCTACAATGGGATACTCGGCCGTCCAGCGCTTGCCAAGTTCATGGCAGCCTCTCACTACGCCTACAATGTGCTCAAGATGCCTTGTCCGATAAGTGTTATTTCTGTCCATGGCGACAAGAAAGATGCACTTATCTGTACCAACAAGATCTACCGGGAAGCAAAGCAGCCGCGCAGAACGCAAACCACTTGCCGCCAAGCTCCCGGGAAGAAGAAGACCAAGTCCGCAAGAGTAGCTCGATGCCCACTCCGCAAGCGCACTCTTCGGAGTGCTGCGCTACCGCCGAGGACGCACCATCGAGCTCCACCGCAAGTGCAAGAAGGCAAAGACAGCGACACTCGAGACCAAGAAAGTGGCCGCCAAGGAGGACGGCACGGTGGTACCTTCACCATCGGTCGACGCTGACCCTAAATAGGAAAGCGCCGTTGTTTTCCTCTGCGGGCGAATGTCGATGTGTTTGCATGGCAAACATCCGACATCCCCGGTGTTCCCAAAGAAAGTAATTGAGCACCACCTGCCGCCTGCCCTCACGCCGCCCGCCAAGCAGAGAGTCGGGAAACAAGCAGTGGAGCGTCAAGAGTTCATTGCAGAAGAGATCAAGAAGTTGGAAGCAGCAGGCCTTGTCCGAGGAGTACTCCATCCAACGTGGTTAGCCAATCCAGTAGTCATGCGCAAAGCAAATGGGAAGTGGAGGCTTTGTATTGACTTCACTGATGTTAATAAAGCTTGTCCCAAAGATCCATTTCCCTTGCCGCGCATTGACCAGATTGTCGACTCCACGGCAGGATGTGATCTGCTTTCATTCCTTGATGCATACTCAGGATATCATCAGATCTTCATGGCAGAAGAGGATGAAGAGAAAACCGCATTCATTACTCCATGTGGCATGTACTGTTTTGTGCGGATGCCTTTCGGACTAAAGAATGCCGGTTCAACATTTGCAAGAGTAGTCAGTCATGCTTTTGAGCCACAGCTGCACAGAAATGTAGAAGCTTACATGGATGATATAGTGGTCAAGAGCAGAGACAGAGCAACTTTGATCCAAGATTTGGACGAGACTTTTGCAAATCTGCGCAAGATCAATCTCAAGTTGAATCCCGAGAAGTGCGTGTTTGGAGTTCCTTCCGGCAAGCTTCTTGGATTCTTCGTATCTCAGCGGGGGATCGAAGCCAATCCCGACAAGATCAAAGCCATTGAACATATCGAAGCACCGAAGCGCGTCAAGGATGTGCGAAGACTTGCCGGCTATGTTGCTGCTCTCAGTAGGTTCATCTCTAAGTCTGCAGAGCGCGCCCTGCCATTTTTCAAAATTTTGAAAAAGGCAGGTCCAATGAAATGGACTCCGGAAGAGGAGACTGCGCTGCAGGACTTGAAGAGATACCTATCCTCCACTCCAATACTTGTCGCACCTAAGCCACATGAAAAGTTGCTGCTATATCTGGCGGCAACGAATCAAGTGGTTAGTGCTGCGTTAGTAGCGGAGAGGGAGGCGGATGATGAGCCAGCGACCGCGGCAAGCGAGTCCAGCGACAAGCAGGGGGCTTCCCCGACAAGTTCTGGTTCCGGCAAGAATGGATCTGCGCAGCCACAAGAAGAGAAACAGAAGAAGATGACGCAGCGCCCAGTTTACTTTGTCAGTTCCCTTCTGCAGGGGGCTAGATCAAGGTACTCTGGTGTGTAGAAGTTGCTTTTCAGCCTTCTCATGGCCTCAAGGAAGCTGCGCCATTACTTTCAAGCGCATGAGATCACAGTTGTCACTCGCTTTCCGTTAAAGAGGATATTGCAGAATCCAGAAGCAACGGGCAGGATTGTCGAGTGGGCACTGGAATTGTCAAGCTTTGGCCTCAAGTTTGAAAGTACTTCAACTATTCAGAGCCGAGCATTGGCAGAATTCATAGCAGAGTGGATGCCAACACCTGATGAAGAAACTCCGGAGAAGAGCATCCCCGTCAAGGAAGCGAGCAAAGAGTGGATCATGTACTTTGATGGTGCCTTCTCGTTGCAAGGCGCCAGTGCGGGTGTGCTGCTTGTCGCACCCACCGGAGAGCACCTCAAGTACGTGATCCAAATGCACTTTCCCAAGGAGCAAGCAACAAACAATACTGCAGAGTATGAAGGCTTGCTTGCCGGACTCAGGATCGCGGCAGACCTTGGGATCAAGAAGCTCATTGTCAGGGGTGACTCACAGCTTGTCGTCCGCCAAGTGAACAAAGATTATCAGAGTCCGCTGATGGAAGCCTACATTGATGAAGTGAGGAAGCTAGAAGAACATTTTAGTGGCCTGCAGATGGAACATGTTCCAAGAGCTCAGAACGACATTGCAGATGGCCTATTAAAATGTGCCGCACTAAAGTTGCCTGTGGAACAAGGGATTTTTGTGCTCAAGCTGACTCAGCCGTCTGTAACACCATCATCTGGACAGAGCAAGAAGAGAAAGTTGGTTACTGGCGACTACTTTCCAGCAGAGCTCCCCGAAGCCGCCGCCAAGAAGGTCCCGAAGATCAACACACAGAGTGCTAAGGAGCAGTCTGCTCCGACAAGCCCTAGGGTTTGTTTCGTTGAAGCAAACGCTCCCGACAAGTTGTGTCCCGACACACTTGCCGGGGAGCATCATGCTCCGGCAGAATCCCAGATTCTAGCCGTAGAAGCAGATGTTCCCGCAGCATCATTTGCGCCTTTAGTCCTTGTCGTTGAGCCACAAGCTCCGGCATGGGCACAGCAGATCGTCCACTTCCTTCAAACAGGAGAACTTCCCGAAGATCAAGAAGAAGCGGAGAGAGTAGCCCGGCAATCAAGTATGTACCAGCTTGTCGACGACATACATACTGCATGTAAGAAGATTCAACAGAGTGAAATTAAAGTGCATTTCCGGGAAGATGGACAGAACTGTTGGCGGAGATACATGGAGGCATATGTGGTCACCACATTGGCGCAAGAGCACTTGTTTAAAGGCCTTCCGCAAGGTTTCTTCGGCCGACAGCCCTCCAGATGCAATCGCACAAGTAACCAAGTGTGAAGCGTGCAGGCCCACTCCAAGCAGATACATCAACCAGCTCAAGCTCTCCAAACAATCCCTTTATCCCGCCATTTTCGTCTGGGGCTCGACATCCTCGCCCCTTTCCCCGAAGTTGTCGGGGCTTTGAGTACTTGTACGCTGTAATCGACAAGTTCACAAAGTGGCCCGAGGTGGAAGCAAGGAGGAAGGTGACAACCGCGACAAATGCCAGTCAAGTTCTTCAGTCAATTGTTTGCCGTTTCGGAGTCCCTAACAGGATCATCACCGACAATGGCACACAATTCATGAGCCGCACCTTCATGCAGTACGTCCAAGATCTTGACGCCAAGATCTGCTTCGCTTCTGTTGCTCACCCGAGAAGCAATGGTCAAGCGGAGAGGGCAAACGCTGAAGTGCTGCATGGGCTCAAGACCAGAACTTTCGACAGGCTGCGCAAGTGCGGAAGAAATTGGATCGAGGAGCTGCCAGTGGTTCTTTGGTTGATCAGGACGACGCCAAATCGAGCCATTGGCCAAACACCTTTTGCTCTAGTCTATGGAGCAGAAGCAGTTCTCCCCATGGAACTCGTATACGGATCGCCTCGAGTGCTCCCTTATGATGAGCTTGAGCAAGAACAGCTGCGGCAAGATGAGGCGCTGCTCCTCGAGGAAGATCGTCTTTAGGCTGTTGTACGAGCTGCTCGTTACCAGCAAGCTTTGTGCCGCTACCATAGCCGCAAAGTTAATGCCAGAAGCTTCGAGGAAGGCGACCTTGTTCTTCGGCGCGTTCAATCCGCCAAAAATTCCAACAAGTTGACGCCGAAGTGGGAAGGCCCTTATCGGGTGAAACGAGTCACTAGGCCCGGCGCTGTCCGCCTTGAGACCGAAGATGGCTTTACGGTGAGCAACTCCTGGAACGTAGAGCATCTTCGCAAGTTTTACCCATAAGGCGCGGTTGCCGGAATCTGTTCCGGCAACCACCTTTTGTACAAGCCTTGCCGCTGTTGCATGTAACCCTTTGTACAAAGCCGAGCACAGATCCCGTGCTTAAATAAAGTTCGTATGCTCAGCACATGTTGTCAAATTTCATGCCTTTTTCTTTTTTGCATGTATTATCTGACACTTTGTGCAGCACTCGCCCCCGGTAAGCGATAACGAGCCTTAAAGCTCCATATCTTTATTTTCTCTTCTTTCTTTTGTTCGAAAAGAAGGTTCCTTCGCCCACAAGTTAACCGGGGGGGAAGGAGAGGATAAAGGTGTGGACCAGGCGTCGTTCAAAAAATACTGCCTTGCTGGGACGCAGACGACAGAAAAGCTAAGTTGCCAAAGCTTGAGCACAGTCAGTTTTAAATTTTTAAGTTATATTCCTTGAACGACCGTGCCTTGTATGGAAAACCTGAGCGCGGAGGAACCGGTTCGTGGTTGTTGCGCCTTTACTTTGTTTCGAGTCCGCTCAACAATGAAAGTGTGTGCGACTAGCCCGACAAGGTTTCTTGCCGGAGGCAACACCGCCAAAGAGTTGGCGATGTTCCAGACTCAGCCAATGCAAGTGTGCTTATGCCGCAAGTTCCCTAAAAAGCGTAGGGTAAAAACATACAAGGGATGGAACCAAATAAAGGAAATAACATAGCAGATAATACCCAGAATAAAGTTATATTACAATAAATAACTTGCCGCGCTCTAATGGGTTGTTCCTATGACATATCTAGCAGCGGCAAGAAAAAGGAGAAGAAGGGTGGCTTAATCCACGCGCTCGCCATCAACCCTCCTGACCTCATTCACCTTGTCCACGATGGGTGCGACAATGGCTTTGAGTTCTTCAAGATTAGCACCCGCCGGCAGCTTCTTGAGGACGCGGGTGAGGTCAAGACCCGGATTGCGGAAGAGTATCTTCACCAGCACCTTCGCCAAGACCTTGGCGCAGATTGCGCGCGACTTGTCCGCCAGCTTCTTTGGGATCCTTTCCCGGAGTTGCTGGAGGGCCGTCACCACGCCCTTGAAGAAAAGAGTAAGCTTGGCGCTGGGCTGGAGGTTTTCGTCGGTGGAGTACCCGAAGCCCGCCAAGTCCAGCTCCGCCAGCTCCTCGTCAATGGCTGCGGCAATGTTGACGAGGCCCTCCGTCCAGAGCTCCACCGTAGCCTTGAAAGTGTTCTGAGTCTCGGCGGCCCTCGTCAGCAGCTCCTCGTTGCCCTTGACCTCTTTCTTCAAGTCATCCTCTCGCCTCTTGGCGGCGTCCAGCGTCTCCGTCAAGGTGGCCAGTTTCAGCTCCAGATCAGCGCTCGAGTCCTTGGCGGTGTTCAGTTCCTTGATCTTGTCGGCAAGTTGAACTTGCAGATCGCCATGGGCAAGGGCATCCTTCTCACGTTCGCGCTGGAGTGCGGCAAGCTCATCATTCTTCCCTTTCATGTTCGCCTCCAGCTGCATCATCTTCACCTCTAACTCCTTCTTGGCGGCCTCAGCAGCCACGGCGGCATCTTTTGCCTCCTTGAGTGCCCCGCCAAGTGATTGCTCCCGGGCCTCAAGCTCCTCCTCGTGGCTGTCCAGATTAACCTTCTTCTATGTCAGTTCACCTTCCCGCCTGGACAGCTCTTCAGCGGCGAGCCTCTGCTGCTCCTCGGCTTCAGCCTTTTCCAGGATGAACGCCTTCTTCGCCTCGTCAAGTTGCGCCCTCTCCTCCGCAATGGATCGGAGGGCCTCCTGGTTGCGGCTCTTGAGCTCCTCCTCATGTTTCTCTATGTCAACTCCCGCCCGCGTGACAAGCGGTTCCCGGGACTCGAGCTTCGCTTGTCGGGCGCGGTAGAGTGACACTAGCTTCCGTAGCAACTGCTCCTCCTCGGACTCGCCACTGCTGCTGCTGGGCGCGTCAACCACTGCCAGCCCAGCAGAGGCGAGTACTTCCCCATCAAACTCCTCTCCTTCGACCGGGCGCCTGAGCTCGACGCCAGAGGAAGTTTGATGTATACGCCTGCCCGCCTTCAAGTAGGCGCTGGTGGGGCTCCTCGAGCCCGTGCCGCATCACGGCGGAGGGGTCGGCGGTCGGTGCAGCACCTTGCACTCCTGCGCCCTCCGGTCGCCAAGACGATCGCCGACCTCGCCAACTCTCGCCAAAGAGCCTTGGCGGCCTCTCCGTCGGCGGGTTCATCACGCCTCTTCCTCGTCGGGCGGCATCTTCAAGACGCCAAGGCGCCTTCCTCGCCGGTGGCCTCGGTCCCATCGGGTCTCAGAAGAGGGGATCTCAAGACAGAAGAGGAAAGAAAAGTCAAGCAAATATCCAAAAAAGATCCAAAAGAAGATCGAAGAAAAACCCGAGGGAAGATTTCGACAAGGAGGGTTACTCTCTTTGGGCTCAGAACCATGGGCTCCACCACCGGGGCTCATCGTTCCTTCCCTTGCCGGGACCTCCTCTTGCCAGGAGCGCCCCTTGTCGGAGAATCGCCCCTTGGCGGCGTGAGTCGGCAGGCAAGCACCTCCGGGCGGTTTCGCTTGCTCTCGTGGACATGTTCTGCTCCTACACAAATAAATCAACGATCAAGATGTCAAGAAAGAAGAAGCACCCATGCGCTACCGCAACAGAAGTGAACCAAACACTTACGCTGGGGGCTGTCTGGGCTGCTGCGAGGAGAAGGAATCGGTCCGGCAAGGTGGTCTCGGACGTCTCTTCGCCATCACAGCAGATCGCCCTCGATGACGCACCACGGGACCTTGGCTTCTCTTCGCTTCTCTCCGCCAGAGTCCTGAAATAGAACAGGGATTCAGAGAGAAGCAAATTAGATACAAGACAAACAACGACAAAGATCAAAGAAAATTAAGTATAGCGAGAAGAAAGCCTTACTCCTCCTCCTCTTCTTCCTCCTCGTCGGAGCTCAGCGTAGAGAGGTCGAAGTCTGGTACCCTTTCTGCGGGCGAGGTGGAGGGGTAGGCTCCCTTGGACGTTTGCCGGGAGCTGCGGCAGGATCAGGCGTGCCCACCCGAGAAGACCCCGCCTCAGTTGCCGGCACGGCCTGAGATGCTCCCGCGGCAACGGTACTTGCCACGGTAGAGCGCATCCCACGATGCTGCGGCTGTTGGCCTGCCTGCCGCCCTGCTGTATCTCCAACTCGACAGAGGCGCCTTCTTGGTTGGAATTGGGGCTGCGCTGGGGGCTCCACCTGCGGCAAGCTGCTCGAAGACGGCCGGCCGCTCGCGCCCTCGGCGGGCTCGCTCGCTTCGGCCTCGGGCTCCCCCTCGCCAACGACTCCTCCGGCAAGGTCCTCCCGGTCGGCAAGGCTTGCCGCCTCGGCCGCCTCTGCCTCCTCCAACGTGAAGCCAAACTCGCCCGCGGCCCTACTGGCGATGTACCGCATCTCGTCATCGGTGGTGTCGCGAGTGAGGAGCTTCTGCTCGTCGGCATTGACTGCTATCTCCGTCAAGCCATCGAAGAATTGCCGCACGACATCGTCGGGCGGCTCCATCCAAGTTGGGCTTATCCCATGCGAAGTCGCACTCGCATCATTATGCAGATGCGATCGCTACCGGGAGTTGTTGCACAATGGGATGACGCCTGCGCGCAGCTGAACCACTCGATGGTTGGCGCCATGCTTGAACAGCTCCTTCAAAGATCCCGCCAAGCTCCGTAACTGTGAAGTTGAAGTTGAGGCCTCGACACAACCTCATGATATCCGCCGGCCGCCAAACAGCGGCGGGCTCTCCCCTCTCGCGCAGAGGGGCAATGCGACGTGAAGGAAATCCGTGCTAACCGCCTCTGCCAGTGAGCTCCGCAAGCTCGAGCCGGAGGATTCGGTAGTGGCAATCTTCACTTGGCGTCGTCCGTGACAGAGAGCTCCAGCCGCCGCAAGACTACCTGTGTCTCGACGCAGGTTGGTGAATGGCTGCGGATTGGCGCCAGCGATCCAGCACCATTCCGCCTCCACTCATCCCACTTGCCGCGGAGCTCGCCGCGATACACTTCCTTCATGCCGATTCGTGAGGTCCAGCGATTCCGCCAGCCAATGGTTCTCCTTTCTCGGCTCGGGGGGTGAAATAGTGGCAAAAAAGAGCAACATTTGGGTGGATGCCAACGAAGTTCTCGCAGAGGTGTGCGAAAACCGCCATTGTCAGAACGGCGTTGGGGGTGAAATCAAGAAGATGAAACCCATAGGTATTCATGATGTCGCAGAGAAAATCAGAAAAAGGTGGGCAAAGCCCACAATAGAAGAACACCGGAAAGAAATAGTACCCTTTTGGGCACCGCTTCGAAGTGGAGGCTTCGGCGGAGAGCACCGGCGTGCGCGGATGCGCTCGCGTCTCCGTCGACCAGAAGAGGTAGAACTCCTCCCGCAGCGCCTTCGGGGTGAGCTCGGGGGGGAAAAGCACCCGCTCCTTGCGCAGCGCCTCGAGCCGCAACGCCTCGGCCGACTTGGTGCTCGACTTCATGCTCTTGCCAGTCTTCAGAGCCATGGCGGAAGTGGTGGGGGAACGGGGAGGTGTTGACGGAGACAGCGGCGACGGGCGGCGGAGCGCTGCTCTCTTTCGGCTTGGGAAGCGGAGGGGAGCGGCGGAGCTTTCGGAGGAAGGAACTGCAAGTGGAGAAGGTGGGGGAACGGCCCTCTTTCCTCTGCTTATAAACAGGGGAGGCGAACGTTACACATTTCCTGATTTAAGTATTGCCCACAATCTCTCCCACGACGCCGCGATTGACGAGTGCCGTTACGGGAGGACGCGGTGGATACGGAGTAGATTTGGTTTGGACCCAGTGCAAGGCGTTCGCGTTCTGCTTTTGGGCCTAGCCCAATAGCGCTTCGGCACCGTATGGGCCCAGTTCGGGGCTCTGTCGGTGTACTAAAGTAGCGGTACCTTAGTATCCCGAACTTGTGCACGGCAATCGCGAAGACCAGCGCTGGCAAGGCTTGCTTGGCGTCCGCCAAGACCCTTCGTTATTTCTATTACGCCATTCAAGAACAAAGTGTTAATCGAGAAGATAGAGTCCCGGCAAGAGAAGCTTGCCGGGAAGGACGAGACCCCGGCAAGAGGAGCTTGCCGGGAAGGCCAACCAAGACCCGGCGAGCGGCAAGCTTATGGGCGCGACAAGACAGCGATCAGGGCGAGGCGCTTGTCACGGCGGAGCTACCACTCTGCCCCATGCTCCAGCAAGATCCGACGACGTGTCGCCGCAGATCACTCCCGTGCACGTGGCGGGTAGTCTGTGCAGCCAAGCGGTGCGAGGTGGCAAGAGAAGATGACAAGGAGGCCATCGTGGCGATCGGTGGCGCCTCTAACGGTCGCTTCCTACACTGTTTGAGCGACCGGACGGGCATTAAATGCCCTTGTCCCCTGCCGTCAGAGTTAGGTAGGGGCACTGTTGATAGCGGTTGTACCAATCCCGCTTTTACTTTTTTACCCTCTTCCTACGCTGCACACTGCCGGTGACCCTTTAGACTATAAAAGGAGGCCCATGCGACGAGAAGGGGTTCACTCATTCAAACTACAACACACCCACGCTCTTGAGCAAGAACAGAATAGAAAGACAAAGCAGCAGAGGAGTTTTATCTCTCCGGAGAGCTCCGGCCGGGTAAAATCCTCGCGTGCTTTCGCCTCGATCTGCTCTTCAGGCGCCTCCGCCTCCCTTGCGGGACTGAAGGGGCCCTGCCCCATAGGTGTTCGTTTCCCACGACACACTTTTAGTATGGGTGTCGTTATTGCTAAACGGTTAAGCCTGAACCATACAAAGGGCCCCATCTTTGGAGGTATCTATGTTGCACGCCTTGCTAAACATTTTGAGATACCTATTAGACATGATGAGAAAGAGGAGACACTGCTGCCTCTTACTTATTTAGATTACAGGCGCATGGTAGCGCATGAGTTTATTGTTGACAATGATGATAATATGCTTCTGTATAACTTGAGATTTAATAAGAAACACAATGAGATTATTACCCTGCCTGCGCCTTTGTTGTTTGATTTAACTGCATACCATTACCTTGTCTTGTCGGAAGCGGTGTACGCGCATCAAGGCAAGACATCCGCTCCAGATCCTGAGTCGGAACCTCCACTGGACCCTTGCCGTCCATCATCTTATCAATGGGATCCGGAGGAGATTGCTAGCCAGTGGTATCCAGATGACACTCCTCAGTACACTGGGGAGAGTAGCCGCGGTCCTTTGCATTAGACCAACTTAGGCTAAAAGCCTAAGCTTGGGGCAGTACGTATTTCTCACCGACTTTACATTAATCTCCACACACTATTCTAGTTTTCGGTGATCATACTCTTTCACTGTATTATCCATGCTAGTTTAATTTCTTTTCTAGCTTTCTTCTTGTGTGTTTGATAAACCTTAAGAAAACCAAAAAAATAGTTAGTTTAATTTCCATGCTTGTAGTAGTACTTAAAATAAAAACCCAAAAAGATTTCTCGTTCTTCTTTTGCTTGTTGGGAGCTTTCTCGTGTAAATAGTTTTATTTCTTTTGGGGGTCAAGAGTAGAAGACCATAATGAAAATGTTTAGTGGCTCTCATATGCATGATTGTTGATTTAACTTAGAGCCCATATTACCTTGTCTTCTCTTTTGAATTGAATGCTTGCAGATTCTAGCTTAGTCCAATGCACGTGCACTATTATTATTATACGCACCGTTTAGTCATGCAAGTGAAAGGCAATAATGATGATATATGATGAACTGATTGAGATGAGAGAAGCTGGTATGAACTCGACCTCTTTTGTTTTTGTAAATATGATGAGTTCATCGTTCCTGATTCAGCCTATTATGAATAAACATGTTTGCAATGACATTTAGAGATTATAGTTTCTTATGCCATGCTTAATTAGCCGGGAGCTTATAATGATTTACCTTGTGTGCCAACATGCTATTAAAATGGTTGTGATGTGGTATGATAGGATGGTATCCTCCTTTGAATGAATTGAGTGACTCGACTTGGCACATGTTCACACATGTAATTGAAACAAATCAACATAGCCTTCATGATATTTATGTTCATGGTAGATTATATCCTACTCATGCTTGCACTCAGTGTTGATTAATTTTAATGCATGTTCATGACTATTGTCGCTCTCTCAGTTGGTCGCTTCACAGTCTTTTGCTAGCCTTCACATGTACTAAGTGGGAATACTGCTTGTGCATCCAAACTCTATAAACCCCAAAGTTATTCCATATGAGTCCACCATACCTTCCTATATGCGGTATTTACCTGCCATTCCAAGTAAATTTGTATGTGCCAAACTCCAAACCTTCAAATGAAATTCTGTTTTGCATGCTCGAGCAGCTCATGTTTCAACTAGGGTTGTCCGTATCTTTCATGCTAGGTGGGTTATTCTCAAGGGGAGTGGACTCCGCTCCTCATTCACGAGAAAATGACTGGTAACCGGGATGCTTAGTCCCATGATCAAAAAGATCAAAGCAAATCAAAATAGTTAAAACAAAACTCCCCCAGGACTGTTGTTGGTATGGACGGTACCCCATTGTTTCGGATGGCCGAGGCGTGTGCTTGTTGGTGGTGGGGGAGTATAAACTTTACCATTGTGTTTGGGAACCGCCTATAATGTATGTAGCATGGAAGATATCACCATCTCATAGTTGTTGTGTTGACAGTAAAAGTATACCGCTCAAAATGTTATTCATCTCTATTTTAAAATCGAGCTCCGGAACCTCTACGAATCCCTCCTTCCCTCTGCGAAGGGCCTATCTATTTACTTTTATGTTGAGTTATCATCCTCTTATTAAAAAGCACCCGCCGGAGAGAACACTGTCATTTGCATTCATTACTATTAATTTATATTGGGTATGACTTGACTGGATCTATTTTACCATGAATTACAATGTTTAGTCAAACCTTGAGCTTTAAAGGTGCTCTGCATTTATGTTTTGCGGTCTCAGAAAGGGCTAGCGAGATACCATTTTGTTATATCATATTATGATTGTTTTGAGAAAGTGTTGTCATCCGAGATTTATTATTATTGCTCGCTAGTTGATTATGCCATTGATATGAGTAAACATGAGACCTAAGTGTTATTGTGAATATGGTTAGTTCATAATCTTTGCTGAAAACTTGAATGCTGGCTTTACATATTTACAACAACAAGAGCAAACAGAGTTTGTAAAAGCTTTTGTTTATCACTTTTTGTTTATCAACTGAATTGCTTGACGAAAAGCAAAGGTTTAAGCTTGGGGGAGTTGATACGTATCCAACGTATCTACTTTTCCAAACACTTTTGCCCTTGTTTTGGACTCTAACTTGCAGGATTTGAATGAAACTAACCCGGACTGACGCTGTTTTCAGCAGAACTACCATGGTGTTGTTTATTGCGCAGAAAACAAAAGTTCTCGGAATGACTTGAAAATCCATGGAGATAACTTTTGGAAAATATAAAAAATATTGGCGAAAGAATCAAGGCCAGGGGGCCCACACCCTGTCCACGAGGGTGGGGGCGCGCCCCCTCCCCCTCGGCGCGCCCCCCTGTCTCGTGGGCCCCCTGATGCTCCACCGACCAAAACTTTAACTCTATATATTCTGTTTCGCAGAAAAAAAATCAAAGAGAAAGTTTCATCGCGTTTTACGATACGGAGCCGCTGCCAAGCCCTAATCTCTCTCGGGAGGGCTGATCTGGAGTCCGTTCAGAGCTCCGAAGAGGGGGATTCATCGCCGTCATCATCATCAACCATCATCCATCACCAATTTCATGATGGTCACCACCGTGTGTGAGTAATTCCATCGTAGGCTTGCTGGACGGTGATGGGTTGGATGAGATTTACCATGTAATCAAGTTAGTTTTGTTAGGGTTTGACCCCTAGTATCCACTATGTTCTGAGATTGATGTTGCTATAACTTTGCTATGCCTAAAGCTTGTCACTAGGGCCCGAGTGCCCTGATTTCAGATCTGAACCTATTATGTTTTCATGAATATATGTGAGTTCTTGATCCTATCTTGCAAGTCTATGGTCACCTATTATGTGTTATGATCCGACAACCCCGAAGTGACAATAATCGGGATACTTCTCGGTGATGACCATAGATTGAGGAGTTCATGTATTCACTATGTGTTAATGCTTTGGTCTGGTACTCTATTAAAAGGAGGCCTTAATATCCCTTAGTTTCCACTAGGACCCCCCTGCCACGGGAGGGTAGGACAAAAGATGTCATGCAAGTTCTTTTCCATAAGCACGTATGACTATATTCGGAATACATGCCTACATTACATTGATGAACTGGAGCTAGTTCTGTGTCATCCTATGTTATAGCTATTACATGAGGAATCGCATCCGACATAATTATCCATCACTGATCCAATGCCTACGAGCTTTTCACATATTGTGCTTTGCTTATTTACTTTTCCGTTGCTACTGTTTCAACTGCTACAAAACTGCTATCGTTACTTTTGCCACTGGTACCATTACTATCATACTATTTTGCTACTAAATACTTTGATGCAGATACTAAGTTATCCAGGTGTGGTTGAATTGACAACTCAACTGCTAATACTAGAGAATATTCTTTGGCTCCCCTTGTGTCGGATCAATAAATTTGGGTTGAATACTCTAGCCTCGCGGAGCGGACGATGCAAGGCCTCCTCAGGAGTGGCCTCACCAGGAAGGCTCGCGAGGAGGCGAAGAGATCAAGGCAAAGGGTACCGCATGAGGTTCCCATAACGCAAGCCATGAAGACCAAGGACAGGTAGGCGCCAGCGCGCGCAGTCTCCTCGTTTCCCCTTTGGTGCTAAGGGGGCAAGCGCAGGCGCGGGGTACCAAGGCATCATGCAAAGGTTTCCATATATGTGCAACAAGACCAGGACTAGCAGGACAGCAGGACGGAGGTCGTCGTGGAGCCTAAGACGGCGTCATCACCAGCGCCTTTGACAGGCGAAGACCACCTTTAGTCAGGATAGCTTGTACTAGTTGTCCCCTTTCAAATTGGCCGTTGTTGGATCCCTTCCTGCTCGATATTTCTGAAGAGCATCAGGGCCTCTATAAATAGGGCTAGCCACCACAGTAGAAGGGGCAACTTATCCAGATCATCCTCATCCACACAAGTTTGCCAAGCACAAGAACACCTCCCCTCAAGAAGTTGTACTTCCTATGTACTGTTCATCATCAGCCCAAGAGGCAATCCACCACCACACATAGGAGTAGGGAATTACACCACAACGGTGGTCCCAACCTATATAAATCTTGTGTCTCTTGTCTTGTCAGTTCATCGAGTAAGTTTAGGGATCACGGCGAGGCTGAGAGCGAGATTCGGTAGGGGAAATCTTCGTGCACACCCTAGTGTTCGAACCTCCGATATCCGACAATGTGCATTCTTATCCTGTTTCGATGTTTTTCCTATCCCTGCGTTTTTATAATCATGCAAGCCAAATGAGCCCTTACAGAATTACTTCAGTTACAGGTTTGTCCTACTCCTGTCGCGACGTTGTCCACCTCACCTGAGCTGATCCATCAACAGAAGCATCCACCAAACCAGACATCACGATTCCTGACCATCTTTTGCCACCTCAGATCTCCTTCCTGCCGCTGGCACCCACCGCAATGGCATCACCATCATCGACTTAGCAGATGAACCTGAGGAGTACACGGGTCCACAAGAGAGGTCGCACTCTTTTGTTTCTGCTTATGTTATGCATTGCTTAAAATTACCTGCTACTTTATCGTCCTGTTCACCTCTTGGACTCCAAGTCTGGTCCAAATTAATGTTCAAACATGAGTTCTAAATTAGTTGTGGGGCACATATCGAGGCAGCAATGAATAGTATGTTTGTCTAATATATGGTTCACCTAGGGTATGCCTATGTTGTTCATCTTGGGTGGGAAACAAATAGTAAAGCAATAATCATCTGTCTTTTTATTAAATTAAAGCAATCATCATCCTGCTATCATTATTTTTGGATCCATCCACTGGTTGTTACCATCACTCTAAATTTCTGCATGCTCTCCTTACATAATCTCACCATATTTTTTTCGTATGCATGTCAGAACGTTGTACACATTTATGCTGAACATGTAGAGAAAAAGAGAAGAGTTTTGCGTGGCAATACAATGTCATGCAGACATCACTCCATGGTGGGTTCAATGGCAGACCCTCCCCACCCCTCTCCAGATTGTAATCCAGGGGAAGATATCTATTCTTAGGCGGATTCAAACGCCGCTGACCACTCCAATTTACCCCCCAAGGTGTTTGCTCTACCTTGGCATGATGATGTTAGTCATATCATGCATATGTTGCCTTGAAGTGCCTACTTTTGACATCATATATGTCATCTTCTTAGTTTAGACATGTTCTATAATGCCACCTGTTTAGTTTCTATATCATATATGGGAATTATGCAGTCTCATGTCTTTTAGCCTGCCATAATATATGTGAAATGTGCAGTGCCATCCTGTTTAACCAGGCATCATATATTTGAATGATATCTTGCCCATCCTTTTCTTCATTACATTTCCATTTGTCAACAATGTTTGTACATTAAACTACTCTTCCTGTGAATCAGCCATTTGGGTGGGAGATGGAAAAATCTAGAGTGAAAACAAGGCCTTCAGAGCAGACAGTGCTACCTGTCGAAGCAGATCTCTTGTTGGGTCTCGATAGCTCCTCAGAAATGGATTCAGAGACAAATGACCAGTCCTATTCCCCCACCGACGTGTATGCTCTAACTTGGCATGGTTATACTGCTCATATCATGCATATGGTGTCTTGCATTGCATAGTTTAGACATCATATACACAATATTCAACACCATGTACTTAGTTCAGACATCATATCGAATTCCCTCTGTTTAGCATATAAATCACATATGTGAATTAAATGATGCGATCCTGATTACTTAGATAACATGTAGGTGAATTATGTCATGCGATCCTGTTTAGTTATTCATCATATCTTTGAATTATGTTATGATATGCTATCCAGTTTAGATAGACATCATATATGTGAAATTATGTCAGGCTATCCGTTTTAGTTAAACAATATACATGTAAACTATTTCATGCCCTCTTTTTTCCACACTATCTATTGCATCTGTCTCTCATACAATGTCTATACATTCAACTATGTTTCCTGTTTATCAGCCATTTGAATTGGAGTGGGTGATGCCAGTATCTAGCGGACTAAAAACACGGTCTTCAAATAAAACAGTGCTACCTCTTGGTGGAGATAGCACCCACATTATACATGCACAAGAACCAGCCCTACCACAAATAACCCAAACTCTCATAGATTGTACCCCTACTGCGATGGACAAAGAACTAGCTTCACCCAATCTAACCCAACCCCAGCAGATAGTAACCCAGTTCCTGTTGACACAGCACCATCTCTACCACAGAGCTCCCAAACAAGAGCAGTTAGTAAGGCAGCTCTAGTGCCCAAAGGGCCAGTACTACCATGGCGAACCCCAACTCCACCAGTTAGTATGCCTATTCCTGTGGAGGAAGCACAACCAGCTAGTCGTAGTTTAGCATCTATTGCATTTGATGTTGTTAAATCGTATGTGCGTATCTTCCCATCTTGGAAATATTGTACTGAAGCTAAAAGGAAACCAGTTACAGGTGTTTGTCCAGGAGTTATGTGTAAGTAATGTTATTCATGGCAATTACTTTGCTTTTTCCCATACATACTACCTCCATGATGGTTATAGTACAACAAATTTTCCCATTTTTCTCTATAGAGAAGGACCGATTTGGAAACTCAGGATGAGGTAACCTGTGCTAATACCTCTGCTATCTTCAAGAATGCTTGGTGGCAGTATCGGAATTACCTGAAGAAACTTACTTCACCGGCAAGGAAACTCATCAAATTCCCTTACGTTCTCCTGAGACACATTTACTAGACGACGACTGGGAACGCCTTGTTCTGTAGTGGTCCCGAATGAAGAATGTGGTAAGGTCTATGAGCTCATTTTCTATTTTTAAGTACTATATTCTTGCGTCTTACTGTACTCTATTCATGTAGAACAAGTGCCTAAACCTGAAGAACAAAATTTAAGATTCCATTGCTATCATAGTTCAAAAAAGCGCTAGGCATTAATTGTGCGTTTTGCCACCGCCTTGCGCTTTACTGACCAAAGCGCATACTTATGCGCAGTTATGCACAGATTAAGCGTAGTTATGCGCAATGCGTTTTGCCAACGCCTAGAGCCTAGGCGCGCCATTTTTAACTATGATTGCTATCGTGCATACTGCTTTGCTCTTGTATCACTTTATTTACTCATACAAACTTATTCTTAAATTGAAGGATCCAATCGATACTCCAATGGCACAATAGGTATGTTCACGCATGTTTCTTTAACAGATTTGCTCTTATCAATAGCTCTGTTGATTCCAATTTCAATTGTGTATATAGTTGACTTATCATATCATGCACATTCCTAGCATCACAACAGAGCCAATAGTGTCGTTGTACATGTAGACCCGTGGTACCCATCTGAAATCTTGTTGTGTTGTGTAGTTTCCCACGCTTTTTATTCTTTCACTGCTGCTTTGTCTTGAACTGATATGATTTGAACCGTGTCTCTATTTTGATTTAGCAAGACAATGCAGTGACCATAGGACATAGATATATGTTTGTTTGATGCTTTTATTATGTACTAGTACTTGGAAATAGAAGACTTGGTAGTTTAATCCTGTCCACCTTACTAATGAACTGGTTCACCGAAATGAGTTTCATATACTAGTACATGCTAAACCTGTTATGTGTCTGCTTGTTTCTTCTCTTAGAATGCTGACAGAATATTGGGGAAGAGTGCCTTATTAAGCAATGGTAAAGGAAGTAATGCAGATAAGGTTCAGGATAGTGACACATCCTTGTTGGTCTCCAATAAAGCTGATAAAACAGCTAAGGAAGACTATCTTGAACACAGTGAGACAACCCCAAAGTCCTGTCTTGGTTTAGTGTTCGAGTTACTGGCCACTACCGCTTGCACAAGCTATTCAAACTCACTGTCTGAATCAGTTCGGTTTCTTGAGTCTCAACTACAAGCCGAAGACATCGATCACCGTGCTGCGACAAGAAGCGGAAGGATCTGAAGTCCCTAGAGCATTCAGATGCATACTTTCCGGTGCAACAAACAAGCGTTGGAGGATTTTAGCGCCAAACAGGACAAAGCTAATAAGCTTGCTAAGCTTATTGCCAGCATGGTGGATACCCAGGATAATGTTTCTTGAGCTCTTCTGAAGTTGTTTCAGTTATGCTCTTGTTTTGCTGCGGCGTTTATTTGCACTCGTGGCCAATTTTGACGTCCAGTGTATGTAATATGCTGCTTTGCTCCCTATATTTACACTGGTGGCGAACTTTGATGCCAAGTGGATGTAATATGTGTAATAGCAGTAATAGGCTAGCGTTAATTGCTTGCTTATTTATTTCCTTATTGTCTTGTTTAGTTGTTTGCCTGTAGTCACTGCAGTTCTTTTTCTGTGTTTTTCTAGTAGCCACAATAGCCTATTTTCGGTAACTAGGCCAAAATAATCATGGCAACACACGGACTTTTGTAACCATGGGCCTCCTACGGGCCGTATGATCCACGGGCCTTCTACGGGCCGTAGGATCCATTGGCCTTCTATACGGGCCGTAGGATCCATGGGCCTTCTACGGGCCATAGGATCCATGGGCCTTCTACGGGCCGTAGGTTCCATGGGCCTTCTCCGGGCCGTACGATCCATGGGCCTTCTACTGGCCGTATGATCCATGGGCCTTATACGGGCCATAGGATCCATGGGCCTTCTACGGGGCGTATCATCATTTCGCCAATCATGGGCCGTACTATTCGTGGACCATAACGGGCTGTTAATAGGCCGTATTTGATAACTCTACGAAAACAGCCCAACAGGTTTTTTTTACATGAAAACGGCCCAACATATTAACGGTCGACAAACGGGCTAACTGTACCGACGGGCTAAATTTGGCCCACAAGAAGAAAATGACAGTAACGCGCTGTAAGTAACCAAATGCTGCAAATGAGCCCAAGAATAAATGGGCCCTGAGAAGGCCGAAAGATAACTTGGGTTGGAAATGGCCTAATGGAATAATGGTTTGTTAATGGCTATAAAGTGACACATTATTCATTACGGGCCAGTTTCACCAGGGGCCGTTAACGGGCCAAGAGTTACAAAGGGCCTCATTTGGGCCGAAAGAAGTCATGGGCCATACATGGGACGGAAGTTAAAATGGGCTGGAATCATATTGGACGGCCAAGATGATGCTACTGGGCCTAATTTAGAGAGGTCGTAATAGGCCCTGGGTTAGCGGGTTGTAAATGGGCTATATGCGAACATGCCATTAATAGGATTTCCGTGGGCCGGCCTGCCACCTTTTGACCAAGTCAAACGGGCCGGCCTTTTCACAGGAATGGGCCTCTGTTGGGCCGTGCCACGTTTCGACGTATCATAGGCACCTTGGGTCCAATGAGTGGATGACATCTGTCCCAATGGTGAGCCGACACGTGTTTCCTCCAGCCAATGATGATTTTACACGTGGAAAATCCCCATTGGTCGGGGCTGTTAATGGGTTATTGGATCCAAAACCGGACCCAATAGCTTAACAGTGTTCCGTTACGGTGGATGCCACGTGTCGGTCACCCTTGACGAAAGCACTTCTATGACACGCGATTTATTGTCATGGAAGTGGACACTTCCGTGATGATAATTTTGGTAATGTCATGGAACACTTCTACGACAGCACAGGTATGACTATCTTGATTCTTTCATAAAATCGTCATGGATGTACATGCATGACAGAAAACATGACCTACTGTGACAAACACGTATCATCACGGAAGTGTACTTTTTTTGTAGTGTAGGTTCCCACTCATCATAAAATTTTCTAGGGATAAAAACTTCCAATTCAAGTTTTTCTTCATAAGATTGCATCAAAGCATCAACGATATGTTTGGTAAAAGCTTTATTTTGACTATAAGCATGAGGAGAATTTAGCACGGATTGCAATAGGGAAATACAAGCTATTAAAGAAAAATTATCATAATTAAATTCCTTGAAATCCAAAATAGTGGGTTCATTGCTATGTAAAGTTTTGACCTCTCCAATCCCACTTTTACCAATTTTTGCATCAAGATCTAAAAACTCTGAATCATTGGGACGCCTTTTAACTAAAGTTGACTCATCTCCAGTCCCATCATTATCATGATTCATATTGTAAAACAAAGTTTTAATAGGGGACACATCAATCAATTTTAGATCTTCATCATTATTTCCCTCTAACCCATCTCGTTTGGCGGCCATCTTATTAACTAAGGTGGCCTGCTTATCAGAAATTTGGGCAATCGATTTTTCAAGATGAGCAATCTGAGAATTCAAACCATAAAATTCCTTAGACATATCATCAAGCTCTTTATTCATGTATTCCATAAAGCTTTTTTGTTCTTTAAGCTCGTTTCTAAAGAAATTATTATGCTCAAATTGTAAACTCATAAAGCTTCTAATGTTGCTTTTGATCTCTTCCAACCTTTTAAGGTGAAGATCAGCGCTTATAGGAAAGGCCATAAGGACAAACAGACACACAAGAGACAAGCGAAAAAGAGGCGAACGGAAAAGAGAGGGCGAATAAAATGGCATGGGTGAAGTGGGGAAGAGGAAAACGAGAGGCAACTGGCAAATAATGTAATGCGAGGGAGATGAGTTTGTGATGGGTACTTGGTATGTCTTGACTTGTGCGAACACCTCCCCGGCAACGGCGCTAGAAATCCTTCTTGCTACCTCTTGAGCACTGCGTTGGTTTTCCCTTGAAGAGGAAAGGGGTGATGCAGCAAAGTAGCGTAAGTATTTCCCTCAGTTTTTGAAACCCAAGGTATCAATCCAGTAGGAGGCTTCACGCAAGTCCCTTGTACCTACACAAACAAACAAGAACCACGCAACCAACGCGATAAAGGGGTTGTCAATCCCTTCACAGCCACTTGCAAAAGTGAGATCTGATAGAGATAATAAGATAAGATAAATTTTTTGGTATTTTATGATATAGATTGGAAAGTAAAGATTGCAACATAAACTAGATTGGAAACTTATATTATGGAAGATAGACCCGGGGGGCATAGGTTTCACTAGTGGCTTCTCTCAAGATAGCATAAGTATTATGGTGGGTGAACAAATTACTGTCGAGCAATTGATAGAAAAGTGCATAGTTATGAGAATATCTAGGCATGATCATGTATATTGGCATCACGTCCGCGACAAGTAGACCGAAATGATTCTGCATCTACTAGTATTACTCCATACATCGACCGCTATCCAGCATGTATCTAGAGTATTAAGTTCATAAGAATAGAGTAACGCATTAGGCAAGATGGCATGATTTAGATGGATAAACTCAGTCAATATGGTATAAACCCCATCTTTTTATCCTCGATGGCAACAATACAATACGTGCCTTGCTGCCCCTGCTGTCACTCGGAAAGGACACTGCAAGATTGAACCCAAAGCTAAGCACTTCTCCCATTGCAAGAAAGATCAATCTAGTAGGACAAACCAAACTGATAATTCAAAGAGACTTGCAAAGCTAACCAATCATACATAAAAGAATTCAGAGGAGATTCAAATATTTCTCATAGATAAACTTGATCATAAACCCACAATTCATCGGATCTCAACAAACACACCACAAAAAGAGTTACATCGAATAGACCTCCAAGAAGATCGAGGAGAACTTTGTATTGAGATTCAAAGAGAGAGAAGAAGCCATCTAGCTAATAATTATGGACCCGAAGGTCTGTGGTAAACTACTCACAACTCATCGGAGAGGCTATGGTGTTGATGTAGAAGCCCTCCATGATCGATTCCCCCTCCGGCAGAGCGCCGGAAAAGGCTCCAAGATGGGATCTCACGGTTACAGAAGGTTGCGGCGGTGGAAATAGGGTTTCGTGGTGCTCCTAGATGTTTTCGGGGTACAGAGGTATATAGAAGTGAAGGAGGTCGGTAAGGGGAGCCACGAGGGGCCCACGAGGGTGGGGGGCGCGCCCACCCCCTAGGGCGTGCCCTCCTGCCCCGTGGCCGCCCCGGCTGCTTCTTGACGTCCACTCCAAGTCTCCTGGATTGCGTTTGTTCCAAAAAGATCTCTCCCGAAGGTTTCATTCCGTTTGGACTCCGTTTGATATTCCTTTTCTTTGAAACACTGAAATAGGCAAAAAAACAGCAATTTGGGCTGGGCCTTCGGTTAATAGGTTAGTCCCAAAAATGATATAAAAGTGTATAGTAAAGCCCATAAACATCCAAAACAAGTAATATAATAGCATGGAACAATCAAAAATTATAGATACGTTGGAGACATATCACTGACCTGAGAAGTACTTTGCACATTTAATGAATGGGGCGCGGGCGATAGAGGGCCAATGCTCGAAAGATGTAATGCTTGAGTGATTGTATTAAATTTGTACCAAGTGGACCTTATGCTTTATTATGCGTCCGCCTGACTTATTTTATATTGTCATGATTTAATTTAGACACCTGTGCTGCAGTATATTTATTCTGAAAGCTACCAGTCGTCGGCTTCAACCACCAGGTGAATATCATGAGCGGTGTTTTTTCTCTGCACTGTTACCCTTAGCCAATATCTTGGTACTTGGAGGCGGTAGTGCGTGAGCGAAACCAGGCAATCGGACTATTTGGTTTTATTGCTCTCACTTAGCCTTAGGAGCTTGACGGTGGGGGCTAAGGACTAGCCCCCGGTGTATCGTGATGTACTTCGGATCAACACCTACCCTTTCTGATCACATGGTTTGTGTTAAGACGAACCCTTTGTATGACATGGCGAAATCACAAACAATTTTCAGAGTCGAACATCGTCACCGGATTGCTGTCCAGTTCGCGCTTACTATGATGGTCTATTTCCGTTTTTCTCCTCCCGAGGTACTTGACCGGGCAAGCCAGAAGTACAATCGCAGGGGTTCTCCCTTTGCCCTCTTAGCCAAACGTGCGGAACATAAGGGGCAAGCACAGGAGCCGGGTAACCCAACTATTGACCCAAGACATAGTTTGGAATTGATGCATATAGTGCAATATCCGAGACGTCGAACACCGAGCGAAAGGCGGTGCTAGACTTTAAGATATAGAGCTGGTGTGTAAATTGAATTCTTGGTTAGTTAAACGAATGTATTTTCATGTCGGGTTGTTAAAGAGCGAGTGGAGAATCAGAAAGGAAGTAGAGAATCGCAAGATGCGGGTATCCGAACACCACAAAGGGCATTTTTATTATTTCTCGTAAATTCAAGACGTTGAACCGTACAATTTGAACTGCCAAGGCATTATTAAAAATAAAAGATATTTACAGAGTAAAGGTTTACGCAAGGCCTTGATGCATGAGTCGAAGCCTTCACTGTGCCCTGCTTTTGAGAGCTGTGGGTTGGGACCTTCCATGCAACCTTGGGGGCGAGGATCTTGCTGATGAAGGTTTATGCTAGGGGGGGAGGGGTCGGGAATTGGTCCCCAGGTCGTCCGAAGACAAGGTAACTCCGGGGTTCGGGTTAGACGAACATATGCTTCGGATGTATTGATGTATGCCTCATGGCTGCCCATGGTATTTTGAGTGCGAAATTGTGCTGACGGGGCAGGTGGAGCGCGAAGAATGTGGGCGTGCCGTGGGGCGCATATCCCTATTTGCGGCAAATGCATGCGGGTTCCCATGACGGGGAGTGGGTTCAAACCCGTTTACTATTGTCACCGGCCTTTCCGGCGGGTCGGCATTGGGACCTGTATGGGCCGGATTAGTCTTCGGCCGCTAAGGCCGCAGTGTGCTCTTTGGTTCAAAGTGAGCTTTCTGTGTTGCCTTTGATAGTTATGACGCCCGAAGGACCATGCATCTTCATCTTGAGGTACGCGTAATGCGGGACGACACTAAATTTAGCGAACGTTGTTCGGCCGAGGAGGGCGTGATAGCCACTTCGAAAAGGTGCAAAGTCGAAGATCAAGTCCTTGCTTCAGAAGTTATCTGTAGAACCGAACACTACTTCTATTGTCACAGTGCCTGTGCAGCGGGACTCCACTCCCGAAATGACTCCCTTGAAGGTGGTGTTACTGAGTTTGATCCTTGACAGACCGATCCCCATCTTCCTTACCGTGTCTTCGTATATCAGACTGAGGCTACTACCCACGTCCATTAGGACTCTAGTGAGGTGGAATCCATCGATGACGGGGATGAGTACTAAGGCTGTGGACCCTCCATGGCGTATGCTGGCCAGGTGATCCTTGCGATCGAAAGTGATCGGGCAGGCTAACCATGGATTAAACTTCGGTGCTACTGGCTCGATGGAATACGCATCTCGCAACGCTCTCATCCTCTCCTTCTACGGTACGTGAGTCGCATAGATCATGTTTACCATCTTGACTTTGGAAGGGAAGGGTTTCTGGCCTCCGTTGTTTGGCCTACGGGGCTCAACGTCGTCCTCGCTGCATGGGCTCTTGCCCGAGTCTTCGATTGTGAGCTTGCGGCTTGCTTGATCACCCAACAGTTACGGTTGAAGTGGTTGGCGGGCTTCTCTGACGTGCCGTGGATCTGGAAATGCCTGTCCAGAATTGTGTCTAGTCTGGGTGGCCCATCGTTGTTCCCTTTAGGGGCTTTCTTTCGTGGTCTGGACCTCGAATTTCGGAATTTGGCATTTAGTGTTGTATCATGACCTTCGCCATCGTCGTGGTGATGTTCACTCTTGCTGTGTCGTGGCTTTCCATTTCCATCCTGAATCTTAGAGGTACCGGGCGTGTCGGGGTTGGTGTTTTTGTGAGCGAGCCAACTATCTTCGCCTGCGCAAAAGCGGGTCATGAGAGAAGTAAGGGCTGCCATAGTTCTTGGTTTGTCCTGGCCGAGCTGCCTTATGAGCCATTCATCCCTGACACTATGCTTAAAGGCGGCTAAGGCTTCGGCGTCCGGACAGTCGACAATCTGGTTCTTCTTGGTCAAGAATCGGTTCCAAAATGGTCAGGCAGATTCTCCGGGCAGTTCTGTGATGCGATTTAGGTCGTCAGCGTCCGGAGGCCGGACATAGGTGCCCTAAAAGTTCGCTCGAAAAGCGTCCTCAAGATCTTCCCAGCAGCCTATAGAGCCTTCGGGAAGGCTGTTCCGCCAGTGTCGAGCTGGATATCTTTGAGCTTCAGTGGCAAATATTTAATGGCGTGGAGGTCATCTCCCCACGCCATGTGAATATGGAGGAGGAAATCCTCTATCATATGGTCGGATCCATGGTTCCATCGTATTATTCAACATGCACAAGCTTGAAGCCTTTCGAGAATTGGTGTTGCATTGCCCTCTCTATGAAGCATAGGGGGTGTGCACTGCCCGAACTCGGGCTACATCGCGTCGGATGTCTTCGGCCCTCCTAATCTGCCACTGCACCTGGATTCTATCATTTCGGTTGAGCCGATCATAATATCCTTCCTGGTAAGTGGGCGGATCTTCTCTTGGTCCGTAGATGGACCTAGTAAGGCCTCCTCAAGTGTCTAGGTCATGGAAGAGGTAGTATTCGCAGGTCGGCCGCACTTGATCCTTGCCGTGATGGCGAGGTGGTGCGGCGGGTTGTTCGGCCTCGTCAACTTCTTTGTGCCCCCTCTAGGGGGGCGGTCTGACTATTTGGCATGTGTGTATGTCAGACGTATTGGCTCTGCGGCCTCGTCGTTGAACTGCGGCGGCAATCTTCTCTTGGGATAGCTTTTGACTGGTTGTTCGAGGCCGTACCCTTCTTCTGTGGGTAGGACTTTGGTCCATTGATCATTGAGAGTGTCCTATTCGGCCTTGATTTTGTCCTTTTGTTTCTTCAAGCTATAAGCGGTGACTAGAAGCCTCCGCTTGAACAGTTCCTGCTCCAATGGGTCTTCGAGGACGATGAAATCATCCTCCCCGAGACTGGTTGATACGTCTCCAACGTATCTATAATTTTTTTATTGTTCCATGCTATTATATTATCTGTTTTGGATGTTTAATGGGCTTTTATATATTATTTTTGGGACTAACCTATTAACCGAGGGCCCAATGCTAGTTTCTGTTTTTTTGCCTATTTTAGAGTTTTATAGAAAAGGAATACCAAACGGAGTCCAAACGGAATGAAACCTTCGCGATGATCTTTCTTGGACCGAAAGCAAACCAGAAGACTTGGAGATCAAGTCGGAGAGGCAACGAGGCGGCCACAAGGCAGGAGGGCGTGCCCAAGGGGGTAGGGCACGCCCCACACCCTAGTGGGCCCCTCGTAGCTCCCCTGACCTAGTTCCTTTTCCTATATATACTCTTATAACCTAAAAACATCAAGGGGAGCCACGAAACCACTTTTCCACTGCTGCAACCTTCTGTACCCGTCAAATCCCATCTTGGGGCCTTTTCTAGCATCCTGCCTGATGGGGATTCGATCACGAAGGGCTTCTACATCAATGCCATTACCTCTCCGATGCAACGTGAGTAATTTACGACTGACCTTCGGGTCCATAGTTATTAGCTAGATGGATTCTTCTCTCTCTCTCTTTGATTCTCAATACCAAGTTCTCCTCGATGTTCTTGGAGATCTATTCGACGTAATACTCTTTTGCGGTGTGTTTGCCGAGATCCGATGAATTGTGGATTTATGATCAATATAGCTTCTCTGGATTCTTAGCTTTGGGTTCAATATCGCGGTGCCCTTTCCCAGTGATAGTACGGGTAGCATGGCACGTGTTGTATTGTTGACATCGAGGATAACAAGATGGGGTTTTCATCATATTGCTTGAGTTAATTCCTCTACATCATGTCATCTTGCTTGTTACTCCGTTCTTATGAACTTAATACTCTAGATGCATGCTGGATACCGGTCGATGTGTGGAGTAATAGTAGTAGATGCAGGCAGGAGTCGGTCTACTTGACACAGATGTGATGCCTATGTTCATGATCATTGCCTTAGATGTCGTCATAATTATGTGCTTTTCTATCAATTGCTCGGCAGTAATTTGTTCACCCACCGTAATATATGCTATCTTGAGAGAAGCCACTAGTGAAACATATGGCCCCCGGGTCTATTCTCCATATTATTGAATCTCGTTTACATCTTGCTAGTTTCCGATCTACTATTTTCCAATCTTTACTTTCCAGTCTATAAACCAAAAATACCAAAAATATTTACTTTACCATCTCTATCAGATCTCACTTTTGTGAGTGACCGTGAAGGGATTTACAACCCCCTTATCGCATTTGTTGCAAGGTGTTGATTGTTTGTGCAGGTACTCGTTGACTTGTGCACCGTCTCCTACTGGATTGATACATTGGTTCTCAAAACTGAGGGAAAAACTTACGCTACTTTGCTGCATCACCCTTTCCCCTTCAAGGGAAAACCAATGCAACCTCATGAGGTAGCAAGAAAGATTTCTGGCACCGTTGTCGGGAAGATCTATGTCAAGTCAAGCCATACCAAGTACCCATCATAAACTCTTCTCCCTTGCATTACATTTTTCGCCAATCGCCTCTTGTTTTCCTCTCCCCCACTTCTAAAACGATTTTCGAAAGCTTTTCCTTTTCTGTGCCCCTCTTCCGTTCCTCTCTTTTTGCTTGCTTCTTGTGTGCTTGTGTGTTGGTCTGCCTATTTGCTTTGATGGCTCTGCCAAAAAGCGTTGATCCTCCCTTAGGGGGTTGGAAGAAATTGAAAACAACGTTAGAAGCTTGATGTCTTTGCAACTTGAGCATAATAATTTCTTCAGAAATGAGCTTAAAGAACAAAAAACTTTATGGAGTACATGAATAAAGAGCTTGATGATATGTCTAAGGAATTTTATGGTTTGAAATCTCAGTTTGCTCATCTTGAAAATTTGGTAGGCCAAATTTCTGATAAACAAGCCACCTTAGTTAATAAGATGGCCGCTAAACCGGAGGCTCTAAATAGTAATGATGAAGGTCTAAAAGTGATTGATGTGAGTCCTATGAAATCTTTGTTTTCCAATATGAATCTTGATAAATATGGGACTGGAGATGAGTCAACTTTAGTTAAAGACCGTCCAAATGATTCGGAGTTTTTAGATCTAGATGCAAAAATTGACAAAAGTGGGATTGGAGAGGTCAAGACTTTAAGTAGCAATTGGATTTCAAGGAATTTAATTATTATTATTGTTCTTTAATAGATTGTATTTCCTTGTTGCACTCCGTGTTTAATTCCCCTCATGCTTATAATCAAAAGAAAGCTTTTACTAAACATATCGTTGATGCTATGATGCAATCTTTTGAAGAAAAGCTTGAACTAGAAGTTTCTATCCCTAGAAAACTTTATGATGAGTCGGAACCTACTATTAAGATTAAGATTAAAGATTATGAATGCTATGCTTTGTGTGATTTGGGTGGTAGTGTTTCCCCGATTCCAAAAACTTTATGTGATGTGCTAGGTTTTCGTGAATTTGATGATTGTTCTTTAAATTTGCATCTTGTGGATTCCACTATTAAGAAATCTATGGGAAGGATTAATGATGTTCTTATTGTTGCAAATAGGAATTATGTGCCCGTAGATTTCATTGTTCTTGATATAGATTGCAATCCTACATGTCCTATTATTCTTGGTAGACCTTTCCTTAGAACGATTGGTGCAATGATTGATATGAAAGAAGGAAACATTAGATTCCAATTTCCGTTAAGGAAAGGCGTGGAACACTTTCCTAGGAAGAAGATTAAATTGCCTTATGAATCTATGAGGAAAGCCATCAGAACATGCCTACACTTCCGGCATTCATTTTCTGAGAGAAAACCACCTACTCATGTGTTGAGTCCAAGATATTCCAATCCAACCATATGAATCTTGATCTCTAGCCTTCCCCAAGTTGCTTTCCACTCAAATCATCTTTCCACCATATTCAACCCTATGAGAGAGAGTTGAGTGTTGGGGAGACTATCATTTGAAGCACAAGAGCAAGGATTTCATCAACAACACACCATCTATTACCTTTTGGAGAGTACTGTCTCCTAGATTGGTTAGGTTTCACTTGGGAGCCTTCGTCAAGATTGTGGAGTTGAACCAAGGAGTTTGTACGGGCAAGGAGATCGCCTACTTCGTGAAGATCTACCCTAGTGAGGCAAGTCCTTCGTGGGCGATGGCCATGGTGGGATAGACAAGGTTGCTTCTTCGTGGACCCTTCGTGGGTTGAAGTCTCCATCAACATGGATGTACGATAGCACCACCTATCGGAACCACGCCAAAAATCTCTGTGTCAACATTGCGTTTGCTCCCTCTAAACTCCTCCCTTTACCTTCATATGCAATTATTTACATTCCGCTGCTATACTCTTAGAATTGCATGTGTAGGTTGATTGCTTGACTTGTGCTAAGTTGCTAAAATCTGACAAGAACTAAAATTGGGAAAAGGCTAGATTTTTATTTGGTCAAGTAGTCTAATCACCCCCCCAGACATACTTTCGATCCTACACGGCGCTCCCCGGCAACGTGATGGACGACCTCGTGATGCGCATCATCGCCAGGGTTGAGCAGACCCTTGGCGCAAGGCGCTTCAGCGCCGCGGATCAAGATAGGCATGTCAGCGCCGAAAGGCTGCAGCTTGCTGCACAACATGATCGATGGCGCGCCACAGAGCAAGCTAGGCGCGTCCGCACCGATAGGCTACGGCTCGCCGCACGGCGAGACCGTTGGAGCGCCACAGAGTGAGAGGTGTGGCACGTCACACAGCAAGAGCGGATCCATCGGCACTTGCCTGCTGTCGACAGGACATCGCGGCTGGGTACACATCCTGTCATTACCCCCATTCCTTGCCAGGAGTGGGCACAGGGCATGTGCGCCGTACGTACACTAGAGGCCGGCCGCGTCATACTTGCACTGGACGCCCGCCACGCCTTTCACATGGGTCGCGCTATTCGCCTTGTCCGCGGCCCGCATGATGCCAACACGCTGGTCAGTAGGCTCGACCGCCTCCTAGGCCCAGGTGTCCACCTGGGCGTAGTAGAGGAACATGGACGTCGCATCCTCGAGGTGGTGATCTTTGATGAAATAGCCAACTTGGAGTTCAAGATCGCGGTACAGATGTACCGCGAGCGTGTCGACCGCTTGGACGAGCGCCTGCACGAGTTCAGCCAAGAACTACCATAGGCAAGGGCTGCTGGTCATGGTCTCATGGACGCGTTTTATTTTGTTGAATCATTTCAACGTGGATAGTTATGTATTCACAGCAATCATAGTTTTGCTATGTTTATTGCTCTATTTCAATGTGTGTATTCTGTTTTCCATTCTTATATGTTTTGTTTCCATGTGTGTTTATATGCTTTCCATTCTGTATATGTGGATGATAATAGCTAGATTCAAATTAGTATACAAAACAGATAGAAAATGGAATTCATTATATATATATATATATTTCATTAGTTCATCACATAATATATATAATATCATCACATATACGTGATGATACTTAACTACTAGGTACAATGCAAAAAACTGAAAACGAACAATACTAAAATTAATAATCCCTCGTGGGGCCAGTATTCCGGCAGCCCCTCACCAACAGCTCCCTGGTGCGCGGCGTCTTCCCAGCGCAGAGGCAGTACTCCGCCTCCTCCGCCTCGCAGCGCTTGACATACCGATCTGCCTCTTGCAGGAGGGTGAGCATGAACGATCTTTCCATTTTGTTGGGCGCCCACCAGATCTCCTCGTCGATGGCACGCTCGAGCTTATCAGCCCACCTCCATGCAGCGATGAGGCGCCGAGCGCCTTTGACCTTCCTCGTGAAGTACCTATCTAAGTACACCTCCTCCGCACGACGACGCACCCGCCCCCAAAGATCCACCGCCTCCTTTTTCCAGGCAGCATCACGGGCTTCACAGGCCGCCTGGTACCTGGCATCCTCCTCGACCATCTCCTTCTTGAAAGCCACTTGCATGGCTTTCTCAGCCAGCGGCAGCGACTTCCAAAGACAAAGATTGTACTGGCCCCAAAACCAATCCAAAGTTGGGGGGTCCCACGCAACCTCGTCCGGTGGCGCATAGGGGTCCTCGTTGCTGCTCTTCGAGTGAGCGTCCTCGGGCGGCAGTGACTCCTTGTCGGTGCGTGGGCAGACCGGCGGCGCCATGGCACAGAATGAGAGAGAGAGAGAGAGAGAGAGAGAGAGAGAGAGAGCAAGGGAAGGTTGTAGATGAGAATGCAGGCGGGACGGCGTGAGCAAGGTAGTATTTATTGGCGGCCGGAATCTAGATCGACGGGAACAGTACACACGTCGGGCACCGGAATTTACGAGTACTCTAGTTTGAATTACACATGATTCCTGCAGCAAAATATGTGGGTGAACATAATAGCTGACGGTTCCCAATACAGAACTGTGTCTAATTAATAACACCCGCCACTTACCTTCCAAATCTTGAGGCGCGAAATAGAGTGCCAATCGTGTGGGGGCGGTTGTCTTGCAGATTTTACATTTTCTTTTTTGAACACTAGATATTTACATCGTCTAATGATTTTTTAACTCGCACACAAGTATGCAAATATGATTTTTCAAACCGTTATGGTTAGCCGTTGCATGTAGATGTAGTCCAAATTTGAATTACGGTCATTAAATGGCTAGAAAATCACTTGAATGTCTTTAAAAGGTCAAATGACCCCTGAAATTTTCCAAATTTTCACATGACAGTTGTATTAGTGCACGTTAAACATAGAAATTTTTTGAAGGCCGTAAGAGGAAGCTATCTCCGGTTCGTCATCGAACATGCATTGTTCCCTCTCAGAACCATGAGCCTTCTAGTGAGTTGCTTCGGTTTGTGTGGGGTGTGTGTCCAAACTTTCGTCAAATAGGCCAATTGTTTTACCACATCATCTTCGTGGCATGACATTACGTCAAGCAAGGTTTCATGTTTTTCTGATCATTTTTCAATTTTTTGGAATTAAAATGCCATGGCACTCCATGCATATGTCCATGCCGTGACACCAATATGCTTGAAAGTTCCTTCTAATTTACTGCACATGGAATTAACTCTCACACAAGTACACAAATATGATTTTTCAAACCGTTATGGTTAGCCATTGCATGTAGATGTAGTTCAAATTTTAATTACGGTCATTAAATGGCTAGAAAATCACTTAAATGTCTTCAGAAGGTCAAATGACCCCTGAAATTTTCCAACTTTTCACATGATAGTTGTATTACTGCATGTTACACGTAGAAAAAATTTTGAAGGCCGTAAGAGTAAGCTATCTCCCGTTCATCATCAAACATGCATTGTTCCCTATCGGAACCACGAGCCTTCTAGTGAGTTGCTCCGGTTTGTGAGGGGTGTGTCCGAACTTTCGTTAAATAGACCAATTTTTTTACCACATTATCTTGTTGGCATGACATTACATCAAGCAAGGTTTCATGTTTTTCTCATCATTTTTTAATTTTTTGGAATTAAAATGCCATGGCACTCCATGCATGTGTCCATGCCATGAGACCAATATGTTTGAAAATTCCTTCTAATTTACTGGACATGGAATTAACTCGCACACATGTACATAAATATGATTTTTCGAACTGTTATAGTTAGCCGTGGCATGTAGATGTAGTTCAAATTTGAATTACGATCATTAAATGGCTAGAAAATCACTTAAATGTCTTCAAAAGGTCAAAAGACCCCTAAAATTTTCCAAATTTTCACATGAAAGTTTTATTAGTGCACATTACACGTAGAAAGTTTTTGAAGGCCGTAAGAGGAAGCTATCTCCCGTTTGTCATCAAAAATGCATTGTTCCCTCTCGGAACCACGAGCCTTCTAGTGAGTTGCTCCGGTTTGTGAGGGGTGTGTGTCCAAACTTTCGACAAACAGGCCAGTTTTTTTTTACCACATCATCTTGGTGGCATGACATTACATCAAGCAAGGTTTCATGTTTTTCTGATCATTTTTTACTTTTTTGGAATTAAAATGCCATGGCACTCCATTCATGTGTCCATGCCGTGAGACCAATATGTTTGAAAATTCCTTCTAATTTACTGCACATGGAATTAACTCGCCCACAAGTACACAAATATGATTTTCCAAACCGTTATGGTTAGCCGTTGCATGTAGAAGTAGTTCAAATTTGAAATACAGTCATTAAGTGGCTGGAAAATCACTTAAATGTCTTCAAAAGGTCAAATGACCCTTGAAATTTTCAAAATTTTCACATGACAAATGTATTAGTGCACGTTACACGTAGAAAATTTTTGAAGGCCGTAAGAGGAAGCTATCTCCCGTTCGTCATCAAACATGCATCTTCTATCTCGGAACCACGAGCCTTCTAGTGAGTTGCTCCGGTTTGTGAGGGGTGTTTGTCCAAACTTTCATTAAACAAGCCAAATTTTTTTACCTCATCATCTTGGTGGCATGACATTAAATCAACCAAGGTTTGATATTTTTCTGATCAATTTATAATTTTTTTGGAATTTAAATGACATGGCTCTCCATGCATGTGTCCATGCCGTGAAACCAATATGTTTGAAAATTCCTTCTAATTTACTGCACACGGAATGAACTCACACACAAGTACACAAATATGATTTTTCAAACCGTTATGGTTAGCCGTTGCATGTACATGTAGTTCTAATTTGAATTACGTCCATTAAATGGCTAGAAAATCACTTAAATGTCTTCAAAAGGTCAAATGACCCCTGAAATTTTCCAAATTTTCACATGACAGGTGTGTTAGTGCACGTTACATGTAGAAAAAATTTAAGGCAATAAGAGGAAGTTGTTTCTCGTTCGTCATCAAACATGAATTATTCCCTCTCGGAACCACAAGCCTTCTAGTGAGCTGCTCCGGTTTGTGTGGGGTGTGTCTCCAAACTTTCGTCAAATGGGCCAATTTTTTTACCACATCATCTTGGTGGCATGACATTACATCAAGCAAGGTTTCATGTTTTTCTGGTCATTTTTTAATTTTTTGGAATTAAAACACCATGGCACTCCATGCATGTGTCCATGCCGTGAGACCAATATGTTTGAAAATTCCTTCTAATTTACTGCACATGGAATTAACTCGCACACCAGTACACAAATGTGATTTTTCAAACTGTTATGGTTAGCCGTTGTATGTACATGTAGTTCTAATTTGAATTATAGTCATTAAATGGCTAGAAAGTCACTTAAATGTCTTTAAAAGGTCAAATGACCCCTGAAATTTTCCAAATTTTCACATGATAGTTGTATTAGTGCACGTTACACGTAGAAAAATTTTGAAGGTCGTAAGAGGAAGCTATCTCCCGTTCGTCATCAAACATGCATTGTTCCCTCTCGGAACCACGAGCCTTCTAGTGAGTTGCTCCGGTTTGTGAGGGGTGTGTGTCCAAACTTTCGTCAAGCAGGCCAATTTTTTGACCACATTATCATGGTGCCATGACATTACATCAATCAAGGTTTCGTGTTTTTTTAATCTTTTTTACTTTTTTGGAATTTAAATGCCATGGCACTCCATACATGTGTCCATGCCGTGAGACCAATATGTTAAAAAATTCCTTCTAATTTACTGCACATGGAATTAACTCGCACACAAGTACACAAATATGAACTTTCAAACCATTGTGGTTAGCCGTTGCATGTACATGTAATTCTAGTTTGAATTACGGTCATTAAATGGCTAGAAAATGACTTAAATGTCTTTAAAAGGTCAAATGACCCCTGAAATTTTCCAAATTTTCACATGACAGTTGTATTGGTGCACGTTAAATGTAGAAAAAAAATTAAATATATTAAAATTGAGCACCTTTCCAGCCCTCTCAAGCTATTAGCATTTTTAGCATTTAGATCATCAGTTTGGGACGTTTTCGGCCATCAGATTTACTCTTAATCCCACCTGGAATCATTGTCTTCGCTAAAACAGAGTCTTCCATTGCTGGGCCACTGCTCCGGTGACTATTTTGGACGCCTGGCTTGCAATTGGGCCTAACAGGCTTCTACGGGTCTACTCCCTGTAGCCGACCACACCCCACGACGCAACTGTTTCTTAAAAGACAAAAACCACGACGCTCCTTTCGTCCCTATCACTCTCGTGCATGATCTACCTTCGCCAGCCTAGGTGTGCCGCCGCCATGGTGTTCATCTCGCAACCCCTCATCCGCCCTGTCAGAGCAGCGCCTCCTTCTACCTTACCCACCGCTGTCCTCCTCCTGTATTCCCTAAAGTCGCAGCAGGGAGCATCTTCTTCCCAAACCGGCGACGAGCTCCAACCCCAAATCAGTGGCACAATACATTCTTAAAGCATGTGTCCGGTTTTTCAAGCCATATCTGGAGTCCTCGGGTGCACCGTCGCCAGATCCATCGCGTCGAGCAACCAACCGGAGGTACGTACAGACATCTAATCAATTTCAATTGGGGCCTCTCGGTTGGGAGGGGCTGGGAGGGGCTCGGGGCGTGCTTCACATCGAGGGGCTTGAATGGCTGTAAGGTAGATTCCTGCGTGCCCAACTTCGAATTTATTCTACATTACACTTCTTTATTTATAGATCCTTTGTAGATGATCCCCGAAGGGAATAGGCGGGTGACTGCACTGCATGGTGGGGCGAAGATCTTGGTAACGGGGGAGGCGAGGACGAGGCGGGAGGAGTGTGGGTGGTGGCGGGCGGTGACAACGACAACATCTACTTCCCTCCCATTTTGCGCTCTGTCTCACAGCTCACCGGAGACGCTGTTTGCGGCTTCCATACCCTCAGCCCCCATCCTACACATGGCGCTGCAGCTTGCGGTCCTTGTCGTGCCCCCATGCGACCCGCCCCCTCATCTTGATTTGACTTCAAGAGTATCTGTACGGTAGACCCTCTCAACACCATTACAGTTCACGTATTCAGTTTGAATCCTCTCAGCCGAACCTACGCATGTGAACTAAAGTATTGTGAGATGTTCCACATGTATCCAGTTTGAATCCTAACCACGCAGAAGATTAAAGAGACACTTTTTGTTAATATAAAATTGGCAGGACGACTCATGCAAAAATGTGCAGTTGCAGTCGAGCATTAAGTCATAATTTCGAACTTCTTGGCATAAGACTTGAAAAGGTAAACATATCCTGAATCTCTTCTATGATCTACAAATTCGGTTTATGAGATGGTGACAAAATATGTCTTTTAAGCTTTACACCAATTATCACAGAATACTACATGGATTTAATTTTTTTAGTCATGAAGGAGCCATCCCTTGATCAAATACATGAACTTGTCAAGATGCTTCTCTGAGGAATGCTCACAAATTACATGTTGCATGACATAGATAATACTATATCAACCTTATTGGTTCTATGTAGTGTTTTTCAGTATGATGTTGTTGCAATATGATAGTTTGCCTCTTCAGTTTGGGACCTTCACTATCATAATTATTATGTATTGGGTTCACGAAATTTAAGATACTAGCATGTGTTTCCTTCTCAACAATGACCTTGGTACAGCATCATCGTAACTGTTACCTGTGGACTGACACCACTTCCTATTGGCCATGGATCCTCCATAATCTTACCTGCTCTATGGGCCACAAATGTTCTTGCTGTTTAATTACGTGGTTTGTTTTGTAAGGTTTTTTTGTAAGTTCCATGATTGCTGTCAGAAGGGTTCAGTTTCGCCTCAATTCTTGGGAGAGCTGGTAGAGAACTCCCCTTCTTTTGATTATGTCAACTGCTTTGCTTATGCTATCACCAAATTACCTAGAAATTCTTAATTAGGGTACTGCCGATGTTCTGAACTTCTGATAAATGTACGCATCAGAGCAAGTGAGAACTGAATCCTCCATTTTCTTGGTGAATGTATGATGCTTTCCTGCCTTGCTGTTAAATTTTGGCATCCGTCTAACATATAATGGTAAGTTGTACCAACTAGATGTATTCCATCAATTCATAGTGTTGCCTTCATCGAAGCTCATTTGGAAGCGCAATGTTTGATTTTCTTTCTGAGATAGATGGATGGTTTTTTTATGGATGCCAATGCTGAAGTGATACATCCTTCATAGTGCTACTAGCTAGCTCGTTCCAGAAGTGAGTGTTTTGCTATTTTAGTAGTCTGATCCATTTGTCGTGCTTGCAAATCTCTTCTGTACAATCTTTGCCATTTGAATGGCTAACTTTTGATTTCTTTTGTAGGGAAACAATATCCAATCAGGTTCCACTTTTGTCCAAACGATAGTTTCCAGGTCAAGAAAATGTATTTATCTTCCTGAAAGGAAAATTGTAACTTAACTTACAAATATAAATATGTTTCCATTGGCACATTTTAGTTGTATTTTCATATGCTTTTCTTCCCTCAATATATTTCTAATGTGATTGATAAGTAAGGCCATGTATCATCTTTCTCATATTTTTAGAACTTCATGTACTACCACAATGGTTTGGAAAGACTTAGTTCAAGCACGAGATTATTTCTACTCTTTTTATGAATATAAATGTGTTGATTTCTGGGATCTCATATCCAAAACACGATGATAGATGAACTTTCAGCAGACTTTAATCTCGCCACAGATAGATGGGCGCAGCAATGCGTCAAGTATTCCTTTGTGCTGCATAGCAAACTGATTAAACCCCTCCCTTTAATGACTTAGCAATATATGGGTTAATTTATGTTAATTTAGCTTTTGTGTTCTGTACATTAATGTATTGATGGGAATTCCTACCAATTCATTGTAAAAATAAACGGGCGTGGCAACGCGCGCCTTCGATGGTCTAGCGAAGGTCATAAGGGGAAGCTATCTCGCGTTCATCATCAAACATGCATTGTTCCCTCTCGAAACCACGAGCCTTCAAGTGAGTTGCTTCGGTTTGTGAGGGTTGTGTGTCCAAACTTTCGTTAAACAAGCCAAAAAATTTACCACATCATCTTGGTGGCATGACATTACATTAACCAAGGTTTCATGTGTTTCTGATCCTTTTTTAAATTTTTGGAATTTAAATGCCATTGCACTACATGCTTAATTGTGTCATAGCCGTTAGACCAATATGTTTGAAAATTCCTTCCAAATTATGACTTTTCAAACCGTTATGGTTAGCTGTTGCATGTACATGTAGTTCAAATTTCAGTTACGGTCATTAAATGGCTAGAAAATCACTTAATGTCTTAAAAGGTCAAATGACCACTAAAAATTTCCAAAATTTCACATCACAGTTGTATTAGTACTACAAATTTTCTTGTACATTTAAAACACCATCTATTGCTACTTTACTCCACATTCGTCTTTCACAGCTAATAAAAAATATCTACAACATCACACATAGTTTTTTTGTAGGAACCGTTTGCGATGAAAATTTCAGGGTCTATTTAAGTCTTCCTCCTTAAGCTTCGCCGGCTCGTCTGCTCCAGTGCCGGCAACCCCCGAATCCATGAATCTAGATCCCTATTCCCGCACCCCTTCTTGCAAAGATGACACTGTGGAAACACTTCGCGAACGCCCGTATGATGGTCGCGTCCCCCCCCCAACCCGAGCGCCGCCGCCTGCGCCGAGAGTGCCACCGCATCCGCATTGAGCGCGGCCGCTTCCATAGCGAGGGCATCTACGGCAGCCAATAGGGTAGCTGCAGCAGCCAAGACGGCTGCAACTGTTGTTGCAATGGCGACTGCAAACATCGGAGTGCTCGGGCTGCCATTTGTGCCGCCGATGTCGCCCTGGCCCGGGTCGAGGCTATCCACGCCAATATATTCCAGGCCATCTCAGAATCCAGCATGCAACCCACGTCCGAAAAGGCGGCAGTGGCCATGGAGCACCTGCTTCCTCATGAGGTCGCCGAGCAGGAGCTGGAGATGCAAGAGGCGGTGGAGATCGACGAGCGCCGGGAGGAGGAGTTGCGCGTGGCCCAAGTCGAGGTAGATAGGAGTTTGTCCGTCGAGGAATCGGCGATGGAGTACCAATGCGAGCTCTGGCGCAACCACTACTACGAGTACTACAACCTTGACGGCGGTGCCGAGGACAAGGACGAGGACGCGGTCGACTTCGGTAGGGGGGGTGCGGAGTCCACCAATGGCGGTATGTCACCAGGACAAGTCATCGACGTCTCATCTCACATCAGCGATGCATAGGACGGCTCGGTGGTGTATTTATTAAAATTATGCGTACTTAGGCTTTGTTTTTAATGCTGGTCATTTGTTAGAGCAATGTTTAGGTCAACTGGCTTTGTTTAATTACTAAAATTTCTTGATTCAGTAAGTGTGGTCTGTGTGTTGTACGCTCTTTTGTGTTCCCAAATTAGCAAGCGGTGTTAAATTATGCAATGACATATAAGGGAAAATTTCCACCAAAATTTGAATTATCAAACTCATCCCATGCACGTAAAGCAGAAGAATCGTTTGTCATGCACACTATCGTTCAAAGTGAATGGTGCCCGGCGGCACAGTGTGCAAAGTTTCCCTCCACATTTCGAAAGTTTTGGCCTACCGCTGAAATATCTACCCCCTTCCCCCACCCCCTTTTCTCCCCGACCACAAGTCACATTTCCCTTGTTTCCACATTCCTTCCGTCCTTCCTTCCTAAGCTATAGCCGCTTCCTTGCTTGCTTCCTCACTCTCGTCGTCTCGCATCCTACAGTAAGGGTCGCCATGGTCTTCTTCAAAGACCTCTCCAGCGGTTCCTCCTCCTCTGACAACTCCTTCACCGCATGGGTAGGCCTTTCTTCTCTCTCTCTTGGGCTATGACTTGGACTGAAGGATTTTTACCTAGCGGTTGATTTGAGTCATTTCTTCTTCTTGTAGTTCCCTAGGACCATCAGTTGCAATGAATGGAGCGGGTTGGCTGAAGATCTGTCTGCTCGTTGTCACCATCAATCTCCATGCGTGAAGCTAGTTGCGTTTGAATCTATGGATAGTGGGAGGAAGTTTCTGGCATGTGCAGAGAAGGTTAGACCCTGTTTCGTTATTACAAATCATTTGTTAGATGTGATTCAGACATGTTCACTATCCCAACCCATTCATACCACATCTTCAACCAAACACATCCTAAGATAGTGTCACAGTTTGTACCTAGTATCCAAAAAAGTTACCATCTCATCAGCGGGGCCATTAGAAAATTATTTGGCGCCGCTTATGTAGTTTGTGCAGCCAACTTGTCAACACGTCTGAGTAGCCAAGCAGTAAAATACTAAATATTTATGGCACAAAGGAACTGGGCATCGGAGCAACTAGGTGCCCCGGAGATCGGGTCCCTGATTTTTTTCCGCTGCATCGGCTCGCCAGTGTAGGGCGCCATTGCGAGATGTAGCAACAGTTGTCTTTACACCGGTTTTGGCATACATAGTGGATGGCCTTAGTGCTATTAGTTCCATGTTACTAAATTTGTGCATGTACATACCTGTTAGTATCAATTTGCTGTCATCCAAACACTATCGCTATGCTGTTGCAGTTATATTTACCTTCCTCTAAAAATGTTCAATTTGTTATTTATAGTACACGAGTAAGAACTTGTAGCGTTATTGTAGTTAATTATAGCTTCTGATGTTTCAGAATTTGGTTGTTGTCTCAGTAGCTATTAATTCATTTGCACATTGATCTTTTTGAGAAGATATTTCATAATTAACCTGTTTCTTCAGTTTTTTAAAATAAGTATTGGTGATTTTCTATGTTTCTATAAACCCATTTTCCCTACAATTGTTACTGATCTATTTTTAAATATTATAGGATGAACGAAAGTGTTCTTACTTGGAGTGGGTTGATCAAGAGTGGCCACAGTCTTTGAAGATGTGCCTAGCAAAGCTTTGGAGCATGTATCTGGAAGACAACAGAGGTAGGCTTACAGAAAGTGTTGTCAACGCTCAAGAATGTTTGAAGATGCGGGATAAAAAGAGGAAGGTGGAGAATGAGCTCAGATTTTTTTTAATCAGACTTTGCTAAGATGGTGTTGGCGAAGCAGGAGGTACATTCCCAGTTGGCCAGTGCAAAACAAGTTCTTACTGAACTGAAAGCAGATGTGGATAAGACGAGTCTGTATGATCTTGATTAGGGAAATGAATATATTGTTCTAATATTGTTCTTATGAAGTTGAACTAGCTATATGTTGTACTGTGTTGTTTTTAGGTAGCTATCGTACTGTGATGTTAAAATATATTTATGTGCATGATATAAAATTGGCAAACAGCTATTCGATATGAAATGTGAATTTGCGTAATACTAGAATTATTAATTGTAAACTAATAAACCTGCTAAATGGGTCATGGAACTTTGCAAACGGTTCTAGCAGTAAAAGTGCTTGTGATGGATAGCCCAATGCCACATAGTTTTCTTCATCATATCTTGTGTGATGTAGTTGATAAAAGCAAACGGTTAACCAAGGTAGACCGTGTGTGATAGTTACACCTATCACATACGAGCCTATACATAAACCTATGTGGGATGTACATACGAATGCAAATGTTTTCCCTGGATTGACTATGTGGGATGTACATACGAACGGAAGCGTTTTCCCTGGATTGACTGTGTGGGATGTACATACAAAATGAAATGTTTTCCTTGGATTGACTGTGTGGGATGTACATAATAACGAAAACATACTCCTTTGATTGACTGTGTGTGATATTCATACGAACGGAAATGTTTTTCTGGGATTCACCATGTGGGATGTACATGCGAACGGAAACGACTGGGTTTCGATGCCTCGCCCGATCACACACGAGCTCATTTTGCCCCAGCTTGTGTGCCAGGTGGCCCAATCCCCTACTGTTTCTGGGTCGTGTGGGAAGGACCCCCTATCACCCACACTCACTTGGCGACGGTTCCAAATGCCGTCGCGGAAAGGGTTTAAAAACCGTTTGTATAGCACCAACACGTACCAGTGTATATTCCTAAATAATTCTCCGTAAATTTTTATCGCGTTTGGACTTTGTTTGATATGGATTTTCTGCGAAACAAAAAAATATGCAACAAACAGGAACTGACACTAGGCACTGGATCAATAGGTTAGTCGAATAAATCATATAAATTGTTGCCAAAAATATGTAAAAAGTTGTATAATATTGGCATGAAACTAACAAAAATTATAGATACGACGGAGACGTATCAGCATCCCCAAGCTTAATTCCTGCTCGTCCTCGAGCAGGTAAATGATAAAAACGATAAGATTTGATGTGGTATGCTACCTAGCATAAACTTGATCATATATCTAACCATGGCATGAATATTAAGACAGGAGTGATTCAAAGAAATAGTCTATAATTTTACATAAAGACATCAATACTCGGGCATCCCAACAAACAATCATGTCCTGCTAAAGAACGTTATCCCTACAAAATCCTATAGTCTTGTCATGCTCTGTCTTCTTAACACAAAGTATAAATCATGTCCTATCCCGGTGTCAGCCAAGCAATTGGTTCATACTTTTAATGCACTTCAGCATTTTCAACCCTCACGCAATACATGAGCGCGAGCCATGGATATAGCACTACGGGTGGAATAGAATATGATGATAGGGGTAAATATAGAGAAGAAAAAAAAGTAATAAATTCTCGCATCGACGTAGCTAACCAACGGGCTATGAGATGCCCATTGATTGATATCAACGTGAGGAGTAGGGATTGCCACGCAACGGATGCACTAAGAGCTATAAGTGTAAGAAAGCTCAATATGAAAACTAAGTGGATGTGCATCCTGTAAGTGCATCTAGTGCCCCTTAGTGATTTTGGTGTATTGAAGACTTATGGTTAATGGACTGATGCGTTTGTGAGTGTACATAGGTCTATAAGTCTATGAGGAGTTTGATATTTACAGAGAAAGTCGACCCCTAAAAATGAAGTTCTTCAATGAAGACTTTGGATTTCTGAAGACTTTGAAAGTGAAGAAATTGGTGTAACCTTGAAGACTTGGCAATCATTCGAGGAACATGAAGCATGAAGACTTTTGTTTTTATAGTTTCATTTTCTCTTTCTTGAGTGATAGGAAACACCGTACTGTTAAAGGGGGTCAAGGAAATACTAAGGAAAAAACTCCATGTGATGCTCAACACAAAATCCTACACCTACCAATCCCTTCGAGTGAAGCCATTGGAAATCTCATACAGTTTAGTCATATTCTTCAGTGACAGAGACGAAGTTCTTCAGGTCTCTGAGAATTTTTTCTGACTGAGGATTTAGAAATTCGCTAGTGCAGATTGCCTACACAGTGAGGAACATGATAGCCCTGATGAATTTGAGAGTCAAATATTCCGACCGTTGTTGTGCTATGCGCCAGCTGTCCCAAAATATCTACCCACCTAACAGTCATATCAGACAAGGGCATTTATGTCTTATCATGTCGGGCTGCTCCCTAGGCTATAAATAGCTGCCCCCTACAACCACTAGCTGGTTGGCTGCTCTGAGAGAAACTGACACTTGTCATTTGAGAGCATCCCATCCCCCGAGGACTTTGAGCAAAAATCATCAAGTGAGGAAAACCCAAACCCAGCACCTACAAACCCAAAGTGATTGAGCATCACTTAAGAGATTGATCCTGTGTGGATCCGATGCTTGTTACCTTTAAAGATTGTGCTTCTTCAGACGGTTAGGCGTCAAGGTCTAGAGCATCCAAGAGGAATTGTGGATCGCCGAGTGACCAAGTTTGTGAAGGTTCGGAAGTCACCAGAAGACTTACCACGAGTGTTTGGGCGAGGTCTGTGTGACCTTAGCTCAAGGACAATACGGTGAGGACTGGGTGTCCTCGAGTTTAAATACTCAACCGCTCCAACCAGATGTACAACTGAGACAGCAGTTGGAACTAGTCTACCAAATCATTGTCTTCACCAAGCTTACTGGTTCTATTTCCTCAACTCTTTCATTTCCTCATCTCTGTTGTTGTGTGCTTATTCATATCTGTTAGAAGACTTTGACTGAAGACTTTCTCAATTTCCTCAGTTCAATTTCTTCAGTCTATCCGTCTTGTTTCTGTGTTATCCTGTGTTTACCTTTCTGTACTCGGTGCTTGTCTTCATTCCATTATGATGACCATGCGTGTGTTCTGTTATGTTTACATTTGAGTACTTATTCCACTGCAGGTAGTTCTTCATTTAGGAATTTCCTCACCAGCAAACTCCTCAGTGAAGAATTCATAAAAATCACCTATTCACCCTGAGGGAGTCCTGGACTAGGGGGTGTCCGGATAGCCAAACTATTACCATTGGCCGGACTCCAAGACTATGAAGATACAAGAATGAAGACTTCGTCCCTTGTCCGGATGGGACTTTCCTTGGCGTGGAAGGCAAGCTTGGCAATACGGATATGTAGATCTCCTACCATTGTAACCGACTCTGTGTAACCCTAGCCCTCTACGGTGTCTATATAAACCGGAGGGTTTTAGTCCATAGGACGAACAACAATCATACCATAGGCTAGCTTCTAGGGTTTAGCCTCCTTGATCTCGTGCTAGATCCACTCTTGTACTACCCATATCATCAATATCAATCAAGCAGGAGTAGGGTTTTACCTCCATCGAGAGGGCCCAACACAGGTAAAAACATCGTGTCCCTTGTCTCCTGTTACCATCCGCCTAGATGCACGCTCGGGACCCCCTACCCGAGATCCGCTGGTTTTGACACCGACATTGGTGCTTTCATTGAGAGTTCCTCGTGTCGCCGCCATAGGCCCGATGGCTCCTTCAATCATCAACAACAACGTGGTCCAGGTGAGACGTTTCTCCTGGACAGATCTTTGTATTCGGCGGCTTTGCATCAGTGGGCCAATTAAGCAGCCATCCGGAGCAGATCGAAAGCTACGCCCCTGGCCATCAAGTCAGATTTGGAAGTTTGAACTATACCACCGACATCCGCGGAGACTTGATCTTCGACGGATTCGAGCCACAGCCGAGCGCACCACACTGTCGCGATGGGCATGATTTAGCTCTGCTGCGGACGATGCCACGAGGTCGCTGAGAGTCCGCTCCGACCCTTAATTCGGAGCCGACTGGGCAGATCGAGGATGGGTGGCTAGACACCGCCTCGGGGGCTGCTACCTCTACGGCGATGGAGCCGAATACCGACTGAGTCGTTTGTAAAGCTCGTGACTCCGAGGTGCCGGATTCCTCGCCGGACTCCGAACCTCCCGCGCCCCTACCAATTGAATCCGTTTGGGCGCCGATCATGGAGTCCACCGCTGGGGACATCCTTCAGCGCTCGCCTTTTGGCGACATGATGAATGTGCTAAAGTGCCTCTCTCTATCAGAACAGATCTGGCCGGATTATGGCCAGGATGGTTGGGATGCGGACGACGAAGAAATTCAAAACCCACCCACCACCCACTTCGTAGCCACTGTCGATGATTTAACCAACATGCTACATCTCGACTCCGAAGATATCGACGGTATGGACAACGATGCCGGAGACGAGCAAGAACCAGCGCCCACAAGGCACTGGAAAGCCACCGCAACTCACGATGTATACATGGTGTACACACCAAAAGGAAGCGATAACAAGGAACAACGGGACGCTGCGAAGGGTAATTCCCCCGAAAAACAGCCAAAATAGCGATGCAACCGCCGCCCGAAGTCCCGCCTCGATAACAACAGCACCCATATCGACCCAGCCATAGAGCAGGGCGAACCAATGGACGGCGAACATGCCACCAAGCAACCATCCGAACAAGATGAATTGGATAAACAGCCCATCCCCGGCGAAAACAACAGTCCGGATGATCTCACGCCGGGCACATCGTTAGAACAGAAGAACCTTCACAAAAGGCTCGTCACCACTGCACGAAGTCTGAAGAAGCAGAAACGGAAGCTCAAAACAGCGGAAGACATACTCAAGATGAGATGGAGCAAAGTACTCAAGACCGCGGACAAGTACGGCGATAGCCGCCAAACAAAGAGCTACCCGCAGCGCAAACTATTGCCCAAATTTGACGAAGAGGCCATAGAGCCCCCACAATCAAAAAACAAAGGGGCTGCCCGGTCGAATAGACGACCAAATGACAAACAAAGAGTGGCAAGTGGCGCCGCACACAAAACGGCACACGATCCACATAAGGATCCTCACAAAAAGGATGGCCCAGTCAGGTTCATCTACGGGCCAAGAAAGAAGGCTCCAGGGAGAAAAACAACATGTCGAGTGTTCGAAAATAATGGCACACCTAAATACAGGGGCGCCACACACCCCCTATGTTTCACCGATGAGGTACTGGATCATGAATTTCCAGCGGGATTCAAGCCCGTAAACATAGAGGCATCTGACGGAACAATGACCTTGAGTCTGGATTGAGGATTACATCCTACACATACATATGGCTAGAGGAGATGATCTCCCGCCATAAAATACCTACCCTCAAGCTCAAAGGGCCAGCCCGGCATTGTCTCAAAAGCCTCCCGTAAAATACCATTGGAAGTTGGGAAGAGCTCGAGGATGCGTTTGAGCAAATTTCGAGGGACTTTGTCCGCCCTCGGATCTGAGCGATTTAAGTCACATAACTCAACAAAGACGGAGAGTCACCAAGAATTCGGAACAGGTTCCTTACCAAAAAGAACCAAATAGTCGACTGTATGGACGTCGAAGCCTTAGCAGCCTTCAAACATAACGTCCGAGACGAATGGCTCGCCAGACACCTCGGCCAGGAAAAGCCAAGGACAATGGACCCACTAACAAGCCTCATGACCCACTTTTGCGCGGGAGAAGATAGCTTGCTGGCAAGATGCAGCACCAGTAACCCGAGTACATATGAGGTCAGGGATGGAAATGGAAAACCACGACGCAAAAAAGACCAGCGCCGGACTAAGGAAAATAGTCCAAAGAGCACGGCAGTCAACGCCGGGTTCAAAACCTCTCGGCCGAACAACAAAACACTGCCTCTTAAGGACAACAGTGACGAGCTATCCAACCTAAACAAAATCTTGGACAGGATATGTCAAATCCACAGTACCACCGGGAAGCCTGCAAACCATACCCACAGAGATTGTTGGGTCTTCAAGAAGTCCGGCCGACTTAAGGCCAAACACAAGGGGCTCGACACACCAAGTGAGGACGATGACGAACCCCACAAGCAGAGCACCGTGAAACAAAAGACTTTCCCACAAGAAGTCAAAACAGTGAATTCACTTCAAGTGATAACAAGGAAAAATAGGGCGGCACCTACTAAAGTACGCGCCGCACGGTCCACCAATGAGTCCCAAACCGCATGTCAAAACCAATTACTTTCGACCATCAGGATTACTCCAGAGGTATTCGAAACGCAGGATGGACTGCTTTGATATTGGATCCTATAATCGACGGACTACAGTTTACACAAGTCCTAATGTATGGCGGCAGCGATATAAACCTGCTATACCAGGACACAATCCGCAGAATGGGGATAGACCCAACCAAAATTCATATAGCAACACTTCCTTTAAAGGAGTAACGCCAGGCCCTTATGCCAATTGTACGGGCTCCTTACTACTAGAAGTCGTGTTCGGTTCATCCGACAACTTCCGTCGCGAAAAGCTAATCTTCCATATCGCCCCATTTAAAAGTAGCCATCAAGCACTATTGGGACGCGAAGCTTTCGCCCGCTTTAACGCAGTACCACATTACGCGTCTCTTACACTTAAAATGCCCGGTCCACGCGGTATCATCTCATTAAAAGGTAACTTTGAGTGTTCCTCGACCGCGGAAGAGCGTGAGACTGCCTTGACAGCCACACACTAATCCGACTTTGCTCCTAAAACAGGTCATTCAGACCCCGGACACGGTTAGACGAGTCCGGTATAAATAAACAAGGGGCTTACTAGCCATGTACCCCTTTACAAGGGGCTGCACGCATGAACAATGAGAGCCAATAAAGCTCAATTTTATTCAATTTTTTTTAATTCATGCTCTATTTTAAATACATTTTTCGCATGCTCTTTTCCAAACTAAGTTCTTCTCTTTTTATAGACGAACAACGTGCTACACCCGTCCAGGATACAGCACAACGGAGACACAGGCGCAGACGTGCAGCAGGGACCCGTTACAAGGATTCTTTTCAGATTAAGACCCTGCGTAAACCTTTTTTACTGTCTCTTGTTGATACACATCCCCCGGTTTCTTACCATAACCGAGGAGGAGGCTGGCGTTTTGGCATCGGCCGTGTCAGAAGTTTTCACGCGTACCTAGACACTAGGGGCTTAGGGCATTGTTCTGCCCGTTATCATAAAGACCGAATACCTTAGGGAGTGTTCGGCATCTCGAGTTAGGCCTTATATGCATCAGCTCCGAATCATGTCTTTGGTCAAATGTTGGGTTTGCCCGGCTCCTGCGTTTTGCTGACTTACGTTCCGCTCTAGCGGCTAACGCCGTACCAGGAGAACTACTGCAATTGTGCCCCGGTTCGGCCGGGTGAGCACCTTAGTAGAGAAAGCCGAAAACTGACTGTCATGATATAGCGAGAGACTGGTCAACCACTCGATCGACTACCGGAATGTTTAGAATTCCTCCGCTTTGGCGAAGGACCATTTCCCGGTCAGGCACACACGCGCCCCGAGTTCGGAGAGCGCGGTGCCCCTAGGGGCTATATAGTAACCCCACCATCGAAGTCCTATGGCTAAGTGAAAGTGATAAAGCATTATAGTCCGGTTGTCTAGTTTGGTACGCTATCACCTCCTTCACAGGACCAAGATGTTGGATCAAGTGTGAAAATGCACCTTTTTGCAAACACCCCCGCACCATGTGCGTGGGGGCTGAAGCCGAAGACTGCCATCTTTCAGGATATATATACATTAACGGCCGCACAGGAGATATTTCAATACTTGAACGCACAAGTATAAAAAGCCCTTATATTATAAATATGGTTTTACAAATTATACATTTCATTTGAACATAACGTTTTTCGAGCACTGCGACTCTATTAAACGAGCGCCCGGCAGGACTTCCTCAAAATAGGGTTCGGCGGGTAATCGGCTTCTGTCCGAAACCCGGGATGCAACGTCGGTGGCATCCATCTCTGCCCAGTTTGTTTTGACACGGGCGAGAGCCATCCCTGCACCCTCAATGCATACCGACCACTTCATCGCCTTGATATGCGGCACCGCATCAAGGAACTGCTGCACCAAGCCAAAATAACTCTTCGGCTTGGGCCTGTCCGGCCACAGATGAGCCACGACATCCCTCATGGCAAGTCCGGACAACCTGTTCAGCTCAGCCCACTCAGCCAACCGATCGGTTAACGGAAGTGGACGCTCCGGATTATGGAATTGAGACCAAAAAAGCTCTTCCATTTCGTGATCCTTTTGGCTTCAAAAGTGCACTACTGCGTCCGCCGCACTCGCTGCCAAATTCATATAAGCATCCTCCACACCCCACAACTAGCCCAACTGAGCATACTTCGGGTCCGTGAACTTCCTACGCAGAAGAAAGGGCTTTCCAGCCGCAATATCCCTGGCCTGACGCAGCTCCTCCTTTATAGCCCTCATCGTGAAGCGGGCATCTTTGGCTTCGGCAGTGGCCTTCTTCAGGTCCTCTTGCTCCGCTCGACGTTCTCTTTCAAGAAACTCATAGCGGTCGGTAGCATCCTTCAGCTTCATGGCCATTTCGGCCATCTCCTCCCTGCTTTGGCAGTGAGCAGCCTTTTCGACTTTTAGCTCTTCGGCCGCCTTCGAGGCAGCCGCATCACTTTTTCTGGCTTGCTCCTTGGCTCAGGCAAGCTCCGCCCGAAGCTCCTCCATAGTAGCAGCACCATCTGCATCAAGCATCCATGTTGTAAGGCGTGGGCATCAGCTCCCTTACCAGGTGACCGCGGAGAAGCCACCTACCTTGTGACTCGTCAAGTCGTTTATTGACCAGCGCGATGTCCGCATCCGCAACGTCAAGTTGCCGCTTCAGTTCGGCAACTACATCAGTCCGGCTGGCCACTGAACGCCCTGCCACATGTACGGGAAGGGCGACACCTTATAACTAACACTATGATCCTCGGCACGCTATCGTTTTCAGCAACATACCGAGTCTCAGGGGCTACTATCTATACAGGGCGCATTCTAAGCGCAAAACTGCCGAAAAGTACGGTCATTTTTACGTACCTCAAACCCCGTTGAGGGAGTCCTGGACTAGGGGGTGTCCGGATAGCCGGACTATCATCGTCCGCCGGACTCCAAGATTACGAAGATACAAGATTGACGACTCCGTCCCGTGTCCGGATGGGACTTTCCTTGGTGTGGAAGGCAAGCTTGGCGATACGGATATGTAGATCTCCTACCATTGTAACCGACTCTGCGTAACCCTAGCCTTCTCCGGTGTCTATATAAACCGAAGGGCTGTAGTCCGTAGGACACAACATACATTACAACAATCATACCATAGGCTAGCTTTAGGGTTTAGCCTCCTTGATCTCGTGGTAGATCCACTCTCGTACTACCCATATCATCAATATTAATCAAGCAGGACGTAGGGTTTTACCTCCATCAAGAGGGCCTAAACCTGGGTAAAACATCGTGTCTCTTGTCTCCTGTTACCATCCGCCTAGACGCACAGTTCGGGACCCCTTACCCGAGATCCGCCAGTTTTGACACCGACATTGGTGCTTTCATTGAGAGTTGCTCTGTGTCGTCATCGATAGGCTCGATGGCTTCTTCAATCAACAACGCTGTCCAGGATGAGACTTTTCTCCCCGGACAGATCTTAAGATATCTGGCGGCCGCCTGCGGGCTAATTAAGCAGCCATCCGGAGCAGATCAAAAGCTCGCCCGGGCGTCAGTCGATTCGAAGCCTAAACTTCACGGCCGACATCGCGGGGACTTGACCTTCGACGGGCTCGAGCCACGACCAAGCGTGCCGTCTTTATTACGATGGGCATGATCTAGCTCTGTCGCGAGCAGAGCCTTGATGGCGCACAAGAATCCGCTCGGCCCTTAGGCCGGAGCCGACCGCCAGATCGAGGACGGTGGTTGGACACGCCTCGGGGCTTCAACTTCCACGGTGATGGGCGAACACTAACCTTGTCCTCATGGCTTCGTGACTCGAGGTGCGGACCCCTTGCCGGACTCCGGACCTCCCACGCCGACAATCGAATCGATTGGGCGCCGGTTATGGAATTCACCGCCGCGGACATCTTCCAACACTCGCCCTTTCGCGACATCCTAAATTCGCTAAAGCATCTCTCGCTATCCGGAGAGCCCTGGCCGGATTGTGGCCAGGATGGTTGGGATACGGACGACGAAGAAATTCAGAGCCCACCCACCACCCACTTTGTAGCCACTATCGACGATTTAACCGACATGCTAAACTATGACTCCGAAGACATCGACGGTATGGACGACGATGCCGGAGATGAACAGGAAACAGCACCTACAAGGCAAGGGAAGACCACCTCGTCATACGACGTATACATGGTGGATACCCCAAAAGGAAGCGATAACGAGGACCAACGGGGCGCGGCAGAAGATAATCCCGCCGACAAACAACCAAAATGGTGACGCAGACGCCGCACTAAGTCCCGCCTCGACAACAACAGCGCCCCTAATGACCCAGCAATACAGCAGGGCAAAGCAGCGGACGACGAACACGCAGACAAGCAACCGTACGAACAAGATGAGTCGGATAATCAATCCAGGCCCAGCGAAAACAACAGTCCAGGCGACCTCACGCCGGACACACCGCCAGAGAACAAAAACCTTCGGAGAAGACTCGTCGCCACCGCAAGAAAAACGGAAGCTCAAAACAGCGGAAGATACACTCAGAATGAGGTGGAGCAAAGTGCTCAAAACCGCAGACAAATACGGCAATGGCCATCAATCAAAGAGCTACCCGGCGCAAGCTCTTGCGGAATGATGAGGAGGCCATAGAGCCACCACAGTCAAAAAACAAAGAGGCCGCCTGGTTGGATAGACGGCCAGATGATAGGCCAAAATCTGAAAGCGTCGCCGCACATAAGCCGACTAACGACCCTGGAAAGACAGATGGCCTAGCTAGGTCCATTTACGGGCCAAAGAAGAGGGTCCCAGGAAACAATGCAACACGACAAGTGTCCGAAGACAGCGGTGCACCCAAATACTGGGCGCCGACACCCACTATGTTTCACTGTGAGGTGCTGGATCATAAATTCCCAGCAGAGATTTAAACTGTGAACATAGAGGCCTCTGACGGAACAAGACCACAGAGTGCGGATAGAAGATTACATACTACACATACACATGGCTAGAGGAGACGATCTCCACGCCATAAAATACCTACCCCTCAAGCTCAAAGGGCCAGCCCGTCATTGGCTCAAAAGCCTCCCAGAAAACACTGTTGGAAGTTGGGAAGAGCTCAAGGACGCATTTAGACAAATTTTCAAGGGACTTATGTCCACCCTCCGGATGCAGATGATCTAAGTCATATAACTCAACAGCCCGGAGATTCAGCGCGCAAATTTTGGAATAGGTTCCTCACCAAAAAGAACCAAATAGTCGACTGTCCGGACGCCGAAGCCTTAGCAGCTTTTAAACACAACGTCCTAGACGAATGGCTCGCCAGACACCTCGGCCAAGAGAAGCCGAGGACAATGTCCGTGCTAACAAGCCTCATAACCCGCTTTTGTGCGGGAGAGGATAGCTGGCTAGCAAGATGCATGTCGGGGCGGGCTCTGAGCGGCCACGAGCACCTATGGGGCACGGGGGCCCCTTCTAGTCCGGCGAGGGAGCGGAGGGCGTGCGCAGAGCAGATTGAGGTCGGGCGCGCGGGGGAAGACGGGTGATTTTTACCCAGCTTCGGGGCTCCCCGGAGAGATAAAACCCCTACTGCTGCCTTGTGTTTGTTATTTGATCTTGCTCGAGAATGCGAGCGTATGGTGGTGTTGTGGGTGTCGAATGGACCGAACCCCCTCTACGTGCGCATGGGCCTCCCTTTTATAGTCTGAAGGGGGTACCCACAGGTGGCAGCGTAGGAAGAGGGGGTAGAAAGGTAAAAACGCGGGTTGGTACAACAGTGACCAACAGTGCCCCCCTACCTAACTCTGACGGTAGGGGACAAGGGCATTTAACGCCCGTCCGGTCGCCCCAACAGTGTAAAGAAACGACCGTTAGGTGAGCCACCGGTTGCCACGATGGCGTCTCTGTCAGCTCCGCTTGCCACCTCGCTCCGCATGGCTGTGCATTGCCTCGCCACGTGCCTCTGGGATGGCCTTGGGGTGACACGTCGCTGGATGTGCTGGAGTTTCGGGTGGCCGCCTTGCCGCGGCAAGCGCCTTGCTGCTTCCCTCTCTCTGCCGGGCCGGCAAGCTTGTCGGCCGTCGGGCCTTGCCGGGACGCACGGGGCGTCGCGGCAAGTTCCTCTGGAACGCCTTGGTCAGCCCTCCCGGCAAGCTCCTCTTGTCGGGGCCTTTGTCTTCTCAGTTGCTACATTGTTCTTGAATGGCAGTAGTAGGTATTGACGGAGGGTTTTGGTGGGCGCCCGGCAAGCCTTTGCCGCAGTATTGCGACCGCCGTGCAGACAAGTTCGGGTACTAAGGTACCCCTACTTTAGAACACCGACAGAGCCCCCGGGCTGGGCCACACAGTGCCGGCGTTGTTGGGCCAGCCCAAAAGCAGTCTTTCGGGCACGCGGCTGGGGCCACACAAAATCGGACTCCGTGTCCACGCGCCCTCCATAGCGAACGCGTCGGCTCGATGGCGTCGTGGGAAAGAGAACGTGGTCAATACTTAATTTCTGAAATGCGTAACGTTCGCATTCCCGTTTATAAGCGAGAGAAGCAGGGCCGTTCCCCCACTTCCGCCACTTGCAGTTCCTTCCTCCAAAAGCTCCGCCGTTCTCCTCCGTCTCCTGAGTCGAGAGGAAAAAAGCGCTCCGCCGCCCGTCGTCGCCGTTGCTTTCGCCTCCCCCCGCCGCCCCCGCCATGGCTCCGAAGGCCGGGAAGGCTACGAAGGCCACGAAGGCTGCGAAGGCCGCGAAATCGGCCGAGGCGCTGGAGCTCGAGGCGCTGCGCAAAAAGCAGGTGCTTTTCCCCCCTGAGCTCACTCCGGAGGCGTTGCGGGCAGAGTTTTATCTCTTCTGGTCGACGGAGACGCGGGCGCACCCGCGCACGCCGGTGCTTTCTGCGGAGGCCTCCAAATCGAAGAAGTGCCCCAAAGGGTACTACTTCTTCCTTGTGTTCTTCTATTGCGGGCTCTGCCCGCCTTTTTCCGATTTCTTTTGCGACATCATGAACACCTACGGGTTTCATCTGCTTGATTTCACCCCCAATGCCGTTCTGACCATGGCGGTTTTCGCGCACCTCTGCGAGAACTTCGTCGGGATCCTCCCCAATGTGGCCCTTTTTCGTCACTTCTTCTCCCCTCGGGCCGAGAAAGGGGAGCCACTGGCTGGTGGAATCGCCTGGACCTCCCGGATGGGCATGAAGGAGGTGTACTTGTCGGGCAAGCTCCGCAGCAAGTGGGACGAGTGGAGGGCGGAGTGGTGCTGGATCTATGATGCCAATCCGCCGCCGTTCACTAAGCTGCGCAAGACCCGGGTGGTGCGTGGCAACGACTGGAGTGCTTTGTCATCGGATGATGCCAAACTGTCGATCGCTACCACCCGAATCCTCCGTCTCTTGCATGCCGAACTTATAACAGGGGCGGTTGGCGCGGATTTTCTTCGTCGCTGTATCGCCCCTTTGCAGGCGAGGGGGGCCCGCCTGGCAGTTCGGAGAGCTGGCAGAGGAACAGGCCGTCCAGCAGCTGCGGCAGCGTGGGACACGTTCCGCCGCGGCAAGCACGGTTGCCGCGGGAGGGCCCCAGGCCGCGCCGGCAACTGAGGCGGGGTCTTCTCGGGCTGCTACGCCTGATCCTGCCGCAGCTCGCGGCAAGCGTCGGAGGGAGCCTACTCCCCCGCCGCGTCGCGCCGAGAGGGTACCGGAGTTCGACCTCTCCGCGCTGAGCTCCGACGACGATGAGGAGGAGGAGGAGGAAGAGGACGAGGAGGAGTAAGGCTTCCTCCTTTCTGCACTCGTTCTTCTTCGTTGTTGCTTATCTCGTATCCAACTTTGCTTTTTCCTGGACTTCTGTCTCTTTTCAGGACTTTGGCCGAGAGGGTAGCGAAGAGAGCCAGGATCCCCGTGGTCGACATCGGGGACGATCCTGCCGTGACGACGGAAGGCACGTCCGAGACCACCTTGACGGACCCGATCCCTTCTCCTCGCCGCAGCCCCCAGCGTAAGCGCCCTGGTTCGCTTCCCTTTGTGGGGCGCGCGCGAGCGCCTCTCCTTTTGCTGGCATTTGGGTGATTGGCTCGTTTGTACACAGGAGCGTAACAGGCCCACCAGAGCGGTGAGGCCGATCCGGAGGTGTCATCGGCCTCGACCACGCCTGAAGGGCCGATTCCCCGCTATGGGAGCCCTCTCCGCAAGAAGCGATCTCCGGCAGGGGTGGAACCAAGTGAGCCCCGGCGGGGCCCACAATCACAGAGCCTGCACAGTGACCCTCCTTGTCGTGGATTCTCCCTTTCCTTTCTTTTGGGTATTTGCACGACTCTCCTTCCTCTCCTGCCTTGGATCCTCCCTTGGGGACCCGGGAAGCTGAAGTCACCGGCGAGGAGGATGGGCGCGGCAATCTTGGTGATCTGCCGCCGACGAGGAAGAGGTGGCGTGGAGGAGCCCGCCGTGAAGAGGCCGCCAAGGCCACCGCACAGGCTGGCGAGGGGTCCGCGACCGTCTTGGCGACCGGAGGATGCAGGAGGCGCAAGCGCCAGCACCGACCGCCGGCCCATCCACCGCCGATGCGTGTGGACTCGAGGAGCCCCACCCGCGCTTACACACAGCAGCAGCGAGCGTGTATATCAAGCTCCCCTGGGCATCGAGCTCCAGGGTGCCGGTTGAAGGGAAGGAATTCGACGGGGAGGTACTCGCCTCTACTGGGCTGGCAGCTTGGTCTTGGGCCACTGGACTTGCCGCATCTCACGGGTGAACGCAGGGCAACCTGCCGCGTACGGCAAGTCGCCTGGTTCCCCTGGTGCATGCATGTCGATAGTAGGCCCAGCGCGCTGGTCAGATTGACGTCGCGTTTCCCTTCTGCGCTCGATGCGGGTGCGAGCGTCTTCGTGTTGTCGTTCTTGGAGAACGTGGCGTTGATCACGGCGAGTTCGTGGGTCCGACGACGCAGTGGAGTCGGCGTCGGGGTTGGCCCGGCGGGGCGGCGATCTTGGCCCTCGGGGCTGGGAGTGCACGGAGGTGGCACCCCCAGCGGTCTTGTCGGCGCCGGCCTGTGCCTGGGCGGCTCGCCGGGGCTTCGATGCGCCCGGTTGCCGGGGCTTGTCGCCGTTGGCGAAGCCGATGAGGCTGTATATGGTCATCCTCCAGTCGTCAATCTTGTGCGGCGCCGGAGGGTAATCTAGAAGCAGCTGGGCTCGGGCGGCGCTTCCTCTCTGTCTTAGGTGGCGGTGGCGGCGAAGCGGGCGAGGAGCGAGATGTCTCGGACTCCCAAGCGATTGGGAGGAGCAACACCCGCCCGGCGATCACCTCACTTGCGCCAAAGATCTTTGGCGTGCATGCTGACCTCGAATGTCCCGCGACCCACCAGCTTGGCCTTGCTCCAATGCAAGCACGGTCCTAGGAGCACCGGGGCGTTGTTGACCTTGCACCTCCTGGGAAGGGTGCTGCGTCTGCACGGTCGCCGACGCTTGCGAGGCCTCGTTCTTGGATCTGGTGACGACATGCGTCCCACCGTCGGCGCCCGTTCCTCCGCCGGCGTCCACTCCACCACCCGCTTGCTCCGGCGGGGGTGGTAGAATCGATGTAGACGGAGCGGCCACCTCCGAAGGCTTCTTCTTCGGTGGCATGTTGATGTAGACATTGACGTAGCGCGCGCGGAGACCAGATCAGATGCTCACGACCTCGACGCAGCCCCTACCTGGCGCGCCAAAGATGTCGGGGCGGGCTCTGAGCGGCCACGAGGACCTATGGGGCACGGGGGCCCCTTCTAGTCCGGTGAGGGAGCGGAGGGCGTCTTGAGCGATCGAGGTCGAGCGCATGGGAAGACGGGTGATTTTTACCCAGCTTCGGGGCTCTCCGGAGAGATAAAACCCCTACTGCTGCCTTGTGTTTGTTATTTGATCTTGCTCGAGAATGCGAGCGTATGGTGGTGTTGTGGGTGTCGATGGACCAACCCCCACTCGTGCATGGGCCTCCTTTTATAGTCTGAAGGGGTACCCACAGTGGCAGCGTGGGAAGAGGGGTAGAAAGGTAAAACGCGGGTTGGTACAACAGTGATAGCAGTGCCCCCTACCTAACTCGACGGCGGGGACAAGGGCATTTAATGCCGTCCGGTCGCCAACAAATGTAAAGAAACGACCGTTAGGTGAGCCACGGTTGCCACGATGGCGTCTCTGTCGCTCCGCTCCGCTACCTCGCTCCGCATGGTTGTGCATTGCCTCGCCACGTGCCTCAGGGATGGCCTTGGGGTGACACGTCGCTGGATGTGCTGGAGTTTCGGGTGGCCGCCTTGCCGCGGCAAGCGCCTTGCCGCGACCCTTCTCCTGCCGGGCCGGCAAGCTTGTCGGCCGTCGGGCCTTGCCGGGACGCACGGGGCGTCGCGGCAAGTTCCTCTGGAATGCCTTGGTCAGCCCTCCCGGCAAGCTCCTCTTGCCGGGGCCTTTGTCTTCTCAGTTGATACTTTGTTCTTGAATGGCAGTAGTAGGTATTGACGGAGGGTTTTGGTGGGCGCCGCAAGCCTTGCCTGGCCAAGGATCGCCGTGCACAAGTTCGGGGTACTAAGGTACCCCTACTTTAGTACACCGACAATGCAGCACCAGCGACCCAAGTACATCCGAGATCGGAGATGGAAACGGAAAATCACGGCGCAGAAAAGAGCAGCACCGGAATAAAGAGAAAAGCCCAAAGAGCATGGCAGTCAACGCCGGATTCAAAAGCTCGCGGCCAAACAACAAAACACTGCCTCTTAAGGATGACAGTGATGAGCTATCCAACTTAAACAAGATTTTGGGTCGAATATGTCAAATCCACAAGACCCGGAAGGCACAAAACCACACCCACCGAGATTGTTGGGTTTTCAAACAGTCCACCGACTAAGCGCCAAACACAAGGGGCTCGGCGCATCAAGTGAAGATGACAAACCCCACCAGCAGAGAGCACCGGAAAACAAAAGAATTTCCCACAAGAGGTCAAAGCAGAAATTCACTTCATGTGATATACGGAAAAACAGTCGCGGCACCCGTCAAAATGGGTCTCAGACGGTCCAATCAATGAAACATAGAGATTGGACATCAAAACCAATCACTTCGACCACCGGATTATTCGAGCGTTCGACATGCGGGATGGACTGCCTCGATATTGAATCCCATAATCGACGGACTCGATTTACACAAGTCCCGATGGGCGGAGGCGGCGACTTAAACTCTTGTATCCAAACACAATCCGCAAGTTGGGGATAGACCTTACTAAAATTCGACACAGCCGCACTTCCTTTAAAGGAGTGACGCTAGGCCCTTACGCCAAGTGCACAGGCTCCCTATTACTAGAAGTTGTGTTCGGATTACCGAACAACTTTAGACGCGAAAAACTAATCTTTCGTATCGTCCCATTTAAAAGTAGCTATCAAGCACCCTTGGGACGAGAAGCTTTTGTCCGCTTCAACGCCATACCACATTACGCGTCTCTTACACTTAAGATGCCCGGTCCACATGGCATCATTTCAGTGAGAGGGTCATTTAAAGACCCCGGACATGGTTAGACGAGTCCGGCATAAATAAGCTAGGGGCTCCCTAGCCGCACACCCCTTCACAAGGGGCTGCGCACACAAGCAACAGCGAACTCACACAGACTCCGCTTTACTTACTTATATTTCTTCCTTCGTATATATTTTGCACAAATTCCTTTTAAACTAAGTTCCTCTCTTTTTACAGATGAACAACGTGCACACCGTCGAGGATAACGGCAACGGAGACACAAAGCAGACATGCGGTAGGGACCCGTCGCGAGGATTCTTTTGATTAAGACCTGCGTAAACCTTTTTCTACTGTCTCTTGTTGTTATAATCCCTTGGTTTCTCATTATAACCAAAGCGGAACCTGACGTTTTGGCATCGACCGCGTTAGAGGACCATGCCCGTAACTGGACACTAGGGGCTTAGGGCATTGTTCGGCCCATTACTACAAAGACCAAACACGTTAGGGAGTGTTCGGCGTCTCGAGTTAGTCCTTATATGCATCAGCTCCGAATCATGTCTTTGGTCAAATGTTGGGTTTGCCCGGCTCCTGTGTTTTGCTGCCTTACGTTCCGTATTATCGGCTAACGCGGCACGGAGAACTACTGCGATTGTGCCCCGGTTCGGTTTGGGCGAGCACCTCGATGAGAAAGCCAAAACTGATGTCATGATACAAACGAGAGACTGGTCAACCACTTGATCGACTATCGGAATGTTTAGAATTCCCCGCTTTGACGAAGGACCGTTTCCCGGTCAGGCACACACGCGCCCCGAATTCGGAGAAGTTTGGTGCCCCAAGGGGCTATATCGTAGCCCCACCCTCGAACTCCACTAGCTAAGTGAGTGATAAAGCATCATAGTCCGGATTGCCTCGTTTGGTACGCTACCACCTCTTTAACAGGACCGAGACGTCGGATTAAGTGTGAAAAAGCGCTATTTTTTGCGATCACCCCCGCACCTTGTGCGTGGGGGCTGAAGCCGAAGACTGCAATCTTTCAGGTTATACAAATGTATACATAAACGGCCGCATAGGAGATATTTTAACACTTGGAACGCACAAGTATAAAAAGCGGTTACATCATAATCATTGTTTTACAAGATAAAACGTTCATTTGAACGTGACATTTTTGAACAACTGCGACTCTATTACCTGAGCGCCACGCATAACTTCCCCAAAATAGTGCTCGGCGGGTAACGGCTTTCGTCCGAACCTCAGGCGGCAACAGCGGTGGCATCCATCTCTGTCCAATGTGTCTTCACACGGGCAAGGGCCATCCGCGCGCCTTCTATGCAGGTCGACCGCTTAATCTCCTTGATATGCGGCACCGCTCCAAGAAATTGCTGCAATAAGCCAAAATAGCTCGTCGCCTTGGGCCTCTCTGGCCAGACATGCGCCACGATATCAGTCATGGCAAGTCCGGACAACCTGTTCAGCTCTGCCCATTCGGCCAACCGATCGGTCAACGGAAGTGAACGATCCGGACTATGGAATTGAGACCAAAATAGCTCTTCCGTCTTGTGATCCTCCTGACTACGGAAGTGCACAACGGCATCCGACACACTTGCCGCTAAGTCCATATATGGATCCTCCGGACCCCACTGGTGACCAAGCCGGGCATACTTGGGATCCTAAACTAGCGACGCAGCAGAAAAGGCTAGCCAGCCACAATATCCCCGGCCTGGCGCAGCTCCTCCTTCATAGCCCGCATTGCAGAACGGGCATCCTTGGCCTCGACGGTGGCCTTCCCCAGGTCTTCCCGCTCCGATATGCGCTCCTTTTTAAGAGCCTCGTTGCGGTCAGCAGCATCCTTCAATTTCACGGCCAATTCGGCCATCTTTTCCCTGCTTAGGCAGTGTGCAGCCCTTTCGGCTTTTAACTCCTCGGCCGCCCTCGAGGCAGCCGCATCACTCCTTCGGGCTTGCTCCTTAGCTTGAGCAAGCTCGGCCCGAAGGCTCTCCACAGCAGCAGCACCGTCTGTATCATAGCATAAACATTATCAGAGGCGGGCTTTGGCTCCCTTAATAAGTGACTGCGGAGAATTCATTTACCTTGTGAATCGTCAAGTCGCCGGTTGACAAGCGCGATGTCCGCATCCGCCACATCAAGTTGCCGCATTAACTCGACAACTCCACTAGTCCGGCTGGCCCCCGGACTATCCGCCACCTGCATAGGAAGGGCAACATTCAATACCTGCGATTTTGATCCTCGGCACGCCGTCGCTTTCGACAACCTACCAAGTCTCAGGGGCTACTATCTATATAGGGCGCACTTCTATGTGCAAAACTGTCAAAAAAAGTAGCGTCGTTCTCAGTACCTCAAATCCCGCCACAAACTCCCGGCGGCATTATGCAATCCGCTTTCGGTGGACGAAATCCTTCCGATCACCATACTCATCAAAGCACGGTGAACTTTTGAGATGGACGCCCTCTCAAGCAGACTCTTCAGCTCCCCCGGCCGGACACTAGTCGGCGCTGAACTCTCCGGCTCCACCGGCTCGAATACCCTCCGTGGCGATACTTGAGCTCGCTCGCCTGTCCGGGCGACGCAGCAGGCCAGGCGTTGCTGCTCTCCATCATCTCCGGGCGAAGATCCTCAAGACGAACTCATCTCGAGAAGTCCGCAGATCCGAATCAGAAGCAAAATTTCGGTTATCCACGAAGCACAAATGGAGGTATTTTCTTATTAATGAACTCCCCTTTCCCTACTCACGGCTCCTTTGGAGGGCTGATCCTTTAGAGACGATTGTGCGTCCGGTTCTCCCGGACGCAGACCTCCGGTGAAGATTTCTTCTCCTGCTTAGAGGCTTTGGCCTCCAGGTCTTCGGAGGCGGTCCTCTTCTCCCCCTGGAAGGAGGGATTTTCGACCCCCCCCCTCTTCAGGCACCCCCTTGGGCGAGGTATTAACTCTTCTATTTTCCCCATCGCCACTTTCTTGGTGCGACCTCCAACATTCGACCAAAGACGGGCTCCAGCAATCTCGGGAGGCGGACACCTTATCAGCTTCAATCGCGCTACCCACTCCTGATGAAGAGTAATGGGTCAGGAGGCAAATTCTAGAAAAGCAAATAAACAGAACATCCGGACTCTGAGCTACTTACCTGAGTATCCGGGCGATTGCGGCTTAGGCCTGCGTCCTCGGTCAATTCCGGACACGCCACCTGCGGTCCGAAGAACAACTTGTACATCTCCACGGGTGTCGTACCCATGAAGTGTTGGAGAATTCGTGGTCCCTCCGGATTGAACTCCCATAACCGAAGAGGACGGCGTTTGCAGGGCAGAAGACGCCTAATTGGCATAACCTGCATCACCACAACCAGATTGATCTCCCTCGCTTGGAGGTCTCGAATCCGGCCCTGCAATGAGGGCACGTCTTTGGACGGCCCCCAATTGAGCCCTTGGTTGACCCACGACATCAGTCGGCGTGGAGGTCCCGGGCGGAATGAAGGTGGCGGCTTTTGCTTGCTGCCCTTGGAGCGGTGATATAAAACCACTCCTGCTGCCTGGCCGAGCTCCTCTTGGAAGGAGCCCTCGCCACGGGCATCGGCCCTTCGCTTATGGCCGCCCGCCGCCTCCGCTTGCGCCCCGATCATCTTCGGCTCCACATTGAAGGTCTTCAGCCACAGGACGAAGTGGGGGGTGACGCGGAGGAAGGCTTCGCAGACAATAATGAATGCGGAAATATGGAGGATGGACTTCGGGGCCAAGTCGTGAAAATCCAACCCGTAGTATTACATGAGCCCTCTCATGAAGGGGTCTGTCGGGAAGCCTAAACCCCGACGGAGGTGGGATACGAAGACGATGTACTCACTGGGCTCGGGAGTGGGTACGGCCTGCCCTTGGGCGGGCAACCTGTGCGAAATCTCATAGGACATGTACTTGGCCTCACGCAGCTTTAGCACGTCCCCCTCCGTGACGGAGGAGGGCATCCACCGACCCTGAAGGTCGGAGCCAGACATTGTTGAAGATCCAAAGCGCTCGAATCTTGGGCTCTGGGTGTTGGAACTTGGAGCAAGGAGGAGATTCGATGGAAGATTGAAGAAAAGAAACGAGCCTTGGTCCTCTTATAAAGGGGAAAAATACCAAGAGCCGTCTCGTGACTGTTCAGATTCACCTTCGATAGAGGCGTGGCGGCACAGCGCGTTGGGTTACCCTTCGTATTGATGAGAATCCCGGAATAAGGGGAGCACGATCTCTGCTTCGACAAGACGTGCCAAGGAAACCGCTTCGCTAAACGCACTGAGGTGGTATAATAAAAAACGATTCAAGTAGAGGCTTGGTAGTGGTGTGACGTTACTCCACAAAATACGTCAGCAGATCGAACTTGTGTGCATTTTATTCTCTCTACGGTGGAATGTGGAATTTATTTTGCAGAGCCGGACACTATCCTGGTGTTCATGATCTTCTCTGGATTATTCAAAGGAGGAACCCGCCTTGCAATGCTGAACATTATCTTGCTACGGACTTATCGTCATTGAAGCCTGGTTCAGGGCTCTTGAGGAATCTGGACTAGGGTGTGTCGAACAACCGGACTATCATCGTCGCGGACTCCAAGATTACGAAGATACAAGATTGAAGACTCCGTCCGTGTTCGGATGGGACTTTCCTTGGCGTGGAAGGCAAGCTTGGCGATCTGGATATGTAGATCTCCTACCATTGTAACCGACTCTATGTAACCCTAGCCCTCTCCGTGTCTATATAAACCAGAGGGTTTTAGTCCATAGGACGAACAACAATCATACCATAGGCTAGCTTCTAGGGTTTAGCCTCCTTGATCTCGTGGTAGATCCACTCTTGTACTACCCATATCATCAATATCAATCAAGCGGAGTAGGGTTTTACCTCCATCGAGAGGGCCCGAACACAGGTAAAAACATCGTGTCCCTTGTCTCCTGTTACCATCCGCCTAGGCGCACAGTTCGGGACCCCTACCCGAGATCTGCGGTTTGACACCGACACACCCCCCCCCCCACTCTAGTCGATATAACGCACTTTCAATTGGTATCAGATCAAGGTACTCCCTTGTTCTGTGTGATTTTGGTTTAACCGCCTGGAGTTTTAGTTATGCCGACTGCAGGTATGATCAAGGTCTCTGTTGGGTGTCCTACCTTCGATGGAACGGACTACCCCTACTGGAAGAATAAGATGCGAATGCATCTTGAGGCAATTGATAACAATCTCTGGTATGTTGTGGAAAATGGTGTTCCCTCTGTCACACCTTCTCTGAACGCCACTGATGTGAAGAGATTCAAGCAACTCGATTCTCAAGCGAAGAATATCATATGTGGCCACCTGTGCAAAGGAAAATATGGAAGAGTGAGTGCTTTGGAAACTGCTAAGCTTATTTGGGATAGGCTGTCCAAAGTAAATGAAGGAGTCTCAACTCAACGTGACTCTCGTGTTGACGTTCTTCGCAATCTCTTCAACCGCTTCAAAAGACTCGACAATGAAAATGTCTAACAAAACTTCGATCGCCTCACTGACATCTCAAATGAGCTTCAAGCACTGGGCGCCACTGACATCACCGACCATGAGGTGGTGAAGAAATTGCTGAGATCGCTCGATTCTTCATTTGATACTCGCATCGATGATTCAAGAGCGTCTTGATTACAAGTCACTTGATCCCACCGATATTCTCGAGAGCTAAATACTCATGAGTTCCAAATTCTTGAGAAGAGAGATCTCTATGGTTCAAGCTATGGCGAGATCACGTGCTCAAGGCTAAGGCGGTCTCTGAGTGCGAAGATGAGGACTCGCTAGCAGCCTTGGTGACCAAGAACTGAGCCAGGAACTAGCACTGCTCGTGAAGAAATTTCAGAAGTTCTCAAGACGTGGTCGCTTTGGAAAACCCTCAAGGAGCAATGATTCCTCATCTAGTGACTACAAGAAGAGGTTATGCCACAAATGCAAGAATCTGGATCACTACATCCAATATTGTCCTCAATGGGATAAGGAATCAAAGAAGAAGAAATACAAGGATTGCAGTTCTGATGACGCAAAGAAGAAGAAGAAATCTTCAAAGTCTTCATCATCAAAATCCTCGAAGTCTTCATCTCACAAGAAGAGCAGCTCCAAGAAGCCTCGGGCATTCATTGGCAAGGAAATGGACTCTGAGGTTGAATCTGAGGAACATGAGGACGAGGAGGCATCTGAGGAGTCAGAATTTGGTGTGGCGAGCCTAGCTCTCGCTACTGCATTCGTCAGCAAGTCTATCTTCAACTCTGAAGAAAATGACTTCACTAACAAGGCTGATGAAGGCAATGATGACTACGCTCCCACCTATTTCTTCATGGCAAAGGGTGCCAAGGTAACTAAATACGCCTCCTCTGACTCTAGTGAGGATGAATCTGATGAAAACGTCAAGCCCATCTACTCTAAACTTGCTAAGATTGCTGTGAAACAACAAAAGGCTTTTGAAAAGGTTCAAAACATGCTAGATAAAAGTGATGATATGTTGGGTGAAGAAATGGATCGCACTAAAACCTTGACTGAAAATCTTCAGAGACTTCAGTCCAAGTTTGACAACCTTCAAGGTCATCATAACACTCTCTTATCTGATCACGAGAAGCTTTCTTATGAATTTCTTCAAAGAAAGCAAGATCTTGAAAAGCTAAGAGTGGATTATGAAGATCTTCAGAAGGAGCACGATTCATTACTTGCTCAACAAATCAGCGCTACTGAGGAAGAATTTGTTCCTCCATGTCTGAAGTGCATTGAACGTGAAACTGCTAATTCTTCACCCGAATGTTCAAATGCTTCTAATGCTACAAATTCTTCATTTGCCTCTGCTATCACTAATTCCTCACCTGAGGACATTGCTAGTATCACTGATGACGCGGGGCTAAAGGAATTGTACATGACAGGCATGTACAAAAGCCTCAAAGGGCATCAGCTCTTTGTGATGTGCTCAAAAAGCAGATCCTCAACAGAAACCCTAGGAAAGAGGGTATTGCCTTTGAGAGGAAACTCAATGCTGATGGAACATATTGGGAGCCTGAGCAGTACCCCAAAACCTCATGGGTTGCTGCAAAGGGACCTCCAGTTGATCCATCTAACTTATTTGGCTTTACATGTGAATCTCCTCATTCTTCTGATGAGTCATTTGACTCCAACTATAAATTGTTCAAAAATCAGAATGGTAAAGTATTTGCTAGATATGTTGGCACTAACTGCAGGAAGGGTTCCCCTATAAAGAAAATCTGGGTTCCCAAAATTTGCCTTAAAAGTCTTCAGGTGAATGTCCTCATGACACCACCTGTGAAGAATAGGAACTCCAGATCAAATTCTTCATATGGATCCAGGTCCTCATACGGACCAAATTCTTCATGGGGATCAAATTCCTCAAAAGGATCAAAGTCCTCATATGATCATCATCGTGATAACCCTTCTGTTTCGCAGGGTAGAGCTAAGGGCTATGAATATGTGTGTTATCCTTCTAATCATTATGTTCATAAGTCTTCGAAGAATTTCTCTGCTTATTCATATGCTTACCCTAACCCCTCTTATGTGAAACGAAGTGGACTGGCTTCTATGCCACCTTTCTCATATGGTGCTCGCAGAGTGATGAACTCTTTGCCACCCCTTCAGATGTGGGTGGTGAAGAAAAAGAACTAATCTCTTATGCAGGGTCAGGTCTCCAGACGTGCTTAAAACGTCTAAAGAATTTGCTGGAGACCTGAACAGTGCCTGAAAGGACGCAGGATAATCATGATGAAATGAACTTTCATTTCACACGTCCTCATACTGTTTATCTGTTCTATTGCTTGATGAAATTGATCTGATGATATTGATGTCATATTCTTCACTGATGAAGTATATGAGTTCGTAAGTTGCACTAATTCATCTGCAGGATGAACAACCCAAAGCCAATGAGTGGGTCCTCGATAGTGGATGTACGAATCACATGACTGGTGACAAGAATCTATTGATGGATGATCCTTTATCACTGTCACGTCTGAAGCATATTATCTTCGTTGACAAAGGCAAAAGTCAGGTATTGGGTCTAGGTAAGGTTGTGATCTCAAAGGATCGGCACATGGACAAAGTCATGCTTGTCGAATCCTTAGGATACAACCTCATGTCTGTCTCAATGCTTTGTGATCTTGATATGGTTGTTGTCTTTGGCAAATATTGTTGTGTTGTGATCATGGAAGCTGACAATTCCAAAGTCTTCGAAGGCTTTAGGAGAGGAGACTTGTACATTGTTTATTTCTCTACAGGACCACAACCAGCCGTATGCCTACTTGCAAACGCTTCAGAAGGATGGCTATGGCGTCGACGACTTGGTCATGCTGGCATGAGGAATCTGCACGCGCTCGCGAAGAAGAAGCATGTCATTGGCATTGAGAATGTCAAATTCCTCAAGGATCACTTATGCGGAGCCTTCGAAGCTGGAAAGATGACAAAGGCCAAGCATCCAGCAAAGGCTATCATGACCACCACTCGACCATTTGAATTGCTTCACATGGATCTCTTCGGTCCTAATCATTATTCTGCTGTTACAAATGATGCATCTCTATATGGCTTTGTTATTTTTGATGATTATTCTAGTTACACATGGGTGCACATTGTCACTTACAAACATGAGGTGCAGGAAGTCTTCAAACGATTTTCCTCGAGGGCTTCAACCAACTTTGGTGTGAAGATCTAGCACATCAGAAGTGGCAATGGGACTGAGTTCAAGAATTCCGGTCTTGATGACTATCTTGATGAACTTGGTATTACTCATGAGTTATCTGCTCCTTATACTCCTCAGCAGAATGGCGTCGTGGAGCGCAAGAACAGAACTCTTGTTGAGATGGCTCGCACTATGCTTCATGAATACAAGACACCTCGTCGATTCTGGAGTGAGGCTATTGATACTGCGTGCCACATCATCAATAGAGTATATCTTCACAAATTCTTCAAGAAGACTGCCTATGAACTCCTCATTGACAAGAAACCCAATGTGAGTTACTTCAAAGTCTTCGGTGCTGAATGTTGGATTAGAGATCCTCATCATAATTCTAAATTTGCACCGAAAGCACATCAGGTTTTATGCTTGGTTACGGAAAGGAATCGCACACCTACAAAGTCTTCAACAACGTCCTTCACAAGGTTGTTGAAACTGTAGATGTGCGGTTCGATGAAACTAATGGCTCGCAAAGAGAGCACCTACCTTCTGTGTTAGATGAACCAGCTCCTGAGGAATCTATCAAGTTCAAGGCTACTGAGGATGTCATTCCCACCGAAGAGTCTGCTGAAGAATTCATTCCAGAACGTGATGAACGTCGAGCTAGCACACCTGAAGAAAATCGTGCTAAGGAAAATGCTCCTGAAGAAAATGCGGATCAACTTCCTTGAAGACAACCCGCTCATCCTCGTATTGCAAACGAAGTGCAAATTGAGAAGATCATCGATGACATTGAAGCACCAGGTCCTCTCACACGCTCAAAAGCTTCACATTTGTCTAACTTTTGTGGGCACTTTGCTTTTGTCTCTATCACAGAGCCCACTAAGGTAGCTGAAGCATTTCTAGAGCCCGAGTGGATTCAAGCTATGCAAGAAGAATTACATCAGTTTGAGCTCAACAACGTCTGGGAACTGGTCAAACGTCCAGATACTCACAAGCACAACATTATTGGCACAAAGTGGATCTACCGCAACAAGCAAGATGAAAATGGCCTTGTGGTGAGGAATAAGGCACGGCTTGTAGCTCAAGGCTGCACACAGGTTGAAGGAATTGATTTCGATGAAACCTTTGCACCTGTTGCTAGACTTGAGGCTATTCGCATATTACTTGCTTATGCTAGCCATCATGATATTATCTTACAACAAATGGATGTGAAAAGCGCATTCCTCAATGGTAAGCTTGAGGAAGAAGTATATGTTGCTCAACCCCCAGGTTTTGAAGATCCAAAGAATCCTCACAAAGTCTTCAGACTCAACAAGGCCCTGTATGGCATCAAGCAAGCCCCTAAGGCGTGGTATGATACTTTGAAGGAATTCCTCATGAAGAAAGGCTTCAAACCCGGTTCACTCGACCCAACTCATTTCACTAAGTCTTACGATGATGAATTGTTTGTGTGTCAAACATATGTTGATGATATCATTTTTGGCTGTACTGACCAACGATATAGTGATGAATTTGCCTATATGATGAGTGAAGAATATCAAATGTCTATGATGGGAGAATTGAAATTCTTTTTAGGTCTTCAAATTCGTCAACAACGCAATGGCATATTCACATCTCAGGAGAAATACCTCAAGGACGTATTGAGGAAATTCGGCATGCAAGATTGTAAAGGGGTCAAAATTCCAATGCAAACAAATGGCCATCTATGCACTGATGAAAATGGTAAAGACTTCGATCAAAAGGTATACCACTCCATGATTGGCTCTTTATTGTACCTATGTGCATCTAGGCCGGATATTATGCTTAGTGTTTGCATGTGTGCCTGATTTCAAGCTACACCGAAGGAATCACACCATAAGGCTATGAAGCATATTCTTCGATACTTAGCTCACACACCAACACTTGGATTATTGTATCCCAAGGGCTCTTCGTTTGATCTCGTTGGATATTCAGACTCTAACTATGCTGGCGATCGCGTGGACCACAAGTCAACATCAGGCACATGCCATTTCCTCGGACGATCTTTGGTCTATTGGTCCACGAAGAAACAGAATCACAGATCACTCTCCCTGCGCAGGTTGAGTACATTGCTGCTGGATCGTGCTGTGCTCAACTACTATGGATGAAGCAAACACTCAAGGACGATGGCGTCAACGTGAAGAATGTGCCTCTCTACTGCGACAATCAGAGCGCTATCAAGATTGCTCATAACCTAGTTCAGCACTCCAAGACCAAGAACATCCAGATTCGTCATCATTTTCTTCATGATCATGTGTTGAAGGGCGACATATCCACCGACCACATTAGCACAGAAGATCAGCTGGCCGATATTTTCACTAAGCCCTTGGATGAGAAGAGATTTAGCAAGTTGCGGTGTGAGCTAAATATCCTAGAATCTTCGAATGTTCTCTGAAATGGACACACATTGTAACGCCCCGGATCCGATGCGCCAGGTGTCCGCCAGTTATTCGCCGTCGTTGCCATGTCATTTGCTTGCGTGTTGCATTTTGCCATGTCATCATCTGCATTTTATCATGTCATCATGTGCATCTCATTTCGCATAAGTGTTTGTCTCATGCATCCGAGCATTTTCCCCGTTGTCCGTTTTGCAATCCGGCTCTCCTATGTTCCCCGGCGTCCCCTTTTAGCCTCTTCTCTTGTGCGGGTGTTAAACTTTCTCGGAATGGCCCGAGGTTTGCCAAGCGGCCTTGGTATAGCACCGGTAGACCGCTTGTCAAGTTTCGTGCCATTTGGAGGTCGTTTGCTACTCCAACGGTTAACCGGGTAACCGCAAAGGCCTCCTTCTCTTTTCAGCCCAACACCCCTTCCAAAGTAGCCCAAAACCCATCTAAGTCTCTTCCATGCTCTCGGTCGTTCGATCACGATCGCGTGGCCGAAAACCGCTCCTCATTTGGACTCTCCTAGCTCCCTCTACCTATAAATATGCCCTCCCCTTCCATTTTTCGCGGATGAAAACCCTAGCCTCCTTCCACCTCGCGCCGCCGGACATATCCGTCCGCGCCGGACATGTCCGCCGGCCACGTCGCCCGGCCAATCGCAGCGCGACACATCACCTCCGCCGCCGCCCTAAACCTATCCTGCGCCGCTACGTGAGCCCCGCGCCTCCCTCTCTCTCTCCCACCAGCGGCCCATGGGACCTGTTCAGGCCCACGCGAGCCAGCTGCTGCCATGTCCGCCGCGCCTCGGCCCACAAAGAAGCTGCCAAGCCCGCCCGCCGCCTCGTCGCCGGCGATCCCCGCTTCCCGCCGACCTCCGCCACGCTCTGCTCCCGCGTCCTCCGCCCTCTCTCCTCGACCGCCCCAGCCCAGCGCCCGCCGCCACGGCCACGGAGGTCTCCGCACCATGGATCCGGGTTCCTCCGGCCGCCAGCCTCGCCTCCGTGCCGCCCCGGAGCTCCGGTTCCCGGCCTCCCGCGTGCCTCCTCCGCCGCCCCGTCTTCCTCCAGCTCCGGCCACCTCCTCTCCGGCGAAGCTCCGGCCGTGCATCGAAATCCGTGCAGCCCCGAAGGTTGACCCCGAAACGCCTAAGTCCCCATTTCATTTACATAATCATGCCATGTTCGTCATGCCGTATCTCTGTGCACATTGCTCCGTTTCATGCGTGTAATATGTCAAATTGTTCGACTCGATGAGTACTTCATTTCATTCCATTGCATCATTTTCATTTGAGCTCATCTTGATGCCCGAAATGCTGTTGGAAGAGTGCATGTTGATGTTAATCTGCTGAAACTGTTATAACTTGCTCATTTGTCATTTTTGCCATGATTGATGTGTGCATCCTATGAGGTTGATGTCTATATGTGTTTTGATCTATGCCATGCCATCTTTTCAGGGGTGTATGCCATGTATTTTTGTGATCAATGTGGTGACTAGCACAAGCATGCAAACTAGGCTTCGTGATATTGCTGATTTTAGTCCCTGTTCTGATGTTATTTTGATGCTATGTAAACTTGATGCTACAGAGAGTTCCATGCATATTTAGAGATACTTCAGTAAAGGTGTTTTGAACATATGGTTGTTGTCTATCCATTCATGCCCTTTGTTGCAATTATGGAGTAGCCTAGCATGTCATTTGAGTGCTCTACTTTTGCTTCAAAATGTTTCCTGGCAGATTGTTTACGTGTTATACAATTTGGCCAAGCTTGCTATAGTTGATCCTTGCATGCTATGGACTTGTTCATGACTTGGTTTGTTTCATAAACATGTCTTCTTGATGATGCTATGCTTATCTTGTCATGCAATGACTTGTGGTGAGTGAATCGAGCTTGTTAAGGAGGGTACTTGCTGTTGCTGTTTTGCTAGGCAGATTCTGTTATATTTTGTTGCTATGTAAATATGCTTCTACTAGTCATTTCGTGCATAATCTGGAGATGCTCTATAAACATGTTTTGATCTACATGTGTTGCTCTATCCATTATTTCCCCTGGTTGCATTTATAGGTTGTTGTAGCTTGTTGTAATCTTGCTCTAAAGTTGCTTCATAATGTTGCTGCCAGCCTGTTTCAGTTGCTTCCATGCTTATTGTTAGTAATCCATGCACCCTATGAACTTGCTCTTGCCATGCTTAGCTTTATAAACATGTCTTCTTACTGTTGGTTGCCTTGCCATGCCATGTATTGCTCTGTGGTGAGTGGTTCAAGCTCACCAACATGCCTACTTATTGTTGTTTCTGCCATGTATGAATCTGTAATATAACTTGGCATGTTTACATGGGTGCCATCATATTTTCTGATCCTTTTTGGCTCATGGTCAGTAAGGGACTTTTGATCTATGCAATTAGTAGATTCATGCCATGCCTTTGTTTGCCATGATATGTTCCTGTAACATGTTGTTTGCTTGCTCTAAACATTGCAACTTTGATGTTATTTCGCAAAGTCTAAACTGTTATTATTTGCAATCTTACCATGTGTTTTGGAGCATGTTCTAGTGATTTCTGGAGATAGCTCAGTGTTCATGTTTTGTTATTCTTTACCTGTAATTCATGCCCATGCCTTTTTTTATTACGTTGGGGTGCTGTAGCTTATTGTTTTGATGCTTGCAAGATGCCTAGTTGCTGTTATGGACAGATTGTTGCTATGACTTGTATAGTGTGCATGTGTTGCACCGTTGCTCCGTTTTGAGTGTGCTCTATATGAAACTAGCTTGATTTTGCATGTAGCTTCATATTATCATGTTGCATCATTGTTTTGGTGTGTTTGCTTGATGGTTGTTTGCATTTTGCATCAATGCCATGTTTAACTTGTTTTGCTCATATCTTCTAGGTCGTAGCTCCGAATCTAATGAACTTTATATGTAACTTGACTAGAATCTCGTGTAGATCATCTTGGTGCATCTTAACTTGCTGTTTAACAACTTGAACATAAGGTTTATTCAGTTCTGGACCAATTTCGAAATATGCATATGAGGACTTACCGGAGTTGTTATATGTTGTTCCCGGCCTCATTTAAACTTGCCTTGATGTGTTGTTCCTGTTTGCATCATATCTTGCCATGAGTAGCTTCATGTAGCCTTGTCATGCATCATGCTTGTTGTGCATCATGTCTTGCCTATGTGTGGTGTGTTTACCATGTTGTGTGCTTCTTCTCGATAGTTCCCGTTTTGTTGCGATCGTGAGGATGCGTTCGTCTACGTGTGGTTCGTCTTCGTGGCTTCATCTTCTTCATGGACTCGTTCTTCTTCCGAGAGGGATTTCAGGCAAGATGACCGCTACCCTGGATCTCACTACTATCATTGCTATGCTAGTTGTTTCGTTCTATCGCTATGCTGCGCTACCTATTACCTGTTCTTCAAGCCATCCCATATTGCCATGAACCTCTAACCTTTGACACCATTCCTAGCAAACCGTTGATTGGCTATGTTACCGCTTTTGCTCAGCCCCTCTTATAGTGTTGCTAGTTGCAGGTGAAGTTGAAGATTACTCCATGGTGGACAGGATTTTGGTTGGGATATCACAATATCTCTTATATTATTAATGCATCTATATACTTGGTAAAGGGTGGAAGGCTCGGCCTTATGCCCGTGTTTTGTTCCACTCTTGCCGCCCTAGTTTCCGTCATACGGTGTTATGTTCCCGGATTTTATGCTCCTAACGCGGTCGGGTGATTTATGGGACCCCCGACAGTTCGCTTTGAATAAAACTTGTCCAAAAAGGCCCAACCTTGGTCTTACCATTTGCCTCACCACCACCTACTTTTCCCTTGGGAGTCGCTCTCTCGAGGGTCATCTTTATTATAGCCCCCGGCCAATGCTTGTCTAAGTGTTGGTCCAAACTAGAGCACCGTCTTGGGACCATCCCTTGGCAACTTGGGTTACGTCGGTACTGTGACGCTTCGGTTATCCGGTGTTGCCACGAGAACGAGATATGTGCAGCTCCTATCGGGATTGTCGGCGCATCGGGCGGCTTTGCTGGTCTTGTTTTACCATTGTCGAAATGTCTTGTAAACCGGGATTCCGAGACTGATCGGGTCTTCCTGGGAGAAGGTCTATTCCTTCGTTGATCGCGAGAGCTTGTCATGGGCTAAGTTGGGACACCCCTGCAGGGTATAAACTTTCAAGAGCCGTGCCCGCGGTTATGTGGCAGATGGGAATTTGTTAATGTCCGGTTGTAGATAAATTGACACCAGATCCGAATTAAAACGCATCAACCGCGTGTGTAGCCGTGATGGTATCTTCTCGGCGGAGTCCGGGAAGTGAACACGGTTTCAGTGTTATGTTTGACGTAAGTAGGAGTTCAGGATCACCTCTTGATCATTGCTAGCTTCACGACCGTTCCTTTGTTTCTCTTCTCGCTCTCATTTGCGTATGTTAGCCACCATATCTTGCTTAGCCGCTGCTGCAACCTCACCACTTTACCCCTTCCTTTCCCATTAAGCTTTGCTAGTCTTGATACCCATGGTAATGGGATTGCTGAGTCCTCGTGGCTCACAGATTACTACAACAACAGTTGTAGGTACAGGTTATACGATGATCATGACGCGAGAGCAATGTTTGCTTGTCTTGGAGTTCTTCTTCTGCTTCTTCTTCGATCAGGGGATAGGTTCCAGGTCGGCAGCCTGGGCTAGCAGGGTGGATGTCGTTTGAGTCTCTGTTTGTGTTTCATCCGTAGTCGGATGGTTGCTCTTATGTATGATGTACTGTTGTATTCGTGTGGCATTGTATGCCTCTTGTATGTATCCCCATCTATTATGTAATGTTGATGTAACGATATCCACCTTGCAAAAGCGTTTCAATATGCGGGTCTATCCTTGGTGGGACCTTCGAGTTCCTTTTGGATAGGGTTGCATATTGGGCGTGACACACATCCTAACACTTACGCCGACTTGATGACTTAGATGTGCAACACACGAAGTAATGTTTTTCTTCAATCAATGAAGACTAACCCTCTAAGTGAGAAGAAATTAATGAAGAAATTGATTCTCAGAGCCCTACGACAATTGTACGCGGTGTCTGAAACCAGCCTTCTTATACGGTGGGTTACGCCACCACCCAAAGTTGGAAATCTTCAATTTGAGTTTTTCTTCGTTTTTTGAAATTCCTCAGTTTTTCAAATTCTTCAACTTTGCTTTGTCTTCACTCTTTTCGGTGTTGTTCTTCATTTGAATATATACATATGAGTTTTATGTCCTCTACAGCATTCAGTTATTGCTAATTATTCAAGTTGATTTCTTCTGCTAAGTGAATGTGATCGGACCCTTCCCCCTCTATGCTACACTCAACCCAGTCTATTCACAAATTCTTCATGTGCGTTCTAATTGAAACTCGTTCAAAATCTTCACTATGTCCTTGGCAGTTGAAGAAATTGCGAATGGAACTTTTAACTTATCTTATCTAAATTTTCGGCTTTGCCTCTCAAACCGTTCCCCATCCCACGACAATACTTATCTATTCACCCATGATCCTACATGATCGCCACCTCTAAGTACGTGGGTGACACATGTCAAGCGAATGAGAAGGGCTAGGGCACGTTAAATGCGATTTCCTCGGGCGCATGCTTTTCCTCCTCTATAAATACCCCTGCCTCTTCCTCACTTCACTTTCACCTCGCTCGCTCTCAATCCCGCTCGAGCTCCCCAAACCCTAGCGCCGCCGCTACTTCATCGTCAACAGTGAGGAAGAGCTTCACTGCCTCGACCTTGTCGCCGTCGTACTCGTGCCGGTCGTGGATTTCTTCACTCCGCCGCCGCCGTAGCCGTCTTCCTCTGCCGAGTTAGGGCGTGGAAGATCTGAACTGACGAACTTCACATCTACACTTCCCAATTCGTTGTGTTCTTCACTTCGGGTAATTAAAAGTTACTTTTACTACACTCTTTGATTCTTATGTTTTCTTGAAAATCTTCAAAGGTGTTTATTCTTCAAATCTTCACACACATGAACACCTCACATGTCATCTGCTCCTGATTTGTTTCTCTAAGCAATGATTTTCCTCAAGATTCCTCAATTGTGTGGATTTTCAATCTATACAACTCTGGAACCTAAGACAAAGAACGCTTAGTGAAATTCCTCAAGACTCATCTGGTCAAATTCCTCAAACCTATTCATTTTTGAAAAACCTTCTGAGAACGCATATGACCTCTCCAAATTCCTCGCAACTATACTCTATTCACAGGTACAAATGTCTGCTGCTGAATCACTAGGTTCTCATCAACTTAACTCATTCACAGCGTTCCTCGAAGAAAAGTTGCACACCTCTTCAGAAACTTCAGTTGTTCATATTCCTCAGCTGAAGAAAATGGATGATAAGAAGCCACAGAAGGGAGGAAAGAGGCCTGAGGTCAATACTGCTTTCGAAATCCCTAAGGACATTTATGCTGGATACTGCACTCCTGATGAGGCCAAATTTGGCAAGGAGGACAAGAATCAACACAAGGTGCCCATACAAGGGATAGAGAGGAGATGGGCACGGGAATGGAGGGAGTGGAGGTATGTTACTCCCAAGTATATGAAGAAATTCGCACTCAACCCTCCATGCTCAAGACCTCCATTGGCACTAGGCCAAGTGGCAGATCCCACCAGCCTCAAGCGCGGTGAGGACTATGCTGATGAATGGGCAAAGCGCCAGGCCAAACTGGACAAGCAAGCAAAGGAAGCAGTGAAGAAATTCAATGCAGACTCTACAGCTGTTGCTGCTGCCGCTCCTGAGGCCTCTGCTAGTCAGGCGAAGAAGGCAATGCCTAAGAAGCCTGTGCATAAGTCAAGCGCTTCTCCCTCAATGCCCTCACGGCCAAGCTCCTCAGCAATGCCCTCAAGGCCAGATTCTTCAAGGCCCTCACGGCAAATTCCTCAGACTGCTCATCCTCCTTCTAAATCCTCAGCTCCTCCGACAAAATCTTTAGCTGCTCCGACCAAATCCTCGGCACCTGTGCATCTCGCCACGTGCCAAAGGACCACAGGCATCTCAATTGCCTCAGGAGCATTTGCAAGTTCCTCAGCTTCACCAAATTTGTCACCTGGCCCCTCTCTGCTAAAGAAAAAGGCCACTGCTGGACGAGGCCTTCAACCAAGTCCTCACAAGAAGCAGGTCGCCTTCCAAGTTCCCTCTGATGACGATGAGGCTGATGATGAAGAACTTGCTAAAATCATCAGAGACAGGCAAGCCAGGGCAGCTAGAGCCAAAGGTAGCAATGTGCCACTGCTATTGGATCCAAGGTTGATCCTCGACTTCATTGACCTATGGCACAAGGACCCTAACACGCCTTTGCCAGAGATGAACCTCACTCCTTGTCAAAGTCATGTTCTGACTACCTTCATTGAGGAAGAAAAGTGGAAATTTGAAGAAGGCAGAAGGCTGAAGAAAGCGTAGTACAAGAAGCGGCGCTACCTCAAGGACAATGTCCTCACTCTCACCCCTGATCAACTCATTGCCTTGCAAGCTGAAATCAAGCAACTGAGTGATGAATTCAATCGCTACTATGTTGATTGGAAGGGCGCCAAGGTTCGGTTCGTCAATCTGACAAAGAAATTCACTTCAAGTGTTGCTGCTCCTGTGCACGTTGAAGTTCCTCGGTCAAGCATCTGCTCGACCCTCTTGAACATGCCAAAGACAGTGATGACAATTAGGCTACTGAAGAAAATGAGAGTGCCAGGGCTGATGACTCCATTCCAGTCGCTGAAGATATTGTCAGGGCATCCACTAATGGTGCGCCTGAAGAAAGTGAAGAAGTCAGGGCAACTGCATCAGTTGCGCCTGAAGAAAATGATCCAAAGTCCTCTGCACCTCCTGCGCCTACACCAACTCCGATTCTTCCATCTGCATCAGATGCGAAGAAGACCAAGGCTACAGAGCATGCAGCTGTGAAGAAAAGGAAGGCAGCAACTTCATCAAATTCTTCAGCTCCAAAGAAGATGAAGCCTCTGACTAGTTCAATTGACAACCCAATTGATGCCATTCCAGTCTCTTTCATGCCATCAAAGGACCTTGTTCCTTTTGGTGAAGATTATGTGATTCCTAGCGAATCTGATGAAGAAACTCCTTCTGCTGCTTCGACAGAGCAGTTGGATGAAGAAATTGAAGTGGATGAAATCCCTTCAACCCCAATCATCTCCTCGCCTATGCCTCAGTTCACTGCTGAAGAGGTCGGTGTTGAAGAAATGGAAGATGAGGATGTGGACATTGGTTGTACCACTCCTGTGCTAAATGATGACTTTTGGGAAAGTCAGCACCCCAACTCTCCAATGTTCACTCCACTCCAAACAATTCCTCAGTCCCCAGTTGCTACTGAAGTGCAAATGGGATATGAAGAACCTCATGCAACCCTGTCTATCCATAAAGAAATATCAGCCACTAGTGCTGAAGAAATTGTTAATGAAGAATTGAAGACCCAGGCTGAAGCTCAAGAAGAGCCTGAAATTCCTCAGTCTGTGGATCCTGAGATTGTGATTCCTGAGGTGGTGATGCAATTGACTAACCCTCCTCAGCCCAAGCCAAAGGATCCCTTCTCAAAGAAGCAAAAATTCAAGGCTGATGATTTCTACGGCGAGCATGTGTTCTTCACTGAATTCAACCCGTATGACAATGCTCATCTTAGAAGGAAGCATTTCTGGACTGCCAGCCAGGCCAATTTTCTATTCTTCACTACTTTTCAACAAGGACAAAGTCTTCGACCATGAGCATATTCCTCATGTGGACATGGAATCAATGCCTTGCTTCTCTCAAGTCCTCAGTATGCTTCATAATGCATGCTTGCTCAACTTTTGCTTTGACATAGTTGATTGGAATGAAGAGCTTATTCTTCAGTTCTACGCAACACTACATATCACAGGTGATGCTACTGACGTCAACTCTTGGGTGTTGGACTGGATGACTAAAAACACTCACTACAAGGCACCAGCCTCTGAATTGCTTCGTGCCCTGCCAATCAGTCCTCCACCTGACGGTGCTCGTTGTCTGTATGATGAGCCTGAACTCACTGCTCACTATATGCATGTGCTCATGAAGCCTCTGAAGCCTGGTCAGGCCCCAAGGACCAAATTCCTCGTGAAGGAATTGCTCTATGTGCCAAGAACCATCTATCGCATCCCCATAAATTATCATGATTTCTTCATGAGGACTCTAGCAAATGTTGCACTTTCACCTTTTGAGCTGAAGCCTTACGCGTCGTGGATCATGAGATTCCTCAAAACAAGATCTTCACTCAACTATAAGGCTGATTTTCAGAATCATCTCAGCTACTTGCCCCCGATTGAAGTCCTCAAGCGGACATATTCCTCAGCTGATGAGAAGGGCAAGTCACCAGCTGTTATCGATGAAGGCATTCATCCATTCGATGGTCAATTCCACAAAGCTGCATCTTACTCCACCAATGATGACTCTGCCACTCATGATTCTGCTACCAATGCTACCAAGTCAAGTCCTCAAGCTTCTGCTCCTTGTGTGATGACTGATCGTGAGCTGCTTCTAAGTCTTCACCAGAAGGTGGATCGAAACCACAGATGGGTTAAGCGTCAGTTTGGCTCTATTCTTCACAACATGACTTCTACACATAATGCAGTGAAGAAAAACCATTACTACCTCCATGAAGTTTTTGATCGCACCTGGGCTATTCTGTCACATCTATATGGTGAAGAAGATCTGAAGCAAATGGGCTTCAAGGAAGATTTTGACTGGTCTGTTCCTCCTCTGAAGAAATTCAAGAAGGTCAAGGTTCCTTCCTTGGTGGCCAGTTCATATTCTTCATCGCGCGACACAGACGAGTATGAAGACTTGGACGACACTGCAGCACGCCCTAAAACAACTCAAGACCCTGACAACGTTGGTGCTCCTCCATCATCATGATATTCTTCAGGGGCGTTAGTCCTTAGTTTCAACCCTTTTGGTCATTCGATGACAAAGGGGGAGAAATTTGAGTTAGTCTTCAAGCGGGTCTATCTTATATGGGCGTTTTTTTCTAAGTTACAACTCTCGTTCTTCTGATGACTTTGCTGGATCGAGTTGTAATCTTAAACTCTATGGTGGCCTGAAACTTTCGTTGTGTTCTTCTGCATGCTTATTCCTCATTAATGTCAATGCATGCATGCTGAATTACATTAGTCACCATATGTCATCATGCATTTCAAATTCTTCATATTATATGTCAAATGCATGTATGAATTACAAGATATAGGGGGAGATCTTCATGATTATACTCTTCAAGTGTGCATTGCTTCAAAAGCAAATTCCTCACTATGCACATCTTCAGGGGGAGTTCTTGTATATCTTGCAATCAAATTCCTCAATATCAGTATTTACACTTCATATGTTTATCCCCGTTGAAAACTTAACCTATATTGTCATCAATCACCAAAAAGGGGGAGATATGTAAGTGCATCTAGTGCCCCTTAGTGATTTTGGTGTATTGAAGACTTATAGGTTAAGGGACTGATGCGTTTGCGAGTGTATACAGGTCTATAAGTCTATGAGGAGTTTGATATTTACAGAGAAAGTCGACCCCTAAAAATGAAGTTCTTCAACTGAAGATTTTGGATTTATGAAGACTTTCTTAAGACTTTGAAAGTGAAGAAATTGGTGTAACCTTGAAGACTTGGCAATCATTCGAGGAACATGAAGCATGAAGACTTTTGTTTTTATAGTTTCATTTTCTCTTTCTTGAGTCATAGGAAACACCGTACTGTTAAAGGGGGTCGAGGAAATACTAAGGAAAACTTTCCATGTGATGCTCAACTCAAAATCCTACACCTACCAATCCCTTCAAGTGAAGCCATTGGAAATATCATACTGATTCGGTCATATTCTTGATGTGAGAAGAAGTTCTTACGGTCTCGAGGAATTTATTCGACCGAGGAGTTAGGAATTCATGAGTGCGGATTGCCTACGATGAGAACATGACAGCCCTGAGGAATTTGAGAGTCAAATATTCCGACCGTTGCTGTGCTATGCACCAGCTGTCCCAAAATATCTACCCACCTAACGGTCATATCAGACAAGGGCATTTATGTCTTATCATGTTGGGCTGCTCCCTAGGCTATAGATAGCAGCCCCCTACAACCACTAGTTGGTTGGCTGCTCCGAGAGAAACTGATGCTTGTCATTTGAGAGCATCCCATCCTCCGAGGACTTTGAGCGAAAATCGTCAAGTGAGGAAAACCCAAACCCAACACCTACAAACCCAAAGTGATTGAGCATCACTGAAGAGATTGATCCTTCGTGGATCCGACGCTTGTTACCTTTGAAGACTGTGCTTCTTCCAGACGGTTAGGCGTCAAGGTCTAGAGCATCCAAGAGGAATTGTGGATCACCGAGTGACCAAGTTTGTGAAGGTTCGGAAGTCACTTGATGATTTACCACGAGTGTTTGGGCGAGGTCTGTGTGACCTTAGTTCAAGGAGAATACGGTGAGGACTGTGTGTCCGGGACTGGGTGTCCTCGAGTTTAAATACTCAACCGCTCCAACTAGATGTACAACTGAGACAGTAGCTGGAACTGGTCTACCAAATCATTGTCTTCACCAAGCTTACTGGTTATATTTCCTCAACTCTTCCATTTTCTCATCTCTGTTGTTGTGTGCTTGTTCATATCTGTTTGAAGACTTTGACTGAAGACTTTCTCAATTTCCCCAGTTCAATTTCTTCAGTCTGTCCGTCTTCTTTCTGTGTTATCCTGTGTTTACGCTTTCTATACTCGGTGCTTGTCTTCATTCCATTATGATGACCATGCATGTGTTATGTTATGTTTACATTTGAGTACTTATTCCGCTGCAAGTAGTTCTTCATTTAGGAATTTCCTCACCAGCAAATTCCTCAGTGAAGAAATCATAAAAATTGCCTATTCACCCCCCCCCCCTCTAGTCGATATAACGCACTTTCACATCCAACTTGCTTGCTCATGAAGCCCTCGGGCATTTGAGGAAGCCCATCATTGGAATATACAAGCCAAGTTCTACAATGAAAAATTCCCACTAGGATATGAAAGTGACTACATAGGAGACTCTCTATATGAAAAACATGGTGCTATTTTGGAGCACAAGTGTGGTAAAGGATAGTAGCAATGCCCCTTCTCTTTTTCTCTTTCTTTTTTCTTTTTTTTTATTTTTTCTTTTTTCATTTTCCTTTTTTCCTCTCATTGTCCGGAGTCTCATCCCAACTTGTGGGGGAATCATAGTCTCCATCATCCTTTCCTCACTGGAACATGCTCTAATAATGAATAATGATGATCATCACACTTCTATTTACTTATAACTCAAAAGAAATAAAAATTACAACTCGATAACTAGAACAAAATATGACTCTATATGAATGCCTCTGGCAGTGTACCAGGATGTGCAATGATCTAGCATAACATGTATGAAAAATGATGAACCGTGGCTGAGCCACAACTACCATGTCAGCTATATGATCATGCAAAGCAATATGACAATGAATGCTCAAGTCATCAAAATGGAAGCGATGGAAGTTGCATGGAAATATATCTCGGAATGGTTGTGGAAAGGCCACAATAGGTAGGTATGGTGGCTTTTTTGAGGAAGATATAATAAGGCTTATGTGTGATAGAGTGTATCATATCACGGGGTTTGGATGCACCGGCGAAGTTTGCACCACGTCTCGAGGTGAGAAAGGGCAATGCACGGTACCATAGAGGCTAGCCAATTGCGGAAATGTAAGAGTGTGTATAATCCATGGACCCACATTAGTCATAAAGAACTCATATACTTATTGCAAAAGTTTATTATCCCTCGAAGCAAAGTAAAACTATGCATGCTCCTAGGAACGAGGTTGGTACTACCTTCGTCTGGGATTTTAGGTCCCCTGAGCCCCTGAGCTGTGTCCGTAAATATTAGGCCACGATGTATTTTTCAAAGAACAATAAATAACGCTTTCGTCTGTTTGATTGGCTGCAACCTGGACGCCAAAGATGTCGCATGCATGCGTGCAGAGGCCAGCCACTGCATGCTCGCAGCAATTATGGCCAAGCGCATGCAACAATTGAATCACCGCTATTAGTTAATACTCCAGCCAATTACCATAGAGCTAAATGTGTGCATGTAGTTAACTGCTTGGTCTTCGAGTTTTGGTTCGTGGGACTAAAAATCCCAGACGGAGGTAGTAGGAGTTAACCATCATGCGCCCCCGACCTTCACACAGAGATAGACAATCAAGGATAAATTGTGCTCCAACTTCCCGGCATAACGAGAGACTATACGTGCATGCTTCGGGAATCACAAACCTTAACACGAATATCTCACTAAACATGATCATCCACTAGTACCTCCCATGCAGTATCATCCCTATATTGCAAAACTATTGCAAGGAATCAAACATATCATATTCAGTGATCCACAAGTTTTATGTAGGATTTTATGACTAACCATGCAATTGACCAATTCCGTTTGTCTCTCTAAATAGATATAAGTGAAGCATGAGAGTTTAATTATTTCTACAAAAGACCATGCTCTAACAAATATAAGTTAAGCAAAAGAGCATTCTACGAACATCGGTTTTCTATGTGAAGAGAAACAGGCAATCCAAACTTTAAATGATATAAGTGAAGCACATGAAGCATTCTATAAAGCCCTACTCAAAAGTTATAAGTGAAGTGCAATGAGCATTCTATAAATCAACCATGTACTATCTCATACCAGCATGGTGCATAAAAGAAAAATGAAAACTAAGCACAAAAGACGCTCCAAGATTGCACATATCAATTGAACGAAACGAAAACCAAAACATACCGATACTTGTTGAAGATGGGATGCCTTCCGGGGCATCCCCAAGCTTAGACGCTTGAGTCTCCTTGGATATTTACTTGGGTTGCCTTGGGCATTCCCAAGATTGACCTCTTTTCTTTCATCCTTCTCTTCACATCGAGACCTCCTCGATCTTTGATCACTTCATCCACACAAAACTTATCCTCCTGAGATCCGTTAGTATAATAGTGCAAATCACTACTTTAAGTATTGTTGCAAACCAATTCATATTTTGTTTTTGCATTGTATCTACTGTAATATTACTTTTCCATGGCTTATACCACCGATAGAATCGATAGTTTCATCAAAATGAGCAAAACAATGCATCAAAAACAGAATTTGTCTTAAACAGGACAATCTGTAGTAATCCGAACATTCAGCATACTTATGTAACTCCAAAAATTCAGAAAAATGAGGAAAAAATGAAAAAAAAATGTATATCAATACTGTGCAGAAAGTTTCGTAAACGTTTGGCATTCCAGTAAAAAACTAAAATTCAAGCGCTATAGCCAAAGTTTCTGTTTTTACACCGCACATACCAACAAGCAATCTAATCATCCTAAAGGCAAATCTTGGCACATTATTTTTATAATACAATGGATTTGGACAAGGGGATAATTATTTTTGTGAGAATCTTCATGAAAAATTCTACATTATTTCCATGAGCACGAACACAAGTGTTCAAGGTCGACCCTCACTTCTCCAATGCATAACTTCCAATCACTTCTCTTTTGTTGAAAAGTTTTAAGTTCCCCTCTATAGTTTTTTGTTTTTAAACTTTGTATAAGCACTCAACAGAAATAAATGACTCGCTAAAACTTCTGGGTTGTTTCCCTGGCAGCGCTTTCTTTAAAGCCATTAAGCTAGGCATATAGTGCTCAAGTAATGGATCCACCCGGATCCCAGGGTATATCAAAGTCAATTTTAATTAGCTATGATTTGGCATTTAGTAGTGAGCACAAAGCAACATATATCATGCAATGATGAAGTCTAACTCTCTTCCTATGCATCGGCATGTCATAAAAGAACAATTCATACACAACAAGTAAAGGCCAATATATAGCATAAGCAGTTTCTTGCAATTTTATCGTGTTGGAAACATAGAGAGGTGGAGATGTAGTTCCTCTCTCATAATAATTGCAAGTAGGAGCAGTAAGCACATGCATATTATATTCATCAAAATCATCATGTGCAATGGTAGAAGGTAAACCATCAATGTAATCCTTAATAAGTGTAGGCTTCTCTGATATAGTGTAGTTGGGAGAATTCAAAAAGATAATAGGACTATCATGTGTGGGCGCAATAGCAATAATTTCATTCTTAACATAAGGAACAATAGCAAGTTCATCTCCATAAGCATAATTCATATTGGCATCTTGGCCACAAGCATACCAAGCATCAAGTTCATCAAAAAGGGGATATTTGAAAAGAATCAACGAAATCATAGCAATTATCATAGCCCTCATCCTTCGGTAAGCATGAAGGGAAATTAAACAATGTATGATTTGAAGAGTTACTCTCATTAGAAGCATGGGTGATCAATCCGCTCTTTCTCCTTTTTTCTTTGCTCTCCTCATCATCTTTTTCATCCAGTGAGCTCACAGTTTCATCAATTCCTTCTTCCATAGACTCCTGCAAAATATTAATCTCTTCTTGGACAGCGGAGACTTTCTCAATAAATACATCAATATGGGAATTGTATTTATAATTATCATAGCAATATTTAAGGATAGCAAATTTTCAGGTCTATAAATTGAATCATCAAAATCTTCAAACTTTTCAAACAAAGATTCAATTTCATAAGCACCCTTAAAAGCAACAAATTATTCTATTCTTCCACATCATAGTAATCATATATACCATTAGCATAAGAAGCCAAGGTTTCATTATCATTAAATTCACAAGAAAAGGGAAGATGTGTAGCATTCATCCTAGAGCAACAAGTATAATCATATCTCAAGCATAGCTCCCGAACATACCAATGCAACATATGAATTTGATCCCATAACAATTTCCCTTTATGAGTCAAGTGATATTCCCTAAAGTATTCACGTTGATCCAACATTACTCCCATTATATAATTGAATGGGGTTTTCTTAGGATTATCAAAGTAGTGCATAATATCTTTCACATAATGAGCATCAAGGGTTTTAGGAGGTCCCCCATCTCCACGAGTAGCAAGTACAACTAATTTTTTTGGTGTTTCGTGTTCCATATCTATAACTAAAGATAGAGAACAACTTAGAACAGAAAATAAAAAACTACTTAGTGATAAAGCAAACAAGCACACACGAGAATATTCACCCCACGCTATTGCTCCCTGGCAACGGAGCCAGAAAAAGTCTTGATAACCCACAAGTATAGGAGATCGTCTATAGCCTTCTTCGATAAATAAGAGTGTCAAACCCAACGAGGAGCTAAAGGCACAACAAATATTCCCTCAAGTTCTATTGACCACCGATACAACTCTACGCACACTTTGACGTTTGCTTTACCAAAAACAAGTATTGAACTATTTTGCAAGAAGAAAACTACGAGTAAATTGCAAGGTAATAAAAGTGGATAGCTTTTGTCAACAAGAAAGTTATTTGTCCCTAGACAATCGATAACAACTATCGGTAATCATTCTTGTAATTTTATATGAGGGAGAGGCATGAGCTAACATACTTTCTCTACTTGGATCATATGCACTTATGATTGGACCGTTAGCAAGCATCCTCAACTACTAAATATCATTAAGGTCGTGAAACCCAACCATAGCATTAAGTATCAAGTCCTCTTTACTCCCATATGCCATAACCCACTTATCTGTGTTTAGGCTGCTGTCACCCCCGCAACACCGATAATAAGCAAAGCATGAACATGTTGCAACACCCTACATTAGGGATCCCTCATGTTTGCGTGAGACGGAGGGCACCGTAGGACAGCACCATAAATAAAATATACAATCATGCCAACCAAGATCACAATTAACTCATAGGAAAAAACAGATTTACTCGAGCATCATAGGATAGCCAAATATCATATATAGAGTTGAGAACCATGTTTAAGTAGAGATTACAACAGGGAGAAGGGGTGTTACACCACTGCATAGAGGGGGAGAAAGTTAGTGTTGACGGTAGCAAGATTGTTAATGTAGATCATCGTCACGATCCTAGCCCCAGCGGCACTCCGGCGCCATCGGGATAGAGGGGGAGAGAGCCCCCTCCTTCTTCTTCTTCCTTGGCCTCCCCCCTAGATGAGAGGAGAGTTCCCCATCTGGTCTGTGGCCTCCATGGCGGCGGAGGGGCAGGAGCCCCTCCGAGATTGGATCTCCCTCTTTGTTCTCTTCTGTTCTGCATTCCCCAGATATGGCCCTTCACCATTTCTTAAATTCCCGGAGATCCATAACTCTGATTGCGCTGAAATTTTTACATGAATTTTTCCCATAGATTATCTTTCTTGTGCCAGAAGAAGGGCCCCAACCGCCTAACGGGGAGGGCACACACCTGGGCGCGCCTGGCACCCTCTGGCGCACCCTGGTGTATCTTGGGGGTTGTGGGCCCCCGTTTGCGTTGATTCCACCTCCCAAAAATCACATATATTCCAAAATAATTCTCCGTAAATTTTTATCGCGTCTGGACTTCGTTTGATAGTGATTTTCTGCGAAACAAAAAACATGCAACAAACATGAACTGGCACTGGGCACTGGATCAATAGGTTAGTCCAATAAATCATATAAATTGTTGCCAAAAATATGTAAAAGTCGTATAATGTTGGCATGAAATAATCAAAAGTTATAGATATGACGGAGACATATCACGCATATAAATCCAATCTAGCTACAGCTGCACGGGTGTGATGTGAGGGACGTGGATTGTCGTTCGATCGCGACACATCCTATGGTGCACACGCGCGATCCGCGTGCCTGGGGTTCAGGCCAATCGTAACGCAACACACAATAGGCTCAATGCACATTGTTTCCAGAGGCGACGGAGATGAACCATGTGCAATAATGAATGAGCAAGATTGTAAGGGAAGCCAAATTTCCTTTGTTGTTTGTCGTTGAGCTCTTAAAAACCACCGCACTATACGGCTGTCCAGCCACTCCCTCCCAGAGCTCTCTCCAAGCGTCGTTCATGGCACCGCGACGCACAGTAACTGGTAAGGAAGCAATGGCATCCCACCGCGCCGACTTCCTAGCCGCCCATGACCGCAGACATGGTAAGGAAGTGATGGCATCCTGCCGCGCCGAGTTCATCGCCGCCCGTGGCCGCACAAGTACGTGGGCGGACTTTGATGCTGCCATGGTCGAATGGGCGATGGATATAGAGGCGGCCAAAACCCCACAGAAAGAGCAGAAAAGGCAAAAAGCATTCAAGAAAAGAGAGTCCCGCTGCCGCAAGAAAGAAGAGGTCGCACGACATGCTGAGGAGAGCTCAGCGGAGATCGAAGCATGGTGGGCTGCCGCTGACAAGGCCGGGAAGGAGGACGACGATGTCTGGCCAGGATGCCCCGATGCCAGCATGTGAGAAGTAGTTAGTGCGTGTGTCGCCCATAAATTTGTATAATTAATTACGACCATCTACCAGTACTACATGTGTACTAGTTTTAGAGCAAATTACCAGTAGTACTTTAAGTTGGTACTATCTATTATTAACATACAATGTCGGTAAGTGCATCCTTTGAGGGCTTTGAGCATTGATTAGCATGTGTTCACTGAAGTTTTGTAGCCTCACCCCGGCCCTAGATACTCTCAAAAAGTCCGCTCGTAGCCACCGGAAGCCACCAGAGACTAGAGCTGGCCACAGCTAGTTTTTAGTCCCACCTCGCCGCGCGAGTTGGCCCACACCGGCTTAAATAGGCACGCCGATGGATGGCAGCAAGCTTCCCTCTTGTTGCATAGGATCAAATATGGCTATGCGAGCGAGGCAGGTTGACACTTGATTGCATTTCATAAACCGATGATTATTCATCAGGTGTCACCTTTGCCTCGTTCATGTACATTGAATAATCCTGTTGCAATGAAAGAGATTTTTAAATTAGGTCCATCTAGAGATGTTGATAGATATAAAAATTATTAGAACATCACAAAACACACGGTTTCTATGGCGTACCCGTTGAGGGAGTCCTGGACTAGGGGGTGTCCGGACATCCGGACTATCATTATCCGCCGGACTCCAAGACTACGAAGATACAAGATTGAAGACTCCGGCTCGTGTCCGGATGGTACTTTCCTTGGCGTGAAAGGCAAGCTTGGCAATACGGATATGTAGATCTCCTACCATTGTAACCGACTACGTAACCCTAGCCATCTCCGGTGTCTATATAAACCGGAGGGCTTTAGTCCGTGGGACAACATACATGACAACAATCATACCATAGGCTAGCTTCTAGGGTTTAGCCTCCTTGATCTCGTGGTAGATCTACTCTTGTACTACCCATATCATCAATATTAATCAAGCGGGGCGTAGGGTTTTACCTCCATCGAGAGGGCCCGAACTGGTAAAACATTGTGCCCTTGTCTCCTGTTACCATCCGCCTAGACGCACATTCGGGACCCCTACCGAGATCCGCGGTTTTGACACCGACATTGGTGCTTTCATTGAGAGTTCCTCCGTGTCGTCACCGATAGGCTTGATGGCATCTTCAACCAGCAATGATGTCCAGGTGAGACTTTTCTCCCGGACAGATCTTCGACGGCGGCTTTCGCCTGCGGGCAATTCACTTGGCCATCCGAGCAGATCGAAGCTACGCCCGGCGTCAGTCGATTTGAAGCTTAAACTTCACGGTGGCGTCCACGGAGACTTGATCTTGACGGACTCGAGCCACGGCCGAGCGCTGCTGCTGGATTTATGGGCATGATCTAGCTCGCCTCCGAGCGGTGCCTTGGTGGTCGCCTGACGGATCCGCTTGCCATTAGCCGGAGCCGATCGCCCGGATCGAGGGTCGGTGGATAGACGCCGCCCGGGGCTTCAACATCCACGGCGATGGGCGAACACTAATCTTGTCCCTTGCAAAACTGGTGATTCCGAGGCGCCGGACTCCTTGCCGGACTCTGAACCTCCCGCGCCCGCTAATCGATCCGGATTAGGCGCCGGTGATGGAATTCACCGCCGGACATCTTCAATGCTTCGCCTTCGCGATATCTTGAATTCACTAAAGCATCTCGTTATCGGTTGAGTCTTGGCGGACTACGGCCGGGATGGTTGGGGTACAGACGACAAAGAAATTGAGCCCACCTACCACCCACTTTGTAGCCATTGTCGATTTATCTAACCGACATGCTAGACTTTGACTCCGAAGACATTGACGGAATAGACGACAATGCTGGAGACGAACAAGAAAAAGAGCCTATAAGGCACGGGAGGACTACCTCGTGACATGACATATATATGGTAGACACCCCAAAGGAAAGCAATAACGAGGATCAACGGGCCACGGCAGAAGATGACCACGCCGATAAACGACCAAAACAACGGCGCAGACGCCGCCCTAAGTCCCGCCTCGACGACAACAACGCTCCCAAGGAGCCCGCGATACGGCAGGGCTCACAAGCGGATGATGAACATACAAATAAGCAGCCGTCCGAACATGACGAGTCAGATAATCAATCCAAGCCCGGCGAGAACAGTCCGGACGACCTTATGCCGGATATGTCACCGGAGAGTAAGAACCTTAGGAAAAGACTCACAAGATTGCAAGAAGCTGAAGAAGGAAAAACGGAGGCTCAAAACAGCGGAAGACACACTCGTAATGAGATGGAACAAAGTGCTCAAAACCGCAGATAAGTATGGCAATGGCCATCAATCAAAGAGCTACCGAGCGCAAGCTGCTACCGAATTGACGAGGAGGCCATAGAGCCTCCACCGTCCAAAATAAAGGGCCGCTGGTTGGATAGGCGGCGGATGACGGAAAAATTTTGACAGCGGCGCCACATATAAATCAACCAACGAACTTGGAAGGATAGATGGCCCCGCCAGGTCCATCTACGGGCCAAAGGAGAAGGCCCCAAGAAGCAAGGCAACACGTCAAGTGTCCGATGATAGCGGCACACACAAATCAGAGGCGCCAAGACACCCACTATGTTTCACCGATGAGGTGCTTTGGACCATGAATTCCCAAGCAGGATTCAAACCCATCAACATAGAGGCCTACAATGGAACAATGCACCACAGGGTGCGGATAGAAGATTATATACTACATATACACATGGCGGAGGAGACGATCTCCACGCCATAAAATATCTACCCCTCAAGCTCAAAGGGCCAGCCCGTCATTGGCTTAAAAGCCTCCCAGAAAACATTGTTGGAAGTTGGGAAGAGCTCGAGGACGCGTTTAGAGAAAATTTTCAAGGGACTTATGTCCGTCCTCCGGATGCAGATGATCTAAGTCACATAACACAACAGCCCGGAGAGTCGGTAGCGAAATTGCGAACAGGTTCCTTACCAAAAGAACCAAATAGTCGATTGTCCGGACGCCAAGCCTTAGCAGCTTTCAAGCACAATGTCCGAGACGAATGGCTGCAATATCACCTCGGTCAAGAGAAACCGAGGACAATGTCCGCACTAACAAACCTCATGACCCGCTTACATGCGGGAGAGGATAGCTGGTTAGCAAGATGCAGACACCGGCGACCCAAGTACATCCGAGATAAGAGATGGAAACGGAAAATCACGACGCAGAAAAGAGCAGCGCCGGAATAAAGAGAAAAGCCCAAAGAGCACGGCAGTCAACGCCGGATTCAAAAGCTCGCGGCCCAATAATAAAACAATGCCTCTAAAGGATGACAGTGATGAATTGTCCAACTTAAACAAGATTTTGGGTCGGATATGCCAAATCCACAGTACCCCCGGAAGGCCTACAAATCACACCCACATGGATTGTTGGGTTTTTAAACAGTCCGGCCGACTAATTGCCGAACACAAGGGGCTCGACGCGTCAAGCAAAGAAGATAAACCCGACCAGCAGAACACTGGAAAACAAAAGACTTTCCCACAAGGGGTCAAAGCAGTAAACTCACTTCATGTGACAATACGGAAAAATAGTGCGGTACTTTCTAAAAAGAGCTTTGCCCGGTCCAACCTAGCGGACCGTAGAGATTGGATATCTAAACCAATCACTTTCGACCACCTGGACTATTCCAGAAGCGTTCGAAATGCAGGACGGACTCCCCTAATATTGAATCCCATAATAGACGGATTACAATTTACTAATGTCCTAATGGACGGAGGCAGTGACTTAAACTTGATGTATTCAAAAACAGTCCGTAGGATGGGGATAAACCCTGCAAAAATCCGACACAGCCGCACTTCCTTCAAAGGAGTGACGCTAGGCCCTTACGCCAAGTGCACAGGCTCTGTATTACTAGAAGTTGTGTTCGGATCGCCGAACAATTCTCGACGAGAAAAATTAATTTTTCATATCGTCCCATTTGAAAGTGAATATCAAGCACTCTTGGGACGAAAGGCTTTTGTCCGCTTCAACGCCATACCGCATTACGCGTCTCTTACACTCAAGATGCCCGGTCCGCGTGGCGTAATTTTAGTGCGAGGGTCACTTAAAGACCCCGGACTTGGATAGACGAATCCGGCGTCAGTGGGCTAGGGGCTCCCTAGCCGCATACCCCTTCACAGGGGGCAGCGCGCACAAAAAACCGCGGGTTCATACAAACCCCGCTTTAATTATTTATATTTCTCATATTTTTCGTATGAATTGTTTTTAAAACTAAACGTTCCTCTCTTTTTACAGATGAACAACGTGCATACCCGTCCAGGATAACGGCGCAACGGAGACACAGGCGCAGACGTGCAAGGGACCCGTTGTGAGGATTCTTTTGATTAAGACCTGCGTAAACCTTTTTTTCGTCTCTTGTTGTTATTCTCCTTGGCTTCTTCCTATAGCCAACGCGAGCTGGCGTTTAGGCATCGGCGGGTCAAGACCATGCCCGCACTGACACTAGGGGCTTGGGGCATCTCGCCCATTATTATAAAGACCGAACACCTTAGGGAGTGTTCGGCGTCTCGAGATTAGGCATTATATGCATCAGCTCGAATCATGTCTTTGGTCAAATGTTGGGTTTTCCGGCTCCTGTGTTTTGCTGCCTTACGTTCCGATCATCGGCTAACGCGGCACCGGAGAACTCTGCGATTGTGCCCCGCCGGCCGGGCGAGCACCTCGATGAAAGCCGCCGATCGTCATGATCTGTGAGAGACCGTCAACCACTCGATCGACTATCGGAATGTTTAGAATTCCCCGGTTTGACGAAGGACCGTTTCCCGGTCAGGCACACGCGCTCCGACTTCGGAGAAGGGCGATGCCACCAACCCTCGAGCTCCACTGGCTAAGTGAAAGTGATAAAGCATTATAGTCCGGATTGCCTCGTTCGCTACGCTACCACCTCCTTATAACAGACCGAGGCGTCGGATTAAGTGTGAAAATCGCTATTTTTGCGAACACCCAAAGACTCGTGCGTGGGGCTGGCCAAGACGCCATCTTTCAAGTTATACACAAGTATCGTGGCGGCCGCCAGAGAAGTTTTACTACTTGGGCGCACAAGTATAAAAAGCGGTTATAACATAATCATCGATTTACAAGCTAATGCGTTCATTTGAGCGTTACATTCTTCGAAAGCATGCGACTCTATTACCGAGCGCCACGCATAACTTCCCGAAATAGTGCTCGGCGGAGGCGGTCTTCATCCGAACCCTAGGCAAGAATAGCGGTGGCGTCCATCTCTCGACAATGCGCCTTCACGGGCAAGAGCCATCCGCGCGCCTCTATGCGAGCCGATCGCTTTATCTCCTTTATATGCGGCACCGCTCCAAGGAATTGCTGTAGCAAGCGAAGTAGCTCGTCGCCTTGGACCTCTCGGCGGACATGGGCCACGATGTCGATCATGGCAAGTCCGGACAATCTATTTAGCTCGGCCCATTCGCCAACCACCACAATGGAAGTGGGCGATCCGGACCGTGGAATTGAGACCAATATAGCTCTTCCGTCTCGTGATCCTTCGGCTCCGGAAGTGCTTAGCGGCATCGGCCGCACTTGCAGCTAAGTCCATATACGGATCCTCCGGACTCCACAACTGCTCAAATTGAGCATACTTTCCATCCATAAACCGCAACGCAGAGAAAAGGCTTGCCGCCATGATCTCTCGATGCAGCGCGGTTCCTCCTTCATAGCCCGCATTGCGAGCGGGCATCCTTAACCGGCGGTGGCCTTTTTCAGGTCTTCCCGCTCCGATAAGCGCTCCTTTTCAAGAGCCTCATTGCGGTCGGTAGCATCCTTTACTTTCATGGCCAATTCGCCACCTCCGCCCTAGCAAGCGCAGCGCCGCCTTTTCGACTTGCAATTCTTTGGCTGCCCTCGAGGCAGCCGCGTCACTCCTTCCGCTTGCTCCTTAGCTCGAGCAAGTTCGCTCAAGGCTCTCCACAAAGAAGAAGACCGTCGTACAACAGCATACAATTTATCAGAGGAGGGCTTCGACCCCCTTAAATAAAGCAACTGTGGAGAATTTATTTACCTTGCGACTCGTCAAGTCGCTGATTGACAAGTGCGATATCAGCATCCACCATGTCAAGTTGCCGACTTAATTCGGCAAACTCATTAGTCCGGCTGGCCCCCGGACTATCCGCCACCTGCATAGGAACGACGGAATTCATTACTTAGATTTCGATCCTTGGTACGCTGTCGTTTCCGACAACCTACTGAGTCTCAGGGGCTACTATCTATACAGGGCGCATTTTTTATGTGCGAAACTGTTAAAAGACAAAAGGGCACGTCATTCTCGCATACCTCAAATCCCGCCAGCAAACTCATGGCGGCATTACGCAATCCGCTCTCAGCGGACGAAATCCTTCCAACCACCATACGCATCAACGCACGGTGATCTTCTCAAATGGGCGCCCTCTCAAGCAGATTTTTAGTTCTCCGGCGGATCTTTGTTGGGTGCCGAACTCTCTGCCCCTCCGACTCGGGATACCCTCCGTGGACGATACTTGAGCTCGCCGCCTTATCGGACGGCACCGCAGACGGAGGTGTATCACTCTCCATCATCTCCTAAGAAGGTCCCGAAGATGAACTCATCGAGAAGGCTGCAGATCCGAACTGCAGATAAATATTTCGTTACCCATGTACATAAATGAAGGTATTTCCCTACTAATTAATTCCCTCTTTTCATACTCACGGCTCGTTGGAGGGCTGGTCTTTTGGCGATGATGGTGTGTCCGGATTCTATCCGGACGCCGGACCCCCCGGGGAAGATCTCTTCCCATGTTTAGGGGCTTTGGCCTCCGGGTCTTCGGAGGCGGTCCTTTTCTCCCCCTGAAGGGAGGGGTTCTTGGTTCCCCCCTCTTCAGTCGCCCCTTTGGGCGAAATATTAGCTCCTTTATTTTCCCCTTCGCCCCCATCTATGGGCGCGGCCTCCAACATTCTGATCAGCACGGGCTCTAGTGCGGTCTCTGGGAGGGGGGCGGACATCTTATCAGCCTTGATCGCGCCACCCATTCCTGTAAAGAACAAGGGGTCAGGAGGCGAACTCTAGAAAGGCATATAAACAGAATGTCCGGACTCGAGCTATTTACCGAGTATCCGGCGATCGCGGCTTAGGCTGCGTCCTTGGCTGAATCCGGACCGCCACCGCGGTCGAAGAACAGCTTGTACATCTCCACGGGTGTCGCACCCATAAAGTGTTGGAGAATACGAGGTCCGTCCAGTTGAAATCCCATAGACGGAGAGGGCGGCGTTTGCGAGGCGTAAGATGCCTGATTAGCATAACCTGCATCACCTTGATCAGGTCGATCTCCCTCGCTTGGAGGTCTCGAATCCGGCCCTGCAGTGAGGGCACATCCCCGGACGGCCCCCAGTTGAGCCCTTGGTTGACCCACGACATCAGTTGGCGTGGAGGTCCCGGACGGAATAAGGGCAGCGGCTTTTGCCTGCTGCCCCTTAGAGCGGTGATATAGAACCACTCCTGCTGCCACAGTCCAAGTTCCTCTTGGAAGGAACCCTCGGGCCACGGGGCATCGACCTTTTTGCTTATGGTCGCCCCGCCGCACTCCGCTTGATGCCCCCCGATCATCTTCGGCCCCACCTTGAAGGTCTTCAGCCATAGGCCGAAGTGGGGAACGACGCGGAGGAAGGCTTCGCAGACGATAATGAATGCGGAGATATGGAGGATGGACTCCGGAGCCAAGTCGTGAAAGTCCAGCCCATAGTAGAACAGGAGCCCTCTCACGAAGGGATCCGTCGGGAAGCCTAAACCCCGACAGAGGTGGGATACGAAAACGACGTATTCACCGGGCTCGGGGGCGGGCACGGCCTGCCCTTGGGCAGGCAACCTGTGCGAAACCTCGTAGGCTAGGTACTTGGCCTCACGCAACTTCAATATGTCCTCCTCCGTGACGGAGGAGGGCGTCCACCGGCCCTGGAGGTCGGAGCCGGACATGATTGAGGATCTGAAGCGCTCGAATCTGAGGCTCTGAGTGTTGGAACTGGGAGCGGGGAAGAGATTCGATGCGAGATTGAAGAACAATGGTGATCCTTGGTCCTCTTATAAAGGGGAAGAAATACCAAGGGCCGTCTCGTGACCGTTTGGGATTCCCCTTCGATAGAGGCGTGGCGGCGACGGAACGGTTGGGTTACCCACGCACGTATTGATGAGAATCCGAAATAAGGGGAACACGATCTCGCTCGACAAGACGTGCCAAGAAACCGCCGCTAAACGTCTTTGAGGTGGTATAGTAAAAATGATTCAAACAAAGGCTTGGTTGCGGTGTGATGTCACGCCGCATAATACGTCGGCAGATTGAACTAAGTGTACATTTTATTCTCTCTACGGTGGAATGTGGAATTTATTTTGCGGGCGGACACTATCCCGGTGTTCATGATCTTCTCTGGATTATTCAAGGGAGGAACCCGCCTTGCAATGCCGAACATTATGCGCGCGGACTTATCGTCATTGAAGACCGGTTCAGGGACTCTTGAGGAGTCTGGACTAGGGGTGTCCGGACAATGGACTATCATTATCCGCGGACTCCAAGACTACGAAGATACAAGATTGAAGACTCCAGCTCGTGTCCGGATGGTACTTTCCTTGGCGTGAAAGGCAAGCTTGGCAATACGGATATGTAGATCTCCTACCATTGTAACCGACTCTGTGTAACCCTAGCCATCTCCCGTGTCTATATAAACCGGAGGGCTTTAGTCCGTAGGACAACATACATGACAACAATCATACCATAGGCTAGCTTCTAGGGTTTAGCCTCCTTGATCTCGTGGTAGATCTACTCTTGTACTACCCATATCATCAATATTAATCAAGTAGGACGTAGGGTTTTACCTCCATCGAGAGGGCCCGAACCAGGGTAAAACATTGTGTCCCTTGTCTCCTGTTACCATCCGCCTAGACGCACAGTTCGGGACCCCCTACCCGAGATCCGCCGGTTTTGCCACCGACACCCGTGTGCGTTTTTTTGCGTTAATGATCCATAAGGTAGTTACCTGTGCGATGTTTCCTAATAAAGCAAGCGTACCATTGACCAAAAAAATCAACTACACGTGTACATTTTTTTGGGGATGGGATCTGCCAATTTTCCCTTTTCTCGCACACGAGTATTTTACTCGCTTCGTATGCGTTGTGTGTTCGCCCACCCAAGTTTTAAATTTCGCAGCAAAGTTTTCATTAGGCACGCAATTTCAAAATTTATTCCTCCCACCACATCCCCACCCATCAAATTTTCACTATATCCCCCCCCCCACACCATCGGCCCCCCTTCCCAGCAGCTCAAACCGCTGCCGCCGCAACCACAAATACGTTCTTTCTGAGCATCGTCGATCCAGTCAGGTAACCCACCGATCTCTATCACGACCCCGGCCTGATTCCTTAAATGGCGCCTGTGAAACATCCTCATGCCTCCAAATCCCCATCGCCCTACCTCCAGAGCATCGTTGCGCAAGCCCAACCACATATCACCTGGAGGTCGAGGAGCTGATGGCGGTCGATGGCGTGATGACCGTTGTGCGTGTTGACCCAGAGGAACACCTCGCCTCCGCTGTCGCCGACTTGGTGCAGATGAAGTGCCCCAGCGACTACCCCCAGGACTTACCAAGTATGATCTGACCAGCTCAATCTTACCAATACCACTTGCAATGGCTATGTTTTGTATGGTTGATGTATTAAGCATGTGTGTGCTTTATTTATTTCAGTACTGCACGCCGTGTGATGTTCAAGTATTAACTGTCCAGCTCAATTTCACCAATACCAGCAACAAACTTATAATAAATGACTCAAGATGCTGTTAAGCCTTTTGTAATTAATAGTTGTATCCATTTTTAATATGTCCCTTTGCTACCGTGCTACTCCCTGTGATGAAGATATCACTAGAGATGCTGCCCATTTGCTATTTCTGGTGGATGCTAACCCTGTTGTAGTTAACATGCCTTTCCATGTACTTACGCAGGGCCATAACGGGTTATGTTATTGTTTGTCGTCGAGGTTAGCAGCATCCCATGTCTTATAGTATTTTACATCATTTGTGCAATTGCAGTTTAACTTCTAACATCTACTAGTTGCCTGTAGGTACGCATGTCAGCAACACCGATCCACACTTCGACCCGGAGGAACACCTCGCCTCCACCGCCGTTGACTTTGGGCAGGCTCTGGCCAAGATGAAGTGCCCCAACAACTACCTCTTAGGACTTACTAAGTATGAACTCACCAGTTCAATCTTACCAATACCAGTTGCAATGGTTATGTTTTGTATAGTTGATGTATTAATCATGTTGTAGTAAACATGCCTAACACGTCTTAGCTATTTTTCCTACCTTTTTATAGACAAATGGGTCATTCTCTGCTCTGGCAACACCTACCTTGCGATGTCTAACTCTGCCAATTGCATTCTTATCAGTACCAGTTTCAATGGCTATACTAGGTTGGTTGTAGTCAAACGTGCCTTGTTATTTCCAGTCCTGCACACTATGTGATGTTCAAGTATGAATTGTCCAGCTCAATTTCACCAATAGCAGCTAAAAACTTACAAAACATGACTTAGGATGTTGTTAAGCCTGTTGCAATTAATAGTTGTATCTATTTTTTAATCTGTCCCCTTGCTATCGTGCTACTCTCCGCAATGAAGATATCACTAGAGATGCTGCCCATTTGCTATTTTTGGTGGATGCTAACCCTATTGTAGTTAACTTGCCTTTCCATGTACTTACGCAGGGCCATAACGGGCGATGCTATTGTTTGCCATCGAGGTTAGCTGCATCTCATGTCTTACAGTATTTTACATCATTTGTGCAATTACAGTTTGGCTTCTAACATTTACTTGCTTCTTGTAGGATACACATGTCAGCGGCACTGATCCACGCTTCGACCCGGAGGAACACCTCGCCTCCGCTGCGACTGATTTGCGACGGGCTCTTGTCCATATGAAGTGCCCCAACAACTACCCCTCAGGACTTACCAAGTATGAACTAACCCGTTGAATCTAACCAATACAGTTGCAATGGCCATGTTTTGTACTATTCATGTATTAAGCATGTTGTATTAAACATGCCTAGCCCGTTTTATCTATTTTCCCTACCTTTTTATAGACAACAGGGTCATTCTCTGCTCTAGCAGCACCTGACTTGCGATGTTTAACTCTGTCAATTTCATTTCTATCAGTACCAGTTTCAATGGCTATACTAGGTCGTTTGTTGTAGTAAACAAATCTGTCCATTTTTTAATCCGTTCCTTTGCTACTGTGCTACTCTTTCGCAATGAAGATATCACTACAAATGCTGTCGTTTTATTACCGTTTTCTATTTTTGGTGGATGTTAACCCTGTTGTAGTTAGCATTGCCTTTCCATGTACTTACACAGGGCTACAATGGGCGATGTTGTTGTTTGTCGTCGAGGTTAGCTGCATCCCATGTCTTATACACCATTTGTTCCTAAGTATAAGTACTTTTAGAGATTCCAATATATACTACATACAGAGCAAAATGACTGAATCTAGATTCTAATCTAAACTATGTCTATGATTATATATACATCCGTATGTAGTTCATATTGAAATCTCTAAAATACTTGTACTTAGGAACGTCGGTAGTTGTATTTTGCATCATTTGTGAAATCTCAGTTTAGCTTCTAAGATTTACTGGTTGCTTGTAGGTACATATATGAGTGGTACTGATCCACGCTTCGATCCCTTTTGCGTATAGGACAATGAGATATTTATGAACAAGCGTCAAGTGAGAAAACTAAGAAAGATTGTTAGGCGAAAGAAATGGGTGATGGGAATTAAGCTCTTTATTTACACTTTGTCCAAGACAACAGTGAACTCTAGGATGGTAAGTAATGTGTTGCCTTTTCCCCTGCCCACAACAAGTTACTCTATTAGACCCGAGTATCTGCGTTTTCTCTTTTCAGTGGTTTCTGAAGCAATTTACTGATGATTACCATGCAAACTGCATGACCGGAGTGGAGGCAACTAAGGTCAAAGTATATAATTCATGCTACCATGATAATGCACTAGAAGTATTCCTTAAGGCGGTGAAGGATGGGCACGCGATTGTCACAAGGGGTTGGACAAATGTTGTTCGTACCTATGGCATGCAAGAGGGCACATTATGAACATTCCGCTTCTTCAACACCATCGACAACCAAAATGATTTACACTTGTCTCTTCACCTTTACCGCCTCTAAATATTATGGTTCATCATAGTTAATTGTTGCATAATCCTGTAATTCTTGAACATATTGTACTGAGAATTTTATTTATGTATTGGTTGTTGAACCACTGTGCTGAGAATTTGATTTTCACATTTCATATTTCAAACTTTCCAATTCAAATTATAAATTACAGGGAAAAATAAAATTCAACAAGAGCGAATAAAATAATGTACACATGGTTTGAAAGAAAGCAGCGCGTGTGATGAAAAATAGAGAGCAGACGGTTCTTTGACGTGAAACGTTCGTGATGCCCGACGAACGCACACACGGTTTCATCTCATATGCATGTGTGATTCATGGTAATTAATAGGACAAACGTTTCAAAGATGTGTGGTTGTGTGAAAGGAATACCTATCACACACAGTTATGAAAATGGACATGTTGGCGTTAGTAGAGGCACCACACACATTTTACATTCTTGAACTGTGTGCGACCTATCACAAAGACGTCGGTAGATTAAATGTTTGTGATTCCCACCGTTTCACACAACTATAGTGGCGTAATTGTTTCGGATGTCTCTCGGATCAGAAACGTAATGTCGAGACGTAACATGTGGGACTGGGGCGGCTTCTCATACGGTTATTCTATGGCTATCGTCAGTAGCCGCTCGCCTATCCTCGATGGTTTTTGGGTCATGTGGGAAGGACCCCCTACTGCACACACTCACTTAGCGATGGTTCAGAATGCCGTCGCAGAAAGGGGTTAAGAACCGTTTGTATAGTATGTTATGGTACTAGTGGATCGACACGATGGTGGCACCTTCGACATCGTCCCTCTATTGGGAGCATCATGCATAAAGATAGGGTCCTATGTTGCGTTCCTCCAGTGCACATCGTTTCCCATGATCAAGCTACTGCATCGCAATGTATGACCGTCTCTGGCGAATCTAAGACGGTTGCTTCCTCGAGTTAGATTAAGTCTTGCCGTCCTCTTGCCACCTCCTTTGAGCATAAAGGGGGGGTGGTGCATTAACAGGGGAAGCTTCACATGAGCTGCCGTTCTTCAGAGCTGACTGACGTCGGTCAAGACGCAGCGAGGTTTTCGATTTTGGACAAGCTCTTTCGCTTTGTAATTTGGTTGTCGTTGGTGGCTATCTTTGGACTAGCCTATATGTGGAGTTTGTGCTACTCTCGTTGTACGCAATGAGTGGTAGTCGTCTTGTACTTGCAATTCTCTCTTCTATATAGCTATGGTACACAATTTGCATACTCTTGAAAAAAGAATACACCAAAGAAGAGAGGCTCATGAACACAAGATTGCGGAGAGATATAAAGCAGCGCCAACTAATACGAAATGATGAAGAATGATATGTACCCTAAGTACCCCATGGCCGCGCCCCACCGATAACGACTCCCTTCCAGTCTCCCTCTTGGCTGCAACAATGGTATTTTTGATGTGGATGCGGCTGGACGTGGAGATGAATGACAAACTATGGCGGCGGCTAGGGTTGATTGTGTATATATAAGAGCTCTCACATAGCCTCCTCCATTGATGTAGCATCTCCCCTTTGATCCAAGGGCTCTAGGTGAGCCTTATCCTGTCCCAAAACATCCCCTGAAGGCCAAGGAAGTTATAGGAATAAAAAGGGATAAAATTGATGAAGAATCCCGTGCGGAGAGGTAACTTTCGGGCCTGATTTTCTTCCATACAACTACGCGTACGACCAACTATGGTCGTATGAAACATCATCTTTTGCTTTGGACCTCTTCGGTAAATCGATAGCCATTTCTTCACACGAACTCAAAATTTGACATTCTTGGGCTAGTTGCATCCGTATGAACGACGCCTGTCAATTTATGGTATTAGATCATGGTTTTGAGCACATTGGAAAAATAACTCTTTCACTCTCCGGAATGGCTAAGTCTCGGGCCTGGATTCCACCGTTTGAACTCCTTTTATCATTATAAGTGCATGGGAAGTCCACATTGCCTACAAGACACACAAAGAGAAAGAAAACTAATAAAAACTAACATTTAATAAAATTTAAGCAATTCTCACGGTTGAAAGAGTAAAAAATAAAAATCATGCATATGGGCATGTAATTGTCTCAATGGAACATGATATGACTTGATATGCGGAGATAATGTGCAACAACTGAGCTCTAAATATGCGTAAAATATGGAGCCATTAGAGAACTCGATTGACTTAAGGGCTACTATTAGAGTTATAAATATGGGTGTCGATGTAGGACAATCTATGGGCTGGGGAAGCCCCTTTTACATTCGATAAGGGCGACGTGACACACAAAGAGCAACTATCAACTCAGACCAGCACACAAGGCAGTTTACCCAGGGTTGGGCCGCAATGATGCGTAAAACCCTACTCCTGCTTTGGTATATTAAGTGTATGAACCATGTGTTACAAAGAGCACGACCTTACCTTTAAGGGACTCGGCAGTGCTGCTAGCTACTACAAATGGGCAGTGGTTCGACCCTTGTAGAGGTTGCCATGGGCCTCCTTTTATAGATGAAAGGGGTCATCATGGTGGCAAAATGGTAATTACAATGCTAATAGTGGCTACAGTGTTGTCATACATAACCCTGACGACATATGACAAAAGCATTAAATGCTCCATTATGTGTCAAGTTCTGCAGGATGCCGGCAAGGGGTCTTGGTCCACCTGTACCGTCAGCCCAACTACCTCTTATTACCTTGACACGCACACAGATGGGTGTCATTAAAGGTAATCTTCTAGTGGTGGCCCTCCATGTGGCTTGGTAGCTTCTACCTAACCACCTGTGAGTCCGCCACTTGTCAACAAATCTTTGTGCGCCCAACACCTGTCAGCAGTGGATGTGGGTGGAGTGGCAGGGAGCTTGGCTTGTCGCCTTTGTCCTTGATAGCAGGGTGGAAGGCTCTTTCCCGGGAAGGCCTGCTTCCCCGTAATCATGATCTTGATGTTGATGCAATCTTAGTACTTATCGATGACCTGCCTCGAGGCCTTCCTCGCGGTGTTTATTCACCATGTCTTGAATGTCTTGTGATGGACTTCTCTTTGGCCATGTCCTTCCCGGCATGGAAGTCGCAACTTGCCAGTGCGTGGTTAGGGGTATGAAGACCCACTGTTCATTACACCGACAATGGGGTAGGCCCAAGTATGCGGTTGGCCCAACTTAAGTCATGGGCCATGAGGATTCGGCCTAGAAGACCCTGGGCCATGGGCCACCATCATCAGCCCATCAGAGATAAGGATGGTAGCCCAAGACCACACTAAGACCCTATAGTCGGATACCAAGTCGGCCGACTACCAAGAGCCAACAATTGGCTAGGAAGACAACGGGAGCAGCCGGCTAGACCATTTGTCGAAGGCTACCTAGGATTTCTCTCAACCATGATGCCTTAATGATGGAAGTTACCCAATGGCAGTATAATCCAGTTAAATACTACAGTTACAAGTAGTAAATGCCAGGTAGCACTCGGCCACACCTGAGGCTATGAACATCATTAATACTAGCCCATAATGTACCCCCTCCTAGCGCACTCTATGTAAGCTGAGAGGGAAGATCCGTGCTAAGGATTGAACATCCACGCTTTTGTACCTTACACCAAGAGAGCACCACAGGAGTAGGGTATTACCTCCACCACAGAGCCCGAACCTATATAAATCCTTGAGCGTACTCTCAATTGCATCGTTCGTTAGATACGATTACCTCTACATTCCTCCTGCCCTAGTATTGTCATGATTATTTTCACGACATGAACAGTCGAGCGATAGGCACCAGAATGCATCTGGATGGTACATGCCAAATTATGGCATGGGATATAGGCCCCTTCTTTGGTGGGTATTGGCTGCTTTATGTTGAGATTGGCGAGGTGGTTGTCTTGGGAGTCCTTCGCGAAGTCACCTTCCTTCTTGTACACCAAGCCGGTTACACTTTCCATGTTAATATGTTGTTCTTGGGCCTTTGGGTCGCCAATAGAGTGATGATGAGGACCAAACCCTCATGTGATTTGACTTATCATCGACAGAATTCATGTTATATCCTTGCAAACCGAAGGTACCTTTGAGGTGGTTGGACAAGGTGAATGGGAGAGAGATATAAAATGTTTGATTAATCTAGAAATGACGATTCAACTTCTAATTGGGGCGGATGCACCAGTTGCACTTCATCTCTTATACAACCCACCCAAGCCCCTCCCCGCACACATTACCATTTTGAATACTATTATCAGCACTGATGGAACCTTCTCTTTTTGCTACTAAACTAGTGGTTGGGGCCCACCATTGCGGGCCTCTTGAGAGGAAGTTGTGCTTGTATTTCTCCCTCTCGATGAAAAAACCCTCAATTTCATGTCAAAATTAAAAAACAAAACTTTCTCACAACACGTGAACATCACATCCATCTAAAAAAGAAAAAAAAGCCTAAGAACATTCTTAAAATGAAAAAGAAACAAAAATCTCACTTCCATCTTTAAAAAAAATCTCCAAAAAAACTTTTCTCAAAAGAAAAAAGGTCCCAATTTCATCTTCCCTAAAAAAATAAAAAAGTTTCTCAATTTCATCTCCCAAAAAAAATTTCAAAAAGTTTTTTGCCACGACCAACCAGCATGCGCTACGTGGCCATCACATCCATCTCAAAAATAAAGATAAAAGCCTAAAAACATTCATAAAATGAAAAAGAAAAAAAAATCTCAATTCCGTCTTTTAAAAACAATCTCCAAAAATATTTTTCTCAAATGAAAAAAAAGGTCACAATTTCATCTTCCAAAAAAAATCAAAATTTTTCTCAATTTCATCTCTCAAATTTTTTTCCACTGCCAACCAGCATGCGCCACGTGGTCATGCTGGTTGGCCACCATTCTCCCGTAGCTTAATGTGTTTGATTTGTAACCAGTGTCTAATTTACGACGGTCCATGACACATATATGACTCCATTTCATCTCTTGTTTAATCCCCATCCTCCTCTTCCCCCTGACGCCATCCCATGAACCCTAATTCATGTTCTAACACATCATCAGACTGATATCCTACTGTCACAACTGTTAGAACATTCTCCTCCTTCTGCAACTAGAATTTACCATCCTCCCTCACTAGCCCTTTCATTTTTGCCATTGCAGGAAACTTTTCCAAACCCTAACACACCGCTAGCTTGTAATCAACAAAGCCAAAAACTTATCATCTTCCTGCAACTAAACTTTACCCATTCCCTTACCGATGCCCTCCTCCTCCTACCTCCCCTCTATCATTGTTGGGTTACACCTTAAATGTGGTCTATTTCCACATTAGCTTCGGGCATCCATGGTGTCGCCGGGGTTGGTATTGGATGCCTCGAGTCAAATATTGGTGTTGCTCCAAACAACTGTTGAAAGCTTTCCATGTTTCATTTCTTCACATACAAATATTTCTTTACTTATCTATTTTTTATAGAAAATTTCACTTCTCTATTTGTATAAATCCACGAGCTCTATTGTTGCAATGATGATTTGGAACATGCTATTGGGACATGACTTGGTTTTGAAACTAGAAACTTGAAAGTGGTTAATTCTTAGTTCTTCCATAAAAATGTAAGGCGCATTGATATTTCATGGTCTTTTACCACTAATACACACCAAAATATACGAATTAGGCACATTTGAATGGTATTATTGTATTGGGATAATTAGACTTATGCCCCTAGTTGTGTCCCACTCGTCTGTTTTACCCCTAATTCCCAAAAGTCACCGGTTCTGTCCAAGTCACTTTGCTCCTCTTATGCTTTTGCCCTTTGACTGTTTGACCATCAGTTTGAAAACTTCATAACTAATTTATACTAAATCAAAAAAATGCAAATAAGATACCAAAATGTTCAGGAAAACATCACCTATATGTGAGTGTCATTTGCATTCATGAAAAAAGTGTTGGAAAGTGCCCATCCGAGTTTTAGCTCTTACGCTACCACCATGAATAGTAAAATCTAAAAATGTTCAAAAAAAATTGGTGGCAAAGAATGACAGATGTTTTAAGTGTCTGCCAAGTTTCATCAGGGAATAACATTCGCGGGTGCCGTGAAAAAAAAACAATCAGCACTCCAAAATAGATTATTTTTTTGCCACGACTTCCATGAATGTCGTTCCCTAATGAAATTTGGCAAGCACTTAGAACATTTGTCGTTCTTTGCCACCATATTTTTTTGAATTTTTTTGAATTTTTTTAGAGTTTACTATTTATGGTGGTATCAAAAGAGCTAAAACTCGGATGTGCACTTTTCAACACTTTTTTCATGAATGCAAATGACACTGACATATAGGTGATGTTTTTCTAAACATTTTGGTATCTTATTTGCATTTTTCTGATTTAGAATTAGTTATGAAGTTTTCAAACTGACGGTCAAACGGTCAAAGGGCAAAAGCATAAGAGGAGCAAAGTGACTTGGACAGAACTGGTGACTTTTGAGAATTAGGGGTAAAACAGGCGAGTGGGACACAACTAGGGGCATAAATCTAATTGTCCCTATTGTATTTGTGTTATGGACTAATTTAACATGATATGTCTATATTATAGTTGTGTAGGCATATTATAACAAAAAGTCGCATTCAAAGTTGCACATGAAAAAACAGAAAAGGTCAATCACACCTTAGATACATTTGGGGTGGGGTGGGGGTGCACTACTATCCCATGGTAACAAACATACCGTTGGCTAGCACATCACCCAATTTGTTTTTCCACGACAAGGTCTAAAGGGGAAATATGCAAGTTCACAGAAGATATCTAAAATAATTATCAATATGCTTAAACAAATGATACTTATTTGGAGAAACGCCTACTCTTTCATGAAAAGAAGGATTGCTTCCCATTTTGCTCCTTTTGTCCAAACACCTTACTACGCCCTCCCATATTCCTGTTTTGACACCCCCCCCCCTCAAATCTTTGTTTTTTCCCTCGGTTTCCATGAATACCGCCTCAACCGCGCCCCAAAAAACGGCCACTAAAGTATCCACCGCAAAAAAAAAAACACCTTTTGGGTTAAAGCCGCGTCCCCCTCCTACGCGCAAAAAACACAGACAATAAAGTTTTTGTTTGGCATAATATGTATGCCTCCGTTGCAAAATGCAATTTCCTAGTATAAATATAATGTTTATTAGAGAAAATGCCTACACTGCTCTCACAGAAAGAAGTGTAATGTAAATTCATAAAATGTAAAAGTATTTACCGGTGCGCTTTCGAAAGAGTACTTACTAGGGAAACACATGCGACTTCCCCCCTACAAAAAGGAGTGGAAGACCATTTCACATAAAGTGAAACAATACATTTATCAGCACATATATATGGTTCGAAAAGATCACTTTCAGGAGAAACGCCTGCACTTTGCCCCGCCGAGAAGAAGTACTCCTACTAGCAGAATAAAACGTTCACCAAAACGGCACCAATTTCCATGGGATTGCTAGCAAGTGTCACCCTCGCTTGCCTGCTTTGGCCTCCGTACGCGGTGATAGATCCAACACACAGCACGCAGGAGGTGGGTCTAGGCGACGACAGCTAAAATATCCTCCCTCACCCATCGACACGAAACCTAGGCGGAAAAACAACAGCTACCAACACGTAAAAGTGAACCTTTTTTATTGGTAGTCCACCTTTGGAAGAAACAAGCTCTAGCTCACGAGTTTACTATCCGCCCCAGTCGCCCAGAGGGAGGAGGGGCCCCGTGCCCCCGTCACCCCGTCGCAGACGACTAGTCCGCCTCGACAGCGTGGGGGAATACGGCTCGCCGACTTCTTTCCAGTCCGTTGCGCGCGAATACGTACGTACGCCCGCGCCGTCGCGCGTACGTATGGCCGCAGCGCAGCGGCTTCCGTTACTGCCTGCTGTGCCGTGCCGTGCCCCGAGGCGCGGGCGGGGGCGGGGCGACACGACAACCCCCACCGCCATGTGGATAACGGCGATCTCTGAGCAGCCGCGCTAGCTTAGCTGGGGCCAGCATCGCTTTCCGCCCTTATCAACTCCGGCCGGGGAGATCCAGCCGCTGCGCACCGCGTGGTTCCATTTCCCTTCGCTGGACACGACTCCTCCTCCTTTTTCCGTCCTCGCCGCAGACATCTTCGGCTTCGCTCACCTGACGATTAAATCCGTTCTTCCTCCCCGCAAAAAATAAATAAATAAATAAATCCGATCTTCCCACAAAGCATCCCAGCCATTTTTTTGAGGGGCCCAGCAGTAGCATCCCAGCCTTTTTTCCGAGGCACCAAGTAGTAGTAGTAGCAGCAGCATCTCATTGGTGTATAACATAATTGTACTAGTACTGGTAGTACTTGTACAGTACTTGTGGCGGTATCAGCTGGTCGACCATACGTAGGTACGTGGAATTGAGGGGGGAGACGGCACAGTGATGGAGGCGATTGGACACGGGCGATTTTTCTCGGGGTGTGGGGCTGGATTTAAAAGGGGGCAAGCTAGCCACCAAAAAGGGTGTCCCCGCAGGGCAGTAAACGGCAGGGCGAGACCACGTGCGCACGAATCACGGCGCGGAATCCGACGGCGGCGAGGGGACGCTACCCACCCCGCACCCAAAAGCCAACGTGCCGGATTGGCACCGCGCGGTACACACCACCCCACCCCACCCGAGCGAGCAGCCGAGCACCGCAACGCCAACGCCTCATCCCGATGCCGCGGCCGCTCTGACTCCCATCCATCTCCCACACCCCCCAACCCCCAATCGAAAGCAAGACAAGCCGAGCCAGCCAGCCAGCCAGCCAGAGAAGAAGCGAAGAAAGGAGGAGAGAGAGAAAAAAAAAATCCTCCGTCCACCGCCTCCGCCGCCGCCGCGCCCTCCGTTCGCTGACGCGGGTCGCCTGGGCGCCGATAAGGGGCAGCTGGAGGGCTGTGAGCTGAGCGGAGCGGCGGCCGCGGCGCCAGATCGACCGGGGATGCCGCCCAATCCGACGGAGCCGGAACAGCCGGATGCGGCCGCGACGCCGGCGCCGCCCAAGAAGAAGAGGAACCTCCCCGGGACGCCAGGCGAGACCGCGTGCTTCGGGTTTTGCGGGGTGGTTGGTACGGCTCGCGCGAGCTTTGTTGGTCTGACGGTGGTCGGTTTCCGTGTGCTTGTGCAGATCCGGACGCGGAGGTGATCGCGCTGTCGCCGGGGACGCTCATGGCGACCAACCGGTTCGTGTGCGAGGTGTGCGGCAAGGGCTTCCAGAGGGACCAGAACCTGCAGCTCCACCGCCGGGGGCACAACCTTCCGTGGCGGCTGCGGCAGCGCGGCCCCGGGGCGGCGCCGCCGCGCCGGAGGGTCTACGTCTGCCCGGAGCCCGGCTGCGTGCACCACTCCCCCGCCCGCGCGCTCGGGGACCTCACGGGCATCAAGAAGCACTTCTGCCGCAAGCACGGCGAGAAGCGATGGGCCTGCCCACGCTGCGGCAAGCGCTACGCCGTCCAGGCCGACCTCAAGGCCCATGCCAAGACCTGCGGCACCCGCGAGTATCGCTGTGACTGCGGCACACTCTTCACCAGGTACTGCTTCCAGCTTGGTTGCCCCCAATTTAATTTCGATGCTCCTTTTTTCTTCCCTTGAGGGGCAAATGTTTGTGCTTTTGTTTCATTCATCAGTCGGCGTGCTGGCTTGATTCAGGAGGGATAGTTTCGTGACACATCGCGCTTTCTGTGGCGCTCTCGTCGAGGAGACCGGCAGAGTGCTTGCTGTTCCGGCGCCGCCTTCGCCTCGGCCACCTGATTTGGAGGAGGTTGAGGAGAATGTGGACAAGGACAAGGAGAAAGAAGAGGAGAATGTGGATAAGCACAAGGAAAAGGAGGATGAGGAGGACAAGGGGGGAGAAGATGAAAATGAGACTTCTGCCGTGGCCGAGGTGGATGAGCCGCAGACCGTTGAGGCAGCAATGGAGGAGCCACAGCAGCAGCGGATTCCGTCGTCGCCATCTCCAACGCCGACATCTCCAACGCCACAGGAGCAGCAGCCAATGGTGGCAGTTGTGCCAAATTTGGATGGTATGCTTCTTTTGCATTTTGCAATGTGTTTGTCTTACTATCTATTCATAGACTATGTTAGATTTATAGCAAAGTCATTCTCCCTAAATCCATCTTTATTTGTTATTACTGTAACAAAAAAAAAGGAATACATGAGTCTTGTTTCTTTCCCAATTTAGATAGTCTTATGATCATTTAGGCAACAATGACGAGTGACTTGTTCTTCCGTACTGTGCCTATATGTTACAGAGCCAGTGGTGGTTGTGGAGCCAATTGTGGATATCAAGCAAGAGGAGGAAGATAAGCGAGATGAAGATGTTTGCTTCCAGGAAGCCAATAAGTACGACGGCGCTGAACTAGAAGACTCTAACTTGCCAGATAATGATACCCCGAGGCCTCCTTGTTTCCTCCCCTCGCCCTCGGATGCCATTGGTACAGATGGCAGCAGCACCAGTTGTGGCACAGTCAGCAGTGCATCCAATTCCATTGCGCCAGCAACGACGACTAGCACATTTGCGGGGCTGTTTGCATCAGCCACAACAAGCACCACTCCCCAGAGTAGATCGCTGCGTGATCTTATCGGTGTTGATCCCACCTTCCTTTGCCTTGCAATCGGTACACCATCCTCTCTGTTCCCGCAGACAGATGCAAGCAACCCCGGCACCTTTGCTCCACCACCAGCACCGCACATATCTGCGACTGCACTCCTGCAGAAGGCTGCTGAGGCTGGAGCTTCGCAAGCAGGCACATCTTTCTTGAAGGAGTTTGGTCTTGCAAGTTCCTCCTCATCAACTCCATCCAGGCCACCTCAAGGAAGGTTCATCGAGAGCAGCTCAATACAATCCCAGCAACACCAAGGAGGGTTCATCGAGAGCAGCTCAACGCAATCCCGGTTACCTCAAGACAGGTTCATCGACAGCAGCTCAACACAATCCCAGTTACCTAAAGACAGGTTCATCGACAGCATCTCAACACAATCCCGGTTACCTCATGACAGGTTCATCGAGAGCAGCTCAACACAATCCCGGTTACCTCAAGACAGGTTCATCGAGAGCAGCTCAACACAATCTCGGTTACCTCAAGACAGGTTCGTCGAGAGCAGCTCAACACAATCCCGGTTACTTCAAGACAGGTTCATTGAGAGCAGCTCAACACAATCAAGGTTACCTCAAGACAGGTTCATCGAGAGCAGCTCAACACAATTTCGATTACCTCAAGATAGGTACATCAATAACTCGATGCCATCCAAGCTATCTCAAGGGAGATTCATGGATACCTCACAGCCATCCCAGCAGCTGCTACCTCAAGGAAGGTTCTTCGACAACTCGCCAGCATCAAATCTGTCTCAAGGAAGGTTCTTTGATAACTCGCAACCATCCAATCCACCTCAAGGAAGGTTCTTCATCAACTCGCCATCATCCAATCTACCTCATGGAAGGTTCACTGATTATTCGTCACCAGGAAGGTTGCCTCAAGGAATGTACATCGATGGCGTGCCACAATCCAGGCTACCACAAGGAAGGTACATGGACAACTCACCACCGGCCAAGCTACCACCACAGGGGGGAAGGTTCGTTGATAGCAATCAACAGCAGTGGCACCAAAGGAGCAATAATCATAACCAGGTAATGGATATGGAGCCTGGGCCGATGGTATCTGGTAGCCTTGGCCTTGGTCTCGCCTATGAAGGTTCAAATCCAAGGTTGCCAGATTTGATGATGGGGCAATCACCACTGTTGGGTCCCAAGCCTGCCACTCTGGACTTCCTTGGGCTTGGCATCGGAGGGACCATGGGCGGCTCCACGGCCAGCGGTGGCCTACCGGCATTGATGGTGGGAGGGGAGCTGGACATGGGGTCTGCCGCACAGCCGCCCTCTCCATGGGAGGAGGCACAGAGAAAGACCAACGGCCGCACAATCCTGTGAGGTTCTCTTTTTTGTAAACCTTAGGGGGCTTTTGTGCTTTGGCTCATCCATTCTTTCAGCTGCTGTGTTGTGTTGTGTTGGGTGGTGGTAGTAGGAAAGCTAGAACCGTGCATGTAAGCTGCAGAACCTGTACATAGATCGTCCGTCTCCCCATCCCCCTCTCCTGTCTAAATTAAAAGCTATTACTATAGAGAGAATTTGATCCTTGTGACCTTTGTGGTCTGTTCCTGTCGAGATGCAACGAGGTGGTAACAGCAGTAGTAGTAGTAGGGGTAAGTAGAGTGGTTCGGTTAAGTTGCCTTTACTAGTGATGGCTTGTGGTGCCAAATTGCCGACGAAGGATTGCTTCGGAAAAGGAAAGGCTGTGAGACCGGGACAGCGAGGGGCAAGTGAAAGGTGTTTTCCAGTTTTCGCCTGTTGCTATCGGTCAATATACTTCGGCCAAACTATCCTCAGGCGAGTCTAGCCTCCGTGCTTTTCAGAATCACCGCGCCGGTCTTCTACTTCTTTGCTTTGCGTTTTGTTGGCCAGGTCGTCACCGGTGAATGTGACGGGGCATCAATCTCTTTTGCGTATCGTGCTACATGTTTTTTCACCGGTGTTGGGTTATCAAATCAGTTGTTTCTGTCACAACAGAAACGGCCTGAGGACGATGTCCTCGTTGACGGTAACTTTTTTTTCCTTTTCTTATTATGCCGACAAATGGTTGGTGTAAGCTCTGGAGCAGAACCAGTGGGTCGTTCCATTTAGGGCCGCAACTGCAATTGCCAGCGTACAGTCGCAGCGGTACGATTTGCAGCTCCGTTCTGATGCCCCAAACACACGAGTTCCTGATTCGAAAGCAAGAGCTAGGTAGGGGCCTAGATCTAACTAGCTCCTAGAGAGATAAGCTAAAGCTGTTTAGTAGATTGACAGCACTGAAAATTTGGGATCGTCTAGCCTTGTGGGGGCACCCAGCCAGTAGAATCGAATCGGATCCCGATCTCCCCGTCGCTCTCGTCCACAGAATACAAATGAGCAAATTTCAGTTATTAGGAGCTTGGCAGGTTAAAATTATGCCGCGACAAAAAATTATCCGGGCTCTAAAATGTACTATATCCCTAAGATATAGTAGTACTAGCAGTTTCAAATATGCTGCTTCGCTAGTTGATGACGAGTTTCATACTTGTCGTCTAAACAATGTTCCCTAAAATTTCCTCCCTCCTTTCAACTCTATAGCCCACCTACAAAATATTCTCTTCGGCCCATGATATAAGACGTTTTTGCAAGCTATGACAGTCAGGGAGCTGTCAACCAAGATTTGCAACCAAGTTTTTTGGGTGGCATGTGTAAGGACTGATCAAATTCCCGGCAAGTAAAGAGTGGAACGGAGTCTGTCAGTACACAGATACTGTAAGTATCCTCGGACTCCTGTCATTTTCTTTTGTCAGGAACAGGCTAAACGGCGTACATGTTTCCTATCCTTCTTGGACACGTGCTGGCGCCCTTCTGGAATGGCAAACCGATGGTGGCGGCAACATACGTTGTTCGTGTCAGGCTACAGTCTTCTTTTGTTCCTCTCAGGACCGGTTCTTTTCATTAAAACATGTCGTGTTCCTCTCGGATAAAACCTAAGGGATTGAACGTGTCGAGATTCTGGACCCAGGTCGTACAAACTCTACAGCTTTGCTGGTTTGACATGTCGTGCGCAGCCCAATCAGTGGAGTGAAAGTGAAAACGCAAGACATCCCTTTTTTCTAAATAGAAGAAAGTAACACCAAGAGGCGCAAAAATATCTAAAACAACGGACCAGGTTTCGGAGAACAGGATAACTCGTAACCTGCACCACGGAGTGTTCAACTAAATAGAATATGCTTTATACTCGGAAAGAAAAAAAAAGGTAACCCGATTATTTTGGAATAAAACTCCCCTTTTTCTTTGAAAAAAAAAGAATATGCTTTATACTCGGAAAGAAAAAAGTAAGTAGAATCCTATAGCAATCTTTTCTTTTTTGCGGGGGATTCCTATAGCAATCCTATTCGAGCACGCCCACATCGATGAATTTCACACAAGCAGCAATCTGCCAAGCAGAGAATCGAGTAAGAGCGAATATAACCTTTTGCCAGGTATTTTTCATCCTTGGAACTTGGTGCCACGTTTGACAAGTTTTAAGAGCTATATAATCCTCAAAAAAAATTGAAGAGCTATTGGTACGGGTCGGCACCGATCTTCATGAGTTGCTAGGGATAATAGTGTAGCCTGCTCAAGAACGAAATCCAACAACACACGCCGCGTGATAGACTTTGGAGGTAGAACTCGGTTCAACAAACACTCTAAATCAAACCAAGAGGAAAGTGGAAGGTTCTCCGTGACAAGGTCTTGAAGCAGCTACGGAGGACTTACGGCATCTCCAATGCCGACCCGTAAACCGGACACCGCATCCGTCCGCGGACCGGGGACCTGTCCGCAGACACTAATGCAGGAGCCAGACATCTAAAGCTAGTCATAAACGTCTGATTGCATATCGGAGAAATTAAACAAATTTGATACATACTTAAACAAACTAGACGAATTTCATTGAAAGTTGGATAATTTTTACATAAAACCGGATGGTCTTCGACATATTTGAATTAGAGAGGACTCCAACCTAGCCTAATATGACCGCCGACGCTCTTTCCCATCTCTGGCTGGCCGGGAGCCCCGGAAATGAAGCACCTGCTGGAATTTAGTATATTTTTGGACCAGCCAAGCAGTATTTCTAGAATTCCTAATCAATCCTAGAGGCCAACTTAGCCCATTGATGCAAGGCAAGAGGTGGGACTAAAGTTTAGTCCCATACTTCTCACCTAGTAGGAGTTAGACCTCTTTATAAGGGAGGTTGTTTCTCGAGATGTATGAGGATAAGAACAAGAGAGACATTCACGCGCGTTCCTCCTCCGCCGCCCGCCTCGCTGCGCACGCCTCGCCGCGATGCGCCGCGGGTTGCTGGAATGAGCCGAGTTGTTGTCTAAATTTTTGCCATGCGCTATTGGTATACGAAAGGTCACACGGGAGCTAAAAAGTTTTTCTGTAGTGGAGATTGAATACGAACACTGCACCCTTCGGTTATTGCCTGTTCATTTTGTCTCCCTTTTTTGCTTCACATCCCGTCGCTGCCTATTCGTCTCCTTCTCCTGTGCCTATAAAAAAAGTCGCTGCTCTCCAAAGAGACACATCAGAACAACACCTTCCTCACGCCGCCGAGTTCCAGAGCACTAAGCTACTTCTATGATCTTGCCCATCCCGACTTGCGGCGTGCACCGCGGGTTAGGGCAATAGGCCTCCGAAACCCCACCTCTTTAAGTCCTGTACGGGAGAAGGGTGATAAGGTTTTTGGGGAGCGCTCTGTGTGACTACTGACCTGTTCATCACGGACACTCCGGACGCCGACGACTACTTCCCCAACGATGACTTCTTCCCCGACGTTGACGACCTCTTCGACGACACAGGTGATAACATTAGCGCCAACGCTACTGCTACTGTCGTAGCTCAGTGCGTGTTCATGTTCTTTTTGTTCGAGTACCTACTACAGTTTCTTCTTCTAGTATTTGCTCTACATATGTTCTGTTCTATTTCACATGTGCAAATGCTATTTGCTTTGTCTTTATTAGATTACATGACTTGTTTCATCACTGCTATAATAGTCATATTTATCTAGTATTTCTATGGATTAAATCATATGGTAAATTGCTCATATGCTGAACAATCCAAAAACCTTGTTATAGGAAGTTTACCCCAAGTGGTTTTGCTCCATCCATGAGGCCTCCTATGTTCGAGGGTGTGCACTATAAGAGGTGGCATTTGAGAGTTGTTCTATGGTTTCAAACTATGAGCTACTATGACCCTACTCTTGGCAAACCCAAAGGAGATCTTGATCCTCAACAGGAACAAGCTTTTTAGAAAATTGATACCCTGTTTAAGGCTACTCTCTTGAGTGTTCTTGGTGAGAACATAGTTGATGCTTATGTGTCAATTGATAATGGGAAAGATATGTGGGACACACTCAAGGCCAAGTTTGGGGTCTGGGATGCCGGCACTGAGTTGTACATCATGGAACAATTCTATGACTACAGGATGACTAATTAGTGCTCCGTGGTTGAGCAAGCTCATGAGATACAGTCATTTGCTAGAGAACTTGATCACTTCAATTATATGTTAACGGACAAGTTATTTGCCGGAGGCATCATCACTAAGATTCTTCCATCGTGGAGGAACTTTTCTACCTCTCTAGAACACAAGAGACCAGAGTTTTTCATTCTCGATCTCATTGGTACTCTTGATGTGGAAGAAAAGACGAGAGCAAAAGACACACATGCTCGAGGTATTGAGGGAGGTTCTAGTGCCAATCTAGTACAGAAGAAAAACTTCCAGCCCCCCAAGTTCAAGAACAAGGTCAAGTTTGATGGTAAAGAAAAATTTGATGGGAAGTACAAGGCTTCACAACACACCACAACTTCAAGAAGAGGACTGACAAGAAGAAAGGTGTTTGTCATGTGTGTGGAGATCCTGGTCATTGGGCTCCTAGTTGCCCTAACCATTATGACAAGCAACATGGGAAAGGCGGCAAGACCGCCAATGTTGTCATTACTGACATTGACATGAAGGATGCTAGGTATGGTATATTTCCCACTATTCTTTTAGTAATGTTGCCAAGGGTTATACCCAAAAGGAAGGTGAAGACTTCTTTGATACTTACTCACCAGTGGCTCGACTGACCACTATTCGAGTACTACTTTCATTAGCTGCCTCACATGGTCTTATCGTTCATCAAATGGATGTTAATACTGCTTTCCTAAATGGAGAGTTGGACAAGAAAATTTACATGGAACAACCAGATGGATTTATTGTGGACGGTCAGGAAGGAAAGGTGTGCAAATTGTTGAAGTCTTTGTATGGACTTAAGCAAGCACCTAAGCAATGGCATGAGAAGTTTGAAAGAACTTCAACAGCTGCAGGCTTTGTTGTAAACGAAGCTGACAAATGTGTGTGGTGGGGGCGAGGGGGTTATCCTTTGCTTGTATGTTGATGACATTGATTTTCGGAACAAATCTAAATGTTATTAGGGAGGTCAAGGATTTCCTATCTTGTTGTTTTGAGATGAAGGATTTAGGATTAGAGGATGTTATTCTGAACATCAAGCTATTGAGATGTGATGATGGAGGGATTACATTGCTTCAATCTCACTATGTGGAAAAGATCTTGAGTCGCTTTGGCTATAGTGATTGCAAGCCCTCTCCAACAACATATGATGCTAGCATGCTGCTTCAAAAGAATTGAAGAATCACTAGAGATCAATTGAAATATTCTTATATTATTGGCTCACTTATGTATTTAGCCACTGCTACAAGACCTGACATCTCTTTTGTTGTTAGTAAACTATGCGGATTTGTTTCAAAACCGGGAGATGATCATTACAAAGCTCTAGAGATAGTTCTGCATTATTTGAAAGGCACTATGAATTATGGAATTCACTACACTAGGTGCCCAAAGGTGCTTGAAGGGTATAGTGACTCAAAGTGGATCTCAAATGCTGATGAGATAAAGGCCACGAGTGGATATGTACTCACTCATGGAGGTGGCACTATTTCTTGGAAGTCTTGTAAGCAGACCATCTTAACAAGGTCAATAATGGAAGCAGAACTCACAACACTAGATACAACTACGGTCGAAGCAACCCTGAAAAAACACTACGGTCGAAGCAGGCTTTGTCGGCTCTTGAATGACTTGTTAGTTGTTGAGAAGCATGTACCTGGTATCCTTATGAATTGGTACAATGAAACTGCGATCACGAAATTGAGCATCTCAAAGGATAACATGAAGTCATCAAGACATGTTTAGAGAAGGTTAAAGTCTGTTAGGAAGATGAGAAACTCTGGAGTTATTGCATTGGATTATATCCAAACATCTAAAAATCTGGTAGATCCTTTTACTAAGGGTCTATCACGTAATGTGATGGATAATGCATCGAAGGAGATGGGTATGAGACCCACAATATAAGTTGTTCATAGTGGTAACCTACTCTGTGTGATCAGAGATCCCATGAATTAGATGCGGAAGACAAGCTGTTCGTCAATTGAGAGGAGAGTATCCTTACAATTAATAATACCACTCCATGAAGATGCAATGCTCTCCTAATATTCATGGCAGGTTGATGTATATCTTAATGTGTTCTAAGTGGCTTATTTAAGCAAATATGTTGTCCTGTAGAACATCTTTTGAAGAACACTTAATGAACATCTTTTGAAGTAAACTGGGCGCTGATATGTCTCCAACGTATCTATAATTTTTGATTGTTCGATGCTATTATATTATATATTTTGGAAGTTTTATATGCATTAATATGATATTTATATTATTTTAAGGACTAACTTATTGACCTAGAGCCCAGTGCTATTTTATGTTTTCCCCCTTGTTTTTGAGTATTACAGAAAAGGAATATCAAACGGAGTCCAAACGGAATAAAATTTTCGTGATGATTTTTCTTGGACTAGAAGACACCCGTAGGACTTGGAGATGAAGTCATAGGAGTCCTGAGGCAGCGACAAGCCTCAGCGGCATGCCCTAGGGGGGGGGGCCTGAGGGCTTGTGGGCCCCTTGGAGCTCCTCCAACCCTAATCTTTGGCCTGTAAATTCCCAAATATACCCAAATGACTAGAAGCATCCACCAAAAATACTTTTCCACCGCCGTAACATTCTATACCCGTGAGAACCCGTCTTGGGGCCTTTTCCGGCACCTTGCCGGAGGGGAATTCGATCACGGAGGGCTTCTACATCAACTCTATTGCCCTTCCAATGAAGCGTGAGTAGTTTACCACATACCTATGGGTCCATTGCTAGTTGCTAGATGGCTTCTTCTCTCTCTATGATCTTCAATACAATGTTCTCCTCGATGTTCTTGGAGATATATCTGATGTAATATTCTTTTGTGGTGTGTTTGTCGAGATCCGATGAATTGTGGATTTATGATCATATTATCTATGAATATTATTTGAGTCTTCTCTGAATTATTATATGCATGATTTGATATCTTTGTATTTCTCTTTGAATCATCGGTTTGGTTTGGCCAACTAGATTGGTTCTTCTTGCAATGGGAGAGGTGCTTAGTTTTGGGTTCAATCTTGCGGTGTCCTCACCCAGTGACAATGTAGGGGTAGAGAGGCACATATTGTATTGTTTCCATCAAGGGTAAAAAGATGGGATTTTCATCATATTGCTTGAGTTTATCCCTCTACATCATGTCATCTTACTTAAGGCGTTACTCCATTCTTATGAACTTAATACTCTAGATGCATGCTGGATAGCGGTCGATGTGCGGAGTAATAGTAGTAGATGCAGGCAGGAGTCGGTCTACTTGACACGGACGTGATGCCTATATTCATAATCATTGCCTTGGATATCGTCATAACTTTGCGATTTTCTATCAATTGCTTGACAGTAATTTGTTCACCCACCGTACGTTTTCATTCAAGAGAGAAGCCTCTAGTGAAACCTATAGCCCCCGGGTCTATTTTCCATCATATATTTTCAGATCTATAAACTCAAAAACACAAAAATACCTCGCGGAGTTTTATTTACTTTTATTTTGTTTTATGTTTTAGTAATCTTTATATCTATCTCTATCAGATCTCATCCTTGCAAGTGACCGTGAAGGGATTGACCCCTTTATCGTGTTGGGCGCAAGTGTTCGATTGTTTGTGTAAGTGCATAGATTGGAGACTTGCGTGTACATCCTACTGGATTGATACCTTGGCTCTCAAGTTGATGGAAATACTTATCTCTACTTTGCTCCATCACCCTATCCTCTTCAAGGGAAAAACCAATGCAAGCTCAAGAAGTAGCAGGAAGAATTTCTAGCGTCGTTGCCAGGGAGGTTCTACATCAAGCCTACCAAGTATCCCATCATAAACTCTCATCTCTTGCATTACATTATTCATAATTTGCCTCTCGTTTTCCTCTCCCCCACTTCTAAAACATTTTCAGAAAAACACAAAAATATTTTCCATTTTATTCGCCCTTCTTTCATTTGTTTTTCCATATGCCTTTTTTGCTTGTTTGCTATTTTTGTTGTGTTGCCATGTGCCTTCTATATGCTTGCATCTTCGCTTGCTAAAATTTTATTGATATGGATCCCCATCCACTTGCTAATATTTTTAAAAGATCCAATTATGATGAACCAATTGCTACTGAGTTGAGTGGACTAGATTATCTTTATGAGGTTTTGGTTGAAATTCGTGAATCTGAAAATTGTGATGAAGTGTTGAAAGAAGAAAATTATAAAGTGATTCACGATAGCTCCTTGAATGAAAATCATGATTGCAATGATTTTATTATAAATTCTATTAGTGTCAGTTGTGTTAATGATATGCAAGACCCTAAGCTTAGGGATGTTAATTTTGCTATGTCTACTACTTGTTGCAATGATCATGATTGGGTGATTCTTCTTATGATCTTGAAAATTTATTTAAGCCCCATGACGAATATGAGATTGATAATAATGTTTGCAATAATATTGAAAGTAGGTTTGGAAGAGTGTCAACTTTAGATCCCATGTATTTAAAAAATGTTCAATCTTATGAATTTTTTGATGAAAGTGGGCTTGGAGAGGTCATGACTTTATTTGATGATAATCCCAGTATTTTGGAAGAGTGTCAAATTTGCATGCATGAGGATCATGTAGAGATTATGTTATGTGATAGCTATATTGTTGAATTTGATTATGATCCTACATGCAATTATTATGAGAGAGGAAAATATGGTTGTAGAAATCTTCATGTTACTAAATTACCTCTCTTGATGCTTAAATTGTCTATGTTTTCTTCTTCTTGCTTGCATCTGCTAGTTTTTGCTTGCCTTGATAATTTGTTTGCTTATAAAATGCCTATGCATAGGGAGTATGTTAGACTTATATGTGTTTGTCACATTTTTTATTATGCTCTCTTTGTGCTTCAATTCTTCTCTTTTATGTGAGCATCATTGAAATTATCAATGCCTAGCTAAAAGGCTTTAAAGAAAAGCGCTTGTTGGGAGACAACCCAATATTTTTATTTTCTGTTTTATGAAAATATATCTTCTAGCCTCTGGTTAGAGGTGTTTTCATGTTTTAATTTAGTGTTTGTGCCAAGTAACACCTTTGGGATAGTTTGGAAGATTGTTGATTTGATCTTGCTGAAAAACATAAACTTTTGCGCCCAGTAAAACAATTTTCAAAAAACCACAAAAGCATGATTTTGATCTGAATTTTTTACACCAGATTAATGTATAAATTACCCAGGTTTTTCTATTTTTTCAGATTTTTTGGCGTTACATAAGTATACAAAGCTTCCTGGTCACTACAGATTGTTCTGTTTTTGACAGATTCTATTTTGTATGTGTTGTTTGCTTAGTTTGATGAATCTATGGGTAGTATCGGGGGTTATGGACCATGGAAAAGTTGGAATACAGTAGATATTACACCAATATAAATAAAGAATGAGTTCAAAACAATACCAAAAAGTGGTGATTTATTTTCTTATACTAACGGATCTCATGAGTTTTCTGTTGTGTTTTCTGTTGTGAAGTTTTCAAGTTTTGGTTAGAGATTTGATGGACTATGGAATAAGGAGTGGCAAGAGCCTAAGCTTGGGGATTCCCAAGGCACCCCAAGGTAATATTCAATGACAACCAAGCATCTAAGCTTGGGGATTCCCCGGATGGCATCCCCTCTTTCGTCTTCAATCCATCGGTAAATTTATTTGAGGCTATATTTTTATTCACCACATGATATGTGTTTTGCTTGGAGCGTCTTGTATTATATGAGTCTTTGCTTTATTGTTTGCCACAATCATCCTTGCAGTACACACCTTTTGAGAGGGACACGCATGAATCGTGATTTATTAGAATACTCTATGTGCTTCACTTATATCTTTTGAGCACGACGGTGGATTTATTTTATAGAAATTGTTGAACTCTCATGCTTCACTTATACGTATTATTTTAAGAGTCTCTAAACAACATGGTAATTTGCTCAGGTTAAGAATTTAGTCCTAATATGATGGGCACCCAAGAGGGATATAATAAAAACTTTCATATAAAGAGCATTGAATACTATGAGATGTTTGATTCCTTGCATTTGTTTTGAGATATAAAGATGGTGATATTAGAGTCATGCTAGTGAGTAATTGTGGATTGGTAGAAATACTTGTGTTAAAGTTTGTGATTCCTGTAGCATGCACGTATGGTGAATTGTTATGTGATGAAGTCGGAGCATGATTTATTTATTGATTGTCTTCCTTTGTGTGGAGATCGGGATTGCGTAATGGTTAACTCCTACCAACCCTTCCCCTACGAGCATGCGTGTAGTACTTTGTTTTGGTAGCTAATAAATTTTTGCAATAAGTATGTGAGTTCTTTATGACTAATGTTGAATCCATGGATTATACGCACTCTCATTCCACCATTGCTAGCCTCTCTAGTACCGCACAATTCTCACCGGTGCATTACACCCACCATATACCTTTGTCAAAACAGCCACCATACCTACCTATTATGGCATTTCCATAGCCATTCCGAGATATATTGCCATGCAACTTCCACCGTTCCATTTATTATGACATGCACCATCATTGTCATATCGTTCTCATATGCACGAGGCATTCCTATAGAGTCATATTTTGTTCTAGAATTGAGTTCTAATTCTTGATTTGTAAGTAAATAAAAGTGTGATGAACATCATTATTAGAGCATTGTCCCATGTGAGGAAACGATCATGGAAGCTATAATTCCCTCACAAGTTGGGATGAGTCTACGGACTTTGCAAAAAATAAAAGAGGCCAAAGAAGCCTAAAAAAAGACAGGCCAGAAGAAGCCCATACAAAAAAAGAAAAAAAATGAGAGAAAAGAGAGAAGAGGCAATGCTACTATCCTTACCACACTTGTGCTTCAAAGTAGCATCATGATCTTCATGATAGAGAGTCTCGTATGTTGTCACTTTCATATACTAGTGGGAATTTTTCATTGTAGAACTTGGCTTGTATACTCCAATGATGGGCTTCCTCAAATTGCCCTAGGTATTCGTGAGCAAGTGAGTTGGATGCACATCCACTTAGTTTCTTTTTGAGATTTCATACACTTTATAGCTCTAGTGCATCCATTGCATGGCAATCCCTACTCACTCACATTGATATCTATTGATGGGCATCTCCATAGCCAGTTAATACGCCTAGTTGATGTGAGACTATCTCCTTCTTTTTGTCTTCTCCACAACTACCATATTCTATTCCGCCTATAGTGCTATATTCATGGCTCACGCTCATGTATTGTGTGAAAGTTGAAAAAGTTTGAGAATACTAAAGTATGAGACAATTGCTTGACTAAAACCGGGGTTGTGCATGATTTAATACTTTGCATGATGAAGATGGAGCATAGCCAGACTATATGATTTTGTAGGGATAACTTTCTTTGTCCATGTTATTTTGAGAAGACATGATTGCTTTATTAGTAAGCGTGAAGTATTATTGTTTTTATGTTGACATTAAAATTTGTTTTGAATCTTATGGATATGAATATTCATGCACAATAAAGAAAATTACATGGATAAATACGTTAGATAGCATTCCACATCAAAATTCTATTTTTATCATTTACCTACTCAAGGACGAGCAGGAATTAAGCTTGGAGATGCTTGATACGTCTCCAACGTATCTATAATTTTTTATTGTTCCATGCTATTATATTATGTGTTTTGGATGTTTTATATGCGTAAATATGCTATTTTAAATTATTTTGGGGACTAACTTATTGACCTAGAGCCCAGTGTCAGTTTCTGTTTTTTCCTTGTCTTTGAGTTTTACAGAAAAGGAATATCAAACGGAGTCCAAACGGAATATAACTTTCGTGATGATTTTTCTTGGACACCCATATGACTTGGAGATGAAGTCAGAGGAGTCCCGAGGCAGCAACAAGCCTCGGGAGTGCGCCCTAGGGGGGTGGGGGCTAAGGGCTTGTGGGCCCCTCGGAGCTCCTCTAACCCTAATCTTTGGCCTATAAATTCCCAAATATTCCCAAACGACCAGAAGCATCCACAAAAATACTTTTCCGCTGCTGTAACCTTCTATACCCGTGAGATCCCATCTTGGGGCCTTTTCCGGCACCCTGCCAGAGGGGGGTTCGATCACAGAGGGCTTCTACATCAACTCTATTGCCCTTCCAATGAAGCGTGAGTAGTTTACCACAGACCTATATAGCTAGTAGCTAGATGGTTTCTTCTCTCTCTTATCTTCAATACAATGTTCTCCTCGATGTTCCTGGAGATCTATCCGATGTAGTATTCTTTTGTGGTTTGTTTGTCGAGATCCGATGAATTGTGGATTTATGATCAGATTATCTATGAATATCATTTGAGTCTTCTCTGAATTCTTATATGCATGATTTGATATCTTTGTATTTCTCTTCAAATTGTTTGTTTGGTTTGGCCAACTAGATTGGTTCTTCTTACAATGGGAAAGGAGCTTAGTTTTGGGTTCAATCTTGCGGTGTCCTCACCTAGTGACAAAGTAGGGGTAGCGAGGCACGTATTGTATTGTTTCCATCAAGGGTAAAAAGATGGGGTTTTCATCATATTGCTTGAGTTTATCCCTCTACATCATGTCATCTTACTTAAGCATTACTCCATTCTTATGAACTTAATACTCTAGATGCATGCTGGATAGTGGTCGATGTGTGGAGTAATAGTAGTAGATGGAGGCAGGAGTCGGTCTACTTGACACGGATGTGATGCCTATATTCATAATCATTGCCTTGGATATCTTCATAACTTTGCACTTTTCTATCAATTGCTCGATATTATTTGTTCGCCCACCGTATTTTTTCTTTCAAGAGAGAAGCCTGTAGTGAAACCTATGGCCTCAGGATCTATTTTCCATCATATATTTTCAGATCTATAAACCAAAAAACCAAAAATACCTCGCTCAGTTTTATTTACTTTTATTTTGTTTTACATTTTAGTAATCTTTATATCTATCTCTATCAGATCTCATCCTTGCAAGTGACCATGAAGGATTGACAACCGCTTTATCGCGTTGGGTGCAAGTGTTTGATTGTTTGTGCAGGTGCATAGATTGGAGACTTGCGTGCACCTCCTACTAGATTGATACCTTGGTTCTCAAACTGAGGGAAATACTTATCTCTACTTTGCTGCATCACCCTTTCCTCTTCAAGGGAAAAACCAATGCAAGCTCAAGAAGCAGCAGGCGCTGCCCCATGTTCTTCTTCACCACTTGTTGTTCTGTCCCATTTGCCTGCACTGAACTTGGGTTGTTGGCATCTGACCTCGCGAGAAAAGATTTTGGCTTGTTAGCTTGAGGCTCTGTGGTTGTTATATCTTTGCCTTCTTGTCACAGCCCTAGAATTACTTGTAACTAGTTGCACTAAAGCATCCATGCATCATGTTTAAATTCAAAGGAAATTTGAATTGGGGATGTATAAACTCTAGAACCAAGTAATTCAAATAGGTTCAACTTAAAAAAATATTTTCAATGAACCCGAAATATCCTTCAGAAAAGTTCACCATTTTCGATATGGGTGAAAACCTCTGCCAACAATGGCGCACATTTTCTAGGCCATCTCTGGATTTTTGAATTAATTCATTAAGGATTTGAATTGGAGCAACTAAATGCTATAAAATATTACTTATTGCTCCAATAATTCTGGAATTATGTGTGGGGCCCTAGAATAATGCATCTAGCATCCACAATATTTTCCTAAAGAAATAAAATTGAATTGGTTTGAAAACCAAATTCAAAACACAAATAAACAAATAGAAAACAGTAAATACAAGAGAAAGGTAGACGGAAAAAGGAAACTTACCTGATGGCCCACTGAGGGAGTCCTGGACTAGGGGGTGTCCGGATAGCCGGACTATCATCGTCCGCCAGACTCCAAGGCTACGAAGATACAAGATTGAAGACTCTGTCCCGTGTCCGGATGGGACTTTCCTTGGCGTGGAAGCCAAGCTTGGCAATACGGATATGTAGATCTCCTACCATTGTAACCGACTCTGTGTAACCCTAGCCTCCTCCGGTGTCTATATAAACCGGAGGGCTTTAGTCCGTAGGACACAACATACATCACAACAATCATACCATAGGCTAGCTTTAGGGTTTAGCCTCCTTGATCTCGTGGTAGATCCACTCTTGTACTACCCATATCATCAATATTAATCAAGCAGGACGTAGGGTTTTACCTCCATCAAGAGGGCCCAACCGGGTAAAACATCGTGTCCCCTGTCTCCTGTTACCATCTGCCTAGACGCATAGTTCGGGACCCCTACCGAGATCCGCCGGTTTTGACACCGACATTGGTGCTTTCATTGAGAGTTCCTCCGTGTCGCCACCGATAGGAAGGATGCCTCCACCCGCCTTCAAAGGCGGTATTTTCGCCAAAGGGGCCTTGGCCGCCGGCCAAACTATCCGGCTAGGCGGTTTTCTTATGATCGCCTGTCCGGCCACTGCTTCGACAATGACTTCCCAAGTCGTCAAAAGTAATCTCCGCGTCAGCTCGAAATTCGCCGAACGGCTGGATCCAATAGAGCCGTCGTCTGTCAACGAGCTCTTGGATCGCATCGCCGCCCTGGGAGTCGCTACAGACTACAATCAGATTGGGCTTAAAACTGATCTGAGAGAGATTAACTCTCCCCAGGCCACCCACCACGTCGCAGTGGTAGAGGAGCAATGCGGCGACTCTTCGCCTATATTGAAAACTAGTCACGTCCGGATTCCCGAACCCTCCCTGCCGGATTTCCACGAAGGGACGAACTTCGATCAAGCATTGAACTTAAAATCATGCATCGTTCCGGACTCGCTGGATCGTGTCCAGTAATCCAAGCTTCCGAATTCGGAAACTCCTCGGCCTTTAAGCCCCAAGATGGGCAGGGATCCAGATTTTAGTCCACCCACCCGCCCAGACATATGTGATCTATCTCTAATACGGCAAGAGCCCGCTGAAACAAGACATCACTCTCGGGCGATTCCTCCCGGTTATGGACAGGATAAAGGACTGCCGAGAGGAAAACGCAATCTCAATCTTTTGCAATAATTGCACGGACAAGGGAATATTGAACGCCATCGGCCGTCGTAAAATTATACGCTTCACCGATCTGGCGTCCATAGTACAAAAGTACTGTGCGATGGAGAGTTTCCGGAAAACAGAAAATCAATTTTGGGATAATCCGGCCCCGAATACAACCCCAGTCCGCAACAAAAGGGTGCATCACACTCAGGCCCTAGATGCAAAAACCAAAAAGAAAAAACCCCATAAAGGGCACGGAACCGACTGGAGGGATGGCTCAATGGACCCTGCAAGCTTCATAGTACAGAGGGAGCCGTCCCAACACATAGCCTTCGAGCATGTTGGATATTACGGCAGGTGGCCAAAAGTGGCGAGGAGCTTCTAGCCCCGGAAAACCACTCCAACAATACTGGTACGGTATCAACAGTCTTCGAGACCTTCGCATCAAACAATATGCGAAAACGAACAATCCGCGGCCTCGCGGAAGTCTACCAAGTAGCAACAGCAAATCCATGGAGCGACACAGCTATCACCTTCAACGCTAGCGACAAACCTAAATTCCGAACAGCCCGAGCACCAGCCGCACTGGTGCTTAGTCCCATAGTGGACATCTTTCGACTTACAAAGGTCCTCATGGATGGCGGCAGCGGACTAAACCTCATCTATGAGGAAACTCTTCAAAAAATGGAAATCGATTGGAGCCATATTGAGCGAAGCTGCACAACCTTCAGAGGAATAATCCCTAGCCGGGAAGCGCGCTGCACCGGAAAAATCACACTCGATGTGGTGTTCGCTCACGGACAATTACAGATCCGAAGAAGTCACGCCCAAGTGGCCCGCTCAACAGCGGATATCACACTATATTAGGACGAGAGGCATTCACAATTTTTCAAGCCGCACCCCATTACGGGTATATGAAGCTCAAAATGCAGGGCCCGTGGAATAATCACTCGCTAGTGATCCGGACATAGCACTCGCGCCGAAAACAAGACAGCCACACTAGCCCCGGAGGCACTATCCGAGGCCCTAGCGGCAGAAGAACTCACCACACAAGCTCTCACGGTAAACAGGACGATGTGATACTTGATAAAGATCCAAGTCCACCTCCTTCAAACCAGCAGATGAAATAGTGAAATTCCGTGTCCATCCAACGGACCCAACAAAGACGGCCTCCATTGGGGCACAATTAAACCAGAGGTAGACGCCAAGATCTTCGCGAATTCCTTCGGGAAAATTGGGACATTTTACCCGGCATCCTTCGGACATGCCCGAATCCCACGCAGACCGGCGAACACAGCCTAAACATCCTAAAAGGATTCAAGCCGGTCAAACAGGCTCTTCGACGATTTTCCAACCCAAAAGATAGGCAATGGGAGAAGAGCTAGCCAAACTATTGGAATCGGATTCATTAGAGATATCAAACATCCGGATTGGCTAGCAACTGGTAATGGTACCAAAGAAGGACAAATCTGGCGCCTATGCGCCGATTTTAAAGACCTCAATAAGGCTTGCCCAAAGGATCCCTCCCCCCCCGCATCGACCAAATTATCGATGCTACCGCAGGCACGATTCATTGTGCTTCCTCGACGATACTCGTTACCATCAAATCAAGATGGCGGAAGCGCATTGCCGCAACGGCATTCATCACTCCATACGGACCATTCGCTTCAACACGATGCCCTTCGGACTTAAAAATGCCGCGCAACATATCAGCGCATGATTCAAACATGTCCGCTACCCAGATCGGCAAAACAATGAGGCATACATAGACGACGTAGTCGTCAAAAGAAAACACGTAGAAACTCTAGTAGACGATTTGAGGCTTACATTCGACAACCTCAGAGCATATGACATCAAGCTGAATCCGAAAAATGTGTTTTGGCGTATCAGCCGAAAAGTCATTGGGCTTCATTGTATCCGGTAGAGGAATTGAAGCAAACCCGCTAAAATCCGAGCTCACACGCTTGGATATCCCAAAAAACCTCAAACAGATACAAAAATTAACAGGATGCGTGACAGCTTTAAGCCGCTTTATCTCCCGTCTAGGAGAAAAGGCATTGCCCCTCTATCGTCTCCTCAGGCGCACCGAACACTTCGAGTGGACGGATGCTGCCACCGCCGGACTCGAAGAAATGAAGGCCATATTGGCAACAAATCCGGTCCTGGCTGCGCCCAATCTGGGTGAACCAATGTTGTTATACATCGCAGCAACGCATCAAGTTGTAAGCGCGGTACTCGTCGTAGAACGAGATACAGAAGGGCATAAATTCTGTCTTCAAAAACCAGTGTATTATGTATCCACTGTTGTCGGGGGTTGGATGCGACATATGCCAACGGGTGGCTTATCATGGTGGGGGCGAGTAGAATGTCGCCGCTGCCAGGAAACGGGATGAGGCGCAGACATGCACGCCGGCGAATCTTACCCAGCTTCGGGGCTCTCCGGGGAGATAACACCCCTACTGCTGCTCTGCGGGGTCTCCCCATGATCACTATGGTATGATAGTACAGAGGTGCTCCTTGAGCTGTTTCGGGAAGCGGGAGGGAGCAAGGCTAGCTCTTTTCCCTCTTCTATGTGTCTAAAACCTATCCAGGGCCGAACCCTTTTCATGGGTGCCCGGGGTTTAGATAGGCCTACCCGAAGTACAACGGTAATCTGATCGGGCGGGGCCCCACCGCCGGGCTCTCTTCTGTACCGCCCTCCTGCCGGCTTCGGGGCCCGCCGATCAAGGGCTCATGAACAGCGTAACACTGCAAGACTCGATGACGCAGCTCGGTCATGGGGTCATGGGAACAGTGCCGCCGTCTGTCAGCGATCACCGCCGCCACTCCCGTCCCAATCTGGTTTATGGCTTGTGGGGCCTGGCCGAGGCGGCCGACTGGGAGGCCGACTCGCAGGCTGTCTTCGCTCTCCGCCATCTTCTTCTCTCTCATCGACGGGGCCCGCGATCTCCGGTCGTACATGCCGCCGTCGTGGGCACAGTACCTCATGCACTCTGGCTGAAGTCAGGGGAGGCATGGCAACAGTGCCGCGCCTCACCAGAGATCTCCTGGTGATGCGGCTCATCAGTAGCCATGCCTTCCTCCCGTGGGTTTGAGGGATGGCCACGTCGGGCTGTACCCGCCGGTCTTCAGCGTGGGTCGCGGGCCGACTCGTCAGAGTCGGCCCCTTGAAAGGTCGCAAGCCCGGAGTCGGCTTGTTCCAGAATCGCCGTCTAATGACTCGGCTTCTTCGAAGGTCACCGTCTAAGGACTCGGCTTCTCCGAAGGTCGCCAGCGGGGACTTGGCCTTCTCGAAGGTCTCCAGCTGGGGCTCGGCTGAGGGGCGCGGCCTGCCCCGATGTCTTGAAAGATCTTGGGTCCCGGTCAGCCTACCCGTGGCCCATTACTCCGACAAGAGTCCCCGGCCGGGCGGCTCAGCGGATGCCGCCTCGTGGGGCTTCGGCAGTTTCAGTCTTCACGGCGCCGACTCTGAGTTGGGCCGCCTCGCCGGAGTCGGACCGCTCGCGAGAGCCGCCGCCGTAAGTCGTGGCGGAAATCGCGGCGACGGTTACGCCTCCCTGCCATTTATGAGAGGGTCCTGTCGCATGGCGCCACGTGGAGGCGATAGTCTGTCTGCCCACGCGCATGACGGGATGGGCTGCCAGGTGGGGCCCGCCATTACCGCGCCTCGGCTCCCGAGCGGATCCGCTGCGCCGAGGGCGGTTGGCATCCCCACGCTGCTACTGCGCGAGAACCGTGGGGGTTAATCGTGGCGTCGTGGGGCGCGCGCGCGATTCCCCACGCCGCCTCGGCTTCTCAGCCCGTAGGGCTATAAGTAGGTGGGGGGGGCGGCGGCACAAGATGCGCCTCCTCCCCGCTCTCGCCTTTCTCCTTCCTTCGCCGCGCACCGCTGCATTCTTCTTTGCCTCGAGCCCAGGCGTTCTTCCTCGCGGGCGATGAGCTCTTCTTCCGCCGCGCCCCCCACCTCGCGCTCCGGCGTATGGGACGGCTCGGACGTGGGGGCGGAGGACATCGAGTTTCTTCGCCAGACCCGCCGCCTCCCGAGCGCGGACCTGGCGCAGGCCCGTCCCGCGCCGGCGGGGGAGATCCGGCCCGAGCCGGTGGAGGGCGAGCGGGTCATCTTCCGTTCGCACCTCATGCGCGGGCTGGGGCTCCCAGCGAGCGGATTCTTCTGCTCTTTTCTCGAGTTTCATAGCTTGCAGCCACACCACCTCACCCCCAACGCGGTGGTGCTTCTCTCCGCCTTCGCCACCCTATGCGAAGGCTACATCGGCGTTCTCCCCACCCTCGAGCTGTGGGGGGAGTTCTTCTATTTGAAGCTCGGCACTCAGGCCGCCGGCACGCCGGCACAGTGCGGCACCTACATCGCGGTGCGGCGCACGACGGCCGACAACCCTTTTCCGCCCATCCCGCTGGTGAAATTGGTGAAGATGTGGCAGAAGACCTACTTCTACGTGAAGAACGTCTCCACCGACGGCGACTGGGTCAACCTGCCGCCTTTCAACCCCGAGCCACTGACTGGCCGGCTGCCCAGTTGGTCCCATCGATCGAAGTCACTTTCGAGCCCCGGAGTCGGCGCCGTGGCGCGACTCCGAGTCATGTTGCGCCGGAGGGCTCGTGCCTCGATCTCCTCCGCCGCCGTGGCGCGCCGGGTTCTTCCGCTCCAGGGCCGGCCTCACCTCATCTGTCAGATGAGCGGCCGGCACGATCCAAGCCGGCTGTGCACCAAGGACATGCCGCGTGGAGAGGTGGCGAACTTGGTGAACCACATCGCCCACTGCGGGTTCACGGAGGAGTGGCAGTTCGGCAAGGAGCCGTACTCGCGCGACAACCCCCCTCCAATGGTAAGTTGCTTCCGTCTGTGTTTCGATCTTGTTTGTGCCCGACTTCGAGCTCTGATCTTTGTTGGCGTCTTCTGAGCAGAACCCTCTCACGGCGCCCGCAGCCGGCGCCACGAGGGAGCCGTGCGACTACGCCCCCGACCAAGGAATCGGCCAGCGCCGACGACCCGATTTGGGGCAGCGCGCTGAGGCCGACGCCAAGGCGGCGGAGAGGGGCGACGGCGGCCTTAAGCCGTCGGCGACCTTCGCCGATCGCCCGAGGACGACGCCGACACGGAAGTCGCCCCGCCGCCACCAAGGTCGGCTCCTCCAGCCAAGCCGGGCGCGAAGAGGCGCTCTCGCCGGCCAAATGCGCCCGGCGGTCGAAGAAGTTCAAGGAGCCGCCGCCACTAAGCGGGAGGAGGCGGCCGAAGGCCAACCGCTCCGGAAGGAAGTGAGAAGGCCGCCACTAGTTTCTTCGTAAGTCCCTTACTCCTTCATTTCTTTTCCGGATCTCGCTGAGTCTTTCGATTTCCGCAATCTTCTCCAGCGCCCTTTCCTTTGCGAGCCGCCGCCCCTCCGCCATGGGGTCGGTGGAGACGCCTCGCCAATACGCTGGGCGGATTGATCCCGCCGCCGACCTCGGAGGCGACGGCACGAACGCGCGAGAAAGCGCGAGGAGGAGGAGGCCGACCGCCGGAGAAGGCGGAGGCCGAGAAGGCGGCCGCCAACAACTAGCGGCACCTAGAGGAGGCCGTGGCTGCGTCAGCGCGGCGGCATGCCGAGGAGGTCGCGCCGCCGATCGGGCGATGCTCGCCCCCCATCGTGCCGGGCGCCGCCGCCCGAAGTTCACGGGCAGACCGGGGAGGTCGGCACCGCAAACCCTCTCGCGGAGGAGGGCAGCGACGTCTCAGGCTCGGATACTCACGCGCCGCCTCCGCCTTCAAGGCCGCACGACAAACAGCCGTTGGACACGCAGGATCCTCCGACTGCGGACGACGCCGACGTGCAACTGCTTCTTCAGGTCGCCGCGCCAGCGCGCCGCCGGATTGAGAGGACGAACTCAGCGCCACGAGCTCGGGACACCGGCGCTGCAAGCTTGGCGAACTTGGACGTCGAGGCCTCAAGTGCCGCGCCCACCGGCTGGCTGCGTGAAGGCGGCACCGGCCCTCTGAACCAGGCCCTTCTGGACGTTCAATCGAAGCTGCGCAAAGAGGGCGACGCCCTCCAACTCTACACCAAGCGATCCGCCCTGCGGACCTCCGCTCGGGTATGTTTCGCTTTTCCTTTTTAGTTTCGTTTTTTCCGTGGGCGCGCCAACAGACTCCACTGGGTGTAGTCCTCGAGTTCGGGGCCGGCTGCTGAGCAGGCGGCTCGGAACTCCTTCTAGCGAGCTCCGAAGACTAACTTTTATTTTGCCGCTTTGCAGAATACCACAATCTCCGCGCCACCGCCTTCGACCGCAACGCTGAAGAGCCGAGGAAGCGGACCGCCGATCCGACGGAAAGTCGAGGTGAGCCAATTCTTCCTTCTTCTGGGCGCACTGGCGCACCATGGGCTGTAGTCCCGAGATTTGGGCCGATCGCTGAGCGCCGGCCGGATCTCCCGGCGACCTTCCTTCTTTCTTTCTCCATGGCGCATACGCTACCATGGCTGTAGTCCCCGAGATTCGGGCCGACTGCTGAGCAGTCGGGCCGGAACTCCCCGGCGACCTTCCTTATTGACGACGCTCTTGTCTTTTTCGTCGAGCTTTAGGCGCCAACGCCGCCCTCCAGGAGCAGTTGGGCGAGGCCAACACCGCCCGTCGCGCCAAGGAGGAGGAGTGCGACAAGCTCGTCCGAGAGCGCGACCTGTTGGCGACGCAGCTGGCCGAGCAGAAGGAACTGCTCCGGAAGGCGCAGGAGGACGCCAAGTCGCGGGAGGATGCCCTTATAGCGGAGTTCGAGGTCGAGCGCTCCGCCTGGACCGACCGGGAGGCAATGCTCACCTCCGGTTACCACGAGCTCGAGGACATCGTCGATGGTAATTCTTGTTTCTCTTCTTTGGTCTTCCGACTCTACGTCGGGCTGATTTTGGGTTTTTCTAATTGTCTTCTTTTCTTGTCTTTGGCAGACTTCTTTCCCGGCCACTCGCAAGCCGTCCCTCTGGCCATCGAGGCGGCTCGGGAGGAGCGGAGGGCGAAGGGTGAAGTGATTGCCGCCAACGCCCCCCGAACCATCGACGAGCAGCTTCTGAGCATCGGGGCTCGCCTTCGCCCTGCTCATCGTCTGCTGCGCCGTCTTCAACGCGCCGGCGCCCAAGTCGTTGCCGCTCTGTGGCCGGAGGTGCCAGCCCGCCAGACCGCCAATGGACGGCCGACCGGCTGGAGGTCGCCGCCCGGTCGCCGAGGCTTGAGGGCTCCTCCGCCGTCGCCGAGCACGCCGGCCTTGAATTCGTCAAAGGTGGTACTGGCTGGACTGACCGCCTGGCAGCGCCCGGCCGAAGCCCAGCCGAGCCGAGGCCGTGGAAGGCACCCTTGCCGAGCGCGCGGCGGCCATCGCCGAGTACACGGACACCAGCATCTTCGTGCTCGAGTGGACCGAAGGCGGCGAGGAGGTGCCGCCGGAGTGGTTCGGGATGCACCCGGAGTACGAGGAGGACTCGGCGGAGGTGATCGACTCCAGCGCCGAGGAAGAGGACGAGTCGGAGGGCGGAAGTGAAGAGGAGGAGCCAGAGGACGAGGCAGGCGGCCAGCCTCAGCCTGATCGCGCCTCCAGCAACGAGCCTCAGAAGGACAAGGCGACTGTCGCTGAGGCGACTGCCGAGACCGCCAGCCGATCGCCTCCAACCTCCGACACCGCCGTCACCTCCGACCCTCCGGCTCCGGAGGCTGCCCCCTAGAGTGCTTCGGTTTTACCTGTCTCTTTTGTTCTTTTTAAAAAACTTGTCAGTTTCGAACAATTCCACCCGTGGGGTGTATTCAGCCAAGGGCCTTATGTAAATATTCATCCAATTTCCGCCTTTCCTTGCTTTGGTTCCTTAGACTTTTTCCTTTGCCGCCTTCCTTCAGTTGCCGCTTGCCGACTGGCGCCGCTCGCCAAAGGATCGCCGCGGGTCAAGTGCTTAGCTACTTTAGGGAGGCAAGTACTTAGCCGTTTAGAATATCTAAGCAAGTTGGCTAGAAACCGACATGCCGACTATCAAGAGTCGGCTATCCTTGATGAAAATTGAGACTGCGAGCCGACTACTCGCGAGTCGGCTCGTGAAGGGGAGGCTGGAAGCCGGCTTGGGCTATGCGTAGCTCTTAAGTCCTTAGCCGTTTTTGTAAGTCTGTTTTCTTTCCGTCCCTACTTACCGACAGTCACTCTGCGAGCTGCGGCTTTCAGCAGGAGGCGGCTTTGAGCGCGGCACATTACTTGTCTGACTTCAGGGAGCATTTCATAGTGCAAAACGGCGAGTCCCCGGGCCGACTAGTCGGACCCGGTGCCAGACAGTATGATAAAAAGAAAAAGCATTTCGGAAGCGTAATCCATATCATACAGATAATCAAAAGGCGGTCCCGAGCTCGTCCCGGGGCCTAAGGTCTTAGTACTTAATACAAAGAGGGAAGCGTGATACATCTTGCATCAATCGTAAAATCTTCAAGAAGGTTCGCGCTCCACGGGCGCCTGCTTTTGCCGGAGTCGTCCCTCTTGTGTGCTCGAGGCTTCTGAGCATCGATCAGATAGTAGGCGCCGTTCCCTAGCACCTTGCTGATGATGAAGGGTCCTTCCCAAGGTGCCGACAACTTGGCTGGCGGCTGTTCTCTCGAATCAGCCGAGCACAAGGTCGCCCTCTTGGAATGATCTTGGCTTGACCTTGCGATTGTAGTATCAGCGCAGACTCTGCTGGTAGATGCCGGACCGACTGAGTGCCAACAGTTGGCCCTCTTCCAGCAGATCGACGCCGTCTTGGCGTGCCTCTTCAGCCTCCTCTTCGGTGTACATGGAGACTCGCGGAGAGTCGAATTGTATATCCGTCGGGATGACGGCTTCGGCACCGTAGACGAGGAAGAACGGCGTGAAGCCGGTTGACTTGTTTGGGGTCGTGCGCAGACTCCAGAGGACGGCAGCAGCTCTTCCACCCAACAGCCGCCGAAGCGCCGAGTGGTTCGACCAATCGAGGCTTGATGCCGACAGATGAGGCCGTTGGTTCGCTCCACTGGCCGCTTGATCGCGGATGGGCAACAGCGCCAAGTCGATCGGATGCCTCGCGTCGCGCAGTAAACGAGCCAAGGCGCCTTTGGCAAAATTGGTGCCGTTGTGCGTGATGATGCTCAAGCGGTATGCCGCATCGCACCGTGATGTCGGCAATGAAGGTCACCGCTGTGGGCCCGTTTAATTTCTTGATGGGCTTTGCTTATACCCACTTGGTGAACTTGTCCACTGCGACAAGCAAATGAGTTAGGCTGCCTCGGGCCGTCTTGAATGGTCCCACCATGTCCAGGCCCCAAACCGCGAAGGGCCAGGCGATGGGGATTGTCTTCAGCGCGGAAGCCGGCTGAAGGGGCTTGGAGCGGAACACCTGGCACCCCTTGCATTTCTTGACTAGTTCTTTAGCTTCTTCCAGGCGATCGCCAAAAGAAACCGTGGCCGAAGGCTTTGGCCACGAGCGCCTCGGCCGCATGGTGGCCGTTTTCACTCGATGGATGTCTCTGAGGATCGCTTGGCCTTGTTCTGACTCTACGCAGCGCTGGTGGACACCAGTAACGCTACGCCTGACTAACTCTCTGTTGACTATGGTGTAGGCTGCTGCTCGGTGTTGTACTTGCCGAGCCAGGGTCTCGTCTGCTGGTAACTCCTTGTTTACTAGGAACTTGAGGATGGGCTGCGTCCATGAAGGTGTTGCTATCTCTTCAACTGCTACCACAGTGACTTGGACAAGGGTGGCTGGGCTGGGAGGCGGCGGGCTGGAGTCTGCCGCCGCTTGCTGGACTGAGGGAATCTCTGGGCTGACTGGCGCAGCCTCTGGGCCGACTGGCGCAGCCCCAGCTGAGCTCAAGTCCCGGCCGACGACGCAGCCCCGGCCGATCGGCGCAGTCCCCGGCCGATCGTGGCTTTCTTGAGGTCGCTTCTTGGGGCCTTGAGTCGGATCCGTCTGTCAAAGCGGAGCCGCACAAAGATGGAGTCGGATTTCGTGAAGGCTTGATAAACGGCTTGAGGAGGCGCTCAAGGGCGACGCCGTAAGGTATCGCTGGCGAGTGGAGCCGACTCGTGCCAAGGCGCTCGCTTGATCGTTGTCGCTTCTTGCACGTGGAGGAATTCGCACCTCAAAATATCCACCGAGTTGTTGCACCAGAAGCGGTAGCTCGCCATGTTTGCGTCTTTGGCGCCCCGGGCCGGATGACCGGTGAACCACCAAGTCGGAGTCGCCATAGCATGTGATCCGCGAATGCCGAAGTTCTTTGGCAAGCCGGAGCCCATGGATGAGCGCTTCATATTCGGGCGACGTTGTTGGAGGCGGCAAAGTGGATTTGCAAAGACGATTTGAGCTTGTCGCCTTTGGGGAGGTGAGGACGACGCCGCCCGAGGCCGGTGCGCATCTTGAGCCGTCGAAGTCGCGCCGCCAATGAGTAGAGTCGGTATTTGGCGGTAGTATCGAGTCTCGGCCAATCGACGAGGAAGTCGGCCAGCGCCTGCGACTTGATGGCGGTCTTGAGGTTGGTAGTAGATGGTGTAAGGGGCTAGATCGATAGCCCACATGGCCACTCGGCGGAGGCATCTCGACTTCGATGATCTCGGCGAGTGGGCGGTGCGCACCCGATGATTGGATGCTCTTGAAAGTAGGGCTTCAGCTTCTTGGCGGCAAAATGCACGCCAGTAGCACATCTTCGATAGTGAGGGTAGTTCTACTTGGAGGTCGATTACCTCGCTCGTAATACACCGTCTCGGACCGAAGCACCTTGCCTTCCTCCTTGCGCTCAACTACAATAATCAGGTTGACTACCCTACCGGTAGCGGCGATATACAAGAGCATGGGCTCTTTGGGATTTGGAGCCAACACAGGGGAGTCGCCAAGATCTTCTTCAGCTTGAGAAATGCCTCATCCGCCTTTGTGGTTCCACTCAAAAAGGTGGTTTTCTTCATCAATTGATACAAAGGCAGCTTTCTCGCCCACCGATCGATGAATCGGCTGATTGAAAAGCAGCGGTGAACTTCGCACATCTAGCGGTCGGTTGGGTACCTCCATTCTCTCAATGGCCTTGATCTTCACGGGTTGCACTCTATGCCGCTGCTCAGAGACTAAAAAGCCGAGGAGCTGGCGGTTGGGACTCCAAACACGCACTTCTCGGGATTGAGCTTGATCGGAATCGGCATGATTTTCAAAGGTCTCTTTGAGGTCTTCCAAAGAGCGTCCCACGCTTTTCGCCTTCACCACCACATCATCTACATAAACGTGAGCGTTCGCCGAGCTGCTTGAGGAGGCACTTCGCATGCAACGCCGAAAGGTGGCGCCGCATTCCTCGCCGAACGTCATTGTCGCAGCGTAAGGCTCCAAATGGCGTGATGAATGCGGTCTTCAATCTGTCTGCTAGATTCAGCTTGATCTGGTGATATCCTGAGTATGCGTCTAGGAAACTCAACAGCTCGCATCCGGCTGTGGAGTCTATCACTTGATCGATCCTTGGCAGAGAAAATGGGTCCTTTGGGCAGGCTTTATTGAGGCTGGTGTAGTCGATGCACATCCGCCATCGCTTATTCTTCTTCAATACCAAAGACAGGTTGGCTAACCACTCCGAAAAACACCTCCATGATGAATCCGCTGCCGAGCCGGGCTATCTCTTCTCCCACAACTCTTCTCTTCTTCTTGACAAAGCGGCGCAAGGGCTGCCCGACGGGCTTCACATCCGCCCGACGTAGCTTGTGCTCGGCGACCTGGCGTCGGACACCGGCATGTCCTTGGGGACCATGCAAAGATGTCCCGATTCTCACGGAGGAAATCGACGAGCTCGCTTTTCCTATTTGGCTGCCGAGGCTCGCCTATGACAGCGTACTTCTCTGGGTGCTCCGGGTCCAAGGGTATCTTCTTGGTTTCTTTAGCCGCTTGAATGATCCTTCTGCCTCCGACTCCTTGGGGTCAGGCGACATCTCCGGCTGCTTCCGAGCCATCGCCACAACACGATCAAGGAGCCGCTTCTCGGCCGCGATCACCAAAGACTCGGCCAGCCGATCGCTCTCGTCACAAGAAGTGACGACTTCTTGTAGTCGCCGCAATGGTCGGGATCCCTTGAACTCGGCATCTTCATCTTGAGGTAGGCGAGTGGGGAACCGCCATGAACTTGGCCAAAGCCGCCGACCTAGCAGCTGCGTGGTACGGGCTCTCAAGTCCACCACCGAACCAGATCGGCTCTTGGTGGAAGTGATCTTTGTCTCCAAGAGGACGCCTATCGAATCTTGCCGATTGGTGAGCAGGAGAGGCCGGTACAATTCCATGGAATACTTGTCTGCGGCTCTCGAGTTGCCTTCACCGATTCCAAGCTTCTCCATGGTGTCCTTGTACAGATGTTTATGCTGCTGCCTCCGTCTATCGTGACTCATGAGAAACGGGCGCCCGCCTATCGGTGGCCAAGGTCGCACCTAGAACCAAGGCGTAAGAGCCTGGCTCGCATCACCTCTGGGTGATCTGCCTGACTCCACCTGATAGGCTTCTCGACCAATGCATGAACTCGGGCTTCGTTGCCACTGCGTTGACTTCTTGCCGCTGTTGGCGCCAGGCCGATCATCTCGCCAGATCGGTGAACACAACATATGCTCCGTGCTCTTCGGGAACTCGTTTGGACTGCGCCGATGATGGTCGAGCCGCCGGGCTCTTTGGGCGGTGGCGGAGGCGGCGTCTCTGCAGCGGCGGAGGGCAAGGCCGCCTCCTTGGCGATCCCGACGAGCCGCTGGCACTTTCGGTGGTGTGGTTCGGCGGCCTCGCGCCCACCGTGAAACTTGCAAGGACCATCCAGAGTCTGCTCATAGGAGAAAGCCGGCAACCAGTTGGACTTGCCGCCTTTCTGCCGCTTGGCCGGGCTGCCCTTCCGGTTGCTGATCTTCCACCGCCGCGACCGCCGATTGTTGGAAGTCGGCCGTGGGCTTTGCGCTTGTTGTCGCTCTGTTGTCCGCCGCCGGGCGCCTCCACCGGGTTCTGGGAGCCTGGGGAGTCACTTTGCCAGCCGCGCTGACTTGGATCTCCGCCTTCATAGAGGAGTCGGCCGTGGCGTACTTGTCTGCTATGACTAGCAGTTCGTCGAGGGTTTCGGGCTCGTCGCAGAGGAGCTTGTGCTTGAGGAGGGTGCCCTCTCGGCACCCGGCCGTGAAGTACTCGATGGCCTGCACCTCGTGCACGCCCTCGCAGGAGTTTCGGAGTTCGCCCCAGCGCGTGAGGTAGTCGCGTGTTGATTCTTCGGGGCCTTGCACGCACAAGGAGAGCCGGCGCGCTTGGGAGGTCGCCAGGCGTGCCGGTGAAGGCGAATGAAGGCTTCAGAAGTCGACCCAGCTGTTGATGCTGCGGGGCTTCAGTTGTTCAGCCATGTCTGTGCCGTGCCACGAGCATGAGAGGAACATACTTTACGGCGACTTCGCTTGTTGCCGCTTGGCGATGTTGACGGTGTGGAGTAGTCTATCGGCCAATCCTCCGGTTTCACGGAGCCGTGTACTTGGGCGATCTCGGGAGTGTGAACCCCTTGGGAAGGGCTCGTCTCGATGCGGGGCGAAAGGTGGACCCAACTCATCTTCTTCTTCTAACGCCAGGATCTCGTGGAGTCGGTCGATCCGGTGGCGGGCGTCATTCTTCCGACTCCCTCTCGGCGCCAAGGCGACTCTCGAGAGTCGGATGCTCAACAATGCGGCGGAGAAACTCGCCGCTTCTTCGGGCGGGAGGCAGATAATCGTCCGCCGCTCCACGGCTCGGGCGCGGCGCCTTGGTCGCGCCGATGGTGATGCGAGTCCGGCCTGGCTAGCAGCCGGCTCTTCTTTCCTCCTCGGACTCCGCCAATCGGCGTCCCGGAGGTCGCGCTTTGGTCTCGGCGAGGGGTAAGTCGTCGTTCAGCCGCTGCTGCTGCTCAAGGCCGCTGCCGCTTTCAAAGCAAAGAACCGTGATCGAGGAGCTGTTGGACTCGCTCCGTTATTACACGGCGCTCTTCGCCTTCATGGTTCCTCAGCTCTTCGGTCGCCGCTTGGGCAGCACGGATGTTCTCCGCAGGGGTGGCGTACACGGGGCGCTTCGCCCCAAGCAAGTCGGCGATGGCTGCGCCGCATTCTCGGACCGCACCTAGACGGCTCGGCCCAGTCGGAGCCGGCGAGCCGCCTACAGCACGGTCCATCTCGCGCTGGTATGCTTCTGACAAGCGCCTCATGCTTGCCAACTTCTTGGCGCCTTCGATGATCTGAAGGCGGCGTTCTTCCAGCATTTCCGCATCCGCGTCCTCTGGGATGGGCGCAGCCAGGTCTTGCAGGGCCGCTGGCAGCGGGTCCTGGGCATTTTCGCCGGAGTGCTCGCCGTGGTCGATGACGAGCACCTCCGTGACGACGCTTCCACCACTCTCCTCGTACGGAAGCGGCTCGTCGTAGACCACCACGTGGGTGGGGAAGATATCAAGCGATACGGCGTCGGAGTCGACCAGCATCGGGTCGGAGGAGCCTACGGACTCCAAGTCTCACAGCCAGGCTCGTCGGTGACTTGAGTTGGTCGAGGAGGCCCGCGGGAGGTTCTCGGGGCCACCGCGCCGCCGCTCAGGCCGCAGCTCGTCGGAGAGGCGACTCACCGATGAGTTCGGCGAGGCTGCTTCAAGCGCTTGGCGGCGGGCGCCACGCAGCGTGTCGATGCAGACTCCATCCGCGAGCCGGCTGGCTTCGTCGCCGTGGAGGAAAAGGGTTCCCGCCCGCACAGATCTCCTGGACGACGGTGCACCTCGCCCCATGGTGGGCGCCAAATGTCGGGGTTGATGCGACATATGCCAACGGGTGGCTTATCATGGTGGGGCGCGTAGAACGTCGCCGTGCTCGAAACGGATAAGGCGCAGACATGCACGCCGACGAATCTTACCCACTTCGGGCTCTCCGGGAGATAACACCCCATCGCTGCTCTGCGGGTCTCCGCATGATCACTATGGTATGATAGTACAGAGGTGCTCCTTGAGCTGTTTCGGAAGCGGAGGGAGCAAGGCTAGCTCTTTCCCTCTTCTATGTGTCTAAAACCTATCCAGGTCAACCCTTTGCATGGGTGCCCCAGGGTACAACGGTAATCTGATCGGGCGTGGCCCCCACCGCCGGGCCTCTCTTGTAGCCGCCCTCCTGCCGGCCAGGCCCGCCGATCGGCGGGCCTCATGGATGCGCGTAACATCAGCGGCCTCGGCGACACAGTGCTCGGTCATGGGTCGTGGGAGCAGGCCGCCGTCTGTCAGCGATCACCGCCGCCACTCCCGTCCCAATCTGGTTTATGGCTTGTGGGGCCTCGGCCGAGGCGGCCGACTGGGAGGCCGACTCCCGCAGTCCGCCTTGGCTCTCCGCCATCTTCTTCTCTCATCGACGGGGCCCGCGATCTCCGGGCCGACATGCCACCGCTCAGGCACGGTACCTCATGCACTGTGGCTGAAGTCAGGGGAGGCATGGCAACTGTGCCGCGCCTCACCGGAGATCTCCTGGTGATGCGGCTCACTGTAGCAATGCCTTCCTCCTGTGGGTTTGAGGGGATGGCCACGTCGGGGCCATACCCCGTGTCGGTCTTCGCGTAAGGTCACGGGCCGACTCTCGTAGTCGGCCCCTTGAAAGGTGGCAAGCTCGGAGTCGGCTTGTTCCAGAATCGCCGTCTAAGGACTCGGCTTCTTCGAAGGTCGCCGTCTAAGGACTCGGCTTCTCCGAAGGTGGCCAGCGGGGACTTGGCCTTCTCGAAGGTGGCCAGCTGGGGCTCGGCTGAGGGGCGCGGCCTGCCCCGATGTCTTGAAAGATCTTGGGTCCCGGGTCAGCCTACCCGTGGCCCATTACTCCGACAACTGTGTTAACTCCCTGCAAGTCCCGTTACCCACACTATCAGAAGATAGCGTATGCGGTGTTCATGGCATCCCGGAAGCTCCGACACTACTTTCAAGAGTGCTCGATAATAGTGGCCTCCGAAGTACCACTCAATGACATCATAAATAACCGCGACGCAACAGGCATGATTGCAAAATGGGCCATTGAGCTCTTACCATTCGATATAACCTACAAGCCTCGGCGAGCTATAAAGTCACAAGTTTTGGCTGACTTCGCCCGAATGGATGAAGTTTAACTCCCTAAAGAGTACGGCGCATACTCCAATTGGACTATGCACTTCGACGGCTCCAAAATGTTGGCCGGACTGGGGGCTGGTGTCGTCTTGACGTCCCCAACCGGGGACACAGTCCAATACGTACTTCAAATAATGTACACGGACTCCAACAACGCAGCCGAATACGAGGCCCACCTACATGGTCTCCGGATGGCAATCTCCATGGGCATTCAACGCCTAGAGGTGCGCGGGGATTGAAACCTTGCAATATCCCAAATAAACGGAGACTTTGATGCCAAGGATCCAAAAATGGCAGCATATCGCAACGCTATCCTAAAAATGTCGGCTCGGTTTGAAGGACTTGAATTCCATCACGTAGCCCGAGAAAATAACCAAGCAGCCGATGTACTGGCACGCATCGGCGCAAAACGTGACGCTATCCCTCCAAATATATTCCTGGAATGGCTCTTCAAGCCATCCGTACTATGGGAAGGGGAATCCGGGAATGACAAACCGGAAACAACCGCGCCAACCGGCGATTCAAATTGATGACATAACACCTTCAAATTTCACGATATAATGGCAGTAATTGCCCCGTGGACGGAACCATTCCTAGCCTACCTACTTAGACAGGAACTTCCCGAGGACCAAAATGAGGCCCGCTGCATAGTCCGGCGATCGACAGCCTACAAAGTCCATGAGGGAGAACTTTATAAGAAAAGTACAACCGGAGTCCTTCAAAGGCGTATCTCCGAAGAGGAAGGGCGAAACCTCCTGGCTGAAATTCATGCCGGACTAGGCGGACACCACGCAGCAGCCCGGCCCTTGTAGGAAAGGCATTCAGACAGGATTTATTGGCCGACGCCCGTGCAGATGCCTGTGACTTAGTCCGAGATGCGCCGGTTGTCGCCTCTTTGCTAATCAGAGCCACATGGCACCCACCTCCCTCAAAACTATACCCATTACATGGCTGTTCGCGGTCTGGGGGCTTGATATGGTTGGGCCCCTTAAAGGGGGAACCCACAAGCAAAGGTACCTATTGGTCATGGTGGATAAATTCACCAAATGGATAGAGACCAAACCGGTCAAAACGGCAGAGTCCGGACCAGTGATAGACTTTATATCCGCGGTGGTACACCGTTACGGAGTCCCCCACAGCATCATCACTGACAATGGCACGAACTTCACGGCCGACGAAGTTAAGTCATGGTGCAAAAATATGGGCATCAAGCTCGACTACGCTTCAGTCTATCACCCTCAAACCAACGGTCAAGTGGAACGAGCAAATGGTCTAATTATGAGCGGCATTAAACCCAGACTAGTGCGGTCACTTACTAAATCTGACACGCACTGGGTTGAGGAGCTAGACTCCGTACTCTGGGGGCTGCGGACAATGCCTAACCATACTACCGGATTCACACCATGTTTTATGGTATATGGCGCAGAGGCAGTCCAGGAATAGCTCGCAAAGAGCTATGTAGCCCGCAATATGCAGGACAGAGGCGGGCGTAAGGTGATGGAGCTGGAGTCCGTAGAACTCCAAGAGCCCGCGGAGAAACGGATGTATTGGAAATCCGAGTCCCCTTATTAGATAGGGGACGAAGCATACCCGCTCCCCTTTGTTGGGACTTGGGGTAGCCTCCGCTTGCTTCCCACCTTGGTAGGTGGCCAGCCCGGTTCGAACCGGGACCATGAAGGCCGGAGGGAGATATCCCCGCTTGAGCTTCACTAGCTCGCTGTGGAACAGAGCACCTCCTCCAATCCTGGCGGTGGGCTGGGAGCGAGAAGAGGAGCCGCGTCGACGGTCCATGATGGAATGGATTCTTAGGTCAAGGGCGCCCAGATGAAGTATTCGCGAAGGAAGATGGTGTGGTTTGATCTGGATTTTTGCCTCTTTGTAGGCGGATGACTCGCACGACTAGGGGTAAAACATAAAAGATGCCCTGCTTTTCAGATTCGTATGCGGCGCGTGAAAGAAGGCCATTATTGGGCGAGAAGCCAAGAAGCACAGCATTTATGATGAAGCCGACACTATTCGGCAGTACATGGAGCTTGAAGGAGAACCCGCTTGCAACGCCAAGACTATATACGCGCTGGACTTATCGTCATTGAAGCCTAGTTCGGGGGCTACTGAGGGAGTCCTGGACTAGGGGGTGTCCGGACAGCCGGACTATCATCGTCCGCCCGGACTCCAAGGCTACTGAAGATACAAGATTGAAGACTCGGCCCGTGTCCGGATGGGACTTTCCTTGGCGTGGAAGGCAAGCTTGGCAATCGGATATGTAGATCTCCTACCATTGTAACCGACTGTAACCCTAGCCTCCTCCGGTGTCTATATAAACCGGAGGGCTTTAGTCCGTAGGACACAACATACATCACAACAATCATACCATAGGCTAGCTTTAGGGTTTAGCCTCCTTGATCTCGTGGTAGATCCACTCTTGTACTACCCACATCATCAATATTAATCAAGCAGGACGTAGGGTTTTACCTCCATCAAGAGGGCCCGAACCTGGGTAAAACATCGTGTCCCTTGTCTCCTGTTACCATCCGCCTAGACGCACAGTTTGGGACCCCCTACCCGAGATCCGCCGGTTTTGACACTGACACCCACCTGGCCCAACGCTGGCGGCCCAGCCCACCTCCACTTGCCAGTCGTCTTCAACCTCCGACCACCACAGATCACCGTCGTCGCCTTGCTTGATCAGGATACAGACCCAGGGTAGGGTCATAGACCTGACCTATACGCCCTACCCAAAGTCACTACCCTAGAAGCAAAGAAGTCCAAGAGACAACAAAGAACCCCCAGTCAAAGGTGTCGAGTGCAATCCACTCGACCAATCATATCACTCGGGTACCCATCCTACCTGATTTCGCTCGACCATATAAGGAATCACTGACCCATCGAAGACCGTGAGTCACTCAAGATTTGCAATGGTCGCTGCTCACTCCTTAGTCTTTAAGATCATTAATAGCACTTATGGATGGCGTTATCAGTAACGCCCCGACTTTATGTGCATTGAACCCCTTGTAATGGTGGATGGCTGGGGTCCTGGCGCACTCTATATAAGCCACCCCCTCCTCTGGCACAAGGGTTCGCACCCCCTGTAACACCATAGACATATAATCTAGTCGACCGCCTCCAGGTTCCGAGACGTAGGGCTGTTACTTCCTCCGTGAAGGGCCTGAACTCGTAAATCTTGTGTGTACACCTTCACCATAGCTGAGATCTTGCCTCTCCACACCTACCCCCGTTTCTACTGTCAGTCTTAGGACCATGACAGTTGGCGCCCACCATGGGGCAGGTGTCTTAGCGGCTTGTTGGTGAAGTTGCGATTTTTCCATTCCCATCATCATGGTTTTCGGCGGTGGATTGGCTGAGGGCCGCGAGATCCGTCTCGTCGCACTCGTCTTCATCACCGACGACTCCGCCTGGCGTCAGGAAGCTCCCCTTGACATCGAGGCGCTCCCTGTCTTAGGGGCGATGCATTTTTGCGCGTGCGTACGCGGCGTCCTTTTCCGGCAGTCGTCGACCCAGTATCGGTTGGCCCCCGTAGTGTCTTCTCTTCCCGCTGTTTGCCATCGCAAGCGATCCGGTCGGTCGCGGCTTCAGCGGTGGGTGAAACATGCGGTGGATCGTCATTCGGCCACCCATCATGTCGTGGCGATCAAGCCCGACGAAACTCTCTACGGAATGTTCGACCTGTCGACTGGCTCCATCGAGACCGCATTCGAGTGCGATAGCAGCGACCCTGCGGCTGAAGTTTTGATGGTCGACGGACCGCGTAGTCTGGCTGGCTTCCACCGCGACAACGATGGTGATGGTGGCGGCGATCCGTCGCGCGTTCACGAGGAGTACCGTCCCAAACCTCTCTCTTCACAGCAGAGAGAAGAACTTCGTCACCGCAACATGGATGCACTCCACACACCCATCATTGGAGAAACCCCCGAGGCTCGGGACTTAGAAGAGGTGCGCCAGGCCAATTTGGCTGAGCGCACTCAACTGGAGAATCTTCAGCACACACTCGTCGAGCATGCTTGGGAGCGGATCCCTGAATCCAGTCGACGACAACTTTTTCCACCTCAACCTAAGGTATACCGCACTCTGATTCAAAATCTCACAGCTGCGGCCCGTATAGCAGAGTCAATTCAGCCTTCCCAGTCGGAGGCTGGCAGAGGTTTGATGCAGATCCGGGCCTTACTCCGGGCAGCAGGAGAATAGAACACAGTGGTATCTCAGTCGCGGAATAGGATTCATAGCAGGTCCATGGTGGCGGATACAGTTCAGTCAGCCCATAGCCCAAGATCGCCCCTACGACGTGAAGGCCGTGGGCATCAGCAGGATCAGTACAGGAACCATGGGCAGTATGATCACCGACTCGGCCGTGACGACCATCGCCGACTGCCCACACCTCCTCCGAGGAGTAGGTCATATGTGCCTCGGCAATACGATGACAGATGCCTTCACAGTGGCGAGCGCAGAGTACCGGTCGACCCAAGAGAGCCAAGCTTTGATGCGAGATCTATTCTCGTTCAAGGTCTAGTCGACCGAAACAGAGCGCACATGGAAGACCTTGATAGAGATCGTCCGACTAGCAGCAGAGTTCATGTTTCAGGTCCGGAATGTTTCAGCAGAGTTCATGTTTCAGGTCCGGAATGTTTCAGCAGAGTCATCATGGCTGCAGTAATTCCTCCCAACTTCAGGTTGGCGACTGGAGTCAGCAAGTTCACTGGAGAGTCCAAGCCTGAAACTTGGCTTGAGGATTACCGAGTGGCTATGCAGATTGGTGGCGGAAATGATGAAGTGGCCATGAAGCATCTTCCTCTGATGTTGGAAGGATCAGCCAGAGTGTGGTTGACTTAGTTAGCCCCGGGCAGTATATTTAGTTGGGAAGAGCTTGCCCGAGTATTTGTCAGAACTTTTGAGGGTACTTGCAAGCGGCCATCAGGGTTAACAGAATTGCAGCATTGTGTGCAAAAACTGAGTGAGACTCTAAGGGATTTCATTCAGAGGCGGACCACTTTGCATCACACAGTGGAAAATGTATCTGAGCACCAAGCAGTGTGTGCCTTCAAGGAAGGCGTTAAATATCGAGAGTTGGTCCTTAAGTTCGGTCGGACTGGAGACATGTCCCTGACTCGGATGATGGAAATAGCCACCCGGTACGCTAATGGAGAAGAAGATAGACTCCGCAGCGGAAAGGGTAAACCGGTCGGCCAGGACACCGGCGGGGGCAATTCCAATCAGAAACAGAAACGTAAGGCTGAACTTGCAGCGCCTGGTGAAATTGCAGCAGTAGTTCAAGGAAAGTTTAAAGGAAAACCTAAGGGGCCCTGGACCCCTAAGGTAAAAGATCAAGCGGGAAATGATGTGTTGGATTTACCATGTCACATTCATACAAAGAAGGATGAAGAGGGTAATCTGATTTATCCTAAACACACCACTCGGCAATGTTGGCTCCTAATCCATCAATTCCGAGAGAAACAACCCAGTGAAAAGGAAAAAGAGTCGGACAAGGACGAGGATGAAGAGGAGGATGATGGTTATCCTAAGGTCAATTCCACCCTGGTGATTTTTGCTGATGTTGAGAGTAAAAGTCGATTGAAAGTTATCAACAGAGAAGTAAATATGGTTGCTCCAGCGATGACGACCACATACCTGAAATGGTCACAAACAACCATCACATTCGACCAGTCTGATCACCTGGCGCGTATAGCCACTCCTGGGAGGCAAGCGTTGGTGGTCGACCCAGTGGTTGAAAGCACTCGACTGACCAACGTGCTAATGGATGGTGGTATCGGCCTGAATATCCTTTATGTTGAAACCTTGAAGGGGATGGGCATTCCGATGTCCAAGCTCAGCGAAAGCAATGAGTTTTCATGGGGTTATCCCTAGAAAGAAAGCCGAATTACTCGGCCAGATCGCCCTTGACGTGGTTTTCGGTGATTTCAAGAATTACCGTAAGGAAAAGTTGACATTTGAAGTAGTAGATTTCCAGAGTGCTTATCATGCTATTCTGGGTAGGCCTGCCTATGCATGTTTTTGTTGGGGAACGTAGTAATTTCAAAAAATTTCCTACGCACACGCAAGATCATGGTGATGCATAGCAACGAGAGGGGAGAGTGTTGTCTATGTACCCTCGTGACCGAAGCGAAGCGATCACAACGTAGAGGAAGTAGTCGACGTTCTCCTCGCGATCCAACCGATCCCAGCCAAGCATTCCGGCGCCCGAAGTTCTTGACACACGTACAGCTCGGTGACGCCTCGGCTCCGATCCAGCAAAGCTCCGGGAGGAGAGTTCCACAAGACGACGGCGTGGTGGACGATCTTGATGTTCTACCGACGCAGGCTTCGCCTAAGCACCGCCACGATATGACCGAGGTGGAATCTGGTGGAGGGGGCACCGACACGGCTAAGGAACGATCTCAAGGATCAACTTGTGTGTCTATGGGGTGCCCCTACCCCAGATATAAAGGAGTGGAGGAGGGGAGGGCTGGCCCTCTCTATGCGCGCCCTAGGGGAGTCCTACTCCCACCGGGAGTAGGATTCCCTTCCTAGTCCAACTAGTAACCCTTCCATATAGTAGGAGTAGGAGAGAAGGAAAGGGAAGAGAGAAGGAGAAGGAAGGAAGGGGCGCCTCCCTAGTCCAATTCGGACTAGCCAAAGGGAGGTGCGCCACCCTTAGGCCCTCTTTCTCTTTTCCCGTATGGTCCAATGAGGCCCAATACGAATTCCCGTAACTCTCCGGTACTCAAAAAATACCGAATCACTCGAACCTTTCCGAACTCCGAATATAGTCGTCCAATATATCGATCTTTACGTCTCGACCATTTCGAGACTCCTCGTCATGTCCCCGATCTCATCCGGGACTCAACTCCTTCGTACATCAAAACTCATAAACTCATAATATAAGCGTCATCGAAACCTTAAGCGCAGGGATTCTACGGTTCGAGAATAATGTAGACATGACCGAGACACGCCTCCGGTCAATAACCAATAGCGGACCTGGATGCCCATATTGGTTCCTACATATTCTACTGAAGATCTTTATCGGTCGACCGCATAACAACATACGTTGTTCCTTTGTCATCGGTATGTTACTTGCCCGAGATTCGATCGTCGGTATCCAATACCTAGTTCAATCTCGTTACCGGCAAGTCTCTTTACTCGTTCCGTAATACATCATCTCGCAACTAACTCATTAGTTACAATGCTTGCAAGGCTTAAGTGATGTGCATTACCGAAAGGCCCAGAGATACCTCTCCGACATTCGGAGTGACAAATCCTAATCTCAAATACGCCAACCCAACAAGTACCTTCGAGACACCAGTAGAGCACCTTTATAATCACCCGATTCGCTGTGACGTTTGGTAGCACACAAAGTGTTCCTCCGTAAACGGAGTTGCATAATCTCATAGTCATAGGAACATGTATAAGTCATGAAGAAAGCAATAGCAACATACTAAACGATCGGGTGCTAAGCTAATCTGAATGGGTCATGTCAATCGATCATTCAACTAATGATGTGATCCCATTAATCAAATAACAACTCTTTGTCCATGGTTAGAAACATAACCATCTTTGATTAACAAGCTAGTCAAGTAGAGGCATACTAGTGACACTCTATTTGTCTATATATTCACACATGTATTATGTTTCCGGTTAATACAATTCTAGCATGAATAATAAACATTTATCATGATATGAGGAAATAAATAATAACTTTATTATTGCCTCTAGGGCATATTTCCTTCAGTCTCCCACTTGCACTAGAGTCAATAATCTGGATCACATCACCATGTGATTAACATCGATAGTTCACATCATCATGTGATTAACACCCATAGTTCACATCACCATGTGACCAACTCCCAAAGGGTTTACTAGATTCAGTAATCTAGTTCACATCGCTATGTGATTAACACCCAAAGAGTACTAAGGTGTGATCATGTTTTGCTTGTGAGAGAATCTTAGTCAACAGATCTTTCACATTCAGAGCCGTATGTATTTTGCAAATATTCTATGTCTACAATGCTCTGCACGGAGCTACTCTAGCTAATTGCTCCCACTTTCAATATGTATCCAGATCGAGACTTAGAGTCATCCAGATCGGTGTCAAAACTTGCATCGACGTAACCCTTTACGACGAACCTTTTTTCACTTCCATAATCGAGAAACATATCCTTATTCCACTAAGGATAATTTTGACCGCTGTCCAGTGATCTACTCCTAGATCACTATTGTACTCCCTTGCCAAACTCAGTGCAGGGTATACTATAGATCTGGTACACAGCATGGCATACTTTATAGAACCTATGGCCAAGGCATAGGGAATGACTTTCATTCTCTATCTATCTTCTGCCGTGGTCGGGTTTTGAGTCTTACTCAATTTCACACCTTGTAACACAGGCAAGAACTCTTTCTTTGACTGTTCCATTTTGAACTACTTCAAAATCTTGTCAAGGTATGTACTCATTGAAAAAACTTATCAAGCGTCTTGATCTATCTCTATAGATCTTAATGCTCAATATGTAAGTAGCTACACCGAGGTCTTTCTTTGAAAAACTCCTTTTAGACACTCCTTTATGCTTTGCAGAATAATTCTACATTATTTCCGATCTACAATATGTCGCTCACATATACTTATCGAAATGTTGTAGTGCTCCCACTCACTTTCTAGTAAATACAGCTTCACCGCAAGTCTCAGATAAACTATATGCTTTGATCAACTTATCAAAGCGTATATTCCAACTCGAGATGCTTGCACCAGTCCATAAATGGATCATTTGGAGCTTGCACACTTTGTTAGCTCCTTTGGATCGATAAAACCTTCTCGTTGCATCATATACAACTCTTCCTCCGTAAATCCATTCAGAATGCAGTTTTACATCCATTTGCCAAATTTCATAATCATAAAATCGGCAATTGCTAACATGATTCGGACAGACTTAAGCATCGCTCTGAGTGAGAAAATTTCATCGTAGTCAACACCTTGAACTTTGTCAAAACCTTTTTCGACAAGTCTAGCTTTGTAGATAGTAACACTACTATCAACGTCCGTCTTCCTCTTGAAGATCCATTTATTTTCTATGGTTTGCCGATCATTGGGCAAATCCATCAAAGTCCATACTTTGTTCTCATACATGGATCATATCTCAGATTTCATGGCCTCAAACCATTTTATGGAATCTGGGCTCATCATCGCTTCCTCATAGTTCGTAGGTTTGTCATGGTCAAGTAACACGACCTCCGTAAGGATTACCGTATTCACTCGTGCGAGATCTCACTGCTTTTACCTCGAGGTTCGGTAGTAACTTGATCTGAAGTTACATGATCATCATCATTAGCTTCCTCACTAATTGGTATAGTAGTCACAAGAACAGATTTACGTGATGAACTACTTTCCAATAAGGGACAGTACGCTTACCTCATCAAGTTCTACTTTCCTCCCACTCACTTCTTTCGAGAGAAACTCCTTCTCTAGAAAGGATCCATTTTAGCAACGAATATCTTGCCTTCGGATCTGTGATAGAAGGTGTACCCAACAATTTCCTTTGGGTATTCTATGAAGACGCATTCTCGATTTGGGTTCGAGCTTATCAGATGAAACTTTTTCACATAAGCATCGCAGCCCCGAACTTTAAGAAACGACAACTTGGGTTTCTTGCTAAACCACGCTTCATATAGTGTCGCCTCAACGGATTTAGATGGTGCCCTTTAACGTGAATGCAGCTGTCTCTAATGCATAACCCCAAAACGACAATGGTAAATCAAGAAGAAACATCATAGATCGCACCATATCCAATAAAGTATGATTACAACGCTCGGACACACCATAATGTTGTGGTGTTCGGTGGCGTGAATCGTGAAACTATTTCACATTGTTTTAGTTGAAGACCAAACTCAGTAACTCAAATATTCGTCTTTGCGATCGATCGCAGAAACTTTATTTTCTTGTTACGATGATTTTCTACTTCACTCTGAAATTCTTTGAACTTTTCAAATGTTTCAGACTTGTGCTTCATCAAGTAGATATACCCATATCTGCTCAAATCATCTTGTGAAGGTTAGAAAATAACGATACTTGCCATGAGCCTTCATACTCATTGGATCGCATACATCGGTATGTATTATTTCCAACAAGTTAGTAGCTCGTTCCATTGTTCCGGAGAACGGAGTTTTAGTCATCTTGCCCAAAAGGCACGGTTCGCAAGCATCAAATGATTCATAACCAAGTGATTCCAAAAATCCATCTTTATGGAGTTTCTTCATGCGCTTTACACCGATATGACCCAAACGGCAGTGCCACAAATAAGTTGCACTATCATTATTAACTTTGCATCTTTTGGCTTCAATATTACGAATATGTGTATCACACAATCGAGATCCAACAAACCATTTTCATTGGGTGTATGACCATAGAAGGTTTTATTCATGTAAATAGAACAACAATTGTTCTCTAACTTAAATGAATAACCGTATTGCAATAAACATGATCAAATCATATTCATGCTCAACGCAAACACCAAATAACACTTATTTAGGTTCAACACAAATCCCCAAAGTATAGGGAGTGTGCGATGATGATCATATCAATCTTGGAACCACTGCCAACAAACATCGTCACTTCACCCTTAACTAGTTTCATTTATTCGCAACTCCGTTTGAATTACTAATCTTAGCAACCTAACAAGTATCAAATACTCGGGGCTACTATAAACACTAGTAAGGCACACATCAATAACTCAGTATATCAAATATACACTTGTTCACTTTGCCATCCTTCTTACCCACCAAATATTCAGGGCACTTCCGCTTCCAAAGGACCATTTCCTTTGCAAGAGAAGCACTTAGTCTCGTGCTTAGGACCGACTTGGGTTTCTTCACTTGAGCAACAACTTGCTTGCCGCTCTTCTTGAAGTTCCCTTCTTTTCCTTTGCCTTTTCTTGAAACTAGTGATCTTGTTAACCATCAACACTTGATGCCCTTTTCTTGATTTCTACCTTCGCGATCTCAACATCGCGAAGAGCTCGAGAATAACTTTCGTCATCCCTTGCATATTATAGTTCATCACGAAGCTCTAGTAACTTAGTGATGGTGACTAGAGAATTCGCAATCACTATCTTATCCGGAAGATTAACTCCCACTTGATTCAAGTGATTGAAGTACCTGCATAATCTGAGCACATGCTCACTAGTTGAGCGATTCTCCTCCATCTTTTAGCTATAGAACTTGTTGGAGACTTCATATCTCTCAACTCGGGTATTTGCTTGAAATATTAACTTCAATTCTGGAACATCTCTTATGGTCCATGACGCTCAAAACGCCTTTGAAGTCCCGATTCTAAGCCGTTAAGCATGGTGCACTAAACTATCAAGTAGTCATCATATTGAGCTAGCCGACGCTCATAACGCCCGCATCCGCTTCTTGCAATAGGTCTGTCACCTAGCGGTGCATCAAGGACATAATTATTCTGTGCAGCAATGAGGATTAACCTCAGATGACGGATCAAATCCGCAACATTGCTACTAACATTTTTCAACATAGTTTTCTCTAGGAACATATCAAAATAAACATATGAAAGCAACAATACGAGCTATTGATCTACAACATAATTTGCAAAATACTACCAGGACTAAGTTCATGATAAATTTAAGTTCAATTAATCATATTACTTAAGAACTCCCACTTAGATAGACATCCCTCTAATCCTCTAAGTGATCACGTGATCCAAATCAACTAAACCATAACCGATCATCACGTGAGATGGAGTAGATTTCAATGGTGAACATCTTATGTTGATCATATCTACTATATGATTCACGCTCGACCTTTCGGTCTCCGTGTTCCGAGGCCATATCTGCATATGCTAGGCTCGTCAAGTATAACCTGAGTATTCCGCGTGTGCAAAACTGGCTTGCACCCGTTGTAGATGGACGTAGAGCTTATCACACCCGATCATCACGTGGTGTCTGGGCACGACGAACTTTGGCAACGGTGCACACTCAGGGAGAACACTTCTTGATAATTTTAGTGAGAGATCATCTTAAAATGCTACCGTCAATCAAAGCAAGATAAGATGCATAAAGGATAAACATCACATGCAATCAATATAAGTGATATGATATGGCCATCATCATCTTGTGCTTGTGATCTCCATCTCCAAGCACCGCCAGGATCACCATCGCCACCGCGCGACACCTTGATCTCCATCATAGCATCGTTGTCGCGTTTCGCCATCTATTGCTTCTACGACTATCGCTACCGCTTAGTGATAAAGTAAAGCAATTACAGTATGCTTGCATTTCATACAATAAAGTGACAACCATATGGCTCCTGCCAGCTGTCGATAACTTCGTTACAAAACATGATCATCTCATACAATAAAATATAGCATCACGCCTTGACCATATCACATCACAACATGCCCCGCAAAAATAAGTTAGACGTCCTCTACTTTGTTGTTGCAAATTTTACGTGGCTGCTACGGGCTTAGCAAGAACCGTTCTTACCTCGCATCAAAACCACAATGATAGTTTGTCAAATAGACTCCGCTTTAACCTTCACAAGGACGGGCGTAGCACTCGGTTCAACTAAAGTGAGAGAGACAGACACCCGCCAACCACCTTTAAGCACGAGTGCTCGTAACGGTGAAACCAGTCTCGCGTAAGCGTCTGCTGTAATGTCGGTCCGGGCCGCTTCATCTCACAATACCGCTGAACCAAAGTATGACATGCTGGTAGGCAAGATGACTTATATCGCCCACAACTCACTTGTGTTCTACTCGTGCATATAACATCAACGCATAAAACCTAGGCTCGGATGCCACCGTTGGGGAACGTAGTAATTTCAAAAATTTCCTACGCACACGCAAGATCATGGTGATGCATAGCAACGAGAGGGAGAGTGTTGTCTACGCACCCTCGTGAGACCGAAGCGAAGCGATCACAACGTAGAGGAAGTAGTCGACGCTCTCCTCGCGATCCAACCGATCCCAGCGCCGTTACATCCGGCGCCCCGAAGTTCTTGACACACGACAGCTCGGTGACGCTCCTCGGCTCCGATCCAGCAAAGCTCCGGGAGGGAGAGTTCCACAAGACGACGGCGTGGTGGCGATCTTGATGTTCTACCGACGCAGGCTTTGCCTAAGCACCGCTACACGATATGACCGAGGTGGAATCTGGTGGAGGGGGGCACCGCACACGGCTAAGGAACGATCTCAAGGATCAACTTGTGTGTCTATGGGGTGCCCCTACCCCCATATATAAAGGAGTGGAGGAGGGGGAGGGCTGGCCCTCTCTATGGCGCGCCCTAGGGGAGTCCTACTCCCACCGGGAGTAGGATTCCCCCTTTCCTAGTCCAACTAGTAACCCTTCCATATAGTAGGAGTAGGAGAGAAGGAAAGGGAAGAGAGAAGGAGAAGGAAGGAAGGGGGCGCCCCCCTCCCTAGTCCAATTCGGACTAGCCAAAGGGGAGGGGTGCGGCCACCCTTTAGGCCCTCTTTCTCTTTTCCCGTATGGTCCAATGAGGCCCAATACGAATTCCCGTAACTCTCCCAGATTCGAAAAATACCGAATCACTCGAACCTTTCCGAACTCGAATATAGTCGTCCAATATATCGATCTTTACGCCTCGACCATTTCGAGACTCCTCGTCATGTCCCCGATCTCATCCGGGACTCAACTCCTTCGGTACATCAAAACTCATAAACTCATAATATAACTGCGCCGAAACCTTAAGCGTGCAAGGACCCTACGGTTCGAGAATAATGTAGACATGACCGAGACACGCCTCCGTCAATAACCAATAGCGGACCTGGATGCCCATATTGGTTCCTACATATTCTACGAAGATCTTTATCGGTCGACCGCATAACAACATACGTTGTTCCCTTTGTCATCGGTATGTTACTTGCCCGAGATTCGATCGTCGGTATCCAATACCTAGTTCAATCTCGTTACGGCAAGTCTCTTTACTCGCTCCGTAATACATCATCTCGCAACTAACTCATTAGTTACAATGCTTTCAAGGCTTAAGTGATGTGCATTACCGAAAGGGCCAGAGATACCTCTCCGACATTCGGAGTGACAAATCCTAATCTCAAATACGCCAACCCAACAAGTACCTTCGGAGACACCAGAGCACCTTTATAATCACCCGATTCGCCAGTGGCTTTGGTAGCACACAAAGTGTTCCTCCGTAAACGGAGTTGCATAATCTCATAGTCATAGGAACATGTATAAGTCATGAAGAAAGCAATAGCAACATACTAAACAATCGGTGCTAAGCTAATGAATGGGTCATGTCAATCAGATCATTCAACTAATGATGTGATCCCATTAATCAAATAACAACTCTTTGTCCATGGTTAGGAAACATAACCATCTTTGATTAACAAGCTAGTCAAGTAGAGGCATACTAGTGACACTGCTTTGTCTATATATTCACACATGTATTATGTTTCCGGTTAATACAATTCTAGCATGAATAATAAACATTTATCGTGATATGAGGAAATAAATAATAACTTTATTATTGCCTCTAGGGCATATTTCCTTCAGTTTTATGGCTCGGCCATGTTACATGTACCTCAAGCTGAAGATGCCTGGTCCCAGGGGTGTGATCACACTCACTGGCAATCGGCAGAAGGCGGAGGAATGCTTCCAGAAGGGTTCCAAAATCGCCGATGCACAAATGGCAGCAGTTGAATTACAAGAGTATCAGAAAAATGCAGATCCGAGTGATTTGTTATGGGCCAAGAAGCCTGCCACAGATTCTGCATTTCAGTCGTCTGGAGAAACGAAGCCGATTCATATCCACTAGACCGATCCGAATGTTGCACCGACTCATATCTCAATGACACTCAACAACAAATAGGAAGAAGCGCTCATCCAGTTCCTCCGTGAGAACTGTGACATCTTTTCATGGAAACCTTCTGACATGCCGGGTGTACCCAGAGAACTGGCTGAGCACCATTTGCGTGTCGATCCGAAGGCAAAACTCGTCAAAGAGCATCTTCGACGGTTCGCCATGCGGAAGAGAAAAGCAATTGGCGAGGAAGTGGCTCGACTCCTAGCAGCAGAGTTCATCCGAGAGATCTACCACTCCGAGTGGCTTGCCAATGTGGTCATGGTCCCTAAGAAGGATGATTCACTTCATATGTGCATCGATTTCAAGCATATCAATCGGTCCTTCCCGAAAGATCATTTCCCCCTCCCCCGCATCGATCAGATTGTTGACTCGACTGCGGGGTGTGAGCGCTTGTCTTTTCTAGATGCATATTCTGGGTATCATCAGATCTGACTGTATGGTCCCGATGAAATAAAAACAGCTTTCATCACCCCATTCGTGTGCTTTTGTTATGTCACCATGCCATTTGGTCTCAAAAATGCTGGCGCCACCTTCACGAGGATGATTCAGAAGTGCCTGCTCACTCAAATCAGTCGGAATGTGGAAGCATACATGGTTGACATTGTGGTCAAGTCGCGTAAAGGTTCTGACCTGCTGACCGACCTTGCAGAAACCTTTGCCAACCTAAGAAGGTATGATACCAAGCTTAATCCGTCGAAGTGCACACTCAGAGTCCCAGGTGGAAAATTACTCGGTTTCCTCATTTCCGAACTAGGGATCGACGCGAACCCAGAAAAAGTCGGTGCCATCCTCCGAATGAAATGCCCTGTGCATGTGCATGACATTCAGAAGCTTACTGGTTGTTTGGCCGCCTTGAGTCGATTCATTTCTCGTCTCGGTGAATAGGCTTTACCTCTTTACCGATTGATGAAGAAATCTGATAAGTTCGAGTGGACTGATGAAGCTGATGCAGCGTTTGCAGAGCTCAAAACCCTGCTTTCCACCCAGCCGGTGCTTGCTGCGCCAATCAGCAAAGAGCCTTTACTACTTTACATTGCAGCCACTGGACAAGTTGTCAGTACAGTACTCAGGGTCGAGCGGGAAGAAGAAGGAAAAGCCTATAAAGTTCAGCGCCTAGTGTATTATCTCTCTGAAGTTTTGACTCCATCCAAGCAGAGATATCCACATTATCAGAAGCTTGTTTATGGAATCTACATGACCATGAAGAAGGTTGCACACTATTTCTCTGATCAATCCATTACAGTCGTCAACGATGCACCATTATCTGAAATTCTGAACAATAGAGATGCAACTGGTCGAGTGGCAAGATGGGCGATTGAACTCCTTCCATTGGATATCAAGTTTGAGGCAAAGAAAGCTATCAAGTCCCAAGCAATTGCAGATTTCCTTGCCGAGTGGATTGAGCAGCAACTGCCGACTCAAGTTCACTCAGAGCATTGGACCATGTTCTTCGATGGCTCCAAGATGCTGAATGGTTCCGGTGCTAGGGTAGTATTGGTATCCCCCCGTTGAGACAAGCTCAGCTATGTTCTCCAGATTCATTTTGATTCCTCCAACAATGAAGCTGAATATGAAGCACTTTTATACGGGTTGTGTATGGCCATTTCACTCGGCGTTCGTAGCCTCATGGTCTACGATGACTCAGATTTGGTGGTTAATCAAGTGACGAAAGAGTGGGATGTCAGGAGCCCTGCTATGACTGGCTATTGCAACGCAGTAACAAAGTTGGAAAAGAAGTTTGAAGGGTTGGAGCTTCACCATATACCCCGACTGAAAAATCAAGCTGCAGATGAATTGGCAAAGATAGGATCCAAGAGAGAGACCATTCCCAGCATTGTGTTTTTGGAACATATTCACTCACCTTCGATTCAGAAGATCCTTTCACCAAGAGCCCCCACAGCCTAAGAGTGCCACAGATCCGACTGAAGTCGAAGTTCCAGCCGTGGTCGACTTGGTCATGGAGGTTTTGGTCGTCATTCCCGACTGGACAGTGCCATACATTGCATACATTCTTAGGAAAGAACTTCCAGAGGATGAAGAAGAGGCTCGACAAATCGTCCGACGATCCAAAGCCTTTACTGTGATAAAAGGATAGTTGTTCAGAGAAAGTGTAACTGGAGTCTGCCAGAAATGCATCACGCCAGAAGAAGGCCGAATGATCCTCAATGATATTCACTCGGGGACCTGTGGTCACCATGCGTCCTCTCGGACCATCATGGCCAAAGCATACTGAGCCGGATTTTACTGGCCACATGCCAATGCGATGGCGAAAGAAATAGTAGATAAATGTGAAGGCTGTCAGTTTTACTCCAACATGTCCCATAAACCCATGTCAGCTCTGAAGACTATTCCACTCGTCTGGCCTTTTGCTGTCTGGGATTGGATATTGTTGGACCTCTGAGAACTAGCAAGAGTGGATTTACCCACGTGCTCGTAGCAGTCAACAAGTTCACCAAATGGATCGAAGCCAAGCCCATCAAAAACCTTGAAGCAAGTAGAGCTGTGAGTTTCATCAGAGAATTATCATTCAGATATGGTGTTCCGCATAGCATCATCACCGATAATGGGTCGAATTTTGATTCTGATGAGTTCAGATCCTTTTGTGCTTCCCAAGGCACAAGGGTCGACTATGCTTCAGTCGCCCATCCTCAGTCGAATGGGCAGGCTGAAAGAGCAAATGGATTGATTCTCAAAGGACTAAAACACCGTTGATCCGTGACCTCAAGCATGCAGCAGGTGCCTGGGTCGATGAACTTCCATCAGTACTTTGGGGATTGAGGAGAACTCCTAATCGGTCGACTGGACGAACTCCATTCTTCTTAGTCTATGGAGCTGAAGCTGTTCTCCTGAGTGATTTGCTTCACAATGCACCCCGAGTCGAACTCTTCTCAGAAGATGAAGCAGAACAGGCTCGGCAAGACGCAGTTGATCTCCTGGAAGAGGAAAGAGAGATGGCCTTGATCCGGTCGACCATTTATCAGCAAGACCTGCGTCGATTCCACACTAGAAACGTGAGGGGCCGGGCATTTCAGGAGGGAGACTTGGTTCTTCGGGTGGACCAACAAAAACCACACAAGCTCGCTCTTGCTTGGGAAGGCCCCTTTGTTGTCACCAAAGTGCTCCACAATGGAGCATACCGTCTTTTCAATGTCGAGCACAATAAAGATGATCCACGCGCTTGGAATGTGGAGCTGCTCCACCCCTTTTACTCTTAAGCATTCAGACTGTTGAGATGTAATAAGAAATACCTTATAGTTTGATTATCAAAGACATGATTTTACAGTCTCCCGAATGATTGTTGTTCCTTTTTTACATGTTCTAAATCCCCCAGTGGGTGCCTTAGCTGCAAATCCGTTTCGCCTAAGTTGAAAAAAAATTCCTACCGAGTGGTGAGCAAGCCTCTCACTCGGGGGCTTAGCTGCGAATCCGTTTCGCCTAAGCTGAAAAAAATCCTACCGAGTGGTGAGCAAGGCTCCCACTCGGGGGCTTAGCTGCAGTCCAGTACTCGCCTAAGTTTGAGAAATCCTACCGAGTGGTGAGCAATCCTCCCACTCGGGGGCTTAGCTGCAGTCCAGTACTCGCCTAAGTTTGAAAAATCCTATCGAGTGGTGAACGATCCTCCCACTCGGGGGCTTCGCTGCAGTCCAGTACTCACCTAAGTTTGAAAGTACATCCCAAGTGAAAACTGATCTTCTCACTCGGGGACTACACCCACTGGGTGTAAATCCCTCAGTGGGTGCCTTAGCTGCGAATCCATTTCGCCTAAGTTGAAAAAAATTCCTACCGAGTGGTGAGCTAGCCTCTCACTCAGGGGCTTAGCTGCGAATTCGTTTTGCCTAAGTTGAAAAAAATGTACCGACTGGTGAGCAAGCCTCCCACTCGGGGGCTTAGCTGCATTCCAGTACTCGCCTAAGTTTGAAACATCCTACCTAGTGGTGAGCAATCCTCCCACTCGGGGGCTTAGCTGCAGTCCAGTACTCGCCTAAGTTTGAAAAATCCTACCGAGTGGTGAGCAATCCTTCCACTCGAAGGCTTAGCTGCAGTCCAGTACTCGCCTAAGTTCGAAATATCCTACCGAGTGGTGAGCAATCCTCCCACTCGGAGGCTTAGCTGCAGTCCAGTACTCGCCTAAGTTAGAAAAATCCTACCTAGTGGTGAGCAATCCTCCCACTCGGGGGCTTAGCTGCAGCCCAGTACTCGCCTAAGTTTGAAAAATCCTACCGAGTGGTGAGCAATCCTTCCACTCGGGGGCTTAGCTGCAGTCCAGTACTCGCCTAAGTTTGAAAAATCCTCCTGAGTGGTGAGCGATCCTTCCACTCGGAGGCTTAGCTGCAGTCCTGTACTCGCCTAAGTTTAAAAAATCCTACCGAGTGGTGAGCAATCCTCCCACTCGGAGGCTTAGCTGCAGTCCAGTACTCGCCTAAGTTTGAAAAATCCTACCGAGTGGTGAGAAATCCTCCCACTCGGGGGCTTAGATGAAGTCCAGTACTCGCCTAAGTTTGAAAAATCCTACCGAGTGGTGAGCGATCCTCCCACTCGAGGGCTTAGCTGCAGTCCAGTACTCACCTAAGTTTGAAAGTACATTCCAAGTGAAAACTGATCTTCTCGCTCGGGGACTTAGCCATACGCTCCATTCCGATCCACAAGGACAGCAAGGTGCAGGTCGACCACGACCCCCTCCTCAGAGCTACATGATCAATAAGAAGGATGAGATTGAGCGTGTTGCCAAGGCAAACCGCTTCCAAGAATGTCAAGACCATTGCTGAATGCCTCGCTAATGAGTTGATCAATGCTACCAAGGGCTCATCCAACAGCTAATGCCAAGGCGAACCACTTTCAGGAACGTCAAGACCATTGCTGAGTGCCTTGCTAATGAGCTGATCAATGCTGCCAAGGGCTCATCCAACGACCGCTCCAGCCCAATCTGCAAGGATGATGAGGTATAGGTTGACTGCGACCTCTTCCTCAGAACTGCATCAAAAGTACAAGAACTAATCCGAGTGAAGAACAAGTTCCACTAGAAGACAAACACAACATATTCAAAGATAAACCAAGTTTGGATAAATCCAAAGTGCTCGGGCATCAGGCCTGAAGGAGTTTTCAGCAATAACAAAATCACTCGGCATTCCGAGGCAAATAAGGGCGAAGCATAATGTTTTTCACTCGTCAGGAGAAGGGCTGGCCGGATTACAGAAGCTGTGAAGGTAAATGTTGTCTGCAATGCGAGTGGCAGCCTCAAGGAAAGTGTCCATGAAGGTCTGGAAGGTGTGCTTCTTAGTATTCGAAACCTTGAAAGCCGCCAACTTGTCTTCTCTGGCGTCTTTGCAGTGTACTCAGACCAGTGACAAAGCAACGTCAGCGCCACAGCGAGCGGATGTTTTCTTCCATTCCTGCACTCGGCCAGCGATCTGATTTAGTCGAGTCATCAGTGACTCGAGATCTTGTGAAAGTTCCGCCTGAGGTCTGAGTTCTGCATCAACTCGAGTCATCGCCGCCTTCAGTCGAGCCAGATAAGCAACAACACTGTCCATGCGTGATTCCAACAGCAGCAAGTTCATCGCAACAACATCTTTCAAAGACAATTGATGGGGTCGAGACCTGTCTCGACCCGCCCAGTCTCAGCCTCAAAGTCCTGGCAAAGTTCTGCACGATCAAGCAAAACAGTGAGTCGACAATATAACAAGATATTCCAGTCGACGGCAACTAGCCAGTCGAGCAATGATACCTTCAAGCTTCAGGACCAGTTTTTCAGCAAGTTGTCCCAAATAGGACTCCAGCTCGCCCGTCTTGGCTCTGAGGCTTCCGACTTCATTGGTCAAGTTCTCCTTGTCCTTTTTCAGTTGCTCAACTTCCCGATTGGCTTCAGAGATGGCAGTCTTCAGCTTTGACTTCTCCTCTTCCAACTTGCCGCCGAAGCCAGCTTCTTGTCCGCAAGTGCTGTCTTCTCTCGTGCCTCCTTCTGAGCAGCAGCAAGATCCAGATCCTTCTTCTCCAGAGCTTCCTTCATTTTCTCTAAAGAAACAACACTGTTCAGACGATCTTGAAGCTGACGGTTTTTACTACGCACATCTGCTCGTGGGAAGTCACTCGGTTCAAAGAGACTGAAAGAAAAAACACGGAAAGGCGCGAGCTACGGGGTAGGCAAGTGTCGATTGGTTACCTCCCATGATGGCTGTTTCTTCTTGAGCAGTCTTGAGGTTCTTCTTCGCTAGTTCAAGATTAAGTTTGAGGCTGATGTGCTTCTTGTTCAACTTAGAAAGTCGAGCTCCAAGATCACAAGACCTCTGCAGCCAGCGAGAGAGATATGTCAGTCGACAGAAACAAAAGACAATGACAGTGAAAGTTACTCTAAGACTACTGCCAAATCAAATATTCAACAGTAGTCTCGGGGACTACACCCAGTGGGTGCACTAAGCATGCTCCCACTGATCTAGATCAACACTCAGCATGGTCTGTCCAGCGTGAGTCAAAAAAGGTACATTATCAGACCCAAGCCAACTGCCAGCAGTCGACCGTGGTCTCGGGGACTACACCCAGTGGGTGCACTCTGTGTGCCCCCACTGGTTCGGACAAAACACTCGACTCAACATGAGACGAGTGGAGTGGAAGACCTCTTAAAACTCTAAAGCAGGCACACCCCAGTGGGTGATCGGATATGAAACATAGAATCATGATAGTGGGTTCACATATGGACAATGTTCAAAAGTTCAGTCGGGAGATCACTGACCTTAACATTGGTCATAGAGCGGTGCTGGCATTATAGGCCACCTGGCTGGCCTCGTGCATCACCTTCACCTGCTCCATAACAAGGTTCACTTGGCGAAGAGCCTCCCTGGCAGCACTTCGCGAGTCATCTGGGGTCTGGTATGCAACAAAAAGTGATGGCTGCAAGGCGGCCAAAGCAGCCATTGGGTCAGATGCGTGGAGTTGCACTGGAGCAGCAGGAGCCGGAGCAGTCGACCCCGACGGACGATCAGTCGCCAGCGGATCAGCGAATGTGAAGTTGGTCCGAACCGGATCTCCAGATCGCTCGACCACCGCCTCAAGCACCAGCGTCGACTGAAGGACTTGAACTTCAAGCCCTCTCCCGCTCGAGCCTTTGCCTCTCCTCCTCCTCTCCTTCGGAGGCATTTCTTCTTCTTTGTCATCAGGAAGCACGACAATGTCTCCTGGAGCTGCAGGGAAAGGAAAAACAATGTAAATTCAATCGACCGACAACTCAATCGACAAAATAAATTTTGGTCGAGCGGACTTACCAGCTCGGGAGGTGGCCGCGTCATCAGTTTCCTCATCTCCTGGGGACTTGTCAACATCCATGTCAGTCGCGGCAGAGGTTGGGCTAGAAAGATACACGATCCATTCGATCAGAACAGAAGAATCAGTCGTCAGAGAAAAGCACAAGAAAGATGCTCACCCTGAGGCAACAACAACGTCCATCTTGATCCTCGGCAGAGTCTTCCGAGCTTTTGGAGGATCCACCTTGGGCTGCTTGGCGACTTTCTCAATTGGCTCCGGAGTCGACATCCGGGTGCGCTTCTGCGTTTGGGTGCTTGGGACCACGTTCTTTCCACGCCCACCCGCCGGGTCATGGTGTTGCTTGGATTGGCGTTCAAAGCGGGGAGGCGAGTCGACCGCCTCCTCGTCGTCTGACTCCTCGCTCTCCTCCTCGTCATCATCGTCCGAAGATTCCCATTCACCGCTCTCCTCCGCACTGGCCTCTCCCTCCTGGCCTTGCTCCAAAACTTGTTCACCATTGGGCATCGAATACATGTCAGTAAAAACCTACAAAGACAAGAAGTCGAGTAAAAGTTAGTCGGGCTCAAGAGCAGTCGGAATGAGTATTCAAAAACAGTCGGAATGGAGGATGCACCTTGTCAGGCTGATTGTCATCACTGAAGGGGACGACTCTCCTGGCACCTCCGGGGTTGTCCTTGTTGCCTGTAATGCTCTTCAACCACATAGCCACTGTCTTGGCCGGTACCTCTTTTGGGTGAACCCGAGCAGTGTCGTCTGCCCCAGAGTACATCCACATGGGTGATCACGGGCCTAGAGAGGCTGGATGCATCGATTAAGGAATACGTCCAACAGGTCCATGTCAGTAACGCCCTGATTGATCAGCTGGACCACCCTCTCAACTAGCATGTTCGTCTCCACGCTCTCAGCAGCAGTCACTTTCAGTGAGGAAGGAGTCTGAACATGGTCAAAGGTGAAGTGGGGAAGTTCGGTCGACTGACCTGGGGTTCCGAGGTCCTGGCAGTAGAACTGGGTCGACTACCAGCCTCTCACTGATTCAAGAAGAGTCATGGAAGGGAAGGAGCTTCTCTGCCTCTTCTGGATACCCAAACCCCCACACATCTGAATGACATCTGTTTTCTTGTCACTCGTGTTTGCTTTCTTCACCGACTGAGAACGGATAGTGAAGATATGTTTGTGAAGACCCCAGTGCGGTCGACACCCCAGAAAGTTCTCGCACATAGACACGAATGCAGCAAGGTACGTGATGGTATTGGGAGAAAAGTGATGGAGTTGGGCATCAAAGAAGTTCAAGAAGCCCCGGAAGAAGGGGTGCGGAGGAAGCGAGAAGCCCCGGTCGACATGGGTGGCGAGTAGTACACACTCACCCGGTCGTGGCTGCGGCTCCGTCCCCCCCTCCGGCAGCCTCGCTGCACCCTTGGTGATCAACCCAGACTCCACCAGCTCCTCCAGATCTTCTTGCCGGAGCGAAGACCGGATCCAATCGCCTTGGATCCAACCTGGCGGTAGCACCGAGCGCGATGACGACCTGCGGTTCTGCTTCTTGCCCTTCGCCGCCCCCGTCGCCTTCTTCACGCGTTCCATCGCCGCCGTCTTATCCTTCACCATGGTGGCGGAGCGGTGGCGTCGAGAGCGGAGGAGCCGGATGCAGCAGAGAAGCATAGGGAGAAGGGAAAAAACAGACGCGCACAGTGCAAGCGCCTCGGCTCCATCGCCTTATAAAGGGCCGCTTCCGAGTGGCTGACGCGTGGGCCCAGGCTATCCTCTCAAATCCCGCAACAGTCGCGCATGACAGACATGGCGAAAAAGGTGGCGCGAAGATCGAGGCGCTTCCGTTTATCCACCCTACTTACTTCGGCACGCTCCGTCCCGTGCGCTTCCCCGAAATTTTGAATCCCGCAAAATCGGGGATACACTGCAATCAATCATGCCAAAGATTCTGCGCCTCAAGACAACACTCGGCAGATGATGTTACAAGTTCACTCGGCGATTTTCTGAATCGATCAAGGCGACTGAATCGAAGCTGAAGTTCCAACAAGAGTCCTCCGGCCTGCGTAAAACACTTGTGAGACGCAAAGCTCAGAGCAAGTTCAACTTCAATCTAGTTTCCACTCGGACCTTAATCCATTCGGGGGCTACTAATGAGGATACAGACCCAGGGTAGGGTCATAGACCTGACCTATACGCCCTACCCAAAGTCACTACCCTAGAAGCAAAGAAGTCCAAGAGACAACAAAGAACCCCCAGTCAAAGGTGTCGAGTGCAATCCACTCGACCAATCATATCACTCAGGTACCCCTCCTACCTAATGTCACTCGACCATACAAGGAATCACTTGACCTACTAAAGACCAGGAGTCACTCAACACTGCAACGGTCAGGCGTTCACTCCGTAATCTTTAAGATCATTAATAGCACTTATGGATGGCGTTATCAGTAACGTCCCGACTTTATGTACATTGAACCCCTTGTAATGGTGGATGGCTGGGGTCCTAGCGCACTCTATATAAGCCACCCCCTCCTCTGGCACAAGGGTTTGCACCCCATGTAACACCACACACATATAATCTAGTCGACCGCCTCCGGGTTCCGAGACGTAGGGCTGTTACTTCCTCCGTGAAGGGCCTGAACTCGTAAATCTTGTGTGTACACCTTCACCATAGCTGAGATCTTGCCTCTCCATACCTACCCCCTTTCTATTGTCAGTCTTAGGGCCACAACACCACTCACTCCGGCCATTCCCCGAGCCCGTTGAGCATCGCCCTGACCTCATTGTGAGGTCCGCACTCTAAAACCCCTCTTCCCCGTGTACATTGCTTGTCGTAGCCGCCGTTTCACCTGATTCGAAACCTCACCATGGCGGTCATGTCTCCCCCGTCATCCTAGCCACTGGAGCTTGCGTTTGAGCGGGTTTTCGTGCTTAGATCATCTCCAGGAACCCATAGCACTCACGGGTTTGCCCTGCCATGCACGATAGCCTCTTCCCTGAGGCCGGCCGAACTCCGGCCGCCACAGCAGTTGTCAACGCTGTCGCTCTAGTCCGCATATGACAATGCCATCTGCATCACCGGATGTAGCGCACCGCTAGCTGACGGTAGAGCCCCTCACCGATCGTTCAGTCACTGTAGGGCGAAACCCGAGCCTCACCACTGCGTCTGCTCGTCGCCGATGGTTAAACTCTGGCCTAACCTCTAATTAGCACTAAGGTAATGACCCCTGGGTTGCTAACTTGTGGGCCCGGTCCGTGCTATAAGTTATTAACTAAACTTAGTTAACACACTGACTTTCTGACTTGTGGGCCAGGCCCCTGCTAACAGTTTAGTTAGGTTTAATCTTAACACTAATTAACACTGTTAATTAGCTGTGTCACTTACATGTGGAACTCACACACCAGGTTTGAATTGGACTGACCACAGTTGACTTGCTGACCTAGTGCTAACGCTGTGCTGACATCATAATGCAGTTAACTCGATTTTCTTATTTAGGAATAAATGAAGAATTTTTCAAAAATAGTTAAAATTCAGAAATTCATAGAAAATCAACCGTAGCTCAGATTGAAATAATTTATATCTGAAAAATTATTAGAAAAATCCGAAGGTTCTGTTTACGCCATTTCCATGCATGTTCGAACAACTTATAGTTACTGAATTAGACAAATCAAATGAATGGCATTCGAAATGCCTTATATGGAGTTTAAATTTGAACCCTTGGTTCAAATCAACTTCATTTAATCCTTTATCAAATTGCATTAGGTAAATCAACAACATGTTGCCATGTCATTATCATGCATCATATTGTTACATTGCATTGATTGTGTTCCTTCTATATTGTCGGTGTTAGTTCCTCCTCGGTAGCCGTCGTTTCCGACGTAATGACCACTGATACTGATGAAGTGCAGTTTCATCTTCAGAAGTGCTAGGCAAGCAACCCCACCATTGACCATTCCGATACAATCCCACTCTCTCGCTCTTTCTCTCTTTTATTGCATTTGGACAAAAACGATTCAATTGTCATCTGTTGCGGTAGTTGAACCCATTCCTCTGCATGACCTGTCTTTGCCACGGTAAATAGTTAAAACCCACTAGCATGTGATACACACATGGAACCTTCGATTCTTGACGTTAATGATGTTGAGCCAGTTAAGAAATCAAGTGATGGAAAATAATATTGTGCATGCGGCTGAATTTCATAGAGGAAAGGATGGTGTGCTGCGTCAAATATGTGGATCATGGATCAGTAGTACAAGAAAACCACCCAGGTTTATTTGGTGCCTACTAAACATGCCGAGTTTCTTGAATATATGACACACAATGCACATAAAACAAATGGCGTGCCACATATTAAAGTGCAACAAAGAAGATGGATACACAAGCAGTGCAAGTCAGAGACAACGTGTTGCATGAGTCAAGAGGAACCATAGTCAGCTGATATATTTCTGAATTTCTGAACTCCTCCACATACAATTTTAATAGGCTCAGTGCTGATCCATATTAGTACATGAGTCTTTTTATTTTACTTTATACGTGTCAAGAGTTAGTAGTTACACTTTTGTTTTATAGGAAAAGAGAAGCAACATGATTTGTCCAGCGATGTAAAACAGAAACGTCAGGAGTCCAGATCTTGTGGGGTTAGTTTTGTAGTAGGTAAGATTTAGATTTTTTATCTTTATAGGCCAGGGTGGCGTATAGTGTTGCATATATAAGGGAAAGGCATCGTCCCTGTAAAAAGATCAGTTTTTGAGTTTTATTCGTGAGTTATGAACAAGGTTCAGAAAACATCCAGTTTTCGGGCGGTCCAATCTTGAGTATTTTCTATGATTTTTCTTCGAGAGAATCTATTAGCGATGAAGGGTTGATCAACACATCAACACCTATGTGCTGATCCGAGGGGGTCATTATCTTTGTTCGTGTACTGATTGTGCATAGGTAGAGATTATTATTGGAGGTTGCGAGGAGGAACGCAAGGGAAGAACTTCTCATCTAGCATCGCCATGAAAGGTCGGGCTGCCTAAATGCAATAATTAGCGTCTCGCTAGTCCGTGTCTCATCAAGTGTTATTCAGAGCAAAGGTTAGTCACGTCAATTCTGTTTGCAATATCATCTACAGAGATGAGCATCAACATGTTGAGAAAGAACATATTGATGGAGGAGGAAGGCATTGGTGAGGTCATTATTTTTCACACTCGTTGCATCATCAAGCAGTGGTGTGTCAATTTGACGATTGATGAAGGTTCTGTGGTCAACATGGTGAGCATCAAGGTGGTGGAAAAATTGTGGCTCAATATGGCACCTCTTGAAAGACCGCACACGCTGAAGTGGTACAAAGGTGAAATCAAAATGACACATCAGATTTTGCTAATTTTTTATTTGGGAAAATATTGTTGTGCGGAATTTTTTCATGTTTTCCCAGTGCCCATGGTGTCATGCCATCTACTACTTGGGAACCCATGGTGCAAGCGTGTTGGGGCTGTTCGGAGTTCAAAGAAAAATAGTTACTCTCTTTCATGGAAGGGCCAACAAATCTGTTTTATTCCCATGCCAACGGATGTGTTCAACGAAGATTGGAAAATTTGTTTGCTAAAAAGAGGAGAACAACATGAAGAAATAAAGGAAGAAATCAATGGACCGTCAGAGGGGCTGATTCTTTTGGCAGAGAAGGTAAAAATTGATGGCGGTGCAAAGGGACAACGTTGGAGTGTTTTTAAAACACAATGCATATATAAGGATCGTTCCTACAAGATGATAATTGATGGCGACCGCTTTACGAACGCCATTAGTAAAGATGTTGTGCATGCATTGGGTTTGTCCATGTGGCAGCATCCGCAACCGCACCACATGGAGTGGTTATACAATTCCGAAAAATTAAAGATCACGCGTAAGGTGTGTATGAAGTTCGCGGTTGGAGATTATATTGATACAGTGGACTGTGATGTTGTGTCGATGGATGCATGTCAGTTGCTATTAGGAAGACCATGGCAGTTTGATCATGATGCGGTCCATGCTAGAAGATCCAGCACATACACGTTGATGCATGATGGAAGGAAGCATGTGCTGAAACCAATGGTAGACAATGCAATGACCATAGAGATGCAAGTTTTGGAGAGGAAGGCTGTACCAAAAATAGACTCAAAACCGAGGACGGTTTCGCTTGAAGGGAGGGAGGATGATACACACATGGCACCATCGATTGTTGACGTTAATGATGTTGAGCCAGTTAGGAAATCAAGTAATGGAAAAGTTGTGGGAAATAATATTGTGCATGTGGCTGAATTTCATCGAGGAAAGGATGGTGTGTTGTGTCAAATTTGTGGATCATGGATCAGTAGTACAAGAAAACCGACCCAGATTTATTTGGTGCCTACTAAACGTGCCGAGTTTCTTGAATATATGACAGACAATACACATAAAACAAATGGTGTGCCACATATTAAAGTGCAACAAAGAAGATGGATACACAAGCAGTGCAAGCCAGAGACGACGCATTGCATGAGTCAAGAGGAACCACAGTCGGATGATATAATTCCGAATTTCCGAACTCCTCCACATACAATTTTAATAGGCTGAGTTCTGATCCATATTAGTACATGAGTCTTGCTCTTTTACTTGCTGCATGTAAACAGTTAGTAGTTACACTTTTGTTTTATTGGAAAAGAGAAGCAACGTGAGTTGTCCAGCGATGTAAAGCAAAAACGTGAGGAGTCCAAATCTTGTGGGGTTAGTTTCGTAATAGGTAAGATTTAGTTTCTTTTTTATCTTTATAGGCCAGGGCGGCGTACGGTGTTGCATATATAAGGCAAAGGCTCCGACCATGTAAAAAGATCAGTTTTTGAGTTTTATTCGTGAGTTATGAACAAGGTTCAGAAAACGTCCAGTTTCTAGGCAATCCAATCTTGAATATTTTTTGTGATTTTCCTTCGAGGGAATCTGTTAGCGACGAAGGGTTGATCAACACATCAACGCCTGCGTGCTAATCCGAGGGGTAATTATCTTTGTTCGTGTACTTATTGTGCACGGATAGATAATTGGAGGTTGCGATGAGGAACGCAGGGGAAGAACTTCTCATCTAGCATCGCCGTGAAAGGTCGGGCCGCCTACACGCATGAATTAGTGTCTTGCTAGTTCATGTCTCATCAGCATGCATGGAGTTGTTTGAGCCATGATGTGCCTACTCATTCATGCTTGCTTGTTATGCCTACTATGCTTAGAGTTGTGTCAGGTCTGATTCACTGGGATGGACTGGAAATAAAAGAGAAAGGCAGAAGGGAAAGGAAACTTACCTGGCAGCCCACCTCGCCCAGTGCTGGCGGCCGAACCCACTCCACTTGCCAGTTGCCTTCAACCTCTGCCTGCTGGCAGATGCGAGACAATGCATGGTGCGCGCCTGCATGCCACGCCAACTCCCTGCCTACCTGCGTCCCCAGGCCAGCGCGACGGCACGAACGAACTCCCTTCTATCATCTGGATCCGTCTGACCCTCGCCACACTCCCCCTCGCTCCCTTCCTCTTTCTCATCGCCATGGCTGATGCACGCCGAGCTCTTCGCCGCCATAGCCGTGCCCAAAGCCACCCTTGAGCCTATCTGATGTGCCCACGAGACTCACTGCATCGCCCTCGGTGGCTCCATCGAGTCACGCATCACCGGACGCCCCTGAATGCCCTCACCGAGCTCGTCTTCAACCTCCGACCACTGGAGATCGCTGTTGTCACCCCGCTCACTCCAGCCATTCCCGGAGCCTACTGAGCATTGCCCCGACCTCGCTATGAGGTCCGACCTCTAAAACCCCTCTTCCCCACGTCTATTGCTTGTCGTAGCCGTCGTTTCACCGGATCCAAAACTCACCACCGTCGGCCATGTTGCCGCCATCATCCTAGCCACTTGAGCTTGTGTCTAAGCGTGTTTTCGTGCTTAGAGAATCTCCAGGAACCCGTAGCACTCACGGGTTCGCCTTGCCATGCACCTTAGCCTCGTCCCCGAGGTCGGCCGTACTCCGGCCGCCGCAACCGTTGCCACCGACGTCGCTCTGGTCTCTCTTCGGCGATGCCATCTGCACGACTAGATGCAGCGCACCCCGAGCTGATTGTAGATCCCCTCCGCAATTGTTCGGTCACCGGAGCACGAAACCCGAGCCTCGCCACCGCATCTGCTCGTGCTAGCGGTTAAACGTTGGCCTAACCACTAATTAGCACTCAGCTAATGATCCCTAGGTCACTGACTTATGGGCCCGGTCCTTGCTAACATTTGGTGAAGTTATTAACTAAACTTAGTTAACACATTGACTCGCTGACTTGTGGGCTAGGCCTCTACTAACAATTTAGTTAGGTTTAATCTTAACACTAATTAACAATTTTAATTAGCTGTGTCACTGACATGTAGACCCCACACATCAGGTTTGACCTAGACTGACCATAGTTAACTAGCTGACCTAGTGCTGACGCTGTGCTGATGTCATAATGCAATTAACTGGATTTTCTTATTTAAGAGTAAATCTAGAAATTTTAGAAAATAGTTGATACTTCAGAAATTCATAGAAAATCAACCATAACTCAGATTGAAATATCTTATATATGAAAAATTGTCATAAAAATCCAAAGAATCTATTTATGCCATTTCCATGCATGTTGGAACAACTTATAGTTATTGAATTGCACAAATCAAACGAATGGCATTTGAAATGCCTTATATGGAGTTTAAATTTGAACCCTTGGTTCAAATCAACTTCATTTAATCCTTTATGAAATTGTATTAAGTCATTCAACAACATGCTGCCATGTCTTTATCATGCATCATATTGTTGCATTGCATTGATTGTGTTCCTTTTGTATTGCTGGTGTTAGTTCCTCCTCGGTAGCCGACGTTTCCGACCTAATGACCGTTGGCACTGATGAAGTGCAGTTTCATCTTCAGAAGTGCCAGGCAAGCAACCTCCCATTCAGCATTCCAATACAATCCCACTCTCTCGCTCTTGCTCTCTTTTATTGCATCAGGGCAACAATGATTCAACTGTTATCTGTCTTGGTAGTTGAACCCTTTCCTCTGCATGACCTGTCTTTGCCACTGTACATAGTTGAAACCCTCTAGCCTCAGTAGGAGTTGTTTGAGCCATGAGGTGCCTACTCATTTATGCTTGCTTGTTATGTCTGCTATGCTTAGAGTTGTGTCAGGTCTGATTCATCTGGGATGGATTGGAATGGTGGTGAACATGTCCTACAGGAACTAAGTTCTGTATTTGTGATCCAAGAACAACTACTACCACACATTGAGCCCATAAACATGACCCTGCTCGACTTACTGACCGCCCTATCATCTGTCCAGGAGTTACAACTAGTTTTTGGTGTTTATAGGATATGTGTTGGAGGCTGTGCGTAGCATTGACCCTTGGGGTGGGCTATGATGTGGTATAGACACTGTGGCACGGTGTATCGAGGCACCTGTTTGGTGGGCTTGGGAACCTTGCACACATCATTTGGGGTCGTAGTGGAAACCTCGGCCGGACTTCCTTGTGGGTGGAACTAAAATAGGTGATAAACCTGGACTAGAGACTTGTGTGGTTAGTCAGGTCGTGGTCTACACCCATGCCGACTTGCGCTTGAGGTCTGCCGAGCACATGTCGTGTGCAGGCGCTAAGTGGTGGAAACATGTGTGAAGAAGTACATCCATGCAGGGTTATAAATGATCTATTCGAATAGCCGCGTCCTCAGATATGGACTACTTGGAAAGCTTATATGGTTCATAGATAACTTGAAGTGGATATTCTGAAATGCGCAAGATAAGTGTGAATGCTATGGATGGCCTTCTCGTAGGGAGACGGGAGCAGATCCATAGTTGTGTATTGATATGGTGAATATGTGGACTCATATGTGCTTTCTCACATCAAAGGAAATACCGATAGATGTAGTTCAAGATAGCCACTGAGTCAAAGCTGGCTTGCTGCAGTTAAACCCCACAACCCCGTTGTTGATACTGATGCATATGTAGATAGTTCTGATGTAAGTCTTGCTGAGTACATTTGTACTCACGTTTGTTTAATTTATGTTTTTGCATAGGAGACTTCAGTCTCACTTTAGATTCCTGCGATGAGTTCGACGTTGACCGATTAACTTGGGAATCCCAGACAGAGGTCTGGTTCCTATGGAGGGTCTAGTAGATAGTCAGGCTTTCTATCCTTCTTTCTTTTCAGCTGTCTGTACTCAGACAGGATAAGCTTCCACATGTGCTTGTTGCTCGTATGACTTTGTATGTTGGGTCATGAGACCAATGTCTGTAATATCATACTATGTACGGCTCTCCGGAGCCTTTCAAATAAATACTTTGAGTCATAGAGTTTTGTTGTGATGCCATGTTGTATTTACACATATCAAGCATATTGTCTGTATGTTATCGAAATGCTTGGTATGTGTGGGATCCGACACCTAGTTGTTTATTCTTGGTAGCTTCTCTTATGGTGAAATGCCTCCTAGTGCTTCCACTGAGCGACGGTAGCTTGCTACTGCTCTAGAACACATGGATTTACCGACATGTGTCCTTTGTTACTCAATTGTCTGTCCCTTCGGGGAAATGTCGTGCGGTGTTTACTCGAGCCATCGTAGCTTGCCACGACTTGGTTACACTCGCTGTTGAGCGACACATTTTTTGCTAGGTCATGTATTCCAGTCCCTGTAAGTGTGTGCCACCTTGGGTTTATGACTAGTCATGTCGACCCAGGTTCTCTGTCATATGGATACTAGCGACATAATCATATACGTGAGCCAAAAGGCGTAAACGGTCCCGACCTAGATAAGGCTACAGCCGTGGGGATACCGTGTGTGAGGCCGCAAAGTGATATGGTGTGTTATATGCTAGATCGATGTGACTTAGGACCAGGGTCCTGACACTTCTGCTTACCTGTCGACCACTAGTGCAGCACTGACCACTTGATTGGTTGCCGCAAAGTGCAGCAGCAACGACTCTCGTGCTATTGGCACAAGTAGTACTGGCGGAGAGGAGAGGTACTCCTTCATGTCTTGGAATGTAGCACCTGCCTCATGGGTCCATTGTATTATACTCCCTCCGTTTCTTTTTAGTCTGCATATAAGATTTGGTCAAAATCAAACTTTGCAAAGTTTGACTAACTTTATACAAACAAATGTCAACATCAACAATACAAAAGTGATATGTTATGAAAAGTAATTTCATCATGGATCTGATAATATTGTTTTCATAGTGTGAATGTTGATATCCTGCAAAGTTAGTCAATCTTTACAAAGTTTGACTTTGACCAAATCTTATATGCAAACTAAAAAGAAATGGAGGGAGTACCTGCCTTTTTCAAGATTTAGAAAAACTGTAAGGCGCACTCAGCCGACTTGGGGATGGACCTACTTAGAGCTGCCACACAACCAGCAAGACGCCTCACGTCCTTGACGCGCTTTGGTGCTTCTAACTGCTCAATTGCCTTAATCTTGTCGGGGTTGGCTTCAACTCCTCGCTAATATACAAAGAACCAGAGAAGCTTGCTGGACGGGATGCCAAACACGCACTTCTCAGGGTTGAGCTTCAAGTTGATCTTGTGCAAATTTGCAATTGTCTCTTCTAAATCTTGAATCATGGAATCCTTGTGCCTGGTTTTGACCACTATATCATCCATATAGGCTTCCACATTTTATGGTGTAGCTGAGAACCAAAACTAATTTGCACAACCCTTGCAAATGTTGCTCCCTCGCACTCTTTAATTCGAAAGGCATGCGTACAAAGCAGTACTTACCACATGGAGTACCGAATGCCATCTTCTCCTCATCTTCCTTGCCCATGAAGATTTGATGATAACTAGAGTAGGCATCAAGAAAAGAGAGCGGGTCATTGCCGTTGGTGGAGCTCACAATCTAATCAATTTGTGGCAAAGGGAAGGAGTCCTTTGGGCATGCTTTGTTTATGTCAGTGAAGTCAATACAAAGCCTCCACTTCCCATTTTCCTTGCGAACGACCATAAGATTTGCCAACCAAGTTGGGTGTATCACTCCTTTGACCAGGCCTGTTGCATCTAGTTTTTGGATTTCTTGGGCGATGAACTCTTGCCGCTCCAAAGCCTGCTTCCCGACCTTCTGCTTGATGGGTCTCGCACCAGGACACATAATAAGGTGGTGCTCAATCACCTCCTTGGGAATGCCATGGATTTCTGATGGTTGCCATGCAAACACGTCAATATTCCCCCGCAGAAAGGCAATGACACTACAAAAAAAAGACACATCCGTGACATTTTGGGCCGAACGATTTTTTTTCTGTCATACATATGACACTTCTATGACGATAATTGTGACAAAACCCGGTATCATCATAGATGTGGTGGGCTCCTACCGTTGGGGAACGTAGTAATTTCAAAAAATTTCCTACGCACATGCAAGATCATGGTGATGGTATAGCAACGAGAGGGGGAGTGTATCTTCATACCCTTGAAGATCGCTAAGCGGAAGCGTTTATCAACGCGGTTGGTGTAGTCGTACGTCTTCACGATCCGCCGATCCAAGTACCGAACGCACCACACCTCCGAGTTCTGCACACGTTCAGCTCGATGACGTCCTCGCCTTCTCGATCCAGCAAGAAGGGTGAAGTAGTAGATGAGTTCCGGCAACACGACGGCGTGGTGACGGTGTTGGTGAAGAACAATCTCCGCAGGGCTTCGCCTAAGCGCTACGGAAACTATGACGGAGGATAAACTAGAGGGGACGGGGTTGCCGGCACACGGCTTGGTCTTTCTTGATGTGTCTTTGGTGCTAGCCCTGCCCCTTTTTTTATATGTTGAGCCTTGGGGTCGAAACTTGGAGTAAAAGCCTCCACAAAGTCGGTTTCACCCGAAAGGAAAGAGTCCTTCTCGGACTCAGGGCGACGCCTTGGTTTCCGCGTTTGGACCAAACGCCAGGACCTGGCGTCATCGTCCTGGACTCATAAAACTTCCTTTTGCGCTTTCCAAAACCTTGTGGGTTTTCCCTTTAGCCCAAATAATGTGTTCTCGCACCCAAACATTTCGGAAACATCCGGAACCCCTTCCTGAATTCGAACCCTTCCGAGATCAAACACTATTATCCCATATATCAAACTTTATCTCCGGACCATTCCGGAGTTCCTTGTCATGTCCATGATCTCATCCGGGACTCCGAACAACATTCGGTTACCAACATGCATAACTCATATAATACTATATTGTCAACGAAACGTTAAGCGTGCGGACCCTACGGGTTCAAGAACTATGTAGACATGACCGAGACATGTTTCCGGTCAATAACCAATAGCGGGACCTGGATGCCCATATTGGCTCCCACATATTCTACGAAGATCTTTATCGGTCAAACCGCATAACACCATACATTGATCCCTTTGTCATTGGTATGTTACTTACCTGAGATTCGATCTTCGGTATCCAATACCTAGTTCAATCTCGTTACCGGCAAGTCTCTTTACTCGTTACATAATGTATCATCCCGTAACCAACTCATTGGTCACATTGCTTGCAAGGCTTATAGTGATGTGCATTACCGAGAGGGCCCAGAGATACCTCTCCGACAATCGGAGTGACAAAACCTAATCTCGAAATATGCCAACTCAACATGTACCTTTGGAGAAACCTGTAGTACTCCTTTATAATCACCTAGTTACGTTGTGACGTTTGGTAGTACCCAAAGTGTTCCTCCGTAAACGGAGTTGCATAATTCTCATAGTTACAGAACATGTATAAGTCATGAAGAAAGCAATAGCAAGATACTAAACGATCAAGTGCTAGGCTAACGGAATGGGTCATGTCAATCACATCATTCTTCTAATGATGTGATCCCACTAATCAAATGACAACACATGTCTATGGTTAGGAAACATAACCATCTTTGATTAATGAGCTAGTCAAGTAGAGGCATACTAGTGACTATATGTTTGTCTATGTATTCACACATGTATCATGTTTCTGGTTAATACAATTCTAGCATGAATAATAAACATTTATCATGATATGAGGAAATAAATAATAACTTTATTATTGCCTCTAGGGCATATTTCCTTCACCTACTTGTATGACAAAAAATCATGACAGAAAATGGGCTTTTCGTCCTCGGCGGGCCGGAGACGCAGCTGCATGACATTCTTTGGGCCGTCCATGAAGGAAAAAAACGTGGTAGAAGCAAGCGCGAGGAAAATTTCGGGGAGTTGCCGGTTACGGTGGGAGGTCGGGGGCCGAGCGATGCGCGTTTCTCTCGTACACGTACCCGCGTGTGTGCGAGGTGTTGGCTCTAACTGAACCCGAGCGAGGCGTTGGGATCTAAATCAACCCGATTGCGACAGACCGCAGTTACGCGTTCTCGAACCCGAGCGATTTATCGATGGTCGTTAATCGAACCCGATGGAGCGATTCTTCGCTATCGCCGCTAATCAAGCCGATCGATTGATGAACAATGGAGCGATGCCGGGGGGGTTGATGAATAATGAGCGGTGGCGTTGCCTCTGATGAACAGACCCCGTGGTGTGGAGGGTGGATGAACAAGACACGGTGGAGGGGTGGCCGTGGAAGGGTGATTGAACAGACCCCGTGGTGTGGAGGGCTGGATGAACAGAGAGCGGTGGAGGGGTGCCCGTGGAGGGGTGGTTGAACAGAGCTGGTGGAGTAAGCGCCTGATGGAGGCCGGATGAACAGGAGCCCGTGGAGGCCGGAGGAGGTCGACGGTAGCCCATGGAGGCCGGAGGAGGTCGACGGTGGAGACGAACAAGATCCGTTGAGTCCAGCTTTTGCGATCGCCACACCCTCCCGGCGAACAGACCCGCTTGACCGTGAAGGCCCAACACAAGTCCGCTTTAATCCGCTTTTCCGCACGCCACACCCTCCCGATCAACAGACCCCGTCTCGACCGTAGGAGGTCCGTTTCGTCCGTTTTGCGGTACGCCACACCCCTCCCGATCAACAGGACCCCCGTTTCGACCGTAGGAGGTCCGTTTCCTCCATTTTGCGGTACGCGAGACCCCTCCCGATGAAAAGGATCCCATTTCGAACGTGGCCGGTCAAATACAAGGCTGTTTCCTCCGTTGTGCGGTACGCCAGGCCTCGTTTCCATCGCCTGTTCCGTCCAAGCCCTCCAGATGAACACGACCACACATTCCGTTCTGACCCAGCTGGTTGGCTCCCCATGAGCACGACGATGTCGCTATTTCTCCGTTCCGACCCGGCCATGTACATATGCGCGAGTAGGCGTTCGAGACCCTGCCCGTATGTACATACGTCGCCGTATTTTCTTTCTTGCACCCTCGCCGCTGTACGTATGTGTACATGCTACGTGCGCGCCTCTACTACAACACGTGCGCGCCTCCACTACGACACGTGCGCGCCTCTACATCGACCAGTATGTACGTACACGTTCGCGACCAAGATGACAACGCTACATACGCTTCGACCAGGTGGGTCCCGACTGTCAGGCACTTCCTTGCCTGCGAAGATATAGCTGGTGGGGCCCAGCAGTCAGGGGGGTGAATCGATTTTTTTTGCTCGGACGCACTTCCTTGCGTGCGAAGGTGTAGTTGGTGGGTTCCAGCAGTAATGGGGGCGAATCTTTTTTTTGCCCGGACGCACTTCCTTGCGTGCGAAGATGAAGCTGGTGGGTCCTAGCAGTCAGGGGAAACGTTTTTTTTCCATGAAATACAGTGGCCCGTCCGGTAGGTCCCAGCTGTCAAGTGGAGGAATCATTATTTTCCGCGTAATAAGGAGGCACTTCCTTGCTGTGGTCGTGGACCCAGTTGTCAGCCTCTCCACGTACAGTCCACGTCCGATGGAAGTCGTTCCTTGACCACGTTGACCAGGCCGCACCAAGAGCACCACGGCGGTGGACGACGGCGAGGCCTAGGAAGGGGACGACGCGGAGCCGGGAAATACGCGACAGTGGAAGCCCACGCGGAGAGGAGTACGAGGGTTCACTGGTTCGGCTGCGGTGTGAGGCTGCCGTGGCCGCAGGGCCTAGCCAGCGGTGGGAATAGTAGGGGGCGGTGAGGCCTCCGCGGCAGCACAGCCGACCACGGGAGGCAGGAGCATGCGGCACGACCGGCGCTGGTTTGGGCGGCTGGAGCAAGAAGACCAGAGGTTTAAGAAGCACTACGGCCGTTAAATGGACATCGTACGGTCACTGGAGCTAGAATCGTTAATATTGACTAAGTTGACAAAGCCCTCCGTCCCCGTCAACTTAGTTGGCCCACAAGTCATCCTCCCACTATGGTGGGTCCCAGCTAGCAGGGTGGGTATTCATTTTTTTGTGCGCAATAAGGAGGCACTTTCTTGCGTGCGAAGATATAGCTGGTGGGTCCGACATGTCAGCGGGGGGAACGTTTTTTCGAGAAATACAGACCCTTCTGGTGGGTCCCAGCTCTTAGGTGGAGCAATCATTATTTTGCGTGTACAGTCCACGGCCGATGGATGTCGTTCGCTGATCACGTTGACCTGGCCGCGCCGAGAGCACCATGGCGGTGGACGACGGCGAGGCCTAGGAAGGGAACGACACGGAGCCGGGGAAGACTCGACAATGGTTGCCCACACGGTGGGGAGTACGAGGGTTTACTGGTACGACCGCCATCACCGGAAAATAACAGGAGGTGTGGGTGAGTAGAGGAATGGCCTGGCCAGCAATGAAGTAGGGTGGGGTGGTGCGGCCTGTGCAGTAGCACAGCCGGCCACGGGAGGTGGGAGCAGGCAGTCCTACCGGCGCTGGTTTGGGCGGCTGGAGCAAGAAGATCAGATATTGAAGAAGTAGCACGGCCGTTGGATTAACATCCAACGATCACTGCTGCTAGAATCGTTTGTGGACTAAGTTGACAAAGCCAAAGTACACGTCAACCTAGTAGACGCACAAGTTAGCTTCCAAATCTGTCCCAAACAGCATACAACCCGAAATTTCTAGCCAGATTCAAATTAATTTTAAATCTAAATATACCTTAATTTAAATTCAATGAAATTTTACTCGCACAAAAACAATGAAATTTAAAATATCAAAATCCGAAAGAAAACAATATTTTGGAACTAATTGCCTGTTTACTGTATTTTTTTCATTTTACAGCCCATTTATTATTACTTATAGCCCATTTCTTATTACTTTATAGCCCATTTCTTATTACTTATAGCGCATTTTCTAGGCAAAATGCATCCCTCCTCGTCTTGAAAGATTTCCGGCCCAGCAGGGCGTAGAAAAGCAAGTAGGCCTATGTTGGTTATTCTGCAAAAAACAAAATAGCTTGCTAACCATTTTTCATAAAGGAAAAAAACAAACTGGGCTGGTCATGTGCTAAACATATAAAATAAAAGCCTGGGCTAGACGGGCCACGGGTCCCGCACAACCCAGTTGATACCCTTCTCCGTCTTGAAAAAACAAAATTACCACGCGCGCTGCTGGGTCCCTACTGTCATCCTCACCATGTACAGTCATCTCCTTATTCCTCTCGATTGTTGACCATGTTGACAACACCGAGGGCCTTGCCATGAGCGAACCAAGGTGGAGGACGATGGTGAGGCCTCGGACGGGAACGAACAAGAGCCGGGGAAGATCACAGCCAGCCGTGGGAGGCGGGAGCAGGCGGTCCCGCCGGCGCTGGTTTGGCTTTGGCGGCTCGAGGAAGAAGAGACTGAAGAAACACGACAGTCGTTGAATGTCAATCCAATGGTCAAGGTTGGCACAATCATTTTTTGACTAAGCGGACACCAAGTAGCATACTTTTTTATATATAGGAAGAAAACTGCGAGGAAAATGCGTTCGTCTACCGTCCTCCTCACAGGGAACGTTCGCCACATAAGTGACTAGCACCCTTGGTTTTCAACCGAGAGGTTTTGGGTTCGAGTCCGAGGAACTCTTAATTTTGTCCTCCTTCCTTCCTCACAAAAAGGGAAAGAAAATCAAAGAGTTGGGAAGGCATACAGAACAAGCTATTGTACCAGTAAAGAGACGTTGCCGAGTTTTAGGAAAAAGAAAGACGTGCTCCTGTAGCTGGTTCGAATCCAAACGTGGACTATGACTATATATGGTGCTATGCTACTCTGCAAGTAATGAAACTGACATATCCAATGTTCGCTTCTCCTCTTCTCTACTTACTCTGCCTAGCATCGGAAGCTCTGGCCGCAGCAAACATGTCCGCTGGCTGCTCGTCCACCTGCTCTTCAGCAGGCAACAACCAGATATGCGCCAAGTCGCCACCCGTACCATCGCCTGTGGGTCTCATCACACCCCGCCGACACAGCAAGACCGCAGCCGATTGCTCATCGCAACCCGCTGCCGTTGGTGTGGTGCCACTACTGTAAATCACGCAGAGTCATCTGTCACGTCTCAACCACAATCCGCAACCCTGGCCGAGTCTTCTACAAATGCCTGAATCATGTGGTAATAATATGTTTAAGTGTTGTTCCGCTGCTTTTAGTTCCTGATTTTTTTAATAGTTTGGTTGATGATCTTCCAATTTGATTCGTGCAGAATAGGGAAGATTCATGTGATTTGTATTTCTGGGAAGTTGCTGATGTGGGGGAATGCAACTACACAGAATATTTGGTTAGCCGAGGAATCCCAATACCAACAGGTTGGGGTGTTGGACAAGTAACTGAAGGAACGACAGAAGAGGAAGATGCAGAGCAGAAGGTTAAAGATGCAGTTCCTCTGATCATGGCCAAGCAACAGCTACTGAATGGCCTTGAAAGCAATGAGGAGATGAAAGAGCTTGTGAAGATAATGGGCAAAATCGATGTGCTCTGTAGGATGATTGTCTCTTTATTTGCAGTGTATGTAGCACTCGTGATGTATCCAGTGGTTACAACATGAGCAGTTTGCTGAAACTAGTAATGAATGAAACCTGTGTAGCAGGCTGGGCGTAGTGTTGTGAACATCTAATGATTTCTATTAACGGAAATCAGGGGGTATCCCATTTGCTCATATAAATAAATAAATAGCAGAGGCCCTGTCGGGTCTGCTTTGTTCTCATTCGAAGACGTCGAGCAAATTGCAGTCCAACAACAAACTATGTCATCAAATTCAAGTTTCACAACCAAATATGAGTACAACTAAACAACAATGTCATCATGTTTTTGTTGTCATACAATCACCAAACACAAATCAAAATACATAACAAGTGATGTTCTCACAGCAAAATATTAAACAACATGTTCATCAGGTTTCAGTTGTCATAGCAAACACAATTTCACATAGTAGATAAAAAATATCTTCTGATAGGCAAATACGACAAAAGCAATGTAATTATCATCCGCAGCAGCAGCGTCAACATCTTCGCCATGTGTATCAGTCTGAATCATAATTCCCCACGGTGTCATCTTCTTCTTCGTCCTCAACGTCCTCGAACGTTGGCTTCTTCTTGATCAACTCTTGTATGTCCATAGCACGACATGAAATCTTTTCGCCGGCGTCATTGACATGATCGTTCTCAAAGATATTAGGAACATCTGTTTTGTCTTGTACATCAGGAGCAGTGTAAGCATCATCTTGTTGTGCAACTTCATTAAACGAATTCCTCTGCTCAAACCTTTGCAATACTCTCCAGTCATCGCTACGTGCAAATGTGTCTTCCAAGAAAAATATCTGTGTTGCTTGATTTGCCAAAATAAAAGGCTCGTTGGTCTGGTACGCCGCCTTGACATTGATGGATTTGAAATAATCATCAGCTCTGGGTTTTGCGATCCTGGAAAATAGGTTATACCAACGACAGCACAATAGAACCACACACCGATGATCCTCGAAACTGGAGATATACTGCAACTGAACAATGTCTGTTATGTTAGCACACATTTCAGTTGTCTCCTTGTCATACGTATCCGTGCTCATGATGGCACTATTTTGTGTCTTCTTGCCTTCGTCTCGTGCAAGGGTGTTGTAGCGCACATCTCCAACAACGCAAGATTCATAATGTCTTACCCGAGTATCAGGACCCATTGCTGGTGAGTAAAGGGCATCATCAGCTGCCTTCCCATCCTCCCGCATCTTCTTAACCTATGGTTAGAAAATAGACAAGCTGATCATCTTATGTACTCAATATATCAAAAAAATTGACAGTGCACTTCAAAAGCTTGCATGGTTCTTGAACCATTTCGCAAATCCTGCCATAACCAGTTTGTCAATGTTTCTTGCATTTTGTGGCAGTAACTCCTCTTTGTAGATGTTGCACAACATAGTGATCGCATCAAACATCTAAATATATAAGAATGTGCTACAAGTTTAGTAGATTACGATGTATAAGCTGCAGTACTGCACTTACTTGATATAAGGTAGTATCTCTGGACAGTTATATAACACATACCAAACCATTTTGTCCAAATCTTTAGGTTTGTCCTCTTGTCGGCTCCTCCCTGTAACTCGAATAGAATAATCGAAAACATTGAGCCCGGGATTGTCTTCACCCACCTCTTTGCTAAGCTGATCAGCTGTTTCAATGTATTTTGAGCAGAATGTCAACGCTTCTGTAGCAATGTAGGCCTCTGCAATGGAACCCTCGGGTCTAGCTCTGTTCCTAACATAGCCCTTGAAAGTGCCTAGCCGCCTTTCAATAGGTACATCCAGCCATACTGTACTGGACCTCTAAGTAGTGCCTCATCAGGTAGATGAACAGCCAAATGCACCATCACATCCAAGAAGGCCGGAGGATATATCTTCTCAAGGTCGCATAGGATAGTTGGTATCTTGTCTCTAAGACGCTCCAAAGAATCTATCCTAATATTTCTACTTTAGAGTTCCCTGAAGAATTGTCCCAACTCTACAACTGCTCTGTATAAATCAGGGCGGCCCAATCCTCTAAGGATAATAGGTAAAACCCTTTGAAGTAGGATGTGACAGTCATGAGTTTATAACCCTTGTACCTTGTTTCCATCTGCACTGACTCTCCTTTTAGGGTTGGAAGCAAATCCATGTGGGAATCTCACACGTGACAGGACCTCACATAATTCTTTTCTTTTTACCTTGTCCAAGACATACACAGATGGTGCCATATCCCGTGGTTTACCTTCATCTTGCACCTGCAAATCCTTTCTGATACCCAGGTATGTCAAATCAATCCTAGATTTTAAGGTATCTTTCGTCTTGCCTTCAATGTTAGGTGTGTCGATAATGCTGTCACATATATTTTTCTCGATGTGCATCACATCAAGATTATGCCGCAGATCCAAATCTTTCCAATACTCCAAGTCCCACAAAGTGGACCTGCGGGTAAACAATAATCTCTCTTCTACCGTGCCACGCTTCCTTTTCCCGCTACCATTACCAGGATGGTTTCCTGGTGTAATATGCCTGACCTTCTCTAATTCCACTTGCAACTCATCGACGGTGAGCCTCATTGGTGCATCACGGTTTTCATGCTTTGCATTGAACACGTCTTCGGTATTTTCTAGGATGCGGTTTGTCCTTGGCAAGGAAACAACGGTGTCCAATGTAATAGATCTTGCTAAGTAGTGCGTATGACAGCGGATTCCTATCACAGCGAACACATGCATTGTAACCATGTGTCGTTCGCCCTGACATAGTGCCCAAATCCGGATAATCATGGATGCACCAAATTACAACAGCATGCAGAAAGAAATCAGCTGGTGGGCTACTATATAGGTCTCGAGTGAGAACACCCTTCCATAGCTGTTGAAGTTCCTCCACAAGAGGCTCCATGAACAAATAAAAATCCTTTCCAGGACTTTTTGGACCTGGGATGAGCAAGGCCATCATGTAGTTTGATTCTTTGGTGCAGACATTTGGAGGCATGTTGTAAGGGATAACAAGCACTGGCCACATGCTATATGTGGCGCTCTGGTGGCCAAATGGGTTAAATCCATCTAAAGCTAAGCCAAGTCTATTGTTTCTCGGGCCAGCAGCAAACTCTTTGTGTTTATCATTGAAGCTTTTCCACTCAATACCATGAGATGGATGGCTCATTACATTCTGATCTCTGTAATCCTGGTTCCTAGAATGTCACAGTACATCCTCTCTTGTTTCAGCATCATGAAACAACCTCTGCAATCTTGGTGCAATTGGAAAATGTCTCAGAACATTATGAGGAATCCTCTTCACAGCATCGCCATCTTTCCATCTTGATGATTTGCATTTCGGGCATTCACTTAAGTTGGCATAATCCTTTCAGAACAGAACACAGTTATTCTTACAAACATGGATCATATCATATCCAATTCCAATTGCACGAAGGAAATTCTTTATTTTACTGTAGGTGTGTGGCAGCTCAGACGCATTTGGGAAAGATTTGCGGAAAGCAGCCAACATCGCATCAAATGATTTGTTGGTCATCCGCCCAGATGTCTTCACCTGAAGAAAGGTGACCATAGCTGAGAATACTGATAGCTTATTTCCTAGGGTGACAGCAACGTTGCATTGTTCCAACATGCGGGCCCACCGTTTCTCTTCTGCAGGTGAAAGTTCGCGGAATGCACAAGCATTTTGTAGCATTGTTTCAATGTTGGTCAAACTCACTGGCTCCGCCACCACCACCTCCTCCCCCTCTTCCACCTGAGCATCAGGCAGGTCAAGAGGGTGATCTGCTGCTTCCACGTAGGCAATAACATTGACGTTCACAGCTTCACCATGATGAACCCACCTAGTATATGTGACCGACATCCCATACAAGTGTAGATGATTTTGCACAGTTGACTGGGTCTTGTAACTGAATTCATACAACTGCTACACAGGTAGAGCACATCTGATTTTGGACCACCGTACTCAGCTCTAATAAAGTTCATGAAGTTTTCAACCCCCTCGACATATGCAGTGGAGAATCTTCGAGCAGAAGTTATCCAAGTCCAGTCCATCTGTAAGACATACAAATTAGTTCTTCTACTAGATATTACAGGAAAAACATATATGCTTTTTTTTATGAAGTCCAGAAAAAAAATACCTAGGTCGATGTCTAAAGCTATGGCAAGATATTTGGACGAGCAGATCTAAGTAACGAAATATATGTAAAGATAATTCAGCAAACAGATTTGAGTGCTAAATTATGGCAGGCTGTTTCAGCAGTCAATGAGGCTGAGCACACAGACATTGAACTATCGAAGGCCATTGCAGCAACAAAGATTGAGTATAAAACGGTGTAGAGCTATTTCACTAACAGATTGGCTACTAGACCATGGTAATCTACGTCACAATAAATATATGGCCGGATATTTTAGCAACTAATCGGCCTTGGCATGCCATCTCAGCTAAGCAGATTGAGTGCAGAACAGGGCAAGGAAGCTTCTTAAGCAGAGCATATTGACAGTAAACTACTTTGGTAAACAGTGAGATTAACAGCGTCTATCAGCTAACATTCAGCGCTACACCGACATGTACGGGGCCTCAGTCTAGAATGCGCGTACCGTGGGAGAAGCTGATCGCCATGCGTCTCCACACGAACGTCGCCAGCGGTGGCGGCGCTGACCCCATGCGCCTCCACAAGAACATAGCCAGAGGTGGCGGCGCGGCTAGAGGACGGTAGTCTACGAGAGCGTACTGTGAGAGCGAGAGGATCACCGTGCGTCCCCTCGACGAACCACGGCACCGACATATCGGCGCGGTGGGGAGGGCGGCTTTGGCGGAGCGAATGGAGTGGAGGGGGACCGGGGAGGGGGTTTGGGGAATATTTGGTCAAGGGCGGTTGAATCGGATTTGGGGGAATTTTTGTGTGTGTGGGGGGAGGATTTTCGCTCGGTGGGTGGGGGGAGTTTGGCGCATGGTCGGTTTCTCCAAGTGCGCCCCATGTGTCGTTGAAGAGGCAAGCCGAAGCGCGCCCGCTTATGCGTGAGCCGTGTGCAGGACCGAACGTGTGTGGGGTGCAATGCGACCGCGACAGGAGTGCTGTGAGTGTACCACCTTTTTTCCTTTTAAACTAGGTGCTTCGCCCCCTCAAATAAAAAATCTGTTGCTTCACACGATCCATCGATACTACTACTAGTAATCCGGTAATCCCGACTAAAACGGCGTGGCCGGTCTTTTCCCGCGCGATATGCTGGTAGGTTGGCTTAGTTGGGTTTTTAGATTTGTCTCGGTTCAATAAAAAGCAGAGTTGGTGATGATGGTGTGCCTGTCATCCTGCAATATAGGCCGTCCGATCTATATCTAACGGATAGGAAGGAAACTATGACAATTTACCCGCACTCCTCTCCACATTTGCAGATAAGGCTTTTCCTCGTTCATCCTTTTCTCCCACAAGATCTTGATCTTCCGTGCAACGCACGGGCATCTTGCTAGTACACCTACAATATGTATATTATTGTGAAAGTTCATATACACCGGCCGAGATTAATGCAAACACGATAAATTTTCATTACATTTCGAACTTTTATAGGACAGAAAAACAAAAGAAACCCGACCCTAAACCTATTCTACGGCGGCGACCGACGTCCTCCATCTGCGATCTCTATGTACGGGGGCGGGGTTCAAGACCCGTGAAGTGAAGGTGCGGTCTCCGGCGAGGAAGAGTAGAACACGGGATACGGACCGGCCAGTTGGCACACCATGCCCTGCAGCCTCCCATGCCCTACTCATCCTCGAAGGAGTCCCCAACCTCGGTGGTGCTGGAGGTTGGATGGCGGCAAGTAGGATGCATGGCTGACGGTGCTCCCGTCGTCGGCCGCCAGCGTGGCCACCGCTTGTGCGGTCCTGTCCGCGTCCGGCTACGCCGCTATTTCGTCGTGAGAGGCGACTTGAGCAAGGGCGGCGACCTTGAGCTTCATCCCCGAAGACAAGCTCTCCCGCAGAGCATTCGCACTTGCAGTCATGGCGGATGTGGTGCCAGGTAGGAGGACGATGCGCTATGGTGTGGAGGTTAGTTGGGCGTTGCCGCTTTAAGTAGCGCATTCCGGTGAGGCCAAGCGTCTGGGTGCGTCATTAAGTCGCCGGAGTTGGTTCCTCGGGCACCAAGCCTCTTAACGACGACATACGAATGCGGGCAGCTGGCACCGGCTGGGAACGCACCGTGCGATGGCGCGAGGGACAAGGGCTTTGGTGTGCGAGGGTAGTCAGCTGCGGTCGTGGCAACGTTGGAGATGCCCTTTGCTCAAATGCGATCCCCGCATGTCATTGAAAAAGCAAGACGACCCGGCATGGTCTCAGGTCTATTGGATGCAGTTGGCCACGCTACACCACTCATGGACGCTGCGTCGGGCGCCCGTGCATCCTCGATAAGCCGGGTGTTGGGGTGTGTTTGGATTGTGGCCAAAGTGCACCTTACCAAAATTTTGGTCATGACCCAAAGATTGGTCTTTGTTTGGATGGTTGCCATTTCTTTGGCATGCCAATGAACTCTAGCCAACTCTAGTTCATTTTTCTTGCCAATGTCGGCCAAATCATGGGCAACCAATACCTCAACCAAAATTTTGGCTACCCAATGCTTTGATGGGGAAACCTTGGGCACAAACCAAACATACCGTTGGTCGTGCCACAACACTAACGCCACCCTCGGCACACTGAAACTGATCGTGGCTAGCGACAATATGAGCGTGTCGCTCACCGTGGTCGCCGAGTCCAAAGGCGGTGCTGGAGCTGTGCCCCATTGTTGGCCCCAACGACCCACATGAATGGTTGTCGGTAGCGAGGAGGTCGTGGGCTAGCTCCTCCATTGGACTAGTCTGCGCTACGCCGTCCCGACGGGTGTGCCCCACATGTCGGTTTCCCTATTTTCCCGGCCATATTCGAGCGTCAGTGCTCCGCGTTGCACATTAGGCCTTTCAGTACGTAGGCCAAGCGAGACAACTTATTGTTTATTTGAGCCGTTCAAGTGTAATCATGTGGCGTTTGCTTATTTCTCATTCCTCTCCAACCCTCTTCTCCATCGATCATGTCGCCCTCCAGTCGAGTCCATCGTCCCGCATGCCTCATTTGAACATTCCGCCGAGTATTATTCGCATTTACCCACCCTAGTCCTCTTTCAATAGATCTTCAGACCCCCAAGATGAAATCGAGAGGGAACAAGTGGGGGCATGTGATACCTAAGGCGGATTCAAAAATTTTGAACTGGTGATCATAGCATCCGCAAATCATATATAAAGGGTATTCAATGTTCGTTTCGTTTTTGAACGTACAATATACTCCCTCCTATCCTTTCTAGTTTACATATAAGTTTTATGTGTAGTCAAAGTATCTCTACTATGATCAAAAAGGTATCAACATTCAACAACGCCCAATCAATATTGTTAGACCCGTACGTACTCCTAGATTTGTACTCAAGATGGTTTCCAATTAGACTATTGACAAGATTAATAGTACATGAGATGTATAATGTGAAAATTATATCATTGGAAACTCCTTTCACATACGAAATTGACCGTATGCTTTGTGTAAGTTGCATGTCATATATTATTACTCTAACATTTGGTCAAAGTTAGCCTCGAAAAACGCATTAGACCCGGTATGCTTTGTGTAAGTTGCATGTCATATATTATTACTCTAACATTTGTGTAAGTTGCATGTCATATATTATTACTCTAACATTTGGTCAAAGTAGTATAGTGGAAGTGGATCCTCCGACGAGGTATCCTCGCTTTACCCTCCCTTTCGGTCACTTCTCGGCGGACCCCATGCTTGCTAGGCCCCGCATGTCAGTTACTCAATGGGTTCGGCCAAGTCAGGGGATCCTCATCCATAGTATACTCCCTCTGTTTTTATTTACTCCGCATAAAATGGAGGGAGTGGTGGTATAATAAATGACGCGGGCGGGGGAGGGGGAGGGACGTCGGTTTGCTATCAACTGCGGTCCCACAAGTGAGCGAAAACGCAAGACGAAGCGCGTTCCATTCGGTGAGTGACGTGGAGGGTCAAGCGTGCCGAGCTGCAACACGAACGCGACAAGAGCGATGTACAGTCAAAACCGATTGACCGGTCGTCATCGGAACCACTATTCACACCAGAACCTTCGCTGCTCGGCCTATGCCAGCCACTGCCCTAAAACCACACCAAATATCCAGCCCATTCCCCCCACCTTTCGATCCCCTAGCCCGCATCAAGCGTCCCCTAGTTCGCCGGAAAACCATGGTGCGCCGCAAGATCACTTACTACAAGATGCTGACGCCGAGCGCGTGCAGAAATCCCGCGCGGTCGGTGCCACGCACTGCGTCCCAAGATCGCTTTGCGGCGGGCCAATCCCCGAGTTCTCTGGAGCCAAGCTATGAGGAGGAGGAAGCCAATCCAATGTTCATTGCGGATGTCGCGGCGCAGAAGGCTCCCGATGGGTATGAGACGATGGACGTCGACTTCGTGCCGGCGTCCGAGTCCCACATGGTGCAGGCGGACCAGCGGTTCAACATGACGATACTAAAGGAGGACCGGGAGGCAGAGGCTCAACTCGACGTAGAGCGCGCGCATGCCGCTGCCATCGAGGCTCTCCTGCAGGCGGAACCGGATGTCGTGGATGTGAACCGGGCGGCGGAGGCTCAACTTGAGGCAGAGCGCGTGGATGCCGCTGCCATCGAGGTCCTCCTGCAGGCGGAACCGGACATCCTAGACATGAACCGGGCGGCAGAGGATCGACTCGACGTAGAGCGCACGGATGCCGCTCTCATCGACGCCCTCCTGCAGGCGGAACCGGACGTCCTGGACTTGAACCGGGCGGCGGAGGCTCGACTCGACGTGGAGCGCGCGGATGCCGCTGCCCTCGAGGCCCTCCTGCAGGCGGAACTGGATGTCCTCGACTTGAACCGAGCTGTGCTCTCATCCGTGCAGAGCGCCCACACACTCCGCTTGAACAAGTAGCTGGAGGCCGAGGACAACCACGGTGCGGAGACACACGTCGACAGCGACGGCTGGTTCGCGCCGACGCCAAAGACGACGAGGCCATCTCTTTCCGCGAGCAGTGATAGTTTTTCTTTATGTTGTTGTTTTTATGGATCTTTTGCTGTGTAAAAACATACTATATTTGTTATGCAAGTCACCCGACTTGGGTCACCTACCATTTCAAAGCGGTTGGATGAATATCCCACGCTTCCTAACCCTTCTTTCCTTCTTCCTCACCTCTTCTTCTTCCCCAATGCATTTGCGCACGGGCCGTCACGGATACTCCCCAACATGCGGTTGGATAAACATACTCTATGAACAAAAATTATGTGTCAGCGATAGGATGGCTGAGTTTGGTTTGTTCACATGCGACAACACGTGTCAGTGAGGGTGCGTTCCCTTGGTTGGGTTTGCGGCATGCAGGAGCGACTGTGTGAGGGTGCGGTGCGACCACGGCGTGCAGGAGCGACCATGTGAGGGTGCGGTGCGACCGCACAGCCGTGCGCAAGTGTACCTCCTTCTCATTTTGAAAACTTTAGGCAATCTTGGCAAAAATGTGTGGCCAAGTTTGGCAATGCAAGCTTGACATGCATTAACATTTTATAAGTTAAATTTATAGTCAAAATTTGACACGGAATACAATGAGGACCAATAAACCAGGACGGAGGTAGTACTACTGTTAAAAAACAAAGGCGGGGTTTTCCTTTGCGGGATTTAATCGATACAAATCCTTGTTTCACGTGTCAATTAATGCGTATTTTTTTCTCAAAAGACCAAAGAGCTAACCATCTCACTCCTCATCGCTTGAATAATGCAGCGCCATGCAAACCAACCTTCTCACTTCCGCATGCATGCAGGGGATATTAATGTCCTTGGTTGCTAACCCCATCAATTTTGCCTCGATTAGTGTAAGTGGCCCTTTGCAAATTGTAATTTTGATATACTGGTCTTGTGTACAAAAAAATGGAGGTAGTAACTATATTTGACTTCCTTCCCCATTGCGGTGACGTCGACGTTTTTTTGTGGTTTGGCGAAGTGCGTTCGACGGAGAACACCATTGAGGGAGACCACGGTAAGTCGTTCGCAAGTGCCGCCTGCAAGCCAAGACAACCGCCTTATTTGCATCCAGGAAGTCCTTTACTAGTAGTACTACTACTATGAGTACTAGTGCGGTGAGATGGTTTCTCGAAGAAGACGATGGAGAAGCAGAGTCAGCAAAGAGTGAAATGATGGTTACTTCGTCTGCTTTGTGATTTGACGCCTCACCGCTTTCTCGATTAGTGATAGAAGGGACAGGGAGTAGACTCATGCTCTATATTTGTACTACATGCGCCCAAGCATGGGAGAAAGAGGAGAGACGTTGCATTTTTCTATTCCTTCACCAATCAATCGTGGAGCTTCGTTCCATCCTTTTGGCTTTGGCAACACCGCCCACAATGGTTCCTATGATGCCAAAAGCTATTTTCACATTTGGCTACACGTTATGGATGCCCTTAACCGTACCACTTGGTTTTGCTCCTGTGTGCTATCTATACAAATCTCAATTATATTGATCTAAAAAATTATAGAATCAAGATTAGTTAAAACGAGGTGATTTTGCCGCGCGGATGGCGGGGGAGGTTTCTTATTTTCGGAGGACGTTGTCCTGGCAGTTTGCTAACATGCGGTCCCACGTGTTAGTGCTTTACCAAGCCGATCCGCGTCCCACATGAGGCCGAAAAATGGCAGAAGCAACACGTGGTTAAGTTGAAGAAGATGAGGGAGAAGCGAATTCAGCAACGAGTGAAATGATGGTTGCTTCGTCCCTCCAACTTCTCTTTTTTAGCATTATTACTTCGTCCCTCCAACTTAACTGCGGGAAAGGTGGAGCTTTGTGATTTGACGCCTCATTGCTCATTACTATGCCGGCGCCATGAATGGGGTGCTTCACCCCGGCTGACCTGCACTATATTCCGGTATGGCACATGGACCCGATAGCTTGATGTCCCACATGTCGGCAAAAGGGACTAGAAGATTTATGAAAGCGAGTGCTCCACTCTTACGACGGAGGAGTAGACAACATGACGGCCAAGTGAACTGTCATTTGTACTGTATAGTACTATAGTTTTGCTGTTTCGCACGATCCATCGATACAAACCCGATTAAACAGGAAAGGGCGGGACTTTTCCCGCGTGGTAGATGATACTGGCCATACATTTCAAAGGCAATTTTAATGTGTGCAAGCTGAATAATTATAAGTAACAATATGATATCTAGTAAAACTAGAAACACATATGATTTATTGTGTTAGAGTGTAGTAGTAGTGCTGTATTGCATAGTTGTTAGATGTAACATGCGAGAACGTGTAGAGATGTAGTTTTGGAGGGCCTACAGAGAAAAAAGCGTAATACGGTCACCGAACTTCAGAATAAGCTGATTACGGTCACTATATACGTTTTGCGGTGATTATCTGGTCACTTGCTCATAGTTCAACATCGGATTGCAGTCTGTTGACCAGGCAAATAGTCTGCGTGGCGCCATGTTGACTAGTTAAATTGACCACGTTCCTTGTGGGTCCCACCGCCGCCGCATAGGGAAAAGGTCGATAAACACAAATTTACGCAGCGCGACAAGGCTCCAACCTGCAAAGCGGAATCACCGTTGTGTATGTGTCTGCTGGGCTCGATGTGTGCGCATGCACGTGTAGGTTGAGCACTTGAGCGCGAGAGTGTGTGTTGGTAGTGTGGTGTACTGGTGTGTGCATGCATGCGTGCGTGTGTGCGTGTGAGTGTTGCGTGTGTGCGTGGCTGCGTGTGTACGTGTGAGTGTTGCGTGTGTGCGTGGGTGCATGTGTTTGTGTGAGTGTTGCATGGATGCAGTTCGTGTGCATGCGTGCGCACTACAAAAAAAGACACATCCATGACATTTTGGGCCGAATGAAATTTTTTTCTGTCATACATATGACACTTCTATGACGATAATTGTGACAAAACCCGGTATCATCATAGATGTGGTGGGCTCCTACTTCTATGACAAAAACTCATGACAGAAAATGGGCTTTTCGTCCTGGGTGGGCCGGAGACGCAGATGAATGACATTCTTTGGGCCGTCCATGACGGAAAAAACCGTGGTATAAGCGAGGGGGAGGAAAATTTCGGAGAGTTACCGGTTACGGTGGGAGGTTGGGGGCGGAGCGATGCGCGTTTCTCTCGTACGTATGTGCGTGTGTGCGAGGCGTTGTCTCTAACTGAAACCGAGCAAGGTGTTGGGCTCTAATCAACCCGAAGGACAGACCGCAGTTACGCTATCGAACCCGAGGGATCGATCGATGGTCGTTAATCGAACCCGATGGAGCGATTCTTCGCTCTCGCCGCTAACTAAAGACAATCGATTGATGAACAAAGGAGCGCTATGGGGGGTTTGATGAACAAGGAGCGGTGGCGCTTGCCTCGGATGAACAGAACCCGTGGTGTGGAGGGCTGGATGAACAGAGACGGTGGAGGGTGGCCGTGGAGGGTGGTTGAACAGACCCCGTGGTGTGGAGGGCTGGATGAACAGAGACGGTGGAGGGGTGCCCGTGGAGGGGTGGTTGAACAAGAGCTGGTGGAGAAGCGCGGTGGAGGCCGGATGACCAGGAGCCCGTGGAGGCCGGAGGAGGTCGACGGTAGCCTGTGGAGGCCGGAGGAGGTCGACGGTGGAGATGAACAGATCCCGTGGAGTCCTGCTTGCGGCACGCCACACCCTCCCCTGCTTCGACCGTAGCGCCCAACACAAGTCCGCTTTTGTCTGCTTTTGCGGTACACCACACCTCCCGATCAACAGACCCTGTTTTCACCGTGAAGGCCCAACACAAGTCCGCTTTCGTCCGCTTATGTACGCCACACCCTCCCGATCAACAGACCCCTGCTTCGACCGTAGGAGGTCCGCTTCTCCGCTTTTGCGGCACGCCACACCCTCCCGATCATCAGACCCCGCTTCGACCGTAGGAGGTCCGCTTCTCCGCTTCGCGTAAGCCAGCCTCGTTTCCATCGCCTGTTCTGTCCAAGCTGGTTGGCTCCCATGCGTTCCATTGCCTCCCGATGAACACAACGCATTCCGTTGCCTCCCCATGAACACGACGCACTCCGTTGCCTCCCCATGAACACGACGCATTCCGCTTGCCTCCCCATGAACACGAACCTCGCCGCATATGCGCGATTAGGCGTTGAGACCCCGCCAGATGTACACATACGTGGCAGATTTTCTTTCTTGCACCTCGCGGCAGACGACGCAGTACATGCTACGCGCGCGCCTCTACAACGACCAGTATGTACGTACATGTTCGCGACCAGAATGACAACGCTACGTACGCTTCGACCAGGTGGGTCCCGACTGTCAGACAGTTCCTTGCGTGCGAAAATGTAGCTGGTGGGTCCGAGCAGTCAGAGGGGCGAATCTTTTTTTTTTGCCCGGACGCACTTCCTTTGCGTGCGAAGATGTAGCTGGTGGGTCCCAACAGTCAGGGGGGCGAATCATTTTTTTTGCCCGGACGCACTTCCTTTGCATGCGAAGATGTAGCTGGTGGATCCCAGTAGTCAGGGGCGAATCATTTTTTTGCCAGGACGCACTTCCTTGCGTGCGAAGATGTAGCAGTTGGGTCCCAGCAGTCAGGGGGGCAAATCATTTTGTTTTTGTTTTTGCCCGGACGCATTTCCTTGCATGCGAAGGTGTAGCTGGTGGGTCCCAGCAGTCAGGGGGGAAACATTTTTTCACTAAATATGGTGGCCTGTCCGGTGGGTCCCCGCTGTCAGGTGGAGGAATAATTATTTTGCGCGTAATAAGGATGCACTTCCTTGTTGCGGCCGTGGACCCAGCTGTCAGCCTCTCCACGTACAGTCCACGTCCTATGGAAGCCGTTCCTTGACCACGTTGACCACGCCGCGTCGAGAGCACCAGGGCGGTGGACGATGGCGAGGCCTAGGAAGGGGACGATGCGGAGCCGGGGAAGACGCGGCAGTGGATGCCCACGCGTAGAGGAGTACGAGGGTTCACTAGTTCGTTGCGGTGTGAGGCTGCCGTCGCCGCAGAATAACAGGGGGTGTGGGTGAGTAGAGGGATGGCCTGGCCAGCAGTGGGAGTAGTAGGGGGCGGTGAGGCCTCCGCCGCATCGCAGCCGGCCACGGGAGGCAGGAGCACGAGGCACGACCGGCGCTGGTTTGGGCGGCTGGAGCAAGAAGACCAGAGGTTGAAGAAGCACTACAGCCGTTGGATGGACATCGTACGGTCACTAGAGCTAGAATCATGCATATTGACTAAGTTGACAAAGCCCTCCGTCCCCGTCAACTTAGTAGGCCCACAAGTCAGCATGCCACTATACTGGGCCCCAGCTAACAGGGGGAGTATTCATTTTTTTGTGCTTAATAAGGAGGCACTTCCTTGCGTACGAAGATATAATAGGTGGGTCCGAGCTGTCAGAGCCGGCCACGGAGAGGAGGGAGCAGGCAGTCCCGCTGGCACTTGTTCGAGCGTCTGGAGCAGGAAGAGCAGAGATTGAAGAAGCACGACGGCCGTTGGATGGCCATCCAACAGTCACTGCTTGTGTGTCAACCTTTTTTTTAGGAAAGCCTCAAATCTGTGGAAAACAGCATACAACCCATCTGCCATTATTTTTAATAATTTACAGCCCATTTGCTAATTCTTAAGGTTTTTTTTGGAGCCCATATTCTTTTTGTTAGCAATACAGCCCATATTGTGGCCACGGTTAAAAACTTATACGAAATTTTGCATATTTCGGTTTGGTCCGAATTGTTTTTAATCCCGAAATTTCGACTCACATTCAAACTGATTTTAAAAATAAATGTATATAAATATAAAATCCAACAAATTCTCCATGCATAAAAATTAATGTAATTTAAAATCTCAAAATGAAAAAAAAGATATTTGAAACTAACTGCCGGTTTCATGTGTTTTAATAATGTACAGCCCATTTCTCATTATCGATGGGCTATTTTCGCCAAATTAATGAAAGCTCTCTCGCCTTGAAAGATTTGTAGCCCAACAGGCCTGACAAAGCGACTTACTTGGCAAATCACAAAAAACTGGGCTGTGGCCGTGGACCCAGCTGTCAGCCTCTACACGTACAGTACTCTCCCGATGGAATGTCGTTGACCACATTGGCCACACCGCGCCGAGATCACCAAGGCGGTGGAAAACAACGAGGCCTAGGAAGGGGACAACACGGAGCCGGGGAAGACGCGACAGTAAATGCCCATGCGGAGAGGAGTACTAGGTTTCACTGGTTCGGCTGCGGTGTGAGGCTGCCGTCACCGCAGGGCCTGGCTAGCGGTGGGAGTAGTAGGGCGCGATGAGGCCTCAACGGCAGCACAGCCGGCCACTGGAGGCAGGAGCAGGCGGTCCCCCCAGCGCTGGTTTGGCGGCCGGTGCAAGAAGAGCAGTGATTGAAGAAGCAGCAGGTCCGTTCGATTCAAATCCAATGGTTACTGCTGCTAGAATCGTTTGTTGACTAAGTTGACAAGCCCTGCGTACGCGTCAACGTAGTAGGCCCACAGGTCAGCCACCCAACCGGTGCGCCCTAGATGTCAGTGGGAGGAATCATTTTTTTTCGCATAATAAGAAGGCAGTTGATTACGTGCGGCCAGGCCAGCGGAGGGAGTAGGGTGGGCCGGGGAAGCCTGTGCGGCATCACAGCGGGCCACAAGAGGTGGGAGTAGGCAGTCCCGCCGGCGCTAGTTTAGGCGGCTGGAGCAGGAAGATCAGAGATTGAAGAAGCACGGCGGCTAGAATCATGTGTTCACTGACAAAGCCTTGCGTAAACAAGTCAGCTTCGAAATCTGTGGCGTGTACAGCCCATTTGCTATTATTTTTATAATTTTTACTCATTTTCTAATTCATATGGAATTTATTGCAGCCCGTTTTCCATTTATAGAATTGCCGGCCATTTTCTCGTCAAGCATGTGGTCAAAAATTAACTAAATATGTGGGAAATTTTTGTCGGGGAACTAAATATTCTTAATCCAAAAATTAATAGCCATACAAAAAAATTTAAAATAAGTTAGTACTATGTCATGTTAAATCCAATGAAATACGATAAGATATCGGTGAAGAACAAAATTAAAAAAACTAATATCCCATTTGCTCGTCTTGAAAGATTTGCAGCCCAGTAATTCGGAGAAAACAAATAGGCCTAGCTTGGGTATTCTTCAAAAAGAAATACTGGGCTACTTATTTTCCCAGAGAACTGGTGCATGAGCATTTAGCTCTATTTATTTATTTACTTATTTATGTTTAGGGACCATGAGCATGTACCTGGGCCATTTTCATGTGAGAGCGCCCTTCCAGCTAATTATGGGCTTCTATTGGGCCTTCATCAAGGCTGCATGTTATCAACAAGTGGAAAATGTGTTCCGTCATTTAAAAATAGTATGAGCTACATACGGCACGGGCACTAAAGGATCGAACCATGCAACGACTTCCAAAACATTGTGTTTGTCGTTCTACCAACACATTTATATTCAACCAACAGACGAAATATACTACTGATTGTACATTGAAAACAACAGCAGCAACAACCAGTGGCTGGGGGTGCAATGTAGCGAAGGTGCCGTAAGAGTGAAGACGCAACTCTCTTCCAAACCAAACATCAGCCATCATTACAAAAGGGCTACCAAAAAAGAACAAGTGTATCCACAAAACTAAATAAAGATCCTACTACACCAAGTGTACACATCTAACTAACTGCCCGCTTAGACGTTACTATTTATTAAGTCGTGGAGATTGGTCGACGGCTTGAACCAGATGGTGCCCGACGGGGAAACTCCACCAAATAGTCAAGTCCGATACTTGCGACCCTCTTTCCTACTTTGGGTTGCGAGCGTGGCGGCACATATCGTGGTATGGTGCATGCAGAGACACATGGTATGTGTGTACACACGCTTTTGCTCGATGAACTAAACCGCGCTGCCATCATGATCCTTGCCGAGGTTATCTCCTCGTTAATCGGATAAATCAGTCCAACAAACAGAGAGCGTGTGCTAAGGCTACTTACCACCTCCAACAAAAATTCCTAAAGGCCCGAGAAGCTGGATCCCGCTCAAAGACCTTGCAAAGGACTATGATTGTATTCCGCGAAACAACACGTCCGGTACGTGCGAACGATCATCAATCTTTCGCCATTGTCTGATCGAGCCAGGAACCACCTGCAACTGCCATGCCGCTTTTCTTTGAAAGGTTCTGGGATTAGGAAGGGTAGGGACACTAGGCGGCCTACAACATCATATCAAGTTGGAGTCAAATAAAAAAGGGCTCTTGATTTAGTCAATCTTAAGAACAGCATGTTATGAGCATGAATATTTTTTCAAGAATGTTGATGAGAATATAAGCAAGCCATCATGATATCATAAGAAAGTAACATACTGCTGTAACAGCCGTTTGTACCGATGACTGGAGTAGGCCAGCAATACGTCCAGCCATAGACGGAGTCGACAGCATAAATGAAGACCTTGTGTTCAATGGCATCAGAGAACCATGGAGGATGTATGATCCCTGCGATGGACATGCAGATTTATCCACTTACCGCAGTGACCTGTCAGATAGGCGACACCACGGTTGAAGAACGCAATTAGCCTGAAATCTTTATAATTCCCAGATCTTGTGGGCACTTGGCAGATTACAACCTTGAGCAAATCATATTTGGTATCATGTTGGCTACTGTAAGATTCCGAGTGTTCTGGGCCGTGGTGCCAAAGCAGTGCAGTGTTAATCGAAGGAAGGGGGATCAATCGCCGGGTGTGGACCTCCATGAGCATCCAGCTGCCGCGACCGTCGACGAGCACCATCCAAGACGTGTTCATGCCGACCCAGTACATACTGTTAATGTAGCTGAGACTGACGGGGATCGGATCGCAGTGGAGGGGGTTGATGCTCGCCACCCTATGATTGTTATGCTGTGTGACATGCCATTTCTGAAGATCAGGCGGCATTAGCAAGCAAGGAGCTGGCTTAAAAAGCTCCGGTCTGAGGGCTTTGAGTAAATGGTACAGCCCCGACGAGCACGCGGCGAGCGGCATGGTACTGAGATTGTCCACACGCGAAACAATGAGCTTGATTACCTCTGTGGGGAGCGAATTCCAGCCACTCTTTCGGCGGACGCTGCTCGGTTCTCGCCATTGTTAGTGCTTGGGTTTCGACGAGGGGAGGCGCCTTAGCGGGGATGGAAGCTTGGACGAGATTATGTGCGGACAAAGATGGAGAAGCGAATATGTGCTGTGGGAAGTGGACATGTGCTGATGACTACAGCATGCCGCTTGACTTACGAGACACATACCAGCAGCGTAGGGTCATATAGATGCCAGACAACTTGCTTGAGTGATCACAGTACTGGTACTCCCTATAGTACCTATACAGTACTATGCCCTAGCTTGCTAGAGTAGAGTAGTAGAGTAGGACTCTGCTCTACTACTAGCACCGGAGGAGTAGTATATTCTAATCTAAAATAGTAACAAACTTCGATGCCCGATCGTGGAACGACTACGAACCGTGCTCAAAGACCGTGTCTACATGGTGTTTGGACTTATATGCAAAACAAATAGCAAGATGCCCGTGCATTGCACGGCACACCATCATCACCAACTCGGTTTTCTATGAGAGTAGATATATATAGATATGGAATGTGCTAACGACCAGTCGACTGGTCGTTAGCAACAGATCCGCATGACTAGTTCCTACGTGATCGCTCGCTTTTCACTGATTTTTTTCCTTCTCTCAAAAACCGTGGTAAATCGCTAGTGGTTTTTTCTGGTTTTTCACCGCATAATATGAAAATAAAATAAAAGTGCTTGAAAGAGGATTAGAACCTAGGTCTATGCAACACCTATTGAGCCTAATAACCAACTAAGCCACCTTTTGTTGTTGTCTATTGTAGATAAACAATGTTATTTGAACCTTTCTTATTTCTGCCATATCAGAAAAAAAATAAAGTTTGGCTTGGTAACTTTGGCATTACCAGCGTGATAACTATGGTATGAGTAACATGATAACTATACCATGATAAGGCTGATAACTACAGTACGAGAAGGTTAAGGCATGAGGAAGTATGGTAATTTAACACATAAATTACCGATGAAAAATGTTTAAAAAACTTATTTCCCTTGGATGAAAGATACCATGGTGTTTAAAATGTACTCCCTCCGTTTGGAATTACTTGTCTCGGAAATGGATGTATCTAGAACTAAAATACGTCTAGATACATCCATTTTCGCAACGAGTAATTTCGAATGGAGGGAGTAAGATATTAGTTATCAAATCTGTGATGTATACATTATCATGCTTTTTACATAGAAATTACCAGTTGTATATTTTTCAACAAAAAATCAAAAATTATAATGGTGTTTATATGTGAGTTATCAGCTTAGTATGTGCCTATTAATAAGCTATTTACATATAAATTACCGGGGTTGCCCCCCCACCCCTCGCCACAGTCGCCACATTTACCAGGGTCGGGTACATCAATTATCAAGTCTGCGATGTGTGAGTTATCATGTTATTTGCATGAGAGTTATCGTGGTATGATTCAACAACTCCTCCCAACCTACCCCCGCCGATAAAGTTATCAGGATTGGGTACATAATTTATCATTTCTATGATGTGTGACTTATCATGTTATTTGCATAGAAGTTACCGTGGTATGTTTCAATGGCTGCCCCCAAACCCCAACCCCACTGACAAAGTTACCAGGACTGGCTACATAATTTAATGCCTATGATGTGTGAGTTATCATATTATTTGCATAGAAGTTATCGCGGTATGTTTCAATGACTCCCCCACTCCGGCCCCTCCGACAAAGTTACCAGGACTGGTACATAATTTATCATGTTATGATGTGTGAATTATCATGTTATTTGCATAGAAGTTACCGTCGTACGTTTCAACGACACCCCTACCCCGACCCCTCCTACAAAGTTATCAGGTCTACCATGTATGAGTTATCATGTTATTTGCACATAAGTTACTGTGGCATGTTTCAGCGACTTGCCCCACCCCCATCCTCGCCGACCAAGTTATCAGGACCGGGGTACATAAGTTATCAGGTCCGCCATGTTTGAGTTATCATGTTATTTGCGCAGAAGTGACCATGGCATGTTTCAGCGACTTGCCCCATCCCCACCCTCGCCAACCAAGCTATCAGGACCGGGGTACATAATTTATCAGGCCCATCATGTTTAAGTTATCATGTTATTTGCACAGAAGTTACCGTGGTATGTTTCAACAACCCCCCCCCCCACCCACACCCTCGTCGACAATTTTTTTTAGGGCCGGGGTACATAAGTTATCAGGTCTATGAAATTTGAGTTACCATGTTATTCACACGAAAGTTAACGGGGGACAATTCATCACTCCCCCTGGGTCGGTCAAGTTAGCAGGAACGGGGTACCTAAGCACGGAAAAAAATCGAACACTAAATTAACTCGTTTTTATGCATACATAGTAGAGGAGACATGTTAAATAGCCCATTTACTTTCTTTTGTTCAAGAAAGGGATCGTAGGTCAGGTGGCAGGCTAGTTGAGTTGGCTCACTAGTGGTGCAAGGATTGAATCCTCTCTTGTTCACACCAGTTTTTGCGTGAAAAAATTTCGAACGAAAAAAGATCTAAAGAGGGAAAAAATGGATCGGGAGGAGAGCAAGAAAATCGGATCTGGAGCGGATCATGCGTGCATGCAACAGAGAAAATAAAAGGAAACTGTGGCACCAAAAATGCAGAGAAAAAAAAGTACTAACATTGGCACTTGATGAGTGAATCAAATGATGACGTTGAAAACAATTGTTGGCATTAAATGGGATGGCTGCACGGACAATCAAATGGAAGAAGTGAATGGCTTGAAATTAATTTCATGAATCAACGCACAGGAACAAGCAAAATAATGGTGTCTTAATTATGCTGACGTGGCTCTGTAGGGTCAAGTATGACGACTATCGTTTACCTTACAAAAAGATGCGTAGTGGTGTGGTGGTAGGCTGCTGTAGGTCTTCTCTTGGATACCTCAGTTCGATTCCAGACCGCAGCAATTTTTTCCTCGCCCATGATGGCAGTTTTGTGGAAAAAAAAGAAGAAGCGGGAGCAATCCAGTCGTTCGTGCCTGTTGCAAACGACCAGTCGACTGGTCGTTAGATTTCTCGTATAGATATAGATAGATAGAGACTAGGGAGTACTAGTAAGGACACCATCTACTGCTTCGTGTGCTACTCCTCAGCTCCATTCGGCGGCCGAACGCCCCTACAGCCACTCCCTCCTGCGGCCCATTCGGGGGGCGCTGTTGAAACTGGGAGCGACTCGCGATCGCCGGCAGCCACGACTTCACCGACGACGACTTCTTCCCCAACCTCGGCAACCTCTTCCTCAACGACATGGGCGACAACCTCAGCGCCAACGGTGCTGCTCCCATTGCACCGTATGTGTTTCTGTCCTTCCTGTTCGAAATCATGGTAGAATTCATGTTTCTACTCTGTATCCTACTACTATGCTAGTCCACATGATTAGTTTCATCTCTGTTATAGCTGTCATGATTTATTTTGTGCTTATTGGGATTAAATCTCGTAGTAACTTGCTCACATATTCAACTGGCGCAACGTCCCCTACAGCCACTCCCGTTTCATGGACGGCCTGGTCGATGCCTCCAAGGAGCCCTTCGTCCACTGCTATGAGTGCCCGATGCCGTTTTGTGGCTCGCCGGTGGACATGGTGCATCACCTCATGGATGCTTGCAGCAGTCACTGCTGGCCCTTGGCGGAGAACATCAAGTACGACACGTGATACCGGTTCACCATGCCGGAGTCGCTGGAGGATCACCGCCGCCTGCTACTCTCGGAGGAGGACGGTAGCGTCTTCCTCTTGATCGTGGGCACCGGCGAGGCCCGCGCAGGCCGCCGCCCCATCTTTGTAGCGTGCGTCAGGGGCGTCGCCGCTGATGCTGACACTGACACGAGGCAGATGTACGGGTGCAAGGTCAATGTTACTACCCCTCTAGGTCACGTGGGCGGCGAAACTGGCCTCATCGGACTGACTTGGAATCTAGGGAGCTGGGACTATCCCGCCAATGTGGACTTGGAAAACCCATGGCATCCGTTCTATCCTTTACCAGCCGGCTCGGTGCACGGGGACTCCAGGGAGGTTCACCTGGACATACGCATTATCAAGTGCATTTAGAAAACATGTAGTGTGTGTGTGGGCGCTTATGGCGCGTGTCTTTGCCGCTTTTGATTCTGTAAGCTTGTCGTTAAACTTGAGTGGCTTTCGCTGCAGTCCTTCCTTTGAACTGCTCCTCTCAGTGAGCTGATGTAAGACACTTTGGGTTTCATTTGATAATGGAACCAGGGAGAATCCTCCCTATTCTTCTAAAAAATACGCATTATCAAGTTAAATGTTGATCATTAGTCTTCGCCAATGTAATCCATTGCCTAAGCATGTGGAGACTTCCATGCGTGATCTTGCTCTATTGGAGTATCGCGCATAAATAAAAGTGTATCCGCTTATGGTTTAGTCTAGAATCTTCCATGTTTGAATTTTTACTACAAGATCGGTGAAAGACTTACGATGAACCATTTCTTACATCTCCTCTCGCCCCTTGCAAGTCATCCCGATTTAATCCCTCCGCCTAGGTGTATAAGGGAATGGTTAATATTACTTAATAGTATAGCCAACTGTTGACTATAAGAAAGTGCCATGTCATCTGTAGCCAACATGTATAACAATCGATACTCAAAAACTAATTTTAAAGATCATTTCTTGCAAAGCACAATAAGTGTTATTTCTTCACAAGTTTTGAATGCAAAGTTGAATAGTTGAACGCTTTTGTTTGCAAAAGATACCTTTTTATCTATTTCACCCGGATGTTTGTGAGCTCTAGAGATGAGATAATATCCGAAGAAACCTATCGATACCCGTTACACATGAGATGACCCCCACATCCTTTGTGAAAATAAACAACTCCCCGATCAATGCATTTCACTCTTCGGTGCAACGCACGGGCACCTTACTACTATAGATTAGTACGACCAAAAATTGAACTAACATTATATATAGTACGATAAATACTGATGCATGTCACCTAAAATTATATCATTTAAAACTATGTTCAAATACGAATCGAACGATATAGTTTTTGTTGACATGCACTAACATTTTGTCAGTTAAATCTTCAGTCAAATTCAATGGGGGACTAATAAACCACGACCGATGTAGTACAAGTGTAGAGGGCTGTGCTGCATGGGAGTCTCACCTCTCACCCCGCTCGTGGCACGGCAGTAAAGCCGTCGTATCACAAAACCCAACTACTCCCAGTAATAAATGGCCTGGTAAAATAAACGGACAAGCAACCATCACATCCCTCCGTCTTTTTTGCATTTCATCTCTCTGCATTTACTTTCTCCGGTTCATCTCCCACGCTCGATCCGTAGCTACTACTCCTAGGGCCATTTCTTTTGGCGGCTTCCCCAGCTTTTCCCACAAGATTAGTCAAAGTGGAGAGTAACAATGAGGCGCCTCACTCATTTATTTGGGCTTCTAAACTACTACTTCGTCCTGGTTTATTCCTCACCATTGTAATTTGTGCTAAATTTTGACCAAAGATTTAACTGATAAAATGTTACTCAAAACACTTAGGCGCGGTGCATCTAGGTGTGGAAGTCATCTTATGAAAACCAAATAATCCGAAAACACTTAGGCACGGTGCATTAACTTCTACCTCGTTTCTTGTTTCTTGACATATCAACCAATAAGAGATAAAGAGTGTGCATGCTTTTAATGACTTGAGATATCAAACACGACATGCAGTGGTTAGTTCATTGCATGCAATACTATTAATTAGCAAATAAACATTAACGTTTCTCATTTTCTCCTCCTCCTTGGTCGCGGTGCACAGAGAAATAACCACAGAGAAGGAAGTTAAAAGTAAACAATCAAACGAGCATTTTTGCATTTGTTTTGCATTGAATCGTTTCACAAGCTTGACTAGTGCTGTTTTTCCACTTTTACAAAAACCACATCGTAATGTTCAAATGTGCATTTGCACGTACATAAGTAATAGTAGTACTCCTCCGCCTAGGTGTACAAGTCTTCCTCCTTCTTGGTCACCGTGCACAACCAAAGATGACTTATTGACCGACGGAGGGAGTAGCACACCGCAAGCATATATCGAGAGAGACGTAGTCCGATAGTATACAAGAAATTTTGTGCTATATGCACGCATTTGCAAAATGCGTAATAATACACAACATTTCCAAACTTTCCTTTTACATACTTAATTAAGGACGCTAAAATTCTGAACGCTCGATTTATCATTTGCGCCCCAAAACTAATGAGATCGCTTTATGAAACAAAAATTATACTCTCCTAAGAGCCATGGCGCCGCAGAGCGCTTATGCGCGCGCCACGAGTGCCCCGGTGCGCGGTCCGCTTCCACATACCGACACAATGCCTCTTCCTCAGCCTCGCAACTCGCAAGGTGATGATTGGCGGCTTGCCGGCGGGCGAGCACGATCTCACCGGTTTGGTGATCTGGCGCCAACAGGTACTCCTCCTGGCTGGAAGCGTGCACTCGGTCCACGTACTACGAAGCGTAGATGAGGCGCTTGGGCCCGACTGCACTCAGGGCATTGGCACGGGCGTCCTCCGCCACCCTCACGGCCCTCGCACGAGCCTTCTGCCAAAGAACCAATTGCTTGACTCTCTCGGACGCGACATAGATCTCCCAGAAAGCTTGTTGCGCGGTGCGCTTCTCTTCCTCGGCTTTCTTCTCCGCCTCTATTTTGGCGCGCTTTACTGGAGGCAAAGCCTCCCACAAGGCGACATCCATTTATTTCCAAAGCTCCTCAAGGCTGGGGGGCTCGGCGGGCGGCGCGGCATTCTCCTCGTAGCGGGGAGCCAACGCGTCCTCCGACGCGCGTGCCAGCAAGATTAAGAACGCCAACGCGTCCACCTCGACGCGTCGCGGTGAGGACCAGAACACCGACGCGTCGCATCGCGGCGAGGAGCGGAACGCCGACACATCCTCCTCGACTAGTGGCGGCGAGGAACGGAACGGCGACACATCGCATAGCGGCGAGGAGCGGAACACCGACGCGTCCTCCTCGACTAGTGGCGGCGAGGAACGGAAAGGCAACACGTGACCGTCCGCGCGGTGCAGTGAGGGGCTCCTAGGGCTTGGGAGGGGAGATGCCATGGTGGTCGACGTGAGAGGAAGGGGGAGGAGATAGCGATGAACGTGAACGTGAGGCTGAGGAGATATCGATGTCGTGGGAGGCGCAGTATTTATAGCGAGCAATGGCACACCTACGTAAGATATGGACTGAGCTGCACTGACTTAACTGCAGGTCCAGTTGCATCACTGACATGTGGGCCAGTACACAAAAAAACAACACAAAAATAAATAAAGAAAAAAAAATAAAAAAGCCTACCTACTAGGCCAGAGCGGCCTGCATACGACTAGAAACCCAACCTGTTGTTGGGCTGTGATGCAGCCCGCAAAGGCTGGCGTGGCCCACAGGCAGAAGAACACGAGGCCCAAGAGGGCCTGCTTTGGAGAGGAGCTCGAGAGAGCGACCGCACGGGGTTTATAAACCAAAGCGGTCTCGGCTAGCGAGGTGGGACTAAACTTGCCAAGATCAAGACTCGCTAAATAAGATTCTTTTTAGTACCGGTCGTGGCACAAACCGGTACTAAAGGGGTCCTTAGTACCGGTTTGTGCCACCACCCGGTACTAAAGGGGGTCGCTCTCTTGGCTGGTTAAAATCTGGCCTTTAGTACCGGTTGGTGGCACAAACCGTACTAAAGGCCCTCCTATATAAACAACACTTATGAAAATTTCAGTTTCTCATCCGCTTCTTCTCCTCTCGCACCGCCGCCTCACGCCTCAGACGCCTCCATCCTCGTCGCCACCTCGCCGCCGCCCGTCCCGTCGCTGCCGCCGCCTCGCTGCCCCTGTCCCGTCGCTGCCCCTGCTGCCACCTCCGCCTGTCCCGCCCGTCCCTGTCGTCCCGTCCCAGCGCCGGCGCCGCCAGAGGTCCTCGCTGCTGCCGCCGCCTCGCCCATCCGCCCCGTCCCTCGCTATCGCCGCCCAGCCCCTGTCCCCGCTGTCGTTATCCCGCTGCTGCCCGTGCTGCCGCCGTCCCTCATGCAGCGCCCTCTGCTGCCCTCGCCACGCCTGCGCGCGCACACACACACACACATACATTTTTTGTTTTTTATTTATACAAATAGTTAGAAATGTTAGAATTGTTAGAAATTTTTCTGTTTTTTAGTTATAGAAATAGTTATAAAAAAGTTAGAATTGTTAGAATTTTTTCTGTTTTTTAGTTATAGAAATAGTTATAAAAAAGTTAGAATTGTTAGAAATTTTTCTATTTTTTAGTTATAGAAATAGTTATAAAATGTTAGTTATATATATAGAAATGTTATATATTTTTTTTTTCTGTTTTTTTAGTTATAGAAATATTAGAAATGTTATAGAAATGTTAGTTATATATAGCATTGTTAGAAATGTTATAGAAATGTTAGTTATATAGAAATGTTAGAAATTTAGTTTATCAAAATCCAATCATTAAAAAAATATTACTTTTTGCAGGCATATAGCTAGTATTTGTTCTCGACGATGCCCGACCCGCATCCTCGCCGTCGACACGCCTCATGACGACGTCCGGCCGACCCATGTCCGGACTGGCTCACTGGCTGGCACCGGAGGTGCTGCTCGAGGGGCGTGCCGCTTGATGAGGAACCCGCCCGGGTCCCGCTGCCGACCTCGATCTCGCTTTGGTGGCGTCACAGGCCGCTTTTGGGCGCTGGAGGAGCTGCCCAGCCGGAGGTGGTACGTCGCCGTGTCGTGGAGGAGGACGAGCACGCCCATCGCTACATGGTTGCGTTAGAGGGCGGCAGTTCTCCAATACCCGGCAGCTTCTTCAGGATCTCACTTCAGCTATGATCCCGTGAGGGTTCCTTCTTTTGGGTGTCCACCGCCACGCAGCAGAACCGCGAAAGTGTCCTAGATTCTTCTCGTAGTATTCGATCTTTATTAGCTACCTAGCAAGTGATGTATTCGATATTATATCTATTATTCGAGACGATGTATTCGAGATTATATCTATTGTTCGAGACGATGTATTCGAGATTATATCTATTATTCGAGACGATGTTTTCGAGATTATATCTATTATTAGAGACGATGTATTTGAGATTATATATATTATTCGAGACGATGTAATTTGAATACTAAATTGTTTTATATTTCTTTTGGATTAGTTAAATAAAAGCTATGGCGGACAATACCGGCAGAGAGGGAGAACAGGCCATGTTCGATATGATACACCATCCTCACGAGCCAGATGATGATCAGAATGAAGAAGATTATGACGGCTCCGAATTTCTAAACAACACCGGAGAGGGTGATATGATATTCGATCGCGACGACCGAATTGATGAAGTCATGAACTATGATTATGATGATGACGAAGAAAATGTTGATCATGAAACAACAAAGACAGGTGAGGTATATATATTTATATAAGCAGGCATCTGGTGATCATCACATGTTTTAAATGACTTGAAGATATATTAACGAATCGATCTTTGTTCATTCAGCCATCTGGATCGTGCAAATCTTCAGGCAAAAGGATGAAACGAGGCCCGAACAAAAAGTTGAAGGAGGGCGTAAAGTACAATATCGAGGCAATCAGACCTAATGGCAAACCATTACGCCTAAGAAGATTGCAGACAAGTTCGTTCGTCAGTGAGGAGTTCTTGTGAAGGACCAACTCCCAATCAAACTTCAAGAATGGAGAGAGCCAGCAAAGCCACGTCCAGATGTTACTTTTGTCGACAAAAAACAAAAAGATCTGCTTTGGGATACTCTCATGGAACATTTCACCCTACCAGATCATTTCACGTATGTATGTGCGAGAAAGTCAAGGACGCTGCTCTTAGGAAGATGGCGGTTGCATTCAAGAACCACAAGAATCGTGAATGGGACAAGTACGTCAAGGAAGGAAGGAAGACTCCAGTATTCGAGGGAACACTAGAGAACCAACGTGCTCATTGGGACGATTTTGTGAAATTCAAGGATTCGGAATTAGCTCAGGAACGGTCGAGAATAAACAAGAAGAATGCCGAAAAACGGATAAGTTCCATAAGTCAGGCTGTGGCTGCGCGGTGGCAATGCCTAAGTGGGATAAGTCCGAGAAAGAGATGGAGGATGCAGTGTCACTCCGTTATTAAGAGCTGCCCCAGTGCGTGGACTTGGTTATATGCGCATGGGGGAGTTGGACCCAAGATGCAATGTTTCGACGAAGGCAAGTCTGAAGGGAGCCGACGATGCGATACTTGTTGCAATAGAAGAGGCACGATCGGGGGTGTTCCAGCCCAACAGAGAGAACGACGAGCTTACGTGTGCCCTGGGAAATCCTGAACACCCGGGAAGAACACGAGGCAAGGGCGCTATTCCGTTGTATGAGGGGTTTTCAGACTGGAACACCGACTATAGAACCCGTGCGAGAAGGAAGATTGCGGAGTAGAAGAAGAGGAAGATGGAGGAGGAGCAGAGGAAGCGGGACTATGAACGCCTTCAAGGCCTAGAAGCAAGTCAAGCGGAATTGGCAAATAAATTCCAGCGGCAAGCAGGAGCAGATCAACTCACTTACCCAAAGCAAAGGGGTCTCAAAGAATGCAGCAGCAGCTAGCGGATGATCCAGATTGGATAGCACCGCCCCATCCATGCCGAGAAGGAGCGTGGGTTCCGCCCTGGACAATGCAATGCTGGGTAGATACCCCGTGGATGACATCACGGAGAACACTAACTGCGAGCTAAACGTCAAAATCAAGAACATATCCATGAAGGTGGCGGACGCCATTGCTTTTACAAATCCCCCCGAGGCAACCTTCCATTGCAACCCGATTCCAGCGGGCTATGCTCGTGTCTTGGTTGATGAGGTGGTGGACCCATATTCGGAGCTACAGCTTGACATTCCTGGAGGTGACGACGAGCACTTTCTCGGAGAGGCCAAACATCGTATCATCCTATGGAAAAAGGATTGCATCATCTTCAAGGCCACCGACACCGTCGCCCAACTCCTCGTCAAGTCCACCACCGAGTCAGCAGACTCCCGCCTCCCGCAAGTCCACCAAGTCCGCAAAGTGTCAGCCACCTCCTCCAAGTCCGCAAAGTGTCGCCATCGCTCCTCCTCCAAATCTGCCACAGCGTCGATGTCCACCTCCTCCAAGTCCCAAGACAACCTCAGCCACTCCTCCTCCAAGTCCGGCACAGCTGAGCCCACCTCCTCATCCAACTCAGCCCGTCACACCGCCTCCGCCGCCAAGAATCGCAGAAGAGACACCTGCAGCTATGGTGCGAAGCGGCACGAGTCGAGGTAGTACAGAAGTACAAAGGAGGCAAGCAATATATATATGGTCCAAGCCTCATGCCTCTTCCGCAGAGGCCTTATGACAAGTCCGAGGAGGAAAACGCAGCCATATCGAAGGCCGAGGTGGAAGCCCATTTTGCACCGAAACAACCACCGCCACCAAGGGAGAAAGTGCCCGAGGAAACGATTGACCACTTCATTCGTATGGCTCAACCACCAGCTCCCAAGCCTGTTCACATAGACTATGAGCGCCACATCAGGAAGTTAAATCGAGCACGTCTACGTAAGGAGGCAAGCCCGGGATCGAGCAAACAACAAGCAGCTGTCAAAAAATGCGGAAAACCATTCCCACCGGGAGAACAGCGCGAATCGATCCTCGCTTGTTTTGCCAACAACACGTGATAAAGACGCTGTACCCAATATATTGTGGGCAAACAGTTTTTGTTCCCGAGGTGGGCAATGTGGTAATAACCAAGGACCATATAATGCAGCTGAAGTTCTCAACATCATCATTGGACAACTCCTCGAGATCGAGCCCATGCACGTGGCTTACAGAGGATGAAATAAAATGGAAATATGTCCGGCCAACCTTTGGTCGAGCTGCATAAGGTCAAGAACCTCCCAATGAGAATGTATGAATTGCATCAATGGTACATGAACATTACCAAGATTTCCAATCGAGAGTCCTCATGGTGAATGTCAAGGAGGAGCATTACTTCCATGAGAAAGCTCATCCGCTGAGTATTCTCGAACTGTTTCATTATACAATCAAGACGCACTCGAAAATCTATCGCGATTGCTATTGTCTCAGAAGTGATTTCTTTCGTAATTTAAGTCTCAAGCTAGCTGTAGTGATCCTTTTGATCAATCATTACCTGTAATTATCCTCACTATATTCTTTTCTGTGGTATTATGCAGGATGAAGATGTATGAAATGAGAAAAGGTGGATGCTTTGGCATTGGGTTCATTGACCCAAACACCGTTAATGAATACACATGGCTAATAAATCCACATCATGAAAATGACGTAGAGGACAATATGCTAGAGTTCTTGAAGCGCCTCAAATACAATGAAGATATACTATTTCCTTACAACTTCCAGTGAGTCACACTGTCTTGTACTACAAATTCTCTGTTTTGCCTACTAGCTAGCTACATGTTTTTTGCTTACATATGCCCGCTTAATTAAGACATGCAAACGTGTGTGCATGCAAATTTCACTGGATCTTGTGTATCATTAAAGTTGACGCCGGAGCAGTTGAAATACTGGACTCACTACTCAAAGCAAATACTGACTATAACATCTTGTTTGGGATAGTCAACAGGTAATTTCAATCATTATTAACTATATATCTCGCCAATTTAGTTCGCTATTTCATGATATGAACTATTTAATAACCCCTTTATTCATTTTCTTTGTCGGCAAGGGCAGGGCTTGAGCAAGGTTCATCAACGCCATGGAAGGCGTAATGGAAAAAAGCTTAAATGGTTTTGACCCAAGGTAAGTAATTATAGTACTAGCTAGCTAGCTAGCTGCCATCTCTTTAATTATCATGCTTGATTAATTATTATCTCGATCAAATTCCATTCTCGTAAAGGCCTCAAGCAGCGCGCAGGGACTGATCTCTGTGCATTTCAAGGCTTATAGAACATTCGCATGATGGCGTCCAAAGGAGTAGATCTCAAAGACAGAATGGGTACGCTTGTCGTAACACTATTCACAATTTTTACACCATTATCGATATCTAGTCACACAACTAATACACATGCATATTGATCTCCTTCTTAACAGTTCAAAGAGGTGCGGAGAAGCTCCTAGAAACGGAGCGCCGAGAAGCACTTCAAGAGGAAATAGCGGATTTTTGCTCACCAGTGTCATAAACCAAGGAGAATACTATTACCCGCTACCATGAACCACTTCCGATTGTCATCGTGTTCAAGGCACCAATTAGGCTAATGCCACTGGCTCCGAAGGCAACATGCATATGTAGGAGAAATTGTATATAGCTATACATGTGTGTATGTGTGAATTAATTAATATGGTGGTTTGTGAGACATTGATGATATATATATGCATGATTGGTTCTACTAGAAATTATATATATATATATATATATATGCATAACGTGTACAATGTGTAGTATCGTAAAATACCAGCAAAACAAAAAAGAATTAAAATGGAAACACAAAATTAAATGAAAAAGAAATCATAAAACTAAAAAAAACCCAAACCTTATAGTACTGGTTGGTCTTACCAACCGGTACTAAAGGGCTCCAGGCCCCCGGAACTGGCTCGTGCCACGTGGTTGCCCTTTAGCACAGGTTCGTGCTGAACCGGTACTAAAGGGGGGGGGGCCTTTAGTGCCCACACTTTAGTGTCGGTTATGGAACCGGCACTAAAGGGCCTTACGAACCGGTGCTATTGCCCGATTCTGCATAGTGTTGGCAGGGCCTAGAGAGGTGTGTGTGTGTGTGTGTGTGTATTATGTATTCGAGAGAGGCATGGATAGAGGGGCCGATGCGCGGGGGGGGGGGGGCGTGGGAGAGATAGCACGAGAAATGAGAGTGGTCTAGAGAGAGAGACGAATATGACGTCACGACAAGAGATTCCATTCCCTTGAGTGTGTATATGCAAGGGGGGAGGGAATAGAGGCACCAGGAGAAATTTTCTGTGTGTGTGGTGTTTGTGTTGGTATGTGTGGGTGTGAGAAGATAATGAGACGTGGGGGCAGAGGGTGTGTCACCGCGTGAGGTCCGGAGGGTCAAGGTGAGGCCCTTCGTTCGGTTCCGTCCTGCGCCACATTGGTCGGCCCATGACACATTTAGGAAGACCCATGGATGACTAGTCGTACAAGACAAAGATAGCAGAACTGTGAAGGACTCTGTGTCCACTGACAAAACCGGCTAGGATTTGTAACCCTAGGTTCTCGGACTAAGGTAACCCCTTTACCTCTGATATTACTATTCATCCAACCTAACTTTAAGGGGCATCCTACAGAATGCTCTGCTAGAATCATACTCGTCGATTAGGAAGAGAGGTGTGAGACAATGCGTGAGAGACAGGCGTAAAGATAATGTGCGTACATGAGATAGCAGGCAGGTCCATGTATATAGAAAGGGTCGATGAGGATTGTGCGTGTGTATGTTTGCAAGAGGAAGAGTGCTTGTGATAAAGGTTAGTGAAAACAGTTGTAAATGGTTACGAGAAGGAGGGAGGGTTATATCTAGAGCATGTGTGCGAGAAAGACACCTCGGGAGAGAGTGTGTGAGCATGTGTGAGAGACCACCGATGGAGAGTGAAACTACACGTAAAAGACTGCTCTACACATTGATTAAAGATATAAATTGTATCCAAATATTAGGATGGGATCATGATATATTCAATTCGCGTAAGGAGCGGTCATTGATCCATCAGACATCTAGATTCTATCGAATTTGAGCATGTCTATGTTATTATTCGACACAATTGATCCACATAGTTAGTATTTTGAACTCCAGACAATGCATCGCTTTAGCAATCGAATATAAACGTGAGTATAGTTCATGTTGTGTGTGTGTAAAGCACATTATACATACGAAAGTTACACAATGGACATTATAAATAGCTACTTATGAACTATCATACATTTGAATTTAACTTAAGGTGGTTTAAAAAAATCAAATTCAACATGAAGTCAATTCAATTATTTGAATTTGATATCATGGCACTTTTAAACCATACCTAAATTATGGGGGCACCAATCTTTGCTCTGATTTTGTACATAATAGCATATGTAGTTGTGTACAAAATAGATTCAAATTTAGCTCCTCCATTCCAAAATAATCGTAGTTATAGGATTTTCAAGTGTCAAAATTTCAAAAATAAGCAGATAATTTAATGAGGTTTTCAAACATACAAGGTCAAATATAACGTTGTCTATTTAGGTCAATCCTCATAGTTCAAGAGTACTCTTAACGTGAATGCTTTTGTTTCAAAATTTCGAACGAAGCGCCAAAAGAGCCTCTACTCGCCCGAAATCGGGTGAGACCAATGTTTGGTAGTATAAGGTAATTACTTTTCTAATAACTCCGACCCATGAAACCTACCAGCCCGGCGTCGAAAGGTCTAAACCGGGGTAGTTTTGTAGCTTCATCTAGACGCCACGCAACCGCCTCCGAAAAACATTCATACACAATGGCCGCCTAAGCACACATGCGCGCGGCCGAAATCGCTCCCGCCCACTATTTGGGACACCTGGGATTACCATCCTACCCCCGACCCATAGTAGGTCCGAAATTTAAGAGGGGGGCAAAGTTTGTACTTTCCCCAAATTTCAAACAAGCGCGTCCCATCTTCTGTTCAAAAAAGCCAAAAACAAGCGCGTCCCAGACCGAAACATGGTTCCCCCCCACCTGTCCGATTCCCAATTCGTACTCCGTGGGCACCAAAACTACCTCTCCACCAACCGCGAAATCCAGGCGTCCTCCGTCCGCCACCCCATCCCACCCATCAACCGCCGCCCTCCTCCATCACGCCGGAGCCGATACCCCGACGTCGTCATCCACCACAACCTCAACCGCAACGCCCACCACAGCTAGTAGTTGAAGCCGAGGCCGAGATATCCATACCCGAGCCAGTTTAACCACGCCGTCCTGCGCCTCACTGCTGCCGCTCCAACTTCGCCACCCTCCACCGCACCGGAGCTGTTCCTGCTACGCCGTCCTTCGCCGCCTCGGATCTGGTTCCCCTCCGCCGACATACGGCCACGGCAACACAGTCAACAATTTGGCCATGGGTTCGTCCAAGCCTGCACCCTCCAGAAAATCAGTTTCCCCGATAAAAAGAAGAAGATCGGCACGACATGTGGAGGTGACCACACCGGCAACCGAAGAAGGTACTCTTCTTCCCTTATTTGTGCAAATCTTACGTCTCTGCTTGCACGGTATTCATCCCACAGAAGACACTAGTTGATCGCTTCTTCTTGATACTAGATGTTCCTAGTAACTCGCGATGCACAAGGTTTCTCCTCATATACTATTTCACCTTAGCTAGAGGTCCGTCGCCCCCCTGAATTTCAATTTCTGGCCAGTTGATTCCCAATTAACGGAAGCATTCCCCGGTGTAACAGGCGCTAGTATGACTATTACACCGGGGAAGCAGCGCCTTGGTGTTTATCTTAGGGGCGTGTGCGGCCTAGAGCTACTGGCGCCCGATCTGGAGGTCCGCCGGGATTAAAGGGATGGCCTGGGGGCACTGCCAAGCACGGTGGTGGTGTGAGGTCGATGGGAGGGCGAGGCGGCGGAGGCAGGGGTCTGGGCCGGTGGTCGCTGGCGGTTCGAGAAAGATCGTCAACAATGACTGGCGGGAGGTAGACAAAGGCCATCTGCCCGTTCCTTATAGATCGGTCGGTTCATTAAAAAACCGACTGACCTATTTTTTTTCAGTCGACTGTTATCTTAGATATGACCACATGTGGTGGTGTGCTGGAGGAGTACCTGCATTTCCTGTGCTCATATATTACAAAATCATACGGAGTAGAATCTAATTTTGTTTGCCATGCAATGTTGTAGAGCTATCATATGTCTCCTGTCATTTATTTTTTAGCCACCTACTATCTGCTACTTTTACAGTGCACTAGTTCTGCACACACTTCACCGATACTCTCACTATTGTGTTTTTATGCAAGGGTATTTCAGAGTTTGCCGAAAGAGAAGCAAAAAAGAAAAGAGACAAGTCATGCTAGCTTTCTACGCGGATAGGCACGACACGTTACAACGTTATAAAGAGTGTAGTGTCAGTAGATGGAGACGGTAAACATAGCTCTGGAGTTGATGACCTCGCTCGCAATGAACCACCATCCCAGGTGCTTGCTTTAACTTCGCGGTGTCATATGTGGTTGCATGTTCCATATGGTGTCTAGCTTGTATTCGAAAGGCCGAAGTCAGTCTTTATTAAGATAAGGAAAGATATTTTTTACATGAACCACCATCCCTTGAACACCAGAAGACAAATAGCTAGTCAGGGTACTGGCCGAGCCAGTGACAAGCCCAGCAATGCTAGGCATCACCTAGAAGCCAACTAAAAAGCCGAGATGGTGGCGAAGCAGCCTGCCTCCCACCAGGCTCTCAGGTCCTAGATGATCATGTTCACCACTCCAGCCGGATGTCTAGCTTGTATTGCTTCCAATTTGGTTAAATTGCATCTGCTTAGCTTACACATTATACCTTTGAATATGACATGCCTTTCTGTTTTTGGTACATACTAGTACATCTATGTATTAACCATGTTCTTACATCAAACTAATGTTCTTGTGTATCCCTCATCAATCACTTATGACGAGGCAGGCAGGCAAGGGGACTACTCCGCATTTAAAGAATGCAGCGTCAGCATCCCGACTTGATTCTCAAGAAACAGAAATGCTAGATGAAGATAGTGAACGTAGCTCTGTAGTTGATTACAACATTTCCCCTACACTAGCATCGCAGGTGCTTGCTCTAACTTGGCAGCGTGATATGTGGTTGCATGTTGCATATGGTGTCTAGATTGTAATTCTTCCAATCTGGTTAAACTGCATGTGCTAGTCTGCTTAGCTTATAGTACATTATACCTGTTAATGTTACATGCCTTCCTGTATTTAGTACATAGTACATCTGTATATTAAGCACATCCTTACATAAAACCATTGTTTTTTTGTATCCCGCATCAATCAATATGACGAGACACCTTTAGTATAAGCAGTGCGATATTAGTTGCATCTTTCATATGATTTATAGCATGCGCTGCTTCTAATTTGTTGAAATTCCATTTATGATGGGACACTTTTAACTTGGCAGAGTCATATTGGTTGCATCTTTCATGTGGTGTCTAGCTTACATTGCTTCTTATTTGCTGGAATGGTTTCTTCTTAGTTTACACAAACAGTTGTGAACATGCCATGCCGTCCTGTTTTTCGTACATATTCCATCCTGGTATCATGTGTTTGCCTTACATCAAAATAGTGATTGTCAGTATCATGCATGAATGAGTTCTGAAGAGAGAATTTTATTGCTTTTTCTTGTCGTTTTACTTGACAATTCAAAATCAATAAAGCAGAAGGAAGTTAGCAAGGCAACGGATAAAGGTGCTCCTTCCGAACAGAGGGCCTCTACAGTTTCTACTCCTCCACACCCCCAAGATGATTTCCAAGACAACACATGCATAGACACTCAACAAAGCTGTGTTTATGATGAGCACGTCTCCCCTATTGCAGCATCACTGGTGTTCCCTCTAACTTGGCACTGTTATATGTTGTTGCATGTTATGTGTGATGTCTAACTTGTATTGCTTCTAATTTTGTTGAATTCCATCTGCTTACTTTACACATTATACTTGAATAAGACGCGTGTTCCTGTTTCTAGAACATACAATATCTGTCTATCACACCATGTTCTTACATCAAATTACTACTGTTGTGTAACCTACAACAATCACTTATCATAAGACACGTTTGACTTCGGAGTGTGATATAGGTTACATCTCACATTCTTTTCTAGCTTGTACTACTAATTTGTTGAAATGGCACTTATGACGAGACAGTTTTAACTTGGTAGAGTGATATTCGTTGCATCTTTCATATGGTGTCTAGCTTTCATTGCTTCTAATTTGTTGAAATGCCTTCTCCTTAGTTTACACATCATAAGCTGTGAATATGCAATGGCACTAATGACGAGAGACCTCTAACATGGTAGTGTGATGTTGTTTGCATCTTGCATATGATTTATTTCTTGTACTGCTTCACATTTGTTTAAATGCCATTTATGATGAGACACTGTTAACTTGGCAGAGCGATATTTGTAGCATCTTTCATATGGTGTCTACCTTCCATTGCATTGCTTCTAATCTGGTGAAATGTCTTCTTCTTAGTTTACACATCACAATTCTGGTTATCTGCTCCGTCCTATTTTTCATACATGTTACATCCTCCTATCATGTGGTTGTCTAACATCAAAGTTCAGTTTTTCTGCATCATGCATCAATTTGTTCTGAAGAACTAAATTGTTATTCGTTTTTCTTGTCGGCTTGACTTAACATGGCACAGAGAAAGAGGAAGAAACACAGAATGGCAGGGAATGAGAAGCGGATGAATCCTGCAGATTCTGCTGGTACTGATGGTGCAATAGAAGGTCAAAGTCCAGCGGAAAATTCTACAAATACGGCATCCCATGCTACACGAGCTGCAAAAAAAGGCAAACAGAAACAAATAGCTGCCACCAAACAAGCAGAGACATCCCTAGTTCTTGCAACACCTACCACAAGATACTACCGGTGCACGAGTTACTTACTGTAAGGCCAATTGAGCTAGCAAGACGTTCCCAAGCTCCCTTGCCACTGACACTACTTCCCAAGCACTCTTGACACAAGATGAGTTGGCAATATCGATGAACCTTGTGAGCTTCAACAGCAAGAAGGTAGTTCTGGAGTCAAGTTACAGCTTGCATGCTTCTTTATATGTAGTCTCACGCTTGATGTACACTAACACTTCCTATGTTCATTGTTGGACTAGCACCTAGGCACAAGAGGAAACAAACATCGTGGATAATGCTCGATAGGTTAACTAAATCTAGAGGAGGAAGAATGGAGATCCGTTTTGAGGCAGGTTTAAAAGGCCACGTGATGCTCTGAGTCAGCCAAGTTAGTATCGAGCAGCGGTTGCCGTTAGGTGTCATGTATGTATCCTTCCAACATGGATTCAAGACAGAATGACAAAGACGAAACCCGTTCAACACCTTCCTCGACCATTTATCTCGTAAGTATGGTTATGTATGGAAACTAGTAATATCGTCTTGCTCTGTCCCATACTTTCTAGGTTGCCGATAATGAGACTCCCATAATTTTCAACAGATGAGGTTCAAGTTGGATAGCCAAGATGATGCAACTGCAAGCTTGCACCCATGTTTTCAAGTCTGCTTTCTGACAAGATCGATATAACTTGAGGAAAACTCACTTTGAAGGCAAGGCTAACGGTGAACTTTCCCAAACATCTCCAAAGGAAAATATATCGGATGAAGACCGGAGGGCCTTGTTAAACACCGGTCCGATCCAAGTATCGGTACATTATATATATGTGATCGATCACATGTTGAAGTCCTATTTACGCATGTGCCATACAAATCTATCTTCTTGTAGGTGAACTGTTCAAAGAACAAGGCCAACCGCATTTAAAGTGAAATTCCAATGCATTTACGTGATCTCATAGCTATATTGCACACTGTGATGATCTTGTAATTAGCTACTGTTTTACTCTTTTTGCTGTACCATATTATCAGATCAATATTGACTTGTTCGAAATGCAGAGGATAGCCCGCAAGGACCGAAATGCTGTGGAAATCTTCAAGGACTGTCACACCAGCAAGAAGAAGGGCATGACTACACCAGTCAAAGCCGCTCTTGTAAGTCCTTAATCCTCATGCCTTTTAACTACTACTTACTCTGACTTGTGCCTTGAACTGCATGGTTTGCAGCCAATGTCTTTTACTCTTTTCAATTTTATACACAATTGCCTTAGCATATCATTGCACCTTACAAGGTTTAAAAGAGAGGAGTGATGTTCCTTTGGTCTTGACCTGTAATCTAGTTCTGTGCTAGACTTGCCCACACAATGTTACAATTGCCTGTTTGTCTGTTCTCAGTTGTTTTGTGATATGAATGATGTCATACTATGCTTACGTATTATAAACTTCGTCTCTTTATCCTTAGCCCTCAATACAATGTGAAGAAATAGACAATACATTAGCGATGGTACATGGTCATATGTTTGGAACCTGGTTTTATTATGTACTTTGCAATAAAATACAACTAATATTTTACATGGGTTCACCAGAATAAGTTCTGTATATAGACCAAAGCTATTTTGTTTGGTTTTGCTGCCACCTTAATATCTTCTGTTCTGGTACTACTAATGTAAAACCTCAACTTTTCAGCGAGCTATGGAAAAATTGGTGGAACCGCCACCTTCTGAAGGTGGCGAGGCAACTATAACCGCAATGTCAGCTCTTCCTGCAGTGGGTCAGTACCTGTCCACTAACAGTGCCAAAAGCATGTTCCTGCGTAATACTGGGTTGGTTGTTAAGGTAATATCGTCCACACTGCATCATGATCAAGATATGCAAGCTCAAAGCAATGTTGTATCTGCGCTCCAGACACAAGTCCATTTCCTAACAGAGGCCCTTTGTGAAACAAGGAGAAACATTGCTCAATGCTGTCAATATATGCATGGTTTTGAAACCAGACTATCAGACATTTTCTATGTTGTTCAGGAGCCTAGGGGAAATGAAGGCAAGGGTTATGGTGCTCCATCGGACAATATAGCATGAAAACGTAACAGTGAGGTCAAATGAACTGAGCTTCTGAACTTTTGGTGGTGCATTTATCTACTAGACTGTTAAGTTTTATGCCAACCTTCCTTTCGTTATATAGTTGTAATTTGTTTTGGTGCGATACAAAATTTATTCTTAACGTGCAGCCACTGGCTGAAGAAAACAGCAAGCCATTTTTGTATATTGTAGGGTGTTCCCTATATTTGCACTGGTGGCGATATTTGATGCCGAGTGGATGTAATCTGTGCAATCGCCTTAATAGCCTATTGTTAGTTTCGGCCTTATTTATTTCCTAGTCTTCTTTTTCGCTGGTTTGCTAGTGGCCGCAACTACCATGGGCCATATACGGGCTGTTGGATCCATGGGTCTCCTACGGGCCGTTGATAAATGGGCCTGTAATCGGTGGGCCTCGGGCCGTCGGATAAATGGGTCTACATGGGCCGTAATCGGGTGTAATTGGTATCGGCCCAGCACGGTAACGGGCCGTTAACAGGCCGTAGGACTACAAAGGCTTAATTCTGTCACAGGCATAATGGGTCGTTAATGGGCCAGAATATAGGACGGGCTGGAAACGGCGCAACGGGTTAACAGGCCAGAAATGGGCCGACTCTTGCCATGGGCCGAATTTGGCCCATTAGGGTAACAGGCCAGTAACGGGCCGACTCTTGCCATGGGCCGAATTTGGCCCATTTGGGGAACATGCCAGTAACGGGCCGACTCTTGCCATGTGCCGAGTTTGGCCCATTAGGGGAACAGGCCAGTAACGGGCCGGAAGTAATCGAGGGCCGAAAAGGAGCCCAAGAACATATGGGCCGTCAATAGGCCGAAAGCTAACACGGGCTAGAAACAGCTCATGTAAATCACGGGCCATTAACGAGTACAAAGAAAATTACTGTTCATTATGGGCTAGAGTCACCATGGGCCTGTAAAGGGCCAAAACATACGGAGGCCTCATATGGGCCGAAAGACGTCGTGGGCCATACATGGGCCGAAAGTGAAATGGGCTGGTGTTATTTTCGATGGCCCACATGACGTTGTTGGGCCGATTTCCTTTAGGGCCTAATGGGCCGTGAGTTAACGGGCCGTAAAATGGGCTATTTGCGAAGAGACCGTTAACAGGCTTTTCATGGGCCAGCCCGTTAACTTTTGACCAAGTCAAATGGGCCGGCTTTGTAAGCTAAATGGACCAATGGTGGGCCGTGGCACGTGTCGACATATCATAAGCATCTATCTGACCTAGCGACGAGCTGATATGTGTTTCGTCCGGCCAATAAGAATTTTACACGTGGAAATTTCCCATTGGCCGGGGCTGTTAACGGGTTATCGGATCCAAAACCCGACCCGATAGATTAACGGTGTTCCGTTACGGTGGATGCCACGTGTCGGTCACCCTTGACGAAAGCACTTCTGTGACGTGCGATTTATCGTCATGGAAGTGGACACTTCCGTGATGATAATTTTGGTAATGTCATGGAACACTTCTACGACAGCACAGGTATGACTATCTTGATTCTGTCATAAAATCGTCATGGATGTACATGCATGACAAAAAAAGCGACCTACTGTGACAAACACGTATCATCATGGAAGTGTATTTTTTTTGTAGTGTGAGTGTGCTTTCCTATTTGCCATCAAGGGAAGCACTCATGGTAAAAGTACCACTAGTGCCATCGTCCCCTGCAGAGATTTGCTTCGTCGTAGGTGATGAGGCCTTGGTCTTCTTGATCTTGCTGGTAGAGCTCTCGAGTATCCTCAACGGGTGCACTACACTCCGAAGAGTTGCGCTTCCCTGAGTCCTTGTCAAGGTCTTGCCGGTCTTGTTCTTATTTCCTCCCGGGAGCTTTGCTGGCAAGAGCAGGTGCCTTGACGACATATGCCGCCACTGCCTCCCAGTAAAGTTTGTCAGTGCATATGATTGCGCCCTTCTTGTCAGACAAGACTTTGGTGATGCTCATCGGGCCCGACATCTTTAAAGTATTACAGGCGTAATGGGATGCCACCATAAACTTTGCCAGGGCTGGGCGGCCAAGAATGCCATTGTAGGGCAATGTGAAAGCACAAGTGCTCCCTTGGTGATTTTGGTAATTAATGTCAACATATCTGTCGGTGTTCTGGGAACCGGGGTCCCCAGACTTACCTACCTGCGGCCCGCGGTGTGGCTCCAACAATGGCCCAGGAGCGGCCCGTCTTCACCAACCAACACTCAAGACCCTCGCGAGGGGCCAAGCCTCGCGGGGCAGACGATGCAGGCTCGTGAGGGGGCGGAGAGACCAAGGCAAGAGGTACCTCACAAGGTTCCCGTGACGCAAGCCATGACGACCAAGGCCAGACGGGCGCCAGTGAGCGCAGTGTCCTCGTTTCCCTTTGGTGCTAAGGGGGCAAGCGCAGGCGCGGGGTACCAAGGCATCGGGCAAAGGTTTCCATATCGAAGCAACAAGACCAAGACAAGCAGGACGGCAGGACGGAGGTCATCGTGGAGCCCAAGACGGTGTCATCACTAGCGCCTTTGGCAGGCGAAGACTAACTTTAGTCAGGATAGCTCGTACTAGTTGTCCCCTTTCAAATTGGCCATTGTGGAATCCCTTACCGATCAATATTCCGGAAGAGGAGCAGGGCCTCTATAAATAGGGCTAGCCACCATAGTAGAAGGGGCAACGGATCGGGGATTGAATCCTTACCAAGCAGAAGACATCGCCAGCTCAAGAACACCTCCTCTCCTCAGGAGGCTGTTCTTCCCCTGTACTGTTCACCATCAGCCCAAGAGGCAATACACCACCACCACACAGGAGTAGGGTATTACACCACAACGGTGGCCCGAACCCGTATAAATCTTGTGTCTCTTGTGTTGTGAGTTCATTAAGCTAGCTTAGAGATCGCGGCGAGGCTGAGGGCGTGTTTCTGTAGGGGGAAATCTTCGTGTGCACCCCAGTGTTTGAACCTTAAGGGTTTTGCCGGAACCTGAAATCCATCATTTGGTGCGCCAGGTAGGGCTACGCCGGAGCTCTTCCTTCCGTCGACCCGCACTCTGCCAACACCGTGCTTCGCCCTCATGGCGGACATCGCGCTTCCGGCTCCAGCGACCGGCGCCAGCGCTGGGGCCAGGGGGCTCCGAGCCTTGGCCCCCGCCTGACGGCAGGTGGAGTGGCCGCACAAGTTCAAGCCGGAGATGCCTCCGCGCTACGACGGCGCGATGGACCCGACGGTTTTCCTGTTGGCGTACGAGGAGGCCGTCCTCAAGGCCGGGGGCGCTGACAAGGTCATGGCCAACTGGCTTCCCATGGCCCTTACTGGCGTCCTGCGCGCATGGCTGCTCAACCTGCCGGCTTCTTTTGTGGCCTCCTGGGAGGAGCTGCGCAACCTCTTCCTCGCCCACTAAGCGGCACCAGCGCCCCCAGTCGTCGTAGCTCTCCTGGGCGGCTCGCAGGCGCCACCCTCAGACCATCACACCAAGCCGTTCTTTCGCCAGATCAACGCTGCCCTCGCGCGGCAAGGAGCTCCCCCGGGTTGTGTGGCGCCCAAGGCCGACCTGACCTTCGACTCGGAAGATCACCCCGTCAACACCGCCTGCTCGGGTGCGCTCCCAATGCTCTGCATGCCCAGCATCTGCCAGGTGGCCATCACCAAAACCCGTCGTCGACCTCAACGTACTCTCAGTGGAGGCCTTTAGCCTCCTCCACATACTGCTGGAGCGGCTCCGACCCAGCAAGCCCTTCTCGGGTGTCGGAGGCGGTTCCTCTAGTTCCCTGGGGCAGATCTGCCTTCCCGTGACCTTCGCGACCCACGACAACTACCGCACGGAGCTGGTCGACTTCGACGTTGTGCACATCGGCCTCCCGTACAACGCCATCCTCGTATACCCTACTGAGGGAGTCCTGGACTAGGGGGTGTCTGGATAGCCGAACTATCATCTTTGGCCGGACTCCTAGACTATGAAGATACAAGATCGAAGACTTTGTCCCGTGTCCGGATGGGACTTTCCTTCGCGTGGAAGGCAAGCATGGCAATACGGATATGAAGATCTCCTACCATTGTAACTGACTCTGTGTAACCCTAACCCTCTCCGGTGTCTATATAAACCGGAGGGTTTTAGTCCGTAGGACGAACAACAATCATACCATAGGCTAGCTTCTAGGGTTTAGCCTCTCTGATCTTGTGGTAGATCTACTCTTGTACTACCCATATCATCAATATTAATCAAGCAGGAGTAGGGTTTTACCTCCACCAAGAGGGCCCGAACCTGGGTAAAACATCGTCCCTTGTCTCTTGTTACCATCCGCCTAGACGCACGAGCCAGACCCCTACCGAGATCCGCCGGTCTTGACACCGACATTTGTGCTTGCATTGAGAGTTCCTCCGTGTCGCCACCTTTAGGCCCGATGGCTCCTTCGGTCATCAATAATGACGCGTCCGGGTGAGACTTTTCTCCCGGACAGATCTTCGATTCGCCGGCTTTGCATTGCGGGCCAACTCGCTGGCCATCCGGAGCAGATCGAAGCTACGCCACCGCCATCGGTCGATTTGGAAGTTTGAACTATACTGGCCGACGTCCGCGAGACTTGATCTTCGACGGGTTCGAGCCACAGCCAAGCGCGCCCGACTTTGTCACGATGGGCATGATCTAGCTCGCTGCGGACAAAGGCCACGGAGGTCCGATAAGTGTCCGCTCCGACCCTTAGCTCGGAGCCAACTACGTCGATCGAGGACGGGTGGCTGGACACCGCCTCGGGGGCTACAACCTCTATGGCGATAGAGCCGAATACCAACCCTGTCCTTTGTGAAGCTCGTGACTCCAAGGTGCCGGACTCCTCTCTGGACTCCGAACCTCCCACGCCCCTGCCAATCAAATCCGATTGGGCGCCGGTTATGGAGTTCACTGCCACGGACATCTTTCAGCACTCACCCTTCGGCGACATCTTGAATTCACTAAAGTCTCTCTCTTTATCAGGAGAGCCCTGACCGGACTATGGTCAGGAAGGTTGGGATGCGGACGACGAAGAAATTCAACGCCCACCCTCCACCCACTTTATAGCCAGTGTCGATGATTTAACCGACCTGCTCGACTTTGACTCTGAAGACATCGACGGTATGGACGACGATGCCGGAGACGACCAAAAACCAGCGCCTACAGGGCACTAGAAGGCCACCTCAACTCACGATGTATATATGGTGGATACACCTAAAGGAAGCGATAACGAGGAACAACGGGACACTGCGAAGGATAATTCCATCGAAAAGCAGTCAAAACGGCGACGTAAGCGCCGCTCAAAGTCCTGCCTCGACAAAGTTAGCACCCATACAGACCCAGCCATAGAGCAGGGCGAACCGGTGGATGACGAACATGCCCTCGAGCAACCATCCAAACAGGATAAATTGGATAAACAATCCGTCCCCGGCGAAGATAACAGTCCGGACGATCTCACGCCGGACACATCGTTGGAGTAGAAGAACCTCCACAAAAGGCTCATCGCCACTACAAGTAGTCTGAAGAAGCAGAAGCGGAAGCTCAAAACAGCGGAAGACGCACTCAGAATGAGAAGGAGCAAAGTACTCAAGACCGCAGACAAATACAGCAATAGTCGCCAAACAAAGAGCTACCCGAAGCGCAAACTACTGCCCGAATTTGACGAGGAGGCCGTAGAGCCCCCACAATCAAAGAACAAAGAGGCTACCCGGTCAGATAGACGACCACATGGAAAACATAGAGCGGCAAGCGGTGCCGCACACTAGCCGGCACGCGATCCGCATAAGGATCCGCACCAAAAGGATGGCCCAGTCAGGTCTATCTATGGGCCAAGAAAGCCAGCTCTAGAAAGAAATACAACACGTCGAGTATTCGAACATCACGGCACACCCAAATACAGGGGAGCCGCACACCCCCTATGTTTCACTGATGAGGTGCTGGATCATGAATTTCCAGTGGGATTCAAGCCCGTAAACATAGAGGCATACGACGGAACAACAGACCCTGGAGTCTGGATTGAGGATTACATCCTGCACATACATATGGCCAGAGGAGATGACCTCCACGCCATAAAATACTTACCCCTCAAGCTAAAAGGGCCAGCCCAGCATTGGCTCAAAAGCCTCCCAGAAAATACCATTGGAAGTTGGGAAGAGCTCGAGGATGCGTTTCGGGCAAATTTTCAGGGGACTTATGTCCGCCCTCCAGATGCAGACGATTTAAGTCACATAACGCAACAGCCCGGAGAGTCAGCCCGCAAATTCTAGAATAGGTTTCTCACCAAAAAGAACCAAATAGTTGACTGTCCGGATGCCAAAGCCCTAGCAGCTTTCAACCATAACGTCCGAGACGAATGGCTCGCCAGACACCTCGGCCAGGAAAAGCCAAGAACAATGGCCGCATTAACAAGCCTCAGGACCCGCTTTTGTGCGGGAGAGGACAGCTGGCTTGCAAGGTGCAGTACCAGCGACCCAAGTACGTCCGAAGTCAGGGATGGAAATGCGAAACCACGACGCAGCAAGGACCAGCGCCGGTCCAAGGGAAACAGTCCGAAGAGCACGGTAGTCAATGCTGGATTCAAAAGCTCTCGGCAGAACAACAAAAAACTGCCTCTTAAGGACAATAGCGACGAGCTATCCAACTTAAACAAAATCTTGGACAAGATATGCCAAATCCACAGTACCCCCGGGAAGCCTGCAAACCATACCCACAGGGATTGTTGGGTCTTCAAACAGTCCAGCCGACTTAACGCCGAACACAAGGGGCTCGACACACCAAGTGAGGACGATGATGAACCCCACAATCAGAGCACCGGAAAACAAAAGAATTTCCCATAAGGGGTCAAAACAGTAAACTCACTTCAAGTGACAATAGGGAAAAAAAGAGCGGCACCCATTGAAATACGCGCCGCACGGTCCACCCCAGCGGAGTCCCGACACTGGATGTCAAAACCAAGCACTTTCGACCATCAGGATTACTCCAGAAGTATCCGGAACACAGGATGGACTGCTTTGATATTAGATCCTATAATCGACGGACTACAACTTACACAAGTCCTAATGGACGGCGGCAGTGATCTAAACCTGCTGTATCAGGACACAATCCGCAGAATGGGGATAGACCCAACCAAAATTTGCCATAGCAACACTTCCTTTAAAGGAGTGATGCCAGGCCCATATGCCCATTGTACGGGTTCTCTACCACTAGAAGCTGTGTTCGGCTCATCCGACAACTTCCGTCCGAAAAATTAGTCTTCCACATCGCCCCATTTAAAAGTAGCTATCAAGCAAAATTGGGACGCGAAGCTTTCGCTCGCTTTAATGCAATACCGCATTACGCAGCTCTTACACTTAAAATGCCCGGTCCACGCGGCATCATCTCATTAAAGGGAAACTTTGAGTGTTCCTTGAATACGGAAGAACGTGAGACTGCCTTGACAGCCACACACTAATCCGACTTTGCTGATCAAAGCACCTAAATAGGTCATTCAGACCCCGGACACGGTTAGGCGAGTCCGGCATAAATAAACAAGGGGCTTACTAGCCGCGTACCCCCTTACAAGGGGCTCCACGCATGTACAACAAGAGACAATAAAGCTCAATTTTATTCATTTTTTGAATCATACTCTATTTATTTTAAAATACATTTTTCGCATGATCCTTTTTTTTCCCAACTAAGTTCTCCTCTTTTACAGATGAACACCGTGCTACACCCATCCAGGATACGGCACAACGGAGACACAGGCAGACGCAAGAGGGACCCGCTAAAGGATTCTTTTTAGATTAAGATCCTGCGTAAACCTTTTTTACCATCTCTTGTTGATACACATCCCCCGGGTTCTTGCTATAACCGAGGAGGCTGGCGTTTTGGCATCAGCCGGGTCAGAAATTCTTGCGCGTACCTGGACACTTGGGGCTTAGGGCATTGTTTTGCCCGTTTTCATAAAGACCAAATACCTTAGGGAGTGTTCTGCGTCTCGAGTTAGGCCTTATATGCTTCAGCTCCGAATCATGTCTTTGGTCAAATGTTGGGTTTGCCCGGCTCCTTTGTTTTGATGCCTTACGTTCCGCTCTATCGGCTAACGCGGCACCAGGAGAACTACTGCGATTGTGCCCCGGTTCGGCCTGGTGAGCACCTCAGTAGAGAAAGCCGAAAACTGACTATCATGATATAGCGTGAGACTAGTCAACCACTCGATGACCCACAAGAATCTTTAGAATTCCTCCGCTTTAACGAAGGACCGTTTCCCGGTCAGACACATACGCGCCCCAAATTCGGAGAGCGCGGTGCCCCTAGGGGTTATATAGTAGCCCCACCATCAAACTCCTATGGCTAAGTGAAAGTGATAAAGCATTATAGTCCGGTTGCCTAGTTTGCTACGCTATCACCTACTTCACAGGACCAAGACGTTGGATTAAGTGTGAAAATGCGCTTTTTTGCAAACACCCCCGCACTATGTGTGTGGAAATAAGCCAAGACAGCCATCTTTCAGGTTATATACACATATACATTAACGGCCGCACAGGAGGTATTTCAATACTTGAACGCACAAGTATAAAAAGCCCTTATATTATATTGAAACATTGTTTCACAAATCATATATGTCATTAGGGATTGCACCCGCAGGGTATGGGTACGGGTGGAGCTACCCCATACCCTTACCCATCCACCCTGAACTTACCCATCACCCGTACCCATACCCGTCAAGGGTACAATTTTTTCCCATACCCATCACCAGACAGGGTATATGGGTACCCGTGGGTAAAAATACCCGCATTTACAACACATCAATTGAGTAGAAAATAGTAGTAAAAAGCAATATATAATCATAAATTATTAATAGCAACAAAGTTTAAACAACATTGTACAATAACATATTGTAACAATAGCACATTCTCATAAACAAAAATACTTGCCTATAAAGTGACACATAAAAATGTTAGAAAACAACACATAATCATACATAACAACACATAGGTATATACTTTAAGTTCACAAAATCAAGATAAATCATAGAGATAATTTGACTACACATTAGAGTTTTTATCTAGCGTGATTAGGAGGGGAAAATTAATACATTAGGATATTAACAGAAACCCATTTGTTAACATTTTAGATGGGTACATGGGTACGCGGGTATGGGTTATACGATCCCATACCCGTACCCTTTCTACCCGACGGGTATGATATTTTCCCATTTAAGTACCCATGGGTAAATTTTTATCCCATACCTTTACCCTAATAGGGTTTTTACCCGCAGGGTACGCGGGTAATGGGTATCCATTGCCATCCCTACATGTCATTTGAACATAATATCCTTCGAGCACTGCGTCTCTATTAAACGAGCGCCCTGCAGGACTTCCTCAAAATAGTGCTCGGCAGGTACTCGGCTTCTGTCCGAATCCTGGGATGCAACGTCGGTGGCCTTCATCTCTGCCCAGTATGTTTTGACACGGGCAAGAGCCACCCGCGCACCATCTATGCATGTCGACCGCTTCATTGCATCGATATGCGGCACCGCACCAAGGAACTGCTGCACCAAGCCAAAATAACTCTTCGGCTCGGGCCTTTTCGCCCACAAATGTGTCACGACATCCTTCATGGCAAGTCCGGACAACCTATTCAGCTCAGCCCATTCGGCCAAACGATCGGTCAATGAAAGCGGACGCTCTGGACTATGGAACTGCGACTAAAAAAGCTCTTCCATTCCGTGATCCTTTTGGCCTCGGAAGTGTGCGATCGTGTCTACGGCACTCGCTGCCCACAACTGGCCCAACTGAGCATACTTCGGATCCGTGAACTTCCTCCGCAGCAGAAAGGGCTTTCCAGCCGCAATATCCCCGGCTTGACGTAGCTCCTCCTATAGCTCTCATCGCGGAGCGGGCATCATTGGCTTCGGCGGTGGCCTTCTTCAGGTCCTCTTGCTCCGCTCGGCATTCTTTTTCAAGAAACTCGCAGCGGTCGGTAGCATTCTTCAACTTCCTGGCCATCTCGGCCATTTCCTCCCTGCTTCGGCAGTGAACAGCCTGTTCGGCTTTTAGCTCCTCGGCCGCCCTCAAGGCAGCCACATCACTTTTTCTGGCTTGCTCCTTGACTCGGGCTAGCTCTGCCCCAAGGTTCTCCATAGCAGCAGCACCATCTGCATAAAGCATACATGTTGTAAGGCATGGGCGTCATGCTGCCTTACCAGGTGTCCGCGGAGAAGTTGCATACCTTGTGACTCGTCAAGCCGCTTATTGACAAGCGCGATGTCCGCATCGGCCACGTCAAGTTGCCGCTTCAGTTCGGCAAATTGATCAGTTCGGCTGGCCAGCGGACGCTCCGCCACCTATATAGGACAGGCAACGTCTTACAACTTAGATTATGATCCTCGACGCGCTGTCACTTTCGACAACGTACCGAGTCTCAGGGGCTACTATCTATACAGGGCGCATTCTATATGCAAAACTGTCAGAAGGTATATCATTTTCACAGTACCTCAAACCCGTCGGTAAACTTCGGCGGCTTCATGTAATCCGCTCTCGGCGGATGAAATCCTTTCAATCACCGTACCCATTAACGCACGGTGATCTTCTTAGATAGACGCTCGCCCGAGCAGATCCTCCAGGTCCTCCGACCGCACACCAGTTGGTGCCGGACCTACCGGCCCCGCCGGACTTCGGAAACCCTCGCGACGACACTCGGGTCGTCCGCCCCAAGATGACGGTGCGGCAGATGGAAGCGTTCATTCTCCATCATCTCCGGACGAAGATCCCGGAGATGAGCTCACTGAGAAGGGCTGAGATCCGAACTACAAGGTAAAACTTCGTTATCTTGAAATAAAACAGGGATGTCCTTATTATAAAACTCCCCTTTCTACTTACGGCTTGCTAGAGGGCTGATTCCCTTGGGGAAATAGTGCGGCCGAGGCTTCTCCTGGCGCAGGACCCTCTGGTGAAGATTTCTTCTCCCGCTTTGAGGCCTTGGCCTTCGGATCTTCAGAAGCGGTCCTCTTCTTCCCCTGGAGGGAGGTATTCTCGATCCCCCCTTCCTTGAAAGCCTCCTTCATGAGGCGGTAGCTTTCTGTTCCCCTTTGCCCTCTTCCAAAGGCGCAGCCTCCAGCATCTTGGTTAACACAGGATCCGGCGTGGTCTTAGCGAGGGGGGCCGGACACCTTATTAGTTTTGCTTTCGCTATCCACTCCTGTTCAAGGGACATCTCTTTAAAGGGCAAGTTTATGATAAATGTACGGATAGCGTGTCCGGGCACAGGACTACTTGAGTATCCAGGCGATTGCAGCTCAGACCTGCATCCTCGGTAAAGTCCGGACACATCTCTTGTGATCCGAAGAACAGTTTATACATCTCTGCGGGCATCGCGCCCATGAAGTGTTGGAGAGCTCGTGGTCCCTCCAGATTAAATTCCCACTAGCGGAGGCGGCGTTTGCAGAGGCGTATACGCCGAATCAGCATGACCTGCGCCACTACGACCAGATTGATGTCTCTCTCTCTTGGAGGTCTCGAATACGGCCCTGCAACAGAGGAACGTCCTTGGATGGCCCCCGGTCGAGCCCTTTTGTTGACCCATGATGCCAGCCGCTGTGGAGGACCCGGGCGGAAGGCAGGTGGCGCCACCCATTTGGCGCCCCTGGGAGCGGTGATGTAAAACCACTCCTGTTGCCATAAACCAAGCACCTCTTGAAAAAAGCCCTCGGGCCATGGAGCGTCAACATTTTTGCTTATAACAGCCCCTCCGCACTCTGTCTGCTGCCCCTTGGTCATCTTTGGCTCCACATTGAAGGTCTTAAGCCACAATCCAAAGTGAGGGGTAATGCGGAGGAAGGCTTCGCATACGACAATGAACGATGAGATGTGGAGGATGGACTCCAGATCTAAGTCGTGCAATTCTAGCCCATAATAAAACATGAGCCCCCTCACGAAGGGGTCCGTCGGGAAGCCTAAACCCCGAAGGAAGTGAGACATGAACACCACGCTCTCACCAGGCTCGGGAGTAGGAATAACCTGCCCTTGGGCAGGCAGCCTATGCAAAATTTCGCCGGTTAGATACCTGGCGTCTCTCAGCTTTAGCACGTCTTCTTTCGTGACGGAAGAAGGCATCCACCGGCCTTGCAGGTCGGAGCCGGACATCGTCGAAGGTCCGGAGCACCTAAATCTGGAGCTTTGGGTGTTGGAACTCGAGGCGAAGGGCGGACTCGATTGAGATCGAAAGAAAGGAGCAGGCCTTGGTCTTGTTATAAAGAGGTTGAATACCAAGAGCCATCCCGTGGCGTTTGGGGACTCGCCGATAGAGGCGTGCCAGTGAACGCACGGTTGGCTTACCCACACCATTGATGAGGATCCGGAATAAGGGGACACGATCTGCTTTGACAAGACGTGCCAAGAAACCGCTTCGCTAAACGCTACCGAGGTGGAACAATAACAACAATTGAATAAAGGCTTGGCCGTGGTGTGATGTCATGCCACGAAATCGTCGCCAGATAGAACTTGTGTAAATATTATTCTCTCTACGGTGGTATGTGGAACTTATTTTGCAGAGCCGGACACTATCCCGGTGTTCAAAATCTTCTATGAAGTATTCGGAGGAGGAACCCGCCTTGCAATGCGAAGACAATATGCGCGCCCGCACTCGCTCGTCATTGAAGCCCTGGTTCGAGGGCTACTAAGGAGTCTGGACTAGGGGGTGTCCGGATAGCCGAACTATCATCTTTGGCCGGACTCCTAGACTATGAAGATACAAGATTGAAGACTTTGTCCCATGTCCGGATGGGACATTCCTTGGCGTGGAAGGCAAGCTTGGCAATACGGATATGTAGATATCCTACCATTGTAACCGACTCTGTGTAACCCTAACCCTCTCTGTTGTCTATATAAACCAGAGGGTTTTAGTCCGTAGGACGAACAACAATCATACCATAGGATAGCTTCTAGGGTTTAGCCTCTCTGATCTCCTGGTAGATCTACTCTTGTACTACCCATATCATCAATATTAATCAAGCAAGAGTAGGGTTTTACCTCCACTGAGAGGGCCCGAACCTGGGTAAAAACAACGTGTCCCTTGTCTCCTGTTACCATCCGCCTAGACACACAGTTCGGGACCCCCTACCCAAGATCCGCCGGTTTTGACACCGACACCTGCCCTGGCTCAGTTCATGGCAGGAACCATCCGGCCTACAACCTCATGAAGATGCCCGTGAGCGGCGGCGTCCTCACCGTAGCTAGAGATACCAAGGAGGCTCTGCTGGCGCTCAAGCTGGCCCTCAAGGCCACCGCAGGGGCACAGCCCGCCGACGCGGATGCCTCCAAGGCCAAGGAAGCTGCACCAACCAAAAGGAAGCAGTTGTTCACTCAGGATAAGGTGGAGACCAAGCAGGTGCTAGTTGAGGAAGACGGGTCTTCGGGAGCCACCTTCACCATAGGCGCTGACCTTGACCCCGACCAAGAGAGGGCGTTGGTGAAGTTCTTGCGCTAGAACAAGGAGGTGTTCGCGTGGGAACCCAAGCAGCTAGCGGGGGTCCCAAGGGAGGTGATTGAGCATCACCTGAATGTGTGCCCCAATGTACGCCCTGGGAACCCAAGCAGCTAGTAGGCCTTCATCGTCCAAGAAACCCACAAGCTGGAGGAAGAAGGTGTTATTCGCGAGGTTCGCTACCCTGAATGGCTAGCAAACCCCGTCGTCGTGCTAAAAAGGGGGGGAAAGGAGCGCATGTGTGTCGATTTCACCAACCTCAACAAGGCCTGCCCCCAAGATCCGTTCCTGCTTCCCCGCATTGACCAGATCGTCAACTCCACCGCCAAGTGCGACCTGTTGTGTTTCCAGGACGCATTTTCGGGTTATCACCAGATCTAGATGGCGGTAGAAGACATTCAGAAGACTGCCTTCCTGACCCCATGCGGGGTGTACTGCTACACTTGCATGCCGTTCGGGTTACGCAACACGGGCGCGACCTTCCAACGGCTGATGCACATTGCCTTGGGCCAGCAGCTAGGGACAAATTCCGAGGCTTACATCGATGACATTGTGGTGAAGTGTCGGGAAGCAAGGACCTTGATCCAGGACTTGGAGGAGACCTTCGCGAGCCTTTGTCAGGTAGACCTACAACTCAACCCGGAGAAGTGCATGTTCGGTGTCCCTTCTGGCAAGCTGTTGGGCTTCCTTGTGTCCCACAGGGGGATCGAGGCCAACCCGGAGAAGGTCAAGGCGATCTAAGACATGAGTCCGCCGCAAACCCTCAGAGAAATGCAGAAGCTCACCGGCCGCGTGACCGCGTTAGGACGCTTCATCTCCAAGCTGGGGGAGCGCGCCCTACCGTTCTTTAAGCTGATGAAGAAGAAGGGCCCGTTTGAGTGGACATAGGAGGCAGACCAAGCGTTTCAAGACCTCAAGAAATATCTGAGCAGCCCTCCCGTGATGGTGGCGCCACGCCCTCTCAAAACCCAGGTGATCTACCTTGCCGCCACTCCCTACTCTGCCAGCGCGGCCCTGGTGATCTACCTTGACGCCACTCCCTACTCCGCCAGCGAGTCCCTGGTGGCGCCGTGCCCTCTCGAGACCCTGGAACGCCAGGCTAAGGCCGTGTCCCGCCCAGCCGCGGCCTCAGCCGGGGATGCAAGACCAGGAAAGCATCGCGAGGGCCACAACAGCAGTAGCAGGGGACCAAGCTCAGCAGGAAGATACCCCTAGGGCTGAGGAGGCCCCACCAAGCAACGAGGCGCTGGGGGCTCCATTGTCTCAGGAAGCGCCTCAACCTCCAGAAGATACATGCCACATCAGCGCACCCACCCTCGTCGAGCATCCGGTGTACTTCATCAGCATGGTGTTGCGGGATGCAAGGGTACGGTACCCCATGCCTCAGAAGCTCTTACTCGCGCTTTTGGTGGCCTCGCGTAAGCTGCCGCACTACTTTCAAGGTGACCCTAACAAGGTCGTCTCGGCCTACCCATTGGAAAGGGTACTCAGGAGCCCCAACTCCGCTGGGAGAGTTGCCAAATGGAACATCAAGCTGCTGGCGTTTCAGTTGGAGTTTAGCACAACCAGAGTCATCAACGGAGCCAAACTTGCCAATTTCGTGGCAGAATGGACGGATGCACCAGAGCTCAAGTGTTGGAGATATGACCTAGAGGCAATCATGTATGATGATATTTCCCATGTGTTTATGAATAAAGATAGTCCTTGGACATTATCAACGATGTGTATCGGCAAGTACGTGACTTGTTTGTGGGACTATACATTGTATGGTGACTGTCCTAAAAGGTCCCTAGTCGAAAGGGCTGTGTGGACGCGCAGCCGACTAGACAAGCATATGACACGGTCAATGGCTTGGTCTCACTAGCCATGGAGCATTGGATGCTAACCCGATAATATGGACTTGAAGGTCTCGTCGGATTCGGCGTGTCGGATCCGGAAGTCGAATAAGGTCCAAGTCGGACGGACCCAACTATGAGACGCAGCGATATGTCATCTGTGAGTCTCTAGTATAACATACATTCTATGTCCTAAGACCGAGTGGACGCATGTACTCGGGATGGTGATGACTTGCTTTAGGTGACCAAACGCTACTCCGTGGATCGGGTAGTTACAAAGGTAGGTTTCGGGTTTGTCCAGTCCCATGTTGCGAGACATGGTCGAGCAAGATGGGATTTGCCCCTCCGATCAGGAGAGATATACTCTAGGCCCCTCGTGTGATCGGACCAGGATAAGCATGGCCATGCAACATGGATTATGAGATAATCCGGTTTGTGGTCGATATCACTGGAACGAGAAAGAGGTCAGGCTAACACAAGGATGACAGTCTCGCCTTGATCCCGACAACATATATCATGAGGCAAAGGGAACAGAAGTGTGACACGTTGTACAGGTTCGCCTAACCAGCTTCATAGTCTGCTTGGTGGTCGGCATGCCTTGCTAGAGGCCGCTACCAACCATGCAGGTCGGAGGTAATCCGAACTGTGACCAAGCTAACTTGAACCTAAGGGGTCGCGCGCTTAAGGGAAGGAAACTACGAGGTCGGTTCATAGGACACTGGTCGGATGTGATCCGAACTGGACTAGGGACATGATCGAGTAGACTTTGGGCTTCAGGGTCCGTGCGAGGCCCAAGTGTTGAGCCTGCAACGGACGCCTATATAAAGTGGAGGTGTGGCACACTCATGTGGTTGATCGTTTCGGTGCTGCGAGTAGGGTTTGCATGTGTTGCGAATAGCCACCTCCACTCGCGGCCGACTGTGTGATCGGACCTAGCAGTCCGCCGCACGGTGTTCCTCCTGCACGCGCGGATACCGTTAGAGGCGGTGCACTTGCGCCGCTCCGGCGAACTTGTACGTGGGATCGCATTTACCGATCGCTCGAGGGAGATCGGACGAGGAGGAGACGATCCACGCAGATGCGCTGCCCCAACTCTTCTTCACTGCGACGCCATCGCTGTCTAGTGGTAACGAACTGTGATCCATCTTCCCGTAGCATGTTCTTGGTTGTTCTGCGCATAGGAAATTTTAATTTGCAGTCGACGCACCCTACCGTAGAACCCAACATCAAGGTGGGCGAGGATCGGTCTCTCTTCCAGGAAGTGAGGCACCAGACGGCTGGGTCATGTAGTTCGATGGTGCCTTCTCGTGACAGGGCGCGGAGGCTCGTGCAGTGCTTATATCATCCACTCAGGACAAGCTCTATTACGCTGTACAACTCTGTTTCCAATGGGGCGAGAAGGTCTCCAACAACATAGCAGAATACGAGGGCCTCATAGCAGGCCTGAAAGCTGCAACAATATTGGGAGTGAAGCGCCTCATCATCAAGGGCGATTCGCAACTCCTCGTCAACTTCTCCAACAAGGTGTATGAGCCGAAGGATGAGCACATGTAAGCATATCTCGCGGAGGTATGCAGGATGGAGAAGCGGTTCTGGGGGCTGGAGTTGCAGCATGTGCCCCGCGGCACCAACCAAGAGGCTGATGACATCGCCAGGAGGGCGTCCAAGCGGCTGCCTCAGGAGCCTGGCGTTTTTGAGGAGCGACTCTTCAAGCCATTGGTGGCACGACCAGTCTCAAGGACGACACAGCCTCGGGAAGAACTCCCTCAACCACCTGCCAAAGGAGCCCTGACCTATGGCCCGACCTCGGGAGCGCGCCTACTCTTGGCGCTGGAGCCTCAGGAGGGATGCTGGACCAAGGAATTCAAGGAATACCTGACGCAAGGGACGCTGCCGGAGAAGGAGGAGGACGCGGAGCGCTTGGCCCGGCAGGCTACAGCATACTGCATCCAAGACGGTGAGTTATACCGGAAGCGACCAAATGACGTTTCCTTGCATTGCATCTCCAGGGAACAGGGGAAGGAGCTGCTCGCCGATATACACGATGGAGATTGTGAACACCACTCGTCGTCATAGACCCGCGTTGGCAAGGCGTTTCGCAGCAGGTTCTACTGGCCTCCGGCACTCAACAATGCGACCGAGCTGGTGAAGTCCTGCGAAGCCTGCCTATTCCACGCCAAGCAGATCCATCAGCTAGCTCAGGGCATGCAGACCATCCCGCTCTCGTGGCCGTTCGCGGTCTGGGGGCTTGATATCTTGGGCCTATTCCCTCGAGCGCCTGGGGGCTACCGCTACATCTACATCGCCATTGACAAGTTCACCAAGTGCAGAGGTGGAAGCCATCCGCACCATCCCAGCTGGTTCTGCGGTCAAGTTCATCAAGGGCCTCGTGAGCCAGTTTGGGGTCCCTAACCGCATCGTCACCGACAATGGTTCACAGTTCACCAGCAATCTCTTCCAAACGTATTGTGCTAACCTTGAAACACAGATCTGCTACGCTTCGGTGGCGCACCCCCGGAGCAATGGCCAGGCCGAACATGCCAACACGGAGGTCCTGAGGGGCCTCAAGACCAGGACCTTCAAGAAGAAGCTGGAGGCCTGCGGCAGGGGCTGGCACGACAAGCTCCAGTCCGTGTTTTGGTCCATCCGCACTACCGCCACCAAGCCAACGGGTGAGACCCCGTTCTTCCTCGTCTACGGAGCAGAAGGGGTTCTCCCTCATGAGGTCAGGCATCGCTCCGCGCGGGTCCTGGCGTTTGATGAGGTGCAGCAGGACGCCATGCGGGGGATGGACCTCGTGTTGGGGGAGGAGCACGGCTCTGAAGCCACGCTACGGGCGGCAAGATACCAGCACACGCTGCGGATGTATCACTATTGTAGCATCCTCCCCAGAACGCTCAAGGTAGGTGACCTCGTCCTGAGGCGGGTGCTCTCCAGGGAAGGGTTGCATAAGCTCTCACCCATGTGGGAGGGCCCGTTCAAGGTCGTCCATGTCTCCAGGCCTGGTGCCGCGCACTGAGACCTGTAAAGGGTACCCATCGAACGCTGGAACATCCAAACCTCCGAAGTTTACCTCAAGAAAGGCCGGTGCTGTGAAGAAGGCCCAGTGCCTGTGAAGCTCGACGCCTGAAGAAAGGCCCGGTGCCTGTGAAGAAGGCCCGGTGCCTATGAAGCTCGCCGCCCGTGACACTCTCACATAATAATGAATGGGGCTGTACACGCCCCGGAGTCTCAAGAGTGTCACCCTTGGGACTCGGGGGCTCCCTCCCATGCCTAGTGGCAGCACTTAGCTCCGCACTGGTGAGAAGACGTCGAAGACTAGACTAGGTGCCGGACGCGGCTTTTCATTTGCTTTCTGCAGTTGGCTCGCTCTTCCTTGTTTGAACCTTGATTAAAGTTGCTTCTGGTGTTCTTTGCCAGTTCTGTTTCATCGTCTTCTGCCTCCATTTTTCTGTCTTTAGCTCTTTGTATGACTTGCTCTCTCTCGCAAGCCTCGCGAGGGGGCTATGCGGGTGCCGTCGTGAGCCCTCTCTCTTCTGATTTTCACGAGGCTCTCTTGTTCGAGTTTGCAGTAGGAGCACCCCTCTCAGTACGTGCCCCTCGGGCATCGCGACACGAAGCGCCGGGCCATGGCCGGTAGCCCTCGCGACCAAGGTTCGGAAAATGATTCTGTCAACGAATTTTTGCAGCTCTTAAGGCGCCCGGCGAGGCGTGAAGCAGGCACCTCGCAAGGCGGAAACTACTTCAAACATGCCAAGCTAAGTTGTTCCTATGCGCAGATGCATAACAACAACACCATGACATAGCACAGGAGCAATAAATGCAGCATGTTAACTAGGGAATCATAGTTTGTCGCACGCCCCCACGGGGCCCCATACCTGTCTCTCTCAATGCAGGAAGTAAGGAAAATAAAACAAAAGAAGCACGCGCCTTGCAGTAGTTCACGAGGAGGGATCTTCGGCGACCTCCTGAGCTCAGCCAGACCCCACCTCGCGCTTCACTAAAGCGCAGTGACGGGACCCCCCGCTGCCGCCCTCGAGGCAGACACGGCAGTGCGGCGGTTGATCGTAGCTACCGCTGGAGGATCTGTCGCCGGAGGAGGAGCCACTGTAGCTTGACGAGCCGCGGTCGCCGCCGAGAGCGGGTTCGCCTTCACCCTCGTCACGACCGTCACCAGAACCGAGCACCTCGTCACCATCGCTGTCCTCAGGGCAGCACTCAATGCGGCGGCCATCCCCTCCGAACACCCTCACGTAGAGGGTCGCGTCGCCATCGTACCTAAAGTGGAGGGTGCACGGCCTGCCCAGGCCGCGCGCGCGGGCAAACGTCTACCAACCTCGGGCCAAGGCTGCATTGCCGGTGACGGAGACCTCCACCGCAACCCAGGAGGACCTGCTACTAGAGCCCGCCCGGGCCAGCGGCCGACAACTCACCGACAAAGAAGCGCGGAAGCTGAAGCCACCTGCCGGCCGGGTTTTCCGACCACACGACAAACTCCGGCAGCACCTCCGCCGAGTGGAAGGATGGCCGGGGAGGTCGCCCAGCCACAACACGCCTTCCCCCACCAACCGAGATGCCTCGACATGGGCAGCCACCACCACGCGAAGGGCCACCGCCGTGACCGCGGGAAGCCACGACGGGGGTGGCGGAGTGCTTGCGAGGGCGACCGCGTTCGCGCTCGGGCGGAGTAGAGCTAGGCCCTTCCTGGCAAGCCTTCCCTTTCTCCGCGGCTGAAAACCTCTTCGCGGACGCCATGGGGAGCGCTACAAGCAACAGAGCGTGGGAGGAGAAGCGAGCGGAATGGGAAGAGATGGGCGACGGGGGCTTTCGGCCCTCCTCATTTATAGCCCAAGGGAGGCCAACCGTTGACCTCCACGATCGCAGGTAATGATGACCCTTTTTTGCATGCAGCAGGGACTTGTCAAGTCGGGCAGTTGCCGAGGCAGTGTGGGGAAGCGGAGACGCCCACGTCCAATTAGCCGCCACACGTCAACCAAGGCCGTAGGCTGTTGGGGCCCGCGGCGCTCCGCATTTGCCCTTTGGCTTCGCCGCTAAGCCAAGTCCGAGCGCGCCTTGGGCCCGAGGGCTATTGTCGGTGTTCTGGGAACGGGGGTCCCCAGACTTGCCTACCTGCGGCCCGCGGTGTGGCTCCAACAGTGGCCCAGGAGCGGCTCGTCTTCATCAACCAACACTCAAGACCCTCGCGAGGGGCCAAGCCTCGCGGGGAGGATGACGCAAGGCCTCCTCAGGAGCGGCCTCACCAGGCAGGCTCGCGAGGGGGCGGAGAGATAAAGGCAAGGGGTACCTCATGGGGTTCCCGTGATGCAAGCCATGACAACCAAGGCCAGGCGGATGCCAGCGCGCTGTGTCCTCCTTTCCCCTTTGATTCTAAGGGGCAAGCACGGGCGCGGAGTATCGAGGCATCAAGCAAAGGTTTCCATATCGGAACAACCAGACCAAGACCAGCAGGACAGTAGGACGGAGCTCATCGTGGAGACCAAGACGGCATCATCACCAGCGCTTTTGGCAGGCGAAGACCACCTTTAGTCAGGATAGCTCGTACTACTTATCCCCTTTTAAATTGGCCGTTGTGGAATCCCTTCTCGCTCTATATTTGAGAAGAAGACCAGGGCCTCTATAAATAGGGCTAGCCACCACAGTAAAAGGGGCAACGGATCGGGGATCGAATCCTTCCCAAGTAGAACACATCGCCAGCTCAAGAACACCTCTCCTCAGGAGGTTGTTCTTCCCCTGTACTCTTCACCATCAGCCCAAGAGGCAATCCACCACCACCACACATGAGTAGGGTATTACACCACAACGGTGGCCTAAACCTATATAAATCTTGTGTAACACCCCGGATGTATCTTTCCATATTTGTAACTCCAACTCTTGCCATTTTCAGATATGTGCTATGATATTCCCTCCGTGGTTGGGTTTTGTTTTTGTTTTGCATTTGTCCATGTCATGCATCTCATATCATGTCATCATGTGCATCTCATTTGCATACGTGTTCGTCTCATGATTCCGAACATATTCCCCGTTGTCCGTTTTGCAATCCGGCACTCCTATGTTCCCCGGCGTCCCCTCTTGTTCTTTTTCCGTGTCTTGGGTGTTGAACATTCTCGGAATGGACGAGCCTTGTCAAGTGGCCTGGTATAGCACCGGTAGACCACTGTCAAGTTTCGGTCATTTGGAGTTCGTTGATACTCAACGGTTAACACTTTACCTCATAAAGGCCTCTTTTGAGTTGCAGCCCAACAACCCTCCAAAACAGCCCAATAACCCATCTAAGACACTTCCATGCTCTCGATGTCGTTCGATCATGATCGTGTGGTAGAAAACTACACCCATTTGGACTCTCCTAGCTCCTCTATGCCTATTTAAAGACCCTCCCGAATTCACGGCAAACCCTAGCCCCCTCTTCCTCCATGCCGGGACCGTCCGCCGGCGCCGGACCGTCCATACGCCGCCCGGGCGAATCCGCGGCTTCCGTGGGCCTCCCCACCGCTGCCGCCGCCGACCAGCAGGCCGCCGAGCCGTCGCCCGGCCTGCGGCCCATGGCGCCGCCGCCCGCCCGCCTTCGCCGCCGCCCGCTCCTCCGCCCGCGCCGCCCCGCCGCCGCCGCCTTGCGCCGCCAGCCGCCGCTCCACGCAGCGCGCCCGCGCCGCTTGCCCGCCGCCAGCCGCCCGCCACCGCGCCCAGCGCCGCCCTGCCGCCCCGCTCCGCCGCCGCCCGCCGCCACCGCCCGGCCCCGCCGCCCGGCGGCCCCGCCCGCGTCCTCCCCTCCGGCGAGGAGCTCCAGCTCCGGCGACCTCGGATCTGGCCAGATCCGATCTAGATCGTCTAGGTTGACTTTTCCCCCTCGTTTTTCTCACTAAGTCTTTATCTGTCATAATTTTCGTGCATTTGGCAGGCGAAGACCACCTTTAGTCAGGATAGCTCGTACTAGTTATCCCCTTTTAAATTGGCCGTTGTGGAATCCCTTCTCGCTCTATATTTGAGAAGAAGACCAGGGCCTCTATAAATAGGGCTAGCCACCACAGTAAAAGGGGCAACGGATCGGGGATCGAATCCTTCCCAAGTAGAACACATCGCCAGCTCAAGAACACCTCTCCTCAGGAGGTTGTTCTTCCCCTGTACTCTTCACCATCAGCCCAAGAGGCAATCCACCAGCACCACACATGAGTAGGGTATTACACCACAACGGTGGCCTGAACCTATATAAATCTTGTGTCTCTTGTGTTGTGAGTTGATCGAGCGATCTTAGAGATCGCGGCGAAGCTGAGGGCGTGTTTCGGTAGGGGGAAATCTTCGTGCGCACCACAGTGTTTGAACCTTAAGGGTTTTGCCGGAACCCAAAATCCGACAATATCTTTTGTTGGATAATACTTCTATCTAGTGTATTTCAAACAATTTCAACACTGGCATGGAAAGGACAAGAGGATGTGTAACCCCTTCAAAATGCAAAGGACATGCAGTGGCAAAAGCTGAAGACTCTTTATTTCTATTTTAGTGACCCAAGATCACATTGAGTCCATAGGAAAGCCAATACTATTAAAAGGTGATGAGGTGTTGCTTAATGGTGTGCTTGCTTAAATGCTTAGTGATATTGCTCCTAAACCCTCAACCACTTCTCTATCCGAATATGTCAAAACCCTAAACTCCAACTCGACCCCACCAATTCTTTCTATCCGACACCACCGAGTTCATATGAAATAGCCACTGCCAAAAACCCTAGCTATTCAGTCTTACCGATACGGATCTCGGTCTCACCGAGATGGCCTTGCCAATGCTCTGCGACTTGTTGCATTTATTTCGGTCTCACAGAGTTATGCAATCGGCCTCACCGAGTTGGCTTGACATTCTTTCTGTTGCTTATTCCTTCATTTCGGTCTCACCGAGTTTGATGCAATCGGCGCCACCGAGTTGATGTTTGCCCTAAAGCCCTAGCATACCAGTCTCACTGAGTTGTTCCAGCCGGTCCCACCGAGATTCCTAACGTTCACATTTTTGAACTTATCGGTGCCACCGAGTTTAGCTATTCGGTCTCACCGAGATGGGTCAAATGTATGTAACGTTTGGATTTTGTGTGGAGGCTATATATACCCCCACTCCCTCTCCATATGTGAGAGAGAACTACCTAATCATGTGTTGAGATCAAGACATTCCATTCCTACCACAAGATTCTTGATTTCTAGCCTTCCCCAAGTTGCTTTCCACTCAAATCTTCTTTCCACCATATCCAAATCCGTAAGAGAGAGCTGAGTGTTGGGGAGACTATCATTTGAGGCACAAGAGCAAGGAGTTCATCATCATCACAACATCTATTACCTTTTGGAGAGTGGTGTCTCCTAGATTGGTTAGGTGTCGCTTGGCAGCCTCCGACATACTATGGAGTTGTACCAAGAAGTTTGTAAGGGCAAGGAGATTGCCTACTTCGTGAAGATCTTCCCGAGTGCGGCAAGTCCTTCATGGGCAATGGCCATGGTGCGATAGACAAGGTTGCCTTTTCGTGAATCCTTCGTGGGTGGAGCCCTCCATGGACTCTGTCGTGGGAAACGGACACCTATGGGACGGGCCCCTTCGGTCAGGCGGGGCGGAGTCGCCTGAAGAGCAGTCGGCGGCCTTGCAGCGATTACCCGGCCGGAGCTCTCTGGAGAGATAATACTCCTACTGCTGCTTTGTGGTTGTATTATGTTCTTGCTCGAGAGTATGAGCGTTCTCTGGTTTCGAATGCCTCGCCCCCCCCTACGTTGCGCATGGGCCTCCTTTTATATGCTAAAGGGGTCACCAACAAGTGGCAACGTAGGCGAGGGCAAAGATGTAAAAGGAGTGGTTGGTACAACTACTTGTACCGTGTATCCTACATAACCCTGACGGCAGGGGACAAAGGCATTAAATGCCCGTCTGTGTCACCAAAATTGTGCAGAAAAGTGACCGTTAGGGCGCCACGCTTACCGATGGCTATCTCGTCATCTCGCTTGCCACCTCACCTTTGCTAGCTGCGCGACTTCACCGCCGCCGCGCTGGAAAGGCCCCATGGCGTGCGTTGGTGGATGTCTTTGAAGCCTTGGTGCAAAGTGATAGCCTTGCGCGGCAGCGCCTTGCCTTGATCGTTGTCTTGTCGCGTCCAGGAAGCTTATCGCTCACGGGCCTTGCCGAGAGCAGTGCGCGTCGCGGCAAGTTCCTTGAAATTCCTTGGTTGGCCTTCGGCAAGCTCCTCTTGCGGGGCCTTGACTTCTTCCGGCAAACTCCTCTTGCAGGGGCCTTGTCTTCTCGGCTTGAACACTTTGTTCTTGAATGGCTCGAAAAGAATAGCGGAGGACCTATGGCGGTCACCCGGCAAGCCTTGCCAGCAGTCTTTGTGACTGCCCATGCACAAGTTCGGGATACTAGGTAACCCTACTCTAGTACACCGGCAGGGAGCCCCGAACTGGGCCATACAGTGCGGTCGGTATTGTTGGGCGAGCCCAAAAGCGAGCTGCGGGCATGCGTGGCTTGGGTCACGCCGTATCTGACTCCGTATCCACCGCGCTCTCCCTTAGCAGCACGCGTCGAATGCAGTGTCGTGGGAGAGATCGTGGGTGGTTCTTTATTCAAAAAAAGCGTAACATTCGCCTCCTCCTCTTTATAAGCAGGGAAAACAGGGGCAGTTCCCCCATCTCGCCAATCGCTGTTCTCATCTCAGAAATCTCCGCCGCTCCCCTCCGCTTCCAAAGCCGAAAGAGAGCAGCGCTCCACCCCCCATTGCTGCCGTCGCCACCAACGCCGTCGATCTCCCCCACCACCTCCGCCATGGCTCCGAAAGCCGGGAAGGGCTTGAAGTCGGCCAAGGCGCTGCGGCTTGAGGCGCTGCGAAAGGAGCGGGCCACTTTCCCCTCCAGGCTCGCTGCTTGGTAGCTGAGGAATGGTACTACCTCTTACAGTCGGCGGAGGCGGCGCATCCGTGCACGAAGGTACTCTCCGCCGCCTCTTCAAAACGGGCTCCAAACGGATACCCATTCTTCGTGCTGTTCTTCTACTATGGGCTCTGCCCGCCCTTCTCCGAATTCTTCTATGATATCATGAATACCTATGGGTTCCACCTTCTTGATTTCACCCCCAATGTCGTTCTGACCATGGCAGTTTTCGCACATCTCTGCGAAAACTTTGTTGGAGTCCACCCAAATGTAGCCCTTTTCCGCCACTACTTCATGCCCCGGGTCGAGATAGGAGAGCCTTTACCCGGCGGGATCGCCTGGATCATGAGAGCCAGCAAGAAGGAGTCGTATCTAGAGGGGGAGCTTCGCAGCAAATGGGAGGAGTGGAGAGCGGAGTGGTGCTGGATCGTCGAGGAGAACCCAGCCCTTACCGCCCGGCGCCAAGTCCCGATGGTGTGTGGCGGCGATTGGAGCAACAGCGCGGAAAGGCGACAAGGCGAAGATCGCCACCACCGGATCTTGCACCTCGGGCTTGCGGGCTCCTTTGTAAGCGCCGTGGCTGCAGACTCTTCGCCGCCGCATTGCCCCCCTGCAAGAGAGGAGGAGACCCGCCTGGGAATTCGGGGATCCGGCGGACATCATGAGGCTGCGCCCGGGCCTCAACATCAATTTCACCGTGCTAGAACTGGATGCGATGCTCAAGGAGTTGTTCAAGCACGACCCTCAGCATCCCGAATGGTTCAGGTTGCTGGCAGGTGTCATTCCGCTGTGCAACAATTCTTCACTCGACCGCATCCGTGCAATGATGCCGTTGTGCGACTCGCATGGTCTTGTCCCAACTTGGCAAGAGCCTGCGGAAGACGTTGTGCAGCAGTTCTTCGACGGCTTGGTGGAGGTGGCTGTGCGCGTCGATGAACAAAAGGGCCTCACCCGCGACACCACCGAGGAGGAGATGCAGCGCATCGCCACTAGAGCGCGGCGGCGGCGCCGCTGCCGTAGAGTGAGTTTGGGTTCACCATGGAGGCGAGCGGCAGGCGGCAAGCCTTGCGGCGAAGTGTTGATGGCGAGAAAGAGCTTGCGCGCGACACCGAGTCGGCGAACCCACGAGGTGCGGCGGTCCGCCATCTCGAGCAGCTTGCATAGCGGAGCCAGCAAGCCCCAGCTCCACCAAAAGCGTCTCCGCAGGGCGGGGATGTAGCAGGGCGGCAGACGGGTCAACAGCCGTCGCGCCGCGTGACACGCTCCACCGCAACAAGCACTATTGCCGCGGGAGCGCCTCGCACCGCTGCGGCAACTGGAGCGGAGTCGTCCCGGACCACCGCCGCTGCCCCCGCCAAGCGACCAAGGGAACCTACTACTCCGCCCCGTCGCGCCGAAGGTGGGCCTGACTTCGACCTCTCCGCACTCAGCTCCGACGAGGAAGAAGAAGAGTAAGCTTCTTTGTTGTATTTGTAGTTCTTCAATTCTTGCTGTTTTTGTCTTGTATCTGATCTACTTTACTCCGAACTGATTCCTTTTAGGACCACGGCGGAAGGCGGCGAAGAGAGCTAAGGCTCGGTGATTGTCATCGAGGGCGAGCCCACGCGCGGCAGTGAAGCGCGCCGAGACCACCTGCGGACCCGACAACTACTCCCGAAGCAGCCCCAGCTGAGCCCAGCGTAAGTATATGATTTACTTCCCATTGTTAGGCGCGCATGGGTGTTCTTTCTTTGCTGACATCTGACCGTTGGTTTGCTTGTGTAGGAGCAGAACAGCGTCACCAAGAGCCTCCAGAAGCCGCCCTTGAGATGCTATCTGCTTCGACTACGCCTCCAAGGGAGGATTCCCCGGCAAGGGAGCGTCCTCCGGCAAGGGAGAAGTCCCCGGCAAGGGAGGAGTCTCCGGCAAGGGGCAGCACGAGCGATCCCCCGTTGGCGGAGCCCATGATTGTAGATCCCAGCACAGGTAATCCTTCTTGCCTGAAACTTCCCTTGGGTTCTTCTTCTGAATTTCTTTTTGGACATTTACTTGACTTTTCTCCCTTTTCCGGCCTTCAGATCCACCCTCCATGGAGCCGATGGAGACCGAGGCCACCGGCGAGGAGAACGCGCGTGGCAACACTGACGATGCCGCCGCCACCGAAGAAGAGGCCGACGCTCATGATCTTGCCGGCGAGGAGGCCGCCAAAGCTGCAGGTGCAGGAGCTGGCGAGGGGTCCGGCGATTGCACTGACAACCCTAAGGCCGCAGGAGCGCAAGGCGCTATGCCGACCGTCGATCCCTCCGCCGCTGATGCAGCGCCAGGCTCCGAAGAGCCCCAGCCCGGCGCCTACTTGAAGGTCGGCGACGGTGTCTGAGGGAGTCCTGGACTAGGGGGTGTCCGGATAGCCAGACTATCGATATCCGTCGGACTCCCAGACTACGAAGATAGAAGATTGAAGACTCCGGCTCGTGTCCGGAAGGTACTTTACTTGGCGTGGAAGGCAAGCTTGCAATCTGGATATGTAGATCTCCTACCATTGTAACCGACTCTGTGTAACCCTAGCCTCTCGGTGTCTATATAAACCGGAGGGCTTTAATCCGTAGGACACAACATTACATCTCAACAATCATACCATAGGCTAGCTTCTGAGGTTTAGCCTCATTGATCTCGTGGTAGATCTACTCTTGTACTACCCATATCATCAATATTACTCAAGCGGGGCGTAGGGTATTACCTCCATCGAGAGGGCTGAACACAGGTAAAAACATTATGTCCCTCGTCTCCTGTTACCATCCGCCTAGGCGCCTGATTCGGGACCCCCCTACCCGAGATCCGCGGTTTTGACACCGACATTGGTGCTTTCATTGAGAGTTCCTCGTGTAAATGTCGCCCGATAGAAGGATGCCTTTACCGTCTTCAAAGGCGGTGTTCTCACCGGAGGGCCACGGCGTCGGTCGAGACAATCCGGCTCGGCGGTTTCCTTATGACCGCTTTGTCCGCCGTCGCTTGACAATGACTTCTCAAGTCGTCGAAAGCAATCTTCAAGTCAGCCCTAAAGCTGCGAACACCTAGATCAATCGAGCTCTCGTGCATTAATGAGCTCTTGGATCGCATCGCCCTCTCCCCTGAGGAGTCGCATAGCAGGACTACAATCAGATTGGGCTTAAAACCCGATCGAGAGAGATTAACTCTCCCAGTTACCCACCACATCGAGTGGTAGAAGAACAACTTCGGCAACTCGTTGCCATTGTTGAAACAATCTATGTCACGGACTCCCGAACCCTCCGCGGATTCCCGCGAAGTCACGGACTCGATCGAGCATTGAACCTAAAATCATCGTCGCTCCGGACTCATTGGGCTGTTTCGACAAATCAAGCTTCCGAAATCGGAAGTCCCTCGACCATTGAGCCCAAAGATGGGCGAGGGATCGGATTTTGTACCAAAGAAAGATAAATCCTGGCGCCTACGTAGCCGATTTTAAAGACCTCAATAAGGCTTGCCCAAGGATCCTTCCCCTCCCATCGACCAAATTATCGATGCCACAAAGCGAACACGACTCATTGTGCTTCACGGGCGCATACTCGGCTATCATCAAATCAAGATGGCGAAGCAGACCAAGCCGCAGCGGCATTCATCACTCCATATGGACCATTACGCTTCAACACGATGCCCTTCGGACTCAAAAGCGCCGGCGCAACATATCGGCGCATGATTCAAACATGTCCGCCACCCGGATCGGCAAAACAGTCGAGGCATCGTGAGCGGCGTAGTCGTCAAAACAAAACTGCGTCGAAACCTTAGTAGGCGATTTGAGGCTCACATTCGACAACCTCGGAGCATATGACATCAAGCTAAATCCGGAAAAATGCGTTTTGGTACCAGCCGGAAAGGCTGGGCTTCATCGTATCGGTAGAGGAATCGAAGCAAATCCGGCTAAAATCCGAGCTCATCACGGTTGGATATTCAAAAGACCTCAAACAAATACAAAATTAACGAGATGCGTGGCAGCCCTAAGCGCTTATCTCCGTTTAGGAGAAAAGGCGCTGCCCTCTATCGCCTCCTCGGCGCACGAACACCAGTGGGCGGATGCGCCCTTCTTAGGACTTCGAAGAAATAAAAGGCCATATTGGCAACAAATGCGGTCTGGCTGCGGCGGTTTAGGCGAACCGGTGTTGTTATACATCAGCGCAACGCATCAAGTTGTAGCGCGGTCCTCGTTGTCGAATGAGTAGCGAAGGGCATAAATTCCCTCTTCAAAACCAGTATACTACGTATCCTTTGTGTTAACCCCTGCAAATCCGTTACTGCGCTATCGAAAGATAGCATATCACGATGTTCATGGCGTCGAAGCTCGGCACTACTTTCAAGAGTGTTCGATAACGATGGCCTCTGAAGTACCACTCAATGACATTATAAATAACCCGCGACGCAATGGGCAGGATTGCAAAATGGGCCATTGAGCTCTTTCCATTCGACATAAGTTACAAACCTCGACGAACCATAAAGTCGCAAGTCTTGGCTGACTTAGTGGCGAATGTTCGAAGCGAACTACCTAAAAATGCAGCACATACTCCAATTGGACTATGCGCTTCGACGGCTCCAAAATGTTGGCGGATGAAATGGCGTCATCTTGGCGCCCCCACGGAGATCTGATCCAGTATGTACTTCAAATAATGTACACGGACTCCAACAACGCAGCCGAATCTGAGGCCTTGTTACATGGTCTCCGGATGGCGATCTCCATGGGCATTCAACGCCTAGAGGTGCGCGAGGATTCAAACCTCGCAATATCCCAAATAAATGGAGACTTTGGCGCCAAGGATCCGAAAATGGCAGCATATCGTAATGCTGTCACGAAAATGTCATTTCGGTTTGAAGGACTCGAATTCCATCACATAGCCGAGATAACAACCAAGCGGCCGACATTACAGCGCGCGCCGGTGCGAAACATGATGTTGTCCCTCCAAATATCTTCTGGAGCGGCTCTTCAAGCCATCCGTCTTTGTGGGAAGAAGAGTCCGTAGCGACAAACCGGAGAAAGCCGCGCAATTTGTGATTCAGCGGACAACGTAACACAATCCGCCCGACATAATGGCGTAATCGCGGCGTGGATGAACCTTTCTGGCCTACTTACTTGGGCAGGAACTCCCGAACCAAAATGAGGCCCAGCTGCATAGTCCGTGATCGAAGGCCTACAAGGTTCACGAGGAGAACTTTATAAGAAAAGTACTACGGAGTCCTTCAAAGATGTATCTCCAAGAAGAAGGCGAAACCTCTGGCTGAAATCCATGCGGACTAGGTGGACACCACGCAGCAGCCCGGCCTGGTAGGAAAGGCGTTCATCAGGATTTTATTGGCCAACAGCTCGGCGGATGCAGGACTTGGTCCAGCGATGCATCGGTTGCCAGCTCTTCGCTAATCGAGCCATATGCCACCCACCGCCTCAAGACCATACCCATTACCTGGCGTTCGCGGTGCAGGGGCTTGACATGGTGGGACCCCTTAAAGGGAACCCACAAGAAAAATACCATTGGTCATGGTGGATAAATTCACCAAATGGATAGAGGCCAAACCGGTCAAAACAATGAGTCCGGACCAGTGATAGACTTTATATCGGGTGGTACACCGTTCTGAGTCCCCATAGCATCATCACCGATAGCAGCACGAACTTCACAGCCGATGAGGTCAAGGCATGGTGCAAAAATATGGGCATTAAGCTCGACTATCGTCGGTCTATCACCCTCAAACCAGCGGTCAAGTGGAAAGAGCAAGCGGTCTAATAATGGCGGCATTAAACCCGGACTAGTGAGGTCACTCACTAAATCGAGACACCAATGGGTGAGGAGCTCGACTACGTACTCTGGGGCTGTGGACAACGCCTAACCGTACTACGGATTCACACCATTTTTTATGGTATCTGGTAGCGAGCGATCTTGCCTGCGACATTATTCATGACTCACCTCGAGTGCGCATTTACGAGGAAAGAAGCCGAGCTTGATCGGCGGGGACAGCTGGACACATTGGAGGAAGAACGTGGCGTCGCGAAGGCTCGTTCCGCATTTTACCGGCAGCGAGGCTCGAAGATATCAAAGCGATACGGGCCAAGACCTATAATGTTGGTGAACTAGTTCTCGCTGCGGACAAGAAAAAGGACAAGCTCAAACCGGATGGGAAGGCCCTTCATCATTGACCAAGTCTTGACCGGCGGGCGTGCCGTCTCTTAAATCGTCGGACAACCGACTCGAGCGAACCCATGGAGCGCAGCCCGCCTCAAGCGATTCTATGCCTAGCGCGGACTAAGAGTTCGTCCCCTTCCCCGTCAATCTTTTATACTTTGGCTGTCTTTATCTCTTTTTATCCTTTTAAAATTAACAAATCCCTTGGGGCCTATTTTCGCATTCTTTGCATACATACGATGTGCCACCCTTTTCGTTATTCTGAGGGGCTTCTTTTACGAAGCTCAACTATCTGAGTTTATACCCAACACATGTGTCATGCTTCCACATGTACCTTTTACTCGCCATTATATGCATCGATATGACTTAAGTTTTGGCCAAGCTGGGTTGCACGGCTCTGTGCTTACCCCTCGTTCCCGATTGTTCGGCTAGGTGGTAAAGGAGCACCTCTGCGATTATTACTGCCGGGTCGGCCGGATGTGTACCTCGGTAGGTGAAGCAAAGCTAGTGTTCTTAAGGGAATATTCGGTCGGTGTTTTAAAAGATGACTTTTACCTATTTTCATCATCTGCCCCGGATGATTTCTTGCTCCATTGGCAGTCCGGACATGCACTTTAGGGCATGCCACCCAGCCGAAAGGAACCCTTAGCGGAACTATTCTCCTGGAAGATGTTTCTTACTAACCATGTAATATAACATAACTAGTTGGGCACTTGCACGATAAAGCACTAATGACCCCTCGCCTAGTCTCCATGCATACCACGGTTATTTATTAACCAAAAGGTATTCGGACACACTCAGGACTCTAGGGTCCCGAGGTCGAAGCGAAAAGGTCGGCAACGACAAACGATCTACAATCCGGCTAGAAGGCATTTCACATGTCATTTTTAAGGATAACATACATTGTCAAGTCTATTGATTGTATTCCTCCTCAATCCCGTCTAACAGGCTGTCTAGCTTACAGTCCCGTTGGGAAAATTTAGCAGCCAGTTCTACTGGCTGTACACTAAACTCACGAGGATCTCCTTCCCGTCGGGCCCCCGGTCCAACTTGGCCATATGGTTGGGATCCGCCTTCTTGTACAGCGTCTTCACCATGGCCCAAGCCTCCACAGCACCTTGACGGCGGGCGAAACCTTCCACAAATGGAGCCTGCCGCACTCCTCGTAGCTTCTCTGCAAGCTCCCGAGGCCCTCAGGCGGGGCGAGGATGGCCATAAAGCTTGTCTGGTGCCACTCATTGCTGCCGAACTTCGTTCGCTTTGCCATAACAATTCGGGAAGTTGATCACCCATTGATCGGGCATCTCCTCCATGAGGATGGCCCGTGAGTATACCTACAAGACATATCATGTCAAATCGCTTCCTCGCCGAACTCTTCTTCCTAAGAGAATTCGCTCAAGCACTTACTATAGATGCTGCGGCGAAGCCATTGATTCTCCTTAACGAGCGGACAGCTCGGCTGTGCACCTTTCAGCTCTTCTCCGAGCTTGGCATTGGCATCTTGAAGCTTGTTCCTTTCTGCTAAACTCTGTTGACACATTTTAGCGACTTTTAGCTGGCGTAATGCGATACTGTCGGATCTTGTTGGTAGCACCTCTGATGTCGTTATTAGACTCGTCATACGCCGCCGCACAGTGCTTATATTCATTTATACAAATGAGTTACGGGAGGGTCTTTCCGTCTCCTCCTCACGGCAGACAAGTCTTGACCTCAAGTTGGGCCTTGCAATCTTGAAGCTCCGGGACAGCTGGGCGTTCTTCTCGTTAAGAGCACGAAAGTTTACATGATCCTTAAATTAGTTAACATAACTAAATTAAGTCTCGGGAACTCTTGGTGTATACAACCATTAAAATTCCCTTACCCGTATGTCTTTAACATCTTTGCTCAGTAGCTCTGGTAAAACCATTTTGGGCAGCCGGTGATCGCGCCCCTACTTTAAAGGCATCCAATGCCTCGGGGAAAAACACGCCTCTTGAAGAAGCTGTCGGCAGCGTCTATGATTCATAGCGCTCTCCACCTCCGACGTTGTGGCGGACAGTCTGTCGGTATCCTCCGTTGGAGTAGGATCCGGTTCGCGTCTTGCGCTTGCCTCCCCCCCAGTCCGGGCGTTGGAGCCTGGCGGGAGTTGATCGGGGGGGGGGGCAATTCTTGTGCTCGCAGTCCGCCGAGTGCTTTTTCTCCTACGAAGATCATGAGCACTTAGAAGTTTCCTCGGGCGTTGCTCGAGAAAAGTCGGCGAGCTATACCTCTGGCGGCGTTTCGCCCTGCCGGCGCTCCTTTTCCTCCTGCTGGTTGGTCGACCTGCGTAAGTAGGCGCCGTGGGCTCGACTTCTGCCGTAATGGCGCCTCTGCAAAATACCATCGTTCGCGAAGGTCGGAATAGGCAAGGATAAAATAACGGTGTCCGGACTTGGTCTTGGTCACCGGGATGCGAACTCAGCCGGGGTAGTCCGCCGTAATGGCGACCAGCGCATCATCAATGCTTAGTTGGTGATACACCCGTCGATTAGCTCCACCCCAAGGTCGGATCCTCTTTGGAGGCGGACCGAGGATCCTTCCGGGTCCTCGGGTTGTGGGCGGGACTCACCATGTCCTCCACGGTCGGCGTAAACTCTGCGCCAAGGCGTAATATAAAGCTTAAACTTGAAAATACGGGTAAAGGCCCTTTTGAGGCATTAAACACCCATCCTCTGGGATTGACCATAGAAAACCCATTCACGGGGTTGGACGAAGAAGTCCTCCTTCTCCCCCTTATACAGGCGGATAGGATCTTCACGGATCCTTGGTCGAATCCGGCCCTTCTGCGTGCGTCTTGTATGCGTCGTCTTCCCCATTGAAATCCCACATGGGGTGGCCTCTGTATTGCAGCGGCTGCACCCCCCGCTTGATGCACGTCGCCATGACTCCAAACATGGTCAAGCCGGAATGAGCCATTAATCTTATCCGGCCCATCAAGTAATGGATGCTCTTGTCTTCCTCCAAACGGGGGCTCCGCGGGCGCCAGTTGAGGCGTTTCTTCAAGGGAGCGGCATCAAACTCCGGAGGCCAATCGGCCTGGTCGGGCGGCAGGCGTCTACTATATAAAACCACTCAGAGGCGATCTTGGACGCCCTCTTAGAGGTGCGGATAGGTATCCGGCCCCACTATCGCCATATTTGGCGCCGCCCATGATATATGGACCCCTGGTGAGAAGCGGGTGCGAGGCGAATAGCCTCTTCCACAATGCGAAATGGGGCTCGATGCCCGGAATAGCTCGCAAAGAGCTCGTAGCCAGCGATGTGCAACCTGAAGCGGGCGTGAGTGATGGAGCTGAAGTCCGTAGAACTTGAGGGCCAGCGGAGGAGCAGGGTATTGGAAACCCGAGCCCCTTATTAGATAAGGGACAAAGCACACCGCTCCCCTATTGGGGCTTGGGGTGTCCTCCGCTGCTCCCTCCTCGATAAGTGACCAGTCCGCTCGGACCGGAACCATGAAGGCGGAGGAAGCCATCCCTATGTTTGGAGCTTTACTAGCTCGTTGTGCGAAATAGAGCACCTCCTCCAATCCCGGCGATGGGCTGGGGCGCGTGAGGAAGAGCAGCGTTGACGATCCATGGTGGAATGGATTTGAGTCGAGGCGCTTGATGGGTATCTGTGGGGAGGAGGATGGTGCGGTTTGGATCTGGATCCCTGCCCTTTAATAGGCTGGTGACCCGCACAACCAGGGGTGAAATGTAAAAGACTCCTAGCTTTTACGCATTAAATGCGGCGCGTGGAAGAGGGCCATAATTTGGCGTAGAAGCCAAGAAGCACGATGATTCGAGGTAAAGCCGGCCCTTTGTTCGGGAGGAACATGGAATTGAAGGAGAACCGCCTTGCAGCGCCGAAGACTACAAGCACGCTGGACTTATCATCATTGAAGCCTGGTTTGGGGAGCTCTTGAGGAGTCTGGACTAGGGGGTGTCGGATAGCGGACTATCGATATCCGCCGGACTCCCGGACTACGAAGATAGAAGATTGAAGACTCGGCTCATGTCAGGAAGGTACTTTACTTGGCGTGGAAGGCAAGCTTGGCAATCTGGATATGTAGATCTCCTACCATTGTAACCGACTACTGTGTAACCCTAGCCTCTCCGGTGCCTATATAAACCGGAGGGCTTTAATCCGTAGGACACAACATTACATCTCAACAATCATACCATAGGCTAGCTTCTAGGGTTTAGCCTCATTGATCTCGTGGTAGATCTACTCTTGTACTACCCATATCATCAATATTAATCAAGCGGGGCGTAGGGTATTACCTCCAATGAGAGGGCCTGAACCTGGGTAAAAACATTGTGTCCCTCGTCTCCTGTTACCATCCGCCTAGACGCACAGTTCGGGACCCCCTACCCGAGATCCTCCGGTTTTGACACCGACAGTGTCTTCATCAAGCTCCCCTGGGCTTCAAGCTCCAGGGCGCCGGTTGAAGGAGAGACCTTTGATGGAGAAGTGGATGATGATGAGGCCGATGAGCAGGAGTTTCATAAAGCCACAGAGGTCCTGTGCATTGACGGCGGTGCTTCTCTGCATACTTCACACCGCCAGCTCAAACAGTGGGTGCGGGAAGTCAATGCGGCAGAACCACCCGTTGAGTCACGCAAGCCTCTGAAATGGTCCAGCACGCCTATCATCTTTGACATTGAGGACCACCCTGATCGCATAACTGCGGTCGGGTGCTTGCCGATGTTGGTTCCACCAACTATCCGCAACCTCAAGGTCACAAAGATGCTGGTTGACGGCGGGGCCGGCTTGAACTTCATATCCTCCACGGTACTCTAGAAACTCCAGATCCCTGACAGCGAGCTCGAAGAAACCGGTACATTCCAAGGAATCAATCCAGGAAGGAGCAAGCCGAAGGGGAAGATCACGTTGCCGGTGACATTTGGCAGCGAGCTGAACTTCAGGAGTGAGAGGGTCACTTTTGACGTTGCTGATTTTCCATTGCCTTACAATGGAATACTCGGTCGTCCAGCACTCGCCAAGTTCATGGCAGCCTCTCACTATGCCTACAACGTGCTCAAGATGCCAGGCCCGATAAGTGTCATCTCTGTCCCTGGCGACAAGTAAGATGCTCTTATCTGCACCGACAAGATCTACTGGGAAGCAGCAGCCGCAGCAGATCGCAAGACACTTGCCGCTGAAGCTCCTGGGGGGAAGAAGAAGACCAAGTCCGGCAAGAGCTTTGATGCCCAATCCGGCAAGCGCACCTCTTCGGAGTGCTGCGCTACTAATGACGATGCACCATCGAGCTCCACCGGCAAGTGTAAGAAGACGAAGGCAGCTCCACCAGAGACAAAGAAGGTGTCCGCCAAGGAGGACGACACTGGTGGTACCTTCACCATCAGTGCCACTCTCGACCCTAAATAGGAAAGCGCGCTCATTGCTTTCCTGCGGGCGAATGTCGACGTGTTTGCGTGGCAACCGTCTGATATCCCCGGTGTTCCCAGGAAAGTAATTGAGCACCACCTTGCCGTCTGTCCTCATCGCGACCGTCAGCGAAAGTCGAAAGCAGGCGGTGGGCGCCAAGAATTCATTGCGAGAAGAAATCAAGAAGTTGGAAGCGGCGGGCCTTGTCGGAGAGTGCTCCATCCCGTGGCTGGCCAATCTGTAGTAAATGAAGGCAAGCGGAAATGGAGGCTTTGTATCGACTTTACTGATGTTAATAAAGCTTGTCCCAAAGACCCATTTCCCTTGCCGCGCATTGACCAGATTGTTGACTCCACGGCCAGATGTGACTTGCTTTCATTTCTTGATGCATACTCAGGATACCATCAGATCTTCATGGCAGAAGAGGATGAGGAGAAGACCGCATTCATTACTCCATGTGGCACATACTGTTTTGTACAGATGCCTTTCGGATTAAAGATTGCTGGTTCAACATTCGCGAGGGTAGTCCATGACGCTTTTGAGCCACAATTGCACAGAAATGTGGAAGCCTACATGGATGACATAGTGGTCAAGAGCAAGGACAAAGCAACTCTAATTCAGGATTTTGATGAAACATTTACAAATCTGCGCAAGATCAACCTCAAGCTTAATCCCGAGAAGTGTGTGTTTGGAGTCCCCTCCGGCAAGCTTCTCGGGTTCTTTGTGTCTCAGCGGGGAATTGAAGCCAATCCCGACAAGATGAAGGCCATTGAGCAGATTGAAGCACCGAAGCGTGTCAAGGATGTACGAAGGCTTGCCGGCTGCGTGGCTACTCTCAGCAGGTTTATCTCTAAGTCTGTTGGCGGCCTGCCATTTTCAAAATTTTGAAAAAGGCAGGTCCAATTAAATGGACTCCGGAAGCGGAGGCTGCGCTGCAGGACTTGAAGAGATACCTGTCCTCCGCTCCAATACTTGTCGCACCTAAGCCACAAGAGAAGTTGCTGCTGTATTTAGCGGCAACCAATCAAGTGTGTTAGTGCTGCGTTAGTAGCGGAGAGGGAGGCGGATGATGAGCCAGCGACCGCGGTAGATGCATCCAGTGACAAGCAGGGGGCTTCTCCGACAAGCTCTGGTCCCAACAAGGATGGATCTGCGCAGGAACAGAAGGAGAAACAGAAGAAAATGGTGCAGCGCCCAGTTTACTTTATCAATTCCCTTCTGCAGGGGGCTAGGTCAAGGTATTCTGGTGTGCAGAAATTGCTTTTCGGCCTTCTCATGGCCTCGAGAAGCTGCACCATTACTTCAAGCACATGAGATCACAGTTGTCACTCGCTTTCGGCTTGAAGAGGATCTTTGCGAGAATCCGAAGCAGCGAGCGGGATTGTCGGTGGTATTTGGGCTGTCAAGCTTTGGCCTCAAGTTTGAAACACTTCAACCATCGAGCCGAGCATTGGCGAGTTCATAGCGAGTGGGCGCCAACACCGGATGAAGAAATTCGAAGCGAGCATCCCGTCAAGGAAGCAAGCAAAGAGTGGATCATGTACTTTGATGGTGCCTTCTCGCTGCAAAGCGCCGGTCGGGAGTACTACTTGTCGCACCCGGAGAGCACCTCAAGTCGTGGTCGGATGCACTTTCCCAAGGAGCAAGCGACAAACAATCTTGCAGTATGAGGTTTGCTTGCTGGTCTCGAGATCGCGAAGGACCTTGGGATAAAAAGCTCATTATCGGGGGTGACTCGCGGCTTGTCGTCCGCCAAGTGAACAAAATTATCAGAGTCCGTTGATGGAAGCCTACGTTGATGAGGTGAGAAAGTTGGAAGAGCATATTGGCGGCTGCGGATGGAACATGTTCCGAGAGCTCGAATGACATTGCCGATGGCACAGTCGGCAGTCTGCTGCACTTAAGTTACACAATGGAACCAGGGATCTTTGTGCTCAAGCTGACTCAACCATCTGTGACACCATCAACTGGACAGAGCAAGAAGAGGAAGTTGATTTCTGGTGACTATTGTCGGTGTACTAAGGTAGGGGTACCTCGGTACCCCAACTTGTGCCTGGCGGCGCCGCAGACTCCTCGCAGTGGATCCACCATATGCTTGCGGAGACCAATCCGGCTCCCCACCAAGCCATTCAAGAACAAAGTATACAAGACAGAAGCTTAAGCCCCCGGCAAGAGGAGCTTGCCGGGAAGGCCGTTTCAGGCTCAAGACTACATCACCCACGCAAGTCCCTGGCGAGAGGAGCTGCGCCGGGAGACCGAAAACTACATCACGGAAGACACGCCTCGGCAAGGGCCGGGGCGGCAAGTCCTGAGCCCGACAAGCTCCCGGGCCCGGCAAGATCGAGACCCGGCAAGCTACTTGCGGGAGAGCTGCGATGCGTGCCGCCTCCAGCTCACTTGCCCACAGCGTCGCCTTTAGCCTTCTCGAGAGCGTGGCGGGTGGCCGTGCTGCATGAGGGGTGCGGTGGCACTCCACGGTCTTGGCTCCATCGCCCGTGGCAAGCGGAGGCGCAAGGCGGGAACTTTTGGGGCGGCGGCGACGGGCATTTAATGCTCTTGTCCCCTCTGTCAAAAGTAGGTAGAATCCCTTTGTTCATGCCTTTGTAGCAACACTTGTTCCCTTGTTACAACTACCACCTCTTTTACGTTTTACCCCTCTACCCTCGTTGACACTGTCGGTGACCCCTTGCCCTATAAAAGGAGGCCCATGCACAGCGTGGGGGTTCCGATCATTCACTACTCTCGCGAGGGTTCCGACTCTCGCTTTCGGGCAACCATTCTTGTGGGTCTTCAAGCTCCCGGCACAATACAACACAAAGCAGCGGTAGGGTTTCTGCGACCATCGCGGCCCGAAGCTGGGTAAAAAATCCCCCGCGTGCATCGCCTCGATCTGCTCTCCATGCATCCTCCGCCCCCGTACCGAACCCACGAAAGGGGCCGTCCCCGGCCCCATAGGTGCCGCGCCCATTCAGACGCGCGCGACATCTTTGGCGCGCCAGGTAGGGGGCGTCGAGGTTGTGCGGACCTGATCCGGCGTTCGCGCAGCCGCGTTCTTCATCAACATCTCCGTCTTCATCAGCTGCTTCGCCGACAAGCTGCGTCATGGCTCCGAAGCGAGGCCTCGAGTTGCAGACCCGTCTGCGTCTCATCCGCCGCTACGGAGCCAGCGGTAAGCGGAGAAGACGCGGCGCGAAGGGTGGACACCGGCGAGGCACTTTCGCGGTGCCACGAGATCGGGCGGGCGGGCGACAGCGCCTCGGCCTCCGTAGATCCCCATCCATCTCAACGCACGACAACCCAGCAGCGCCGTGCCATAAGGCGTGGTACTCGCACGCTGGGACAAGAACATGCCGGGGGCTCGCGGGACGCTCCGGACCGCTGTCCATGCGTGAACAAAGCGAAGGTGCCGAGGGAGAACTATTGCTCCTCCTATCGCTACTAGGGGTCCGAGCATGCTCTATACCTCGCGCCGTTCGCTCCCGCTCCCCCCACGCTCCGGCAAGCGTATCTCCTTGGAGCGCCATGCTGTCGCCGAGGACGCGCCATCGAGCTCTGAGTCCGGCGAGGACGGCTCTGGTGCTTACTCCGACAAGCGCAGCTCCTCGGAACGCTCTAAGCCCGGCGAAGACAGCACTGGTGCTTGTTCTGGCAAACGCACCTCTCCGGAGTGCTGCGGTGCCGCCAAGAGCGCACCATTGAGCCCCACCAGCAAGTGCGAAAAAGCAAGAAAAAAGAAAAGCTAAGTCGCTCGAGCCTTCGTGCAGAGCACTCCTTTAATTCCACGCTGTTATTCGTTATATCCCTCGTACATTCGTCCTTTGTATCACGAAACACAGGCGGCGGAGGACTGCACGGATGATCGCACCCTTACTCTGCCTTGAACACGCTCGGCGAGTTAAGAGTGAGCCGCGACCAACCGCGCCCTCGTTTACGTTCGAGCACTGTTCAGCAAGTAAGCGGCGTCGCGACCGGGCGGCAAGGTTGCTTGCGGAGCGGCACCGACCAAGCGGGCTGCTGATGTTCGCGACTCAGCAAGTGTGTTAAGCACGAGCAAGTTACCTAGAAGCGTGGGGTGGAAGCGGCGCAAAGGATGTAGGGCGAGAGGGTATAACGTGGCGAGCTTTGCCGTGTGATGTCCTTGGTATGAGAGGCTTGTCTTGCGAGAGGAGCCAAGTCGTCGTCGATTCGCGTACTTGTTTTGTTTCGAGTCCGCTCAACAAACACAAGTGTCTTTGCTGCACCTTATCTTGCTTCGAGCCTGCTCGGCAAGTTAAGCGTCATAAGCCCAGCCCGGCAAGGTGGCTTGCGGGCGGCGCCACCGGCGGGCTGTCCCGCGACAAGCGTGTTCGCCCGACAAGCTCCCCAAGGCGTGAAGTACAAACATCACGAAGGGCAAGGCACGGCATTGTATTGCATGGTTAAGGTTTATATATACATATGCATGAAACAGTTGCATATCTACCTCAGTTGTTTTCATGACTGAATTTGCAGCAACAAGGAGGGACCGAAAGATCACACCAGCGCTTGGGGCCCGGCAAGCCAGGGTCGCCAGGGGCTGCGGGTGCCAAGGTTCTTCTTCGGCGAGCCCGCCTCATTGAGGCTGCAAGCACCAAGATTAAATCTCCGGCAAGCTGGAGTTCTTTGAGAGCTGCGATTTGAGATAAGTCTTTCATCCTCGTCATGCATCCTCCTATGGGCGGAGATGCTGAGGGCTGCGTCTTTGAGCAGGCGTGTCTTGTAAAAACCGTTACATGGAGGAACCGAGTTGTGGTCGATTCGCGTGCTTGGTTTGTTTCGAGTCCGCTCAACAAACACAAGTGTGCGCTGCACCTTATCTTGCTTTCGAGCATGCTCGACAAGTTAAGCGTCATAATCCCAGCCCGACAAGGTTGCTTGCGGAGCGACACCGCCCGGCCCGGGCTGTCCATGGTGATAAGCGTGTTAGCCCGGCAAGCTCCCGATAAGCGTAAGAACACGCAAGGCACGCATGATCAAGTAAAAGACTTCGGTCCGGCAAGCTTTCCCTTCTCTTCATTAAAAACATCCGATTTAGTACAAGTCCATAGAGGATGAAAAACATGATAGAGAGGATTACGAGTTCTTGAATACAGCTAATGCCGAGGGCTTACAAATTAAAAAGATAAGGTGCCCGTGATCCCTCTCTGTTTCTCTGTTCGGGAGTTCAGGAGGTAGGTCAAGGAGCCCCGGCAAAATAAGCTTGCTTGGGAGAAGACCCCTGCAAGAAGAGCTTGTCGGGGAAGGCGAAGGAGCACCTAGGAGGCGTGGCGGTGGCGCCGCCGTGCCTAGGAGCTCTTGCATGGTGGCGGGCATGGGGAGGCGTCGGCGGGGCCAGCGACAAGTCCACAGAAGCCCACGGAGAGCCACGGGCGCGAAGACTCAAGAGAACACCCGGGGACCGCCAGGAGCTTAGCGGGTCGGGCGTGGGAGGCGAGCTTGAAGGCGGGGAGGTGGGGCGTCGGCCGCAGTCGAAGGCTACTCGCCCTCGTGCTTGCTGCGTGGCGGCCATGCCGCCTCCCCTCTTCCTCTTCCGCAGCCTCCCTCGCCAACCGCCAAGAAGACGGCCCCGGGGAGTTCAGAAGGCCGGCAACCCAGAAGATGGGGTTGCCGGTGGCGCGCGAGGCAGCGGTGTCCGACGTCTAGTCGGGCCCGCCATCCCCCTCGTCGTCGCTGTCGCTCCCCTCCTCGTCACTCTCGCTCGAGGAGGGGCCTTCGCTATCCGAGGAGCTGTCCACACAGCAGCGCACCCGGGTTCCATAGTCGCCGAAGACCTTGACGGCGAGGAGGTCACCATCCAATAACTTGAAATGGAGGGTGAACCCCGCCGTCAAGCTATGGATCCGGGCGAATGTCTTCCACCCTCGGTCGAAGAACATCACGCCGGGGGCTGGGGACACGACACTCACCCGAGTGCCGCTGATCCCGCAGCCCCTCATGCGTAGCTCCATTACGTCGGGTGGATCCGGTCCCATTGCGTCCGCGAACGGGACCGGCAGCCGAAGGCGACGACGAGGCGCCCGGCGAAGCTTGATGAAGAACTCCCAGGGGTCATCTCCGGTGTGGACCGCGCCGTGGTCAGGAGACGCCGGAGGGGACGGGAGAGGCACATCACCACGACCGCCTCTCCCGGCCGCCTCGGCCACGCCGGCCTCGTCCACAGCCACCCCCCCTCTCCCTCGTGGCGGCTCCACCGCCAGGGAGCGGGATGGGGAGTGGTGCGCTGCCTAGAAGCGACCAGCGCCACCGTCGAGCCGGGATTCCCTCCTTCCATGGCGGCAAGAAGATCAGAAGATGAAGATGAAAGGAGAAATGGATGAGTGTGGCCATTGTGCACCCTTTCCGCCCTTTTTAAAGGGGCGGGTGGGGGCTCAACCGCCCTTCGACCAATCGAGAAGCGAGGAGGCGGAGGGGGGGGCCGACTCGCCTTCTCCGCCCGTGACGGATCGGTCTCCCACCTTCGTCGCCCACGACCCCCGTGCATGAGGGCCGCGTGGCGAAAAGGTGGAGCCGGAGCGACGGGTGAAACGACCCCGCCCTGCGCCACGATCACGGGGTGGACGCTTTAAAGGCTGCATGCGCCGCCCACGTCTCCCACGACGCCGCAATCGACGCGTGCCGTTTCGGGGGAGGCGGCGGATGCAGAAGCAGATTCGACGCGTCATGGGCTTCGCGTGTGCAGATGCCTTGTCTTGGGCCAGCCCAACAGCGCTTCGGCACCGTGTATAGCCCGAGCCGGGGCTCTGTCGGTGTACTAAGGTAGGGGTACCTCGGTACCCCAACTTGTGCATCGGGCGGCCGCAGCTCCGCAGCTGGATCCACCATATGCTTGCGGAGACCAATCGGCTCCCCACCAAGCCATTCAAGAACAAAGTATACAAGGCGAAGCTTAAGCCCCGGTGAAGGAGCTTGCGGGAAGGCGTTCGAGCTCAAGACTACATCACCCACGCAAGTCCTGGCGAGAGGAGCTCGCCGGGGAGACCAGAAGGCTACATCACAGAAGACACGCCTCGGCAAGGGCCCGGGGGGCGGCAAGTCACAGAGCCCGACAAGATCCCGGGCCCGGCAAGATCAGGACCCCGGCAAGCTACTTGCCGGGAGAGCTGCGATGCGTGCCCGCACTCCAGCTCACTTGCCCACGCGTCGCCTTTAGCCTTCTCCAGAGGCGTGGCGGGTGGCCGTCTTTGCATGAGGGGTGCGGTGGCACTCCGCGGTGGTGGCTCCATCGCCCGTGGCAAGCGGAGACGCATAAGGCGGGAACTTTTGGGGCGACGGCGACGGGCATTTAATGCTCTTGTCCCCCTCTGTCAAAAGTAGGTAGAATCCATTTGTTCATGCCTTTATGTGACTTTGTTCCCGCCTTTACAACTACCACCTCTTTTACGTTTTACCCCTCTACCCTCGTTGACACATCGGTGACCCTTGCCCTATAAAGGAGGCCCATGCACAGCGTGGGGGGTTCGATCATTCACTACTCTCGCGAGGGTTCCGACTCTCGGCTTTCGGCAAACCGCCATTGTAGGTCTTCAAGCTCCCGAAGCACAATACAACACAAAGCAGCAGTAGGGTTTTACGCGACCATCGCGGCCCGAAGCTGGGTAAAAAATCCCCCGCGTGCATCGCCTCGATCTGCTCTCCGTGCATCCTCCGCCCCCGTACCGAACCCACGAAAGGGGCCGTCCCCGGCCCCATAGGTGCCGCGCCCATTCAGACGCGCGCGACAACTATTTTCCGGCAGAGCTCCCCGAAGCCGCCGCCAAGAAGGTCCCCAAGATCAACGCCAAGAGTGCTGAGGAGCAGTCTACTCCGACAAGCCCTAGGGTTTGTTCCGTTGAAGCAGACGCTCCCAACAAGTTTTGCTCCGGCAAGCTTGCCGGGGAACATCAAGCTCCGGCTGAGCCGCGAGTTCTTCCGTAAGCGGATGTTCCCGCAGAAGCTATATGTGCCTTTAGTCCTTGTTGTCGAGCATAAGCTCCAGCATGGGCACGATGGGTGTCCAGTTCCTTGAGCGGAGAATTTCGAAAGAGCAAGAAGAAGCGGAAAGAGTAGCCCGGCGATCAAGTATATACCGGTTTATCGATGACACATTATGCGAAGGAGACTCAACGGTGTGAAATTGAAGTGTATTTCCCGGGAAGACGGACAAGAGCTGTTGGCGGAGATACATGGAGGCATATGTGGTCTCCACATTGGCGCAAAACACTTGCCGGCAAAGCATTCCGGCAAGGTTTCTTTTGGCCGACAGCCCTCGAGGATGCAAGCTAGCAAGTAACCAAGTGTGAAGCGTGCGAGTTCCATTCCAAGCGGATACACCAGCCAGCTCGGGCTCTCGGGCGATCCCTTTATCCTGGCCATTTTTGGTGCGGGGCTCGACATCCTCGGCCCCTTTCCCGAGCTGTCGGGGCTTTGAGTACTTATGCGTTGCAATCGACAAGTTCACAAAGTGGTCGGAAGTGGAAGCGATGAGGAAGGTGGCAACCGATCGTGATCAAGTTCTTGGTCGATTGTTTGCCGTTTGGGGTACCTAACAGGATCATCACCGATAGCGGCACGCAATTCATGAGCCGCACCTTCATGCGATCGTCCGGGATCTTGGCGCCGAGTGCGCTTCGCTTCATTGCTCATCCGAGAAGCAGCGGTCAAGCGAAGGGCAAATGCTGAAGTGCTGCGCGGTGAAGACCAGACTTTCGACAGGCTGCACAAGTGCGGAAAAAACTGGATTGAGGAGCTGCGGTGGTTCTTTGGTCGATCGGGGCGGCGCCAAATCGAGCCATCGCGGACACCTTCGCTCTAGTCTATGGAGCAGAGGCGGTTCTCCCCGCGGAACTTCGTATCACGGATCGCCTCGAGTGCTCGCATATGATGAGCTTGAGCAAGAGCAGCTGCGACAAGATGACGCTGCTCCTTGAGGAAGATCGTCTTGATCTTTGTCGAGCTTCTCGATACCAGCAAGCTTTGCGCCGCTACCGTAGCCGCAAAGTTAATGCCAGAAGTCTCGAGGAAGGCGATCTTGTTCTTCGACACGTTCAGTCCACCAAGAATTCCAACAAGTTGACGCCGAAGTGGGAAGGCCCTTACCGGGTGAAACGAGTCACCAGGCCTGGCGCTGTTCGCCTTGAGACCGAAGATGGCTTTCTAGTGAGCAACTCCTGGAATATTGAGCATCTTCGTAAGTTTTACCCGTAAGGCGCGGTTGCCAGAACCTGTTCCGGCAACCACCTTTTGTACAAGTCTTGCCGCTGTTGCATGTAATCCTTTGTACAAAGCGAGGCAGAACCCGATGCATAAATAAAGCTCATGTGCTCCGCATATCTTGTCAATTTCATGCTTTCTATTATTTTGCATGTGTTATATGACACTTTGTGCAGCACTTACCCCGGTAAGCAATAACGAGCCATAAGGCTCCACATCTTTATTTTCTCTTCTTTCTTTTCTCAAAGAAAGGGAAGGTTCCCTCGCCCACAAGTTTGCCGGGGGGAAGGAGAAGATAATGGTGTGGACCAGGCGTCGTTCAAGAAAGTTTCGCCTTGCCGGGAAGCAAACGACAGAAAAGCTAAGTTGCCAAAGTTTGAGCAATCAGTTTAAATTTTTTTAAGTTATCTTCCTTGAACGACCATGCTTTGTATGGAAAACCTGTGTGTGGAGGAACCAACTCGTAGCTAGTTGCGCCCTTACTTTGTTTCGAGTCCGCTCAACAACTTAAGTGTGCTGCGACTAGTTGCGACAAGGTTTCTTGTCGGTAGCGGCACCACTGGCAGGCTGCTGACGTTCTGCACTCAGCGCTCGCGGCAAAGGTGCCCGCGCCGGCAAGTTTCTTAAAAGCGTAAGGTAAAAACATACAAAGGAAGGAATCAAGTAAAGGAAATAACATAGCAGTTGATAACCCAAGATAAAGTTATATTACAAGATAACTTGTTGCGGCTCTAATAAATTGTTCTCGCAACATGATCAGCAGAGGCAAGAAAAGGAGGAAATGGGTGGCCTAATCTACGCGATCGCCGTCGACCCTTTTGACTTCATTCACCTTGTCCACAATGGGTGCGACAAGGGTTCTGAGTGCTTCTAGATCAGCATCCGCCGGCAGCTTCTTGAGGACATTGGTGAAGTTGATGCCTGGGTTGCGGAAGGCCACCTTCACCAACACCTTCTGCAGAACCCTCGCGCAGATCGTGCGCGACTCGTCGGCCAGCTGCTTTGGAATCCTTTCCCGGAGTCGTTGGAGAGCCGTCGCCACGCCCTTGAAGAACAAAGTGAGCTTGGCGCTGGGCTGGAGGTTCTCATCGGTGGAATACCCGAAATCCTCCATCCCCAGCTCCTCCAGCTCCTTGTCGATGACTGCGGCGATATTCACGAGACCCTCCGTCCAGAGCTCCACAGTCTCCCTAAGGGTGTTCTGGGTGACAGCAGCACTCGCCAGCAGCTCCTTGTTGGCCTTGATCTCCTTCTTCAAGGCCACCTCCCGCTCTTTGGCACCGTTCAGCGTCTCGGTCAAGGTAGCCAGCTTCAGCTCTAGATCTGCGTTGGAATCCTTGGCGGCGCTGAGCTCCTTGCCCTTCTCAACGAGACGACCCTGCAGCTTGCCGTGGGCAAGGGCGTCCTTCTCGCGCTCACGCTTGAGCACGGCAACCTCTTCGCCCCTCGCCTTGAGATCGGCCTCCAGCTGCGCCACCTTCGTCTCCAACTCCTTCTTGGCGGCCTCAGCAGCTGCGGTAGCATCCTTTGCCTCTTTGAGAGCCCCGCCAAATGTCTGCTCCCGCACGACAAGCTCCTCCTCGTAGCTGTCCAGATTGACTTTCCGTTGCGTCAACTCACCTTCCCGCGTGGACAGCTCCTCAGCGGCAAGCCGCTGTTGCTCTTCAGCTTCAGCCTTCTCGAGAAGGAAGGCTTTCCGCGCCTCGATGAGCTGCGCCCGCTCCTATGCAATGGACCGGAGGGCTTCCTGATTGCGTTCCCGGAGCTCCTCCGTGCGTTTCTCAATATCTGCTCCCGCCTGCGCGACAAGCGCTTCCCGGGATTCCACTTTGGCTTGTCGGGCGCGGTAGAGCAACACCAGCTTCGATGTAGCTCCTCCTCGGACTTCGCTTGCTATCTGCTCGGCGCGTCAACCGATGTCGACCAAAAGATGTCGTGGGAAGCGAACACCTATAGGACGGGCCCCTTCGGTCCGGCGAAGCGGAGGTCGATGAAGAAGCGGTCGGCGATGCATACGAGCGACTTACCCAGCTTCGGAGCTCTCCGGAGAGATAATACTCCTACTGCTGCTTTGTGGTTGTATTCTATTCTTGCTCGAGAGTATGAGCGTTTTCTGGTTTCGAATGCCTCGCCCCCCCCCCTATGTTGCGCATGGGCCTCCTTTTATATGCTAAAGGGGTCACCGACAAGTGGCAACATAGGTGAGGGCAAAGATGTAAAAGGAGTGGTTGGTACAACTACTTGTAAGGTGTATCCTACCTAACCCTGACGACAGGGGACAAAGGCATTAAATGCCCGTCTGTGTCGCCCAAACAGTGCAGAAAAGTGACCGTTAGGGGCGCCACCGCTTGCCACGATGGCTATCTTGTCATCTCCGCTTGCCACCTCGCACCGCTAGCTGCAGAGCTTCCTGCCACGCGCGTCTGGAAAGGCCCCAGGGCGACACGTTGGTGGATGTGCTGAAGCGCGGGTGCAAAGTGATAGCCTTGCCGCGGCAAGCGCCTTGCCACGGTCGTTGTCTTGTCACGTCCGGAAGCTTATCGCTCACCGGGCCTTGCCGGGACGCGAGGCGCGTCGCGGCAAGTTCCTTGAAATGCCTTGGTTGGCCTTCCCGGCAAGCTCCTCTTGCCGGGGCCTTGACCTTCCCGGCAAACTCCTCTTGCTTGGGCCTTGTCTTCTCGGCTTGAACATGTTGTTCTTGAATGGCTCGAAAGGAGCCAACGGAGGACCTTGGCGGTCACCCGGCAAGCCTTGCCGCGGGGTGCTGTGACTGCCCGTGCACAAGTTTGGGATACAAGGGTACCCCTACTCTAGTACATCGATAGACTCGCGCAACTGTTACCCTTCATGGGTTGATGTCTCCATCAACGTGGACGTATGATAGCACCACCTATCAGAACCATGCCAAAAATCTCTATGTCTCCATTGTGTTTGCAAACTCTAATCCCATGCCTTTACATTCTTGCAACTTGCATGCTTTACTCTTTCTGTTGCATATATACTCTTGTCATGCTTGCTTGAAATGTGTTGTGAATGCTTTAACTTGTGATAAAACTCAACCTTAACTTGAAGAAATTAAAAATTGCCAACTTTGCTTGTTAAGGGTCTAATCACCCCCTCTAGACCCCTCTTCTTGATCCTTTCAATTGGTATCAGAGCATTGGTGTTCACTGCTTTGGTTTAATCACCATTGGAGGAAGATGGATGAGTCTATGTTCGGGAGTATTAGACATAGAGTGCCTATTCTTGATGGGGAGTTCTATGGTTCTTGGAAAAATGAAATGCTTGTGATTTTCAATGAATATAATTTGAACAAGTACATTACCAGCCGTTATGTGCCTCCCATTGATCCTTTGCATCCTACCCCTGATGAGTATCTTGACATGGTTCACAATCTTAGGACTATTGATCTTATCATTAGAGGATTGCCTAGAAATTTGCTTGTGTGCTTGCCTACTTTTGAATGCGCATATACTATATGGAATTATCTTTGAGAATGCTTTCCAAATTACTCCTTAAAAAATCTAGAAGAGAGTCTTCAAAAGTCAATTGCTTTTCAAAATATGGAACCTAGCAATCCTAAGTTTGAGGAATGCCTATTTGAGCTCCGTGATCTTATGCGTGCCAAAGGAAATGTTGGAGTCAATAGCAGCATTATCTCAGACACAATTAGAATTCATAAACTTGAACATTGTCATGGTCATAAATCTATCAAATCACTTGACCTAGGTGATTGTTGGGGATATAACTATTACGTATGACCCCCAGGAGGGGCCGGGTCATAACTATGTAGATTCATAATATGAAGCCCAAGACAATACTTGAAGATGGCGGTTCAGTTAAGGGCCCAAAGCCGAAAGGTGACTTAAGCCCGTAGAGATAAACCGCCATATGTATATAACTTGTACTGTAAGGCAGGAATAGAGAGACACCAAGCCGGACACTATTTATGAGCCGGCCGGGACTCTGTGAGCCGCTGGGCGTCGACCTTTGTATATAAAGGGACGACCCGGCGACGGTTAAGGACAAGTAAGATCAGATCGAGACCTAGGTCAAGCAAATTCGCTCCCTGGTAATCGAGACATAAGCAACCCCACCTCAAACTGGATTAAGCCATTACCTTCACTGGAAGGGGCCAAACCAGTATAAACTCCCGTGTCTTTTGTCCCATTTAACCCCTTTAAACTTCCTAGTTGCGATGGCTCCACGACTAAGTCCTTTTGCTAGGACATCTGCCATGACGTTTCCACGATAGTTGGCGCCCACCGTGGGGCCAGCGCACGGGGGATTTGAGTTCTTGAAGGGCAGCTTCGAAGGGCTCAAGGGATACACTATGGGCCAGATGACCAAGAGTCGTCGCAGCAATCTCTACCACGACGATGCAGGCTAGGGCCTCGACGCCGGCTCAATTGAGTACGGGTACCGGGTCCCCTTCAGCGGAATCCATGTCTTCATCGGCAAGATCTGCGAGCCGGGCCCTGAGCCGGACATCTGCACCGACATCGTCGAGACTGCTCAGCCTGCGAGACCCGCCCGAGCTCAGCCCGCCGTGAAGCGTGCCTTCGTGGGATGCATCCATGGAGGGGAATTTTCTGAAGGATCTGTGTCCGGCGGTGAGACGGCCATCTACTCTGATGGTGAATCGTCCATGGGTGAGATGGATTCGTTGTATCAACTGCAAGATGGCGGCTTGGGGGCCGTTCCGATGGCAGCAGTATTCTGGACCCCTTTGAGCCACCGAGCAGAGTTGGGATCTTCATGGCTGGCATGCAACCCGGGCAAAACTCTACGGCCGCGGCATCATTGACTTCCGGGTCAGCAGCGGTGACGGCAGCCGGGGCAGGAGGCCCTGCGCGCCCGCCGGCTCAGGTCTTGATGGCTTTAATGGATAAGATGACAACTCTGTTAACCGCTGTGGTCAATCCGGCGGATCAAGCTCAACATGATGCAGAAGTGGCACAATTATGTGAGGAGGTAGCGCAAGCCAAGGAAAACCTGGCGGTGGAGGATGCCAGGACGGCCGCAGAGCGGGCGGCTTTGGACGCTCGAGCCCAGCAGATTCAATCAGAGGCTCTCCAGCTTACGATGGATCTGAACGCGTCAAATGAGATCATGAGGAGAAGGCACCAGAACGCTCAATCCCGTCTGCCTTCGGTTTATGATCCTAGAAACCTCTTCCGCACACCCGGTGCAGGCCCCAGTAACCCGCTCGAGGTAAACCAGGTTGCAACACCCGGGGCTGGGACGCCGATTCAGCCACGGGTGAAGGAACCTCCTCGTCTGAATGCTGCTCCACCTTGGTATGTGCCAACACCACCGGGTCATTATTCTAACCCTTTGGAGAACATGATCGCTGTGGCAGCACGATTGGTCGCTCTCCCGGTGGATGGCGACTCTCCGACGGCGGTTGAAACACGAAGGCTTACAGAACTTCTTCGGATGGCTTTGGCACAGCAGGAGGCATATTCTTATAGTCGAGACATGATTCATTCGACCCCTCGCCCAAACCAGAGCCCGAGCTATAGCACGCACATGGATTCAGCAGCCGTTTCAAGCAATGCCCGGTGCCATGACCAGTCGTGCGGGCATGACCCGACTCGTGATGGAGCTCTTAATTTTGTTGATCAGGACAGATTGCGTCAGGAAGCTGAGCGGGCGGTTCAGCAGGCGGCTTATCAGCCCCTTCCGGTTTATCCAACGACTTTAACTGAGGCAGGCGTGACCACTAGGACTAGAGGCGTACCTTGTTTGGTGCCGGCTCTGGTAATGAGCGTTTACCCAAGGATTTCAAGGGGCCTGGAAAGGTGCCTAATTACACGGCCGACTTACAACCTGGGGCATGGATCGAAAGCTACGAGATGGCCATGGAAGTACTGGAAGTCAGTGACGCTGCAATGGCCAAGTACTTCACCATGATGCTGGATGGAACGGCCCGCACTTGGTTGAAGGGGCTGCCACCTAATTCCATCGGTTCTTGGCCAGAGTTAAAAGCTCGGTTTATTCAGAACTTTGAAGATACATGCAAGCAACCCATGTCGATTGTGGACTTGACTAATTGCAAGCAAGAGGAGGGTGAATCCATGACCCATTGGTTGTGCCGGGTCAAGGCCATAATACATTCATCTGATAAGATGGATGCCGGCTCTGCACTCTTAATGTTGGAGAAGAATTGCTGTTTTGAGCCTCTGAAAGAGAAGCTGGGGCGGCTCAAGCGCGATTGTAATGACATGGGCCAGCTGATGGCGGCTCTAGTCAAGTATGCTGACTCTGATAGTACCAAGGATCCCGAGTCTGACGATGAGAAGACAGGGAAGGGAAAGAAGAGCGGCAACGCTAAGGGCCCTCAGCATAACCCGGCGAATCAACGTGGCAATAACAAATGTAAAGCTGACGGTAGCTCGGAGTTTGTGGCTAACACCAATGCACAGGGCAACAATCAACGACATAAGGGGAGGCCGCCTCCTTGGTCCGGCGGGTCAGGACCCACTCTTGAGCAGTTGCTAAATGAGCCCTGTCCGAGGCATGGCACTTAGCAGAAACCGGCCATTCACCTGTGGAAGGATTGTATGATCATGAAGGCTTTCAAGAATTCTAACATATTTGATAGAAATCATGGGCCGGGCGGCGGTTCTAATACCAACTTTCAAGGCCCTCAAGGTAATCAGGGTGGTTATAATCAACAATCTGGCCAAGGAGGTCAGCAGCAGCAGCAATCTGGATATCAGAGCAATCCAAACCAGCTGAATAGTGGGCAGTATCATGTGTTTACCACCAGTTTATGCAAACGGGACCAGAAGCTTCATAAGAGGGTTGTGAACGCTGTTGAGCCGGCAGTTGCTGGTTACTTGAGATGGTCTGAGCAGCCTATTCTATGGAGTAGGGAGGATCACCCTCCTCGGGTTGACAATCCGGGTCACTTGGCCTTGGTGGTGGCACCTCAGGTTGGTGGATGCAAATTCACTAAAGTGCTCATGGATGGAGGTAGTAGCATCAACATCCTTTTTTAGAAACTTTTCGTCGCATGGGGTTGACAGATAAAAATTTTAAGACGTCCAACACTGTTTTCCATGGAGTGGTTCCTGGTAAGTCGGCATACCCAGTGGTTAAGATTGAGCTGGAGGTGGTCTTTGGAGATGAGCAGGATTCCAGGGCTGAGAAGTTAACTTTTGAGGTGGTCAAAATCAAAATCATGTATCACGCTTTGTTTGGATGGCCGGATTATGCAAAGTTCATGGCACGGCCTTGTTATGTTTATCTGCAGCTCAAGATGCCGGGTCATAAGGGAACCATCACAGTGCATGGGAGTCGAAAGATAGCCCTGGAATGTGAGGAAGGCGATGCTGCTTATGCTGAGTCTATCTGTGCAACAGAGGAGTTGTAGTTTTACAAAGACAATGTTGACCCGATGGACATGACGTCTTTGAAGAAGCCAACCACAGAGCATGAGCCGACGATGAAGTTTAAATCGGCCGACGACACCAAGCTGGTCAATTTTGTTCTTGACGACTCATCTAAGTAGTTCAGTATCAGTGCTAATCTGGATCCTAAATAGGAAAGCACGCTCATCGAGTTCATCTGTGAGAACCGGGACATCTTTGCATGGAAACCTTCTGACATGCCGGGTGTACCGAGAGAACTCGCTGAGCACACTCTCGATATTGATCCAAAATTTAAGCCCGTCAAGCAGTTTCTTCGGCGGTTCAATGAGGAGAGGCGTAAGGCCATTGGTGAGGAAGTGGCCCGGCTCTTGGCGGCTGGGTTCATTGTGGAAGTTTTTCATCCAGAGTGGTTGGCTAACCCAGTGCTAGTGCTTAAGAAGAACGACACCTGGCGTATATGTGTGGATTACACGAACTTAAACAAGGCTTGTCCGGCTGATCCTTTCGCTCTCCCTTGTATTGATCAAATCATTGATGCTATGGCGGGTTGTGAGCGTTTGAGCTTTTTGGATGCTTATTCTGCTTATCATCAGATCAAGATGTTAGTTAAGGACCAGGAGAAGACGGCTTTTATTACTCCGTTTGGTGCCTTCTGCTATGTGTCTATGCCTTTTGGGCGTAAGAGTGCCCAGGCAACTTATCAGCGATGTGCGCAGAACTATCTTCACAATCAGATTGGGCGCAATGTCCATGCTTATGTGGACGACATTGTGGTGAAGTCTAGAGAGAAGGAGACCTTGATAGATGATTTGAAGGAAACCTTTGATAATCTCCGGGTCTACAACATGATGCTTAACCAGGCCAAATGTGTTTTGTGTGCCAGCAGGCAAGCTTTTGGCTTTTCTGGTTTCTAACAGATGCATTGAGGCCAACCCGGAGAAGATCAAGGCCATCACCTCTTTGGCTAAGCCAGCGTGTATCAATGATGTTCAGTGTTTGGCGGGTCGTATTGATGCCTTAAGACGGTTCATAAGCCGGTTAGGTGAGAAGGCCATACCGCTGTATCAGATGATGAAGAAAACAGACGATTTTGTTTGGAGTGATGCTGCTAACGCTGCATTTGAATATTTGAAGAGGCAATTAGCTGAGCCACCGGTTCTTGCTGCTCCTATTGATAAGGAGCCATTGTTGTCATATGTGGCTGCTAACACACGGCTGTCAGTGTGGCCATTGTGGTGGAGTGTAAGGAGGCTGGCAAAGAATATCCGGTTCAACAGCCGGTTTACTACATCATTGAGGTGCTTATTGAGTCCAAGCAGAGATATCCACATTGGCAAAAGCTTGTCTACGGGGTGTTCATGGCCAGCCAGAAGCTTAAACAATATTTTTTGGGTCATCCCATCACTCTGGTCAGTTCTGCTCCTTTAGGAGATATCATTAAAAATAGAGAAGCCATAGGATGAGTCGCCAAGTGGGCCATTGAGCTTGGGCCTTATGGTTTAAAATATGTGCCACGCACTGTATCAAGTCTCAAGCACTGGTGGACTTCATCAACGATTGGACAGAACTACATATGCCTGAAGAGAAGCCGGACAACACATATTAGACTATTCACTTTGATGGGTCCGGGCAATTGGAGGCCTTGGGGGCTGGAGTTGTTTTAGCTTCCCCTCAAGGTGACAAATTTTGTTATGTTCTAAGGTTGATGTTTCCTTGTACTAACAATGCAGCTATGTATGAGGCCTTGCTCAATGGTCTTCGGATGGCTAAGGGGATGAGCTTAAGCCGGGTAAGGTGCTTTGGTGACTCAGATTTGGTGGCTCAACAAGTCTCAGGCAAATGGGATTCCAAGGATCCCCTCATGGAGGCTTATCATCGTGAAGTTGATGCTATCGCTAGACACTTCAAGGGTTATCAAGTGGAGCACATTGATCGCAGAAAGAATGAGGCGGCTGATGCCTTAAGCCGGCTGGTATCTCAGCGTAAAACGGTACCACCAAACACTTTCTTGGATATTCTGCATAACCCTTCTGTCAAGTTGCCTACGGAGGAAGACCTGGTTGTCCCTCACTCGGAAGCACAATTGGTGGCGGCTCTTCACATCATCCCAGATTGGACAGTGCCATATTTGGCTTACATGACCCGGGGCGAGTTGCCTGAGGATGAAACCTGGGCTAGGCAGATAACCCGGTGGTCTAATTCAATGACAATTGCCAATGGTGAGTTGCATCATCGCAGTGTCACTGGGGTGTTTCAGCGTTGTGTCTCTCCTGAGGAAGGTCAAGAAATTCTTCGTGAGATTCATGAAGGAGATTGTGGCCATCATGCCGGTTCAAAGTCCCTTGTGGCCAAAGCTTTTCGTCATGGATTTTATTGGCTGACGGCTCACGCTGATGCGGAGGATCTGGTCATTAAATGTGATGGTTATCAGAAATTCTCACGACAAGCTCACGTGCCGGCTCAAGAATTGAGGATGATTCCAATTACTTGGCTGTTTATAGTCTGGGGATTCGACATGGTTGTGCCTTTCAAAAGGTCCAAAGATAGAAAGACCCACCTCTTGGTGGAAGTAGACAAATTCACAAAGTGGGTTGAGGCAGAGCCAGTTAGTAAGTATGACGCAGTCACGGCGGTTCAATTCATGAAAAAGGTGATCTTTCATTTTGGCTTTCCACACATCATTATAACTGACAATGGTACTAATTTGTCCAAGGGCGCCATGGAGGAGTTTTGTCAACGTGAGTATATTCGGCTTGATGTTTCATCAGTAGCTCACCCCCAATCCAATGGTCAAGATGAAAGAGCCAATCAGGAAATCTTGAAAGGCATCAACCCCGGCTTATGGTTCCTTTGCAATGGACGCCGGGTTGTTGGGTGGAGAAGTTACCTTCTGTGATATGGAGCATCAATACTACCCCCAACAGGTCTATGGGTTACACGCCTTTCTTCATGGTTTATGGAGCAGAGGCGGTTCTCCCTAGTGAAATCCGTCATGACTCCCCCCTCGTGGCGGCTTACGTTGAAGATGATAATGAACAAGCGCGTCAGGATGCACTTGACCTTTTAGATGAAAATCGTGACTTGGCAGCAGCCCGCTCGGCGATTTACAAGCAGGACCTGTGCCGTTATCACAGCCACCGGGTTAAGTCTAGAACCTTTCAAGAAGGTGATTTGGTGCTCCGGCTCATCTAGGATCAAACTGATGCACACAAGTTATCACCACCTTGGGAAGGGCCCTATGTGGTCAGCAAGAACATGAACAATGGGTCATAGTACCTTATCAGTGTTCAAGAGCACAAAGGCTCACGTAAGTCGGAGGAGGAGACCCGCCGGCCGTGGAATATCGCTCATCTTTGGCCTTACTACACTTGAGCCACTGATTCTCATGATGTACATATTTTTGATGATGTATATATTATGATAAGTAATAAAGCGGGACCTCTGTCCTTTTCATCCTCAATGATCATATGTCTTCATCATCATAATTCCAAAGACCAATTGCGAGCTGATCATATTCGAATCACAGCTGTAACCCCTCTTGGTCTGGCTGATGATCGTATTCGAATTATAGCCATTAAAACTCATGATCACTTGGGGGCTTCCTGTTCAAACATAGGTCATATTCGAACCAAAGAGAACATAGCCGTCAGTACCCTCTTGATTGGCACAATGCCAAACTCACTAGGGGGCTTCTTGATCGCATTCGAATCATAGATTAACCCCTTTGGGGTCCGACTTTGATCATATTCGAATTAGAGTCGTTCAAAAACTCTCAAGGTCATTTGGGGGCTTCCTGTTCAAACATAGGTCATATTCAAACCAAAGAGAACATGGCTGTCGGTACCCTCTTGATCGGCGCAACGCCAAAACCACCAGGGGGCTTCATGATCGTATTCAAATCCTAGCTTAGCCCCTTTTGGTCCGGTTTACTGATCGTATTCAAATCAGAAGCCTCAATTTTTCTCTGTGTGGCTTAAGTTTTTTGAAAATAATCTTTGGTTTTGTCTTGAGACTTTTTTGTTCAGATCTAAGGCATATATATGTGGTTTATATCTAACCCGGCTTGGCTTTCGAAGATAAGTCGCCAGCATATGACAATCATCAAACATTTGGAAGTGTTGGCTTCTAAAGATTGGGTTATCACCCTTACTGTTCAGGTCACATAAACCGGCAGTACAAATTCAATATCACAAGTATGATATTACAGTTGTGTTTCAAAGTTATGATTCATAACAGACTTATCTGTGACTCCTTTTTTCTATATTAGTGGTTATATGTAAGATATTATGACCCGCCTTGTGATAAACCGCCAAGGGTTCTTGTGATCTATTTCTGTGTGCAGGAGAGTTCAAGGACTTTCTTATGCATAAGGAAAACAGATGATAAGTACAATAAGGGCGAATATAAGACGACGGCTTAACAGTGTTGAGCACCAAAATGTGCACGATGGCACGACAGAGCAAAGTCATTTCTACCCTATTACATGACTCCCCGAGTCCAAATGATTAAACTGTTTTTTCAGAAGGCCACAAATATGAGCTGCCCGGTTGATCAGTTCTCTTGTTGGCCTGAAGCTTCTGGATCAACCCCCTCCGCTCCTTCGTCCTGTTCCCTGTCCTGGAAGGTTGATGACGACCAGTCAATTTCACTCAAAGCTTCAAATTCAGCTTCATCATCAATTAGCCTGGACGTGTCAACTTCAGGGGCGAAGGTATGCTTACGGATTGGGGGGACCATGCTTGTCACTTTATAATGTGGCGTTGGCATCCTCTAATTTCCTGCGTCATAAGCCGGATGGTACTTGGTGAGGTCCATCTGATTGGCAATCAAACTGGCAACAGGGCGTATTTCCTTCACACAAGCAGCGAAGTCCTCCTATTCAAATGAAGTGCCATCCTCCTTAAGGCTTGGATACCCAATGGTAATGTTGGCCGAGTCTAATTCCGGTAGCCATGCATTGGCCCGACTTAAGGCAGCTACGGCTCCGGCTCTCACAGATGACCACTTTAATTCATTGAACCGCTGGGGCAGCACAAAAAGCTTCTTCAATACATCGACCAGGAGTGTGTGGGCTTTGTTTGATAGGGCAACCGTGGCTAAGGCACGCTGAGCTCCAGTATAATGATGTTCCACGAGCGTGTAAACCGCCTTCAGCTTCACCAGCATGTCCTGGTTGAGGTTGGTGCTCCTGGGACCTGCATAGCAATAGCAGATGAGTTAGACGACAATTTATATGATCACCAAAAAGATTCAACACTTGACACTTGTAGGGCGGCTTACCAAAGATTGCTGAGACCATCTGAGACACATGGCGTTGTAAGACAGACAATTTAGTGGTCACCTCTTCAAGAGTCGCCTTTGCTTTTTATGCTCGTTGGGTTAAGGCAATTTTTTCTTTAGCCCAGGCCTTTTTCTCAACCTCAAACTTGTACTTCAATTTCTCTTGTTCAGACACATTGAATTCAAATTTGGAATTTGCCCTTTGGGTTTCAGTCTCCTGTGACTCCAGGCGGTTCTTCAATTCCAACAGCTCTGATTGAAGTTGAGTAGTGGTGATCTGTACAAATACCCGGTTACAATCATGAATATTAACATACAATATTAAGTTCCAAGCCTTTTGCAAGCAACAACACTTGGCACTTGGGGGCTAATGTCTACGGAAAGTTCTATCTAAGTGGCGGTTCATGAGAGTAAGTCCCAAGCACTTTGCAAGCAAGAGTACTTGGCACATGGGGGCTAATGCATATTGATGTTAAAATCTACATAAGTATTATATTATACACAAGCATATGAAGGATCGGCTCATTCATGCTGATTAACCCGACCCTTGGGGACTACGGATTATGTCAGATTTTTAAGATTCCTACCAAAGGATATTACTACTGCTCATAAGTTCGTTCTAAGTCTACAGCATATTCATCATAAGCAATAGACTTGGGGGCTGACATAGTAAAGATAATTCAATGTAGGGAGGAGTTTATACCTCAAATTTCTGGCGCATTTGTTTCACCATATCAACTTCAAGATCACGACTGCTGTGCACTTGGCTAAGATAGCCAGAAAAAACTCCACCAATGCTGATTTGAGTATAGTCAGCAACATTAAATCTGACTTTACGTCGTTCAAAGTGCTCCTCTTTGGCAGAACACTTGGCTAGTATAGTAGGTCTCCCTGACTCAGTATATCCGGTCTTGGTGATTTCCACATCAATATCTTGTGGGTCGGCTGCTTTAACTGGGCTAGAAGCTTCCGGGTTTAAAGAACCGTCGGTGGCTTGATCGATAGGCGGGTCAGCAGTCATTGTTGGCGTATCGTGAACTGGCTCAAGCTGCGGCTCAGGAACAGAGGCCTCAGGCACGGCAGTCTGGAGCTCCGGCTCATTGACGGTCGGCTCTTCGACCGGCTTGTTCTTCTTCACGCTCTTGCTGGGCTTTTCTTTTCCGCTGTATATGGTAAAAAAAGGTCAGTACAAGTATAAAGGATTGTAATGGGTACAGGATAAGTAAATTGTCATTACCCTGGAGCGGTCTTAAAAGCCAACATGTTGGATTGGATTGAGTCACCGGAAGAATGTGAAGTTTCCTGATAATTTGAATCAAAAGAGTTGAGTGGTTGACGAGTGAGACCTGCCGAAGGATAAAAAGGATTTAAGTCGGAGGTGACCTTGTTCCAGCACTTCCTTGGTGTATTCAGTAAGCTGGAGGAGAGTTACGCATCTTTGCTGGTCCGGGTCTGCCTCCGGCTCTCATGAATCTATCGCTTCAAAAGAAATTGAGGATCCTGATAAGCTAAGGGATGTGAAAATCTTACTGTCCGGGTTACTCTTCGGATTTTTTGTCTTGGCAAAGGCTCGGAGTTGGAGGAAATAATATTTACCTCTTCTTCCAATCCCTGACTCGTTCCCGTGTCGGCCTGATGATAATCGATGTCAATAAGGTGATTGAAAAAGGAGCCACGAGAGTCGAGGGATACCTCCGACTCAGAGGATCCTCCAGTTGAAGCAATTCAGAAGTGCTGGGCTTCTTTCCTCTTTTCCTGGCGGCGGCTTTCCTGGCATCTTTCTTGGCCTTCCTTGCTCTCTTTGCAGCCTCATGGTCATATTTTTTCTTCCAAAACTTATCATCAGCCTGTGAGAATCAGTAAAGGTTTAAGTTAAGGAAAAACATCAGAGATAAAGGTAAAGTAACTAAGCTTTGACGGCTTACCCCTAGAGCCAGGTTAGCTTTGCAGAAAGGACTTAGGCCCACCTTGCCATAGTCCGCCAGGCTTTCATTCAAAAGCGACTTTGTCATATCATTGACAACATCCTCAGGTAAGTCATTAGGGCCTTGGCGCAATGGATACTTTTTGTCACCTATGTAAGTACACATTAACCCGGAGCGGCGACTCAGCGGGATGATCCGACATGCGACCCAGCATCGGACCAAATCAATGCCATTTAAGTCGTTCCCCAACAGAGCTTTGACCTTTGCAAGGGTAGGGGCAAGCTTCTGGCGTTCAGCAGCTGATATCTTGTCGGGGAGCGGGTGATTGGAATCAAGACGCAGGGCGCAAAAGGCTTGCAGAGGGTTCTCATGTTTGGTTCCAGTCTTTGTGGGTGACTCGGTGGTTGTGCATAAGGAAAAATGGCGTCTCTCCGTCGTCGGATTGAGACCCCGCCAAGTTCCAAACTCGGTCCGTTGGAGCATTCATTCTGGCAGTTCAAGTAAAACAATTCCCTGAAGAGTTCCAAGCTAGGTTCTTCTTCAAGACACACCTCACAGAACACTTGAAAATTTTAGATGTTAGACACAAAATTGGGTACGACGTCTTGAGGACGGAGGTCGAAAAAGTGCAGAACATCTCTGAAGAATTTTGAGCCGGGTGGTGAAAAGCACCGGTTCATATGATTACTAAACACGATGACTTCCCTTCTTTGGGCTGAGGTTTTTCTTCTGTTGGGTCAGGTGCATGGTACGACATGACTTCCTTTTTTGGCAGATAGCCAATTTTCACAAAGTCATCAAGTGTACTCTCTGTGACGATGGATTTGACCCAGTTGCATGAAGTGGTTGTTTTTGGCGGCATTGTGAAGAAGGAAGCCTAATAAAGAGTAAAAATGCCGGTTCAAATTTAAGCCGGAGGGAAAGCATTACAGCACATATTCAAGATGGCGGCTTATAAAGGGGCCTAATCGTATATGACTAATTACGTCAGGTTATGTAAACCGCCATGAGCAGTCAGGTTATTTAAGCCGCCGTGAGTAGTTGGATGATGTCTATTGAGCATTTAAATTTAAGTCGGCAGTTTGAGCCGCCATGGCTAGGTCGATCTAACAAAATGCAGTTTTTGGCTAAGTGTTACACAAACAAGTTTCACAGTCTGCAGCTATTATTTTGGATCAATGGTTGGTCAGGAAAAGGAAATAAATCTAGACCTAAAAAACTAGTACAGATGAGTTCATAAGCTCTAGAGGGATCTTTTCTTCTAGGTAGGGGGTCTGCTAGTATTGAAAGAAAGGCAAAACAGCAACCACATTGGTTATACGCTGTTTTCAGATCAAAGAGGTTCACGGTGCAAGCACTGAAGATGAACTACGATGAACTACAAAGAATATAGAGAAGTTTAGAAACCCTAATGCGGATCTGAGGTGCGGGAAGGCAAAAACTTATAGGTGCAGATCTACTGCGGAGGGTCGCCGCCATTTTCTAGTTCGATTCAGGGTGATGCAGCGGCCTGGGACGAAGACGACGGTGCGCTATACGGTGGCGGCGGAGCTCAAGCGGCAGAAGGTTGTGAGAGGAGGAAGACGATGGAAAGGGGGAGAATGAGGAAAGATTGGTTGTGCCTATTTATAAGGAAAGACTTAAGTGGGCACGAAAAACAAGGAGATCGAAGACATGGTTATCCAGCTGCTCTGGCGCCTCGATTTTCGGACGATTGCTAAAAGATAAAGATTTGTTGAGATATGTTGGACAAAGTGTGAATTAATGACAGATGACATCATGGCGGGTTATCACAGATCCAGAAGATGATGTTATGGCGGGTTATAAACTCTCGTGCAATGAAGAACAGAAGATTTTTTCTAAGTATTGAAGATTGACATGAACCAGTTCAAATCAATCTGGGGCCTAATGTTGGGGATATAACTATTAGGTATGACCCGCCCAGGAGGGGTCGGGTCATAACTATGGCGATTCATAATATGAAGCCCAAGACGATACTTGAAGATGTCGGTTCAGTTAAGGGCCCAAAGCCCAAAGGCGACTTAAGGCCCATAGAGATAAACCGCCATATGTATATAACTTGTACTGTAAGGTAGGAATAGAGAGACACAGAGCCGGACACTGTTTATAAGCAGGCCGGGACTCTATGAGCCGCTGGGTTTCGACCTCTGTATATAAAGGGACGACCCGGCGGCGGTTGAGGAGAAGTAAGATCAGATTCAAAACTAGGTCAAGCGAATTCGCTCCCTAGTAATTGAGACATAAGCAATCCCACCTCAAACTGGATTAAGCCATTACATTCACCGCAAGGGGCCAAACCAGTATAAACTCACATGTCCTTTGTCCCTTTTAACCCCTTTAAGCTTCCTAGTTGCGATGGCTCCACGACTAAGTCCTTCTGCTAGGACATCTACCGTGACGTTTCCATGACAGTGATGATCATATGGATGATGATGTTGGGGGGTCGTCATTATTATGATGAAGACAAAGATAGTGATGCCAACCTTGAGGTGTCTATGAGGCATTTTGGTCTCTTGGCTAATCTTCGTGACTATATGGCCGGAGGAAAAGAGTGGATTCTTGATTTTGGATGTAACGATTACATGACCGGAGATAAAGGCATGTTCCTTGAACTTGCTCGGAATGCTGGTCCACGCAAGTATGTCACTTTTGGAGACAAGTCCAAGGGTAAGGTAATTGGCCTTGGTAAGGTGACCATTTCCAATGATAGCTCTATCCAAAATGTCATGCCCATTGAATCTCTTGGTTACAATCTCCTTTCCATATCTAGACTAGCCGATTTTGGTTTGAATGTTCTATTTACCAAAGTAGATTTCCAAGTGTTTCGAAGAGATAACCATAATATGGTCTTTACCGGCATTCATAGAGGTGATCTATACATTGTTTAATTCACTAAAAGAGCCAAACCTCGGTTTGAATGTTCTATTTACCAAAGTAGATTTCCAAGTGTTTCGAAGAGATAACCATAATATGGTCTTTACCGGTATTCATAGAGGTGATCTATACATTGTTTAATTCACTAAAAGAGCCAAACCTTGCACTTGTTTAATTGCTAAATCTTCTAAAGGATGGTTATGGCATAGAAGGTTAGGTCATTTGGGCATGCGAAATCTTGATAAGCTTATTAAAGGTGATCATATCCTTGGTGTTAAAGATGTTCTATTTGACAAGGATAGACTTCTGCAGTGCTTGTCAAGCAGGAAAACAAGTTGGAGGAAGTCATCCCGTGAAGAACATCATGACCACGAGAAGACCACTTGAGCTACTTCACATGGACCTTTCCGGTCCCAATGCTTATAAGAGCCTTGGTGGTAACTCATTTGGTTTGGTCATTGTTGATGATTTTTCAATAATCTCAAGAGATCATCCCGTCGAACAAATCTTCGATGACATCCAAACCAGTAGAATTACTCACTCTAAACTCATTTGGCTAACTTCTGTGAACATTACTCATACATTTCTAGCATTGAACCTATGAAGGTCGAAGAAGCCCTTGAGGATCCGTATTGGATAAATGATATGCACGAAGAGCCACACAACTTAGAGAGGAATCAAGTGTGGACATTGGTTGGAAAGCCCAACGACAATCAAAATGTCATTGGAACATAATGGGTGTTTCAGAATAAGCAAGATGAAGATGGACAAGTTGTATGCAACAATGCTCATTTCGTTGCTCAAGGCTACACTCAAGTCGAAGGTATGGACTATGGTGAGACATATGCCCCCACTACAAAAAAATACACTTCCGTGATGATACGTGTTTGTCACAGTAGGTCACGTTTTCCTGTCATGCATGTACACTCATGATGATTTTATGACGGAATCAAGATAGTCATACCTGTGTTGTCGTAGAAGTGTTCCACGACATTACCAAAATTATCATCACGGAAGTGTCCACTTCCATGACAATAACTCGCGCGTCATAGAAGTGCTTTTGTCAAGGGTGACCGACACGTGGTCCACCGTAACGATACGCCGTTAAGTTATCGGGTCCGTTTTTGGATCCGATAACCCGTTAAAAACCCCGACCAATGGTGATTTTCCACGTGTAAAATCATCATTGGCTGGAGGAAACACGTGTCGGCTCACCATTGGGACAGATGTCATCCACTCATTGGACCAAAGGCACTTATGATACGTCGACACATGGCACGACCCAACAGAGGTCCATTCCTATGAAAAGGCCGGCCCATTTCACTTGGTCAAAATGTGGCAGGCCTGCCCACGGAAAGCATGTTAACGGCATGTTCGCATATAGCCTATTTACAGCCCACTAACCCAGGGCTCGTTACGACCTATCCGAATTAGGCCCAGTAGTGTCATCTGGGTCATCCAATATGATTCTGGCACGTTTTAACTTCTGGCCCATGTATGGCCCATGAGGTCTTTCGGCCCATATGAGGCCCTTTGTAACTCTTGGCCCATTAACGGCCCGTGCTGAAACTGGCCCGTAATGAATAGTGTATCACTTTATACCCATTAACGGCACGTGGTGAAACTGGCCCATAATGAATAGTGTGTCACTTTATACCCATTAACGGCCCATTATTCCGTTGGGCCATTTCCAGCCCATGTTATCTTTCGGCCTTCTCAGGGCCCATTTACTCTTGGGCTCATTTCCAGCATTCGTTTACTTACATCTCGTTACTATCATTTTCTACTTGTGGGCCAAATTCAGCCCGTGGTTACAGTCGGCCCGTTTGTGGCCCGTTAATACGTTGGGCTGTTTTCATAGCGTCATCAAATATGGCTGATTAATGACAGCCTATTATGGTCGGCCCATGTACGGACGATTCCAACTCTAGCCCGTTTACGGCCATAATGCGTTCTGTTATTGGCCCATGTTTGGCCAACCGATCATACGACCCGTAGAAGGCCCATTGATGATACGGCCCGTAGAAGGCCCATTGTGTCTACGGCCCGTAGAAGTCCCATTGTTTCTACGCCTCGTAGAAGTCCCATTGTTTCTACGGCCCTTAGAAGGCCCATTGTTTCTACGGCCTGCAGGAGGCCCATGTTAACTACAGTAAATATGTAGCCCATGGTTATTGTGGCCTAGTTTTAAAAAATAGGTTATTGCGGCCACTAGCAAACCGCGGAAAAATAGCTGCACTGACTACAAGCAAACAAATAAACAAGACAATAAGGAAATAAATAAGCAAGCAACTTACGCTAGGCTATCACGGCTATTACACATATTACATCCACTGGGCATCAACGTTCGCCACTAGTGCAAATATAGGGAACAAAGCAACATATAAACGCCGCAGCAAAACAAGTCCAGAACTGAAACCACTTCAGAAGAGCTCAAGGAACAATATCCTGGGTACCCATAATGCTGGCAAGATGCTTAGCAAGATTATTAACTTTCTTTTGTTTGGCGCTTAAATCCTCTAGCACTTGCTGTTGCACCATAATGTATGCATCTGAATTCTGCAAGGACTTCCTCAATCCTTTGGCTTCCTATCGCATAATATCTGATTGATGTCTTTCAACTTGAAGTTGAGACTCAAGAAGACGAACTGATTCAGGCAGTGAACTCGAAGAGCTGGTGCCAGCAGTAGTAGCCATTAACTCGAACACTACATCAAGACAGGACTTTGGGGTTGTCTCAGTTTCTTCAGTATAGTTTTTATCAGCTTTCTTGAAGACCAATAGGGATGTCTCACTATCTTGAACCTTATCTACATTACTTCCTTTACCATTGCATAACGAGGTACTCTTCTCCAATATTTTATCCGCGTTCTAAAAGAGAAACAAACAAACACATCACAGGTTTACAATGTAGTATATGAAACTCATTTTGGTAAACCAGTTCAGTAGTAAAGTGGACAGGATAACAGCATGAAACAAACATATATCTATGTAGTATGGTCACTGTATGGTCTATATCATTCTAGTTTATGTTGCCAAATCAAGATAGATACAGTTCGAATCATATCTATTTAAGACAAAGCAGCATAGACAGAATATAAGTGTGGGAAACTACACAGCAATAACAACACTTGTAATGTGCATGGCATGAGAACATAATCGTTTATTCAATTGAAACTAAAACCAATATAGAGCAAGTTACAACAGCAAACACGTTAAAGAAATAGGTTTAAAACATACCTGTTGTGCCATTGGAGTTTCTATTGCATCCTTCAAATTTGAAATTAGTTGGTATGAGTAAATACAGTGATGCAAGAGCAAAGTAGTATGAACCATAGCTACGGAACCTGACCTGAGAACAATTCTTCTTCTGCTTTAAGTGTTGACTTGGGGTTCGGAGTGGTGGTCCTCGTGCTTTGGGCACTACAGTTGACTTACTAACTGCTTGTGTTTGGGTGCTCTATGGTGGAGATGGTGTTGTGTCAACGGGAACTGGGTTACTATCTGCTGGGGTTGGGGTTAGAAGGGGTGTAGCTGGTTCTCTGTCCAACTTGGTAGGGGTACAATCTGCATGAGACTGGGTTATGTGTGGTGGGGCTGGTTCTTAGGCAAGGACAACCGTGGTTCTATCTGCATCGACAGGTAGCACGATCTTTTCTGAAGACCGTGTTTTTACTTCCACAGATACTGCCATCACCCCCTCCAGTTTAAATGGCTGATAAACAAGAAAAGTAATCGAATGTACAGACTTTGTAAGATAGACAGGTGCAATGGATAGTAGGGAAGAAAACAGGGCATGAAATAATTTCACATATATGATGGCTAAGTAAACAGGATAGCATGACACAATTTCACATGTATGATGGCTAACTAAACAGGATAGAATGACATACTTCAAAATATGATGACTATGTAAATAGGATGACATGATATAACTATACGATGTGTCTATTAAAGTGGTTGGCATGCCATAAATCACAAACATGCCGTCGATGGAAACATGATGGCATGATATAATTCACGGATAGAATGACATAATTCAAAATATGATGACTATGTAAACAGGATGAGATGATATAACTATAATATGTCTTTAGAAAATGGTTTGGCATGCCATAATTCAGATACATGATGTCTATGTAAACACCACGACATGATATAATTCAAATATATGATATATATACTAAGGAAGTGAGCAGAGGGCAATCGCATATATGATGTGTCAACTAAGGAGATGTCATTAAATATTGTGTATATGATGTAAAAACTAAGCATTGCAATACAACATATGCATGATATGAGTAATATAACCCTGCCAAGTTTGAGCATACACCTCAGGGGGATAATAGGACTGGTCATATGCCTCTGAATCCTCCTCTGGAGAGCTATCTAGAACCAGCAAGATATCTGCTTCAGCAGGTAGCATTGTCTGCTCTGAAGACCTTGTTTTCACTCCAGATTTCTCCATCACCAATTCAAATGGCTGATGCATAGGAAGAGCAGTTGAATATACAAACATTGTCGACAAAAGCATGAGAAATACAAAAAAAGGACGGCATGATATAATTCACATATATGATGCTTGGCTAAACAGCATGGCATTGCAGAATTCACATATATAATGCCTTGCAACAAGATAGCATTGCATAATTTGCATATATAATGTCTTGCAATAAGATGGCATTGCATAATTCACATATATGGTAGTTAGACACTAAACAGGTGACATTCACACAAAGCATGTCTAAACTAAGCAAATGACATAGCAATGCAAGATACCATACGCACGATATGAGCAACATAACCCTACCAAGTTAGAGCATGCACCTCGGGGGGGGGAATAGGACTGGTCATGTGTCTCTGAATCCTCCTCTGAGGAGCTATCCCTAACCAGCAAGACATGCGCTTCGTCAGATAGCATTGTCTGCTCTGAAGACCTTGTTTCCACTCCAGATTTTTCCATGACCGTGCCGAATGGCTGATGCATAGGAAGAGTAATTGAATGTACTAAAATTGTTGACAAATTTAACACGTAATAAAAAATGATGGCATGATATAATTCACATATAAGATGACTGGCTAACCAGGGTGGCATTGCAAAATTCACATATATGATGCTTGGCTAAACAAGATGGCATTGCAAGATTCACATACACGATAAAAAACCCAAACATATGGCATTGACACGAACCATGTCTAAACTAAGTAGATGACATCTTTGATGTATACAGTAAGCAACGCAAGGCACCATATGCATGATATTACCAACATCAGCATGCCAAGTCAGAGCAAAGATCTCATGGGGTAAATAGGAGTGGTCTTCTCCTTCTGAATCCCCTTTAGAACAGTTAACTTCCTCTTGATTACGATCCGAAATGGGTGGAGGGGGGGCCTGCCTTTGCGCCCACCGTGGAGCGACGACTGCATGAAATTTTATTGCCACGCAAGGCTCGTCTCTTTTGCTCTACATGTTCAGTTCCATTGTGTACAATAACTGACATGCAAAGGAATAAAACATAGTGAGATTATGTAAGGAGTGCATGCACAAATCTAGAGTGATAGTAGAAAACTGTGGATTGACCCAAATCCAATGATAGCAGGCAGATAATAGCTTTAGTTAAAAACTATAGATAATGGCTCCTTTAATGTTTGTTTGCACCCAACATGAAACTCATAGTAGACACGCAAGATTAACCAGATAGTAGAAAGATAGTACTGATTGCTACCCCAATATGTACCCCACAACTATTTAAAAACTCAAGTTTCAGCATTAGTTTGGACCCGACTCGGAGTCTAATAGGTGAACACGACGATAAAGTAGCTTGTCATCACATTAAGCGATGCATAACGTAAGCAGACACGGAAGAGTGTGACCTCTCCTGCGGACCCGTGTAGTCCTCAAGGTCATCTGCTCAGTTGATGCTGGTAATGCAGTTTTTGTGGCTGCCGGCGGCGGGCAAGAAGATCTTAGGCGGCGAAAGACTGTCTGAGAGCGGGTCCCTGCTGTGGTGAACTCTTCCGTCGTTGGAGCAGCTGAGATGGGGTGGAACACAACGCCGCAGGAGCAGGACAAACCACATAAGGTTTCCTTTGACACATATCTGTAACAGAAGTAATTGTGTAAGGGATTGTTTGAATTTGAGGATTCCAACAATGCAGGGATAGGAAATAGACAGGAATGGGATAGGAATGCACGTGCAAAACAGAGAATTTAAAAACACAGGATTTCTGCCAATCTGGGTGTTTGATTCACAAGAATTGGAAGATCACAGGATGCAAAGAAGCATGGTGAGATTAAGTTAAACCACAAGAAAATGTACGGTTATAATGCTATTATGCTACTATCTCTTAGTCTTGTGCTTCATGAATAGGAATTTGAAAAGGAGGACAAGTAGAAATTAAAATTCCTACGGTTTTTCTTTCAAGGAGACACTAAAGGAAGAAATCCTACAGTTTTCCTTTGCTCCATTCCTTTGAACCAAATTCATGAATAGTAGTACCATAGGAAACTTTCCAATTCCAATGTTTTTCATTCACTTTTCCTTTCAAGCATTGGAGGTTCTAGTAGGCAGGCTTGAGCAAGGAAAAGCATACACTAAAAAAATGTTTCTGTGCTACTTCTATTACTTTGGACCTAGGCCACTGCCCTACTAGCTCAACTCCGAGACCCATCAACAAATGCACAGCTCAAACGCGCAGAGATAAATAATGATGGTGTTCAAGAGAGTCCATCATGGATAGCTAAGTTTCCTGGTACCTCACTGCTTGTCATATAGTAGGATAAAATAATCGTATTTCATGTTAGTACGTGTGCTTAGTGGACAATATATATAACATGTAGAGTAAAAAAGAGATGCAACAAGTGTACAACCTCTTTGGCGAAGCCAAGTCGATGTCAACGTGATTGGGTTGGCCGGTGAGGATGCTCCGGCTAACTTGGCTGTGGGAGGAGGGGAAGAAGATCTTAGGCGTCTGGAGATGGAGCCCGAGGTACTACTCCGCTGTGATGGAGGGTTTCGTCATTGGAGCAGCTCCAGTGCGTTGTACGATGCTGAGGCTGAAGCAGGACAAGAGAGACAATGTTAACCTGAGTGGAATTCTAGTAGCATCTCCAGTAGAAGACATAAAAAACATAACCACAAATTGCTAGATGTAAAATACATCAGCCGCTCATCTCTGAACTTAACTGTCGAAACTGAATTTAACTGTCGAAACTGAACTTAACTGTCGAAACTGAATTTTGCTGTCGGAACTGAATCTTACTGTTGAAACTGAACGCACTAGAGGTGAGGCAACATGTCAGTCGACTGACTTTTTCATCTCTGGTCAGTCGATTTTGCAACCATTGGATACAAAATCAAGGGCCTACAGTTCATCTTCAACCTCCACCCCCCTGAGCCCCTAGCCACCACTGGCCAAACAGCCGCCCCCCGCCGCCAGCGGTGCGCCGCCCCACCCGCCCCGAAAACACTCCCCACCGCCGGTGCGCCGCTGCCCTGGACATCCCTCTAGTCCCACTGTGCCGATCTTTTTCTCCAGCGATCCCCACGCAATCGCCCCACCACAGCTGTCGACCACCACCCCCACACTGAACCCTAAGATAGATAGTAGGGTACCACTCTGGCGAGCCCCCCTCCCCATTGTGGCTGGTTCTTCCTTAACTCCGGCGAGCCCCCCACCCCCTGAAAATCGACTGACCCAAAAGTCGATTCAGTCGACTAAAGTGTAGCTAAATCGGAGCAGCATCGCAAGCAAGAGCAAGAGCGAGAACAGCAGTGCGAGCAAGAGCAAGAGCAAGAGCAAGATCAAGAGCAAGAGCACACCAGGCAAGGGACCAAGAGCAAGAGTAAAGCAGCTGCGGAGCGAGAGCTAAAGCAGCAGCAACTCCTACTGATGTGGACGTCGCCGCCTAAGGAGCGACGCCGTGGAGGAAGTGGACAGCGACACCGCCGTGGATGGAGTCGCGGCGTGTCGGCTCGGGAACGAGCGCCGGCAGCACCGTGAGATCGAATCAAGAAGAAAATTCGGTGATTAGTGTACAACCTCTTTGGTGGCGCCGATTAGGCCGAAGCTTTATCTGAGGAAACGGTGATGATGCTGGTCTTCCGGTGGTGCAGGTGAAGACAGCGGTGTGAGAATGAAGGTGGCGTGAAAGACAAGGGGAACATCGAGGCAGCTCCTTGGAGGTGGAGGACGGGGTGGCTGAACCGGCGGGACGACGAGATCAACGACGGATCCTCATCCGGAACGGTGGATGAGGGACGTCGAGGTGTTGTTGTGGACGACATCGTCGGGGAAGAGGCTCCGGCTGGGTCGGACGGAGGAGGGTGTGGGGCTTCGTGGGTTTTCGCAGCCTCGGTGTACGAATAGGTGGGCGGATGGGATGGGAGTGGGGAACCATGGCTTAGGGACACGCTTGGCAGAAATGTGGGGTAAGTTACGAAAGTACCCCCACCGATTTAAGGCGGCTCTTTTGGTTTAGGGGTATCACGGGCATTTCGTGTGTGAGGATTTCACATGAGGTGGGAGTTTTCGCGCATGTTGTAATTTTGGAATAGCAAGGCGCGGGTTGAGATGGAGGGAGTTGTCGGAGCACAACAAGACAAAGATATATCTTAAATATTTCAGGCTAACAAGGCGCGGGTTGAAGAGGCGGGAGTTTTGCAGCACGATAGACAAATACGCTAGCTTGAAATTTTGGCATAACGTGTACCAAAAAAAAGACAATTCGCACCTCATCGCTAGAGAGAGCCATGTCCCGTTTTACTATATTACTAGAAATGCATTCAAATACAAAAAAAAATACTAAAAAAAATCGGGACAACAAACATAACGTGTACAGTACCAAAACAATTTGCACTTCCCTCAACAATAAAAAAATAATGTGTGTTGTCTAGCATATGGACTAAATTTGAGTACATTTTCCCTGTTTGAATGGGATTGTAATCGGGTTAGTTATACAACCATCTAAATATTATCTTTACAACACATGACATGAATATAGGAGAAGTAAATTCCTATATCAATACGAACTTCATGTACATACGATCTCAAATTCAAATATATGTACCCATTTTGTGTTGAATTCAAATCATAGTACATGTATGCTCTAGCTAGATGTTCGGAATATAAACCATGTACGATATACTACATACAATGTGTTTAACACGCACAACACACACACAAACACCATTTAGACTAGTAAGGTACACGTGCATTGCACGCATGAGATTTGGCAACCAAATTATGAATAAATACCACATTATAGCATGTAAGCTTTGAGTCATATATGCATGATGTAGATGTTTGTTTATTTCTTATAGTTCATTTCATTCAAATCATCTAGTCTTTATGAGAAAGCTAATCTATTTTAAGATTCGTGGAATTGTGCGTTGTAAGGCATAAAGTAAAAACAAAATAATGGAAAATCATGTAGAAAAAGATTTGGGCAATTCTGATACGGAAGATTCTAGAACAAAGAAGAAGTGCGTGTGTTTTGAGGTTTGTGCATTATGCTTAAGTTCAACCATGGAGTCTTCTAGATTGTACATGTGGCAAAATCTGGTGGAATCTAGAGGATATCCAACGGCCAGTAATGCTCAAATTTGCCATCTCTGCACCATCGGATTGGCCTCATCCAACAACCATCTTTCAAAGTGAAAGTTATCCGCACAGTATATAAAAAATATATGATATAATATATATAGGGGTATAGATATAGATATGTGATGCGAAAGCCACCCATCATCTCCAATTAGAATAGTGTGTCCATGCACGGATGCAATGTGGCCAAACAATGTCTGCCATCGGTATCTCAAATTCAAATTATTCTGACCTTGTTCAATGTGTATACATTACAACATGCTCATTTCCAAACCACACCACGCAGATCTCCATTATATTCATGCATGCATGGGTTTCAAACATCATGATCTCTTATTCAAATATTTGGATTCAACTTTACTTTCATTATGACCTCACCTAGTCTTTTACACCCACATAGTTGTCGTATCTTTATAATTGTACCACTAACTTTCTCTCGTGCATGCATGCGCATACACTACCAGTCGGCACTATCCATCGCACACATGCAATCTTTTTCTTCAAGTCGGTCTCCCATGCAGGCACACACACATCCCCTCTCCATCATATCGGACATTCTTTATCTCTCACATGCATGCGCAACAATCGATGTTCCTCTATGTGTGTGTATATAGCTAGGTCTTTCATAGTTTTCCACACAAACCGATCAATCTATATATCTAGTGAGGTCTCACCCTCTTTCCCACGTCCACATCGATCAATCTATACCTCTCTATATAGGATTACATATATAGCTAATACACCCACATTAATTATATATATCCAACGTCCCCCTCTCATCATCCATGCCTTCCGCTTCATCTCTCAGACGCGAGCACAATGGCGAAGATAGGGGCAGCAAGGGCCCTGCCCCCCCCTAACATCACTATATATGAAGGCTAATATGAATGTGATCATTAGACAATTGCTGGTAAAAATGGTTTAAGTTGATGAATTGGCCCTCCTCATAAAGGATTAGCAATGCTTGGCCCCCTAGCTCATTTATTTTTCATGGCTCCGCAACTGCGCGCAACAGCGCATGTTCTCGCCCCCTCTCTCTAAATATCGATCTCGCACTTGTGCACTCCTTCATAGTCTCCCTCCACTCGGACCCTCGCACCATCTTCTAGCCCCCACCGGATTTTGCCACATGTACAATCTAGCAGACAGCGGTTCTCCTTTGTTCTAGAATCTTCCGTATCATACCTGCCCAAATTTTTTTCTAGTTGAATTGCCATTATTTGTTTTTACTTTATGCTTTACAACACACAATTCCATGAATCATGAAATAGATTAAGGGATTCTTTGAATCAAAGAATTCTCAAAGGAATTTCGGAGGATTCTAATCCTTAGGAATTTTTCCTATCTTGGTTGTTTGATTCGTAGGATTGTAAACCATAGGAATTTTTCCATATGATTCATTTGCATTAGATTTCATAGGAAACATCCCATCCACTCAAACCTCTTTGAAAGAATTGGGCATTTTTCTATGCACAATCAAACACTCGTACAATCCTGTAGGATTCAAGACGACATTCCACTCTAATCCCATGTTTTTCCTATTCCCGCGTTTTGGAAATCCTATGAATCAAAGTGGCCCTAGCTTTTTTATAAAAAATAATTGATTTTGAATCAGATGAACTATAATAATTAAACGAAGGTCTACATCGGGCATATATGACTCAGAGCTTACATGCTATAGTGTGGTATTTATTCATAATTTGGTTGCAAAATCTGATGCGTGCAATGGACGTGTACCTTACTAGTACTTGAAGTATGTGCAAAACACGTAAATTAGAATTCCAATGGCACGCTACACAGTGTCTCTCTTACAATTCATGAAGCCACGTGGCACATGTGGAGGCGTTGTCGCAACCTCCTTGTGTGGATTGATCACAGTGATGTGCTGCTGATTCCAGAAGAATGTACTCATCCTCTCTGAGCCACACTGGCGGGACATGCACGAAGCGAAGATGTGCACGCACGCCATGCACGCACTCATTACCTCGCATGCACATGCCGGTACACGGGCGGACGCAAATTTGTACCAAGATGCACCCCATGTGATAATTTGACGCGTGTAAAGTCCTTCACTTCATTGATGGTCATTTAATACAGCGCATGCAAATTGAGTGGACGTGAGGGCGGAAGAAAGACATTACTACTCCAGTGCGCACATGCGAGTAGTTAAATCATGGGTTGCTAGTAGTACTTCCATTGGTCTCCTTCGTATTTTGTGCCAATTTTGACAAGAATATAATATTTACGATTTGAGCAAAGGCAGTCTACTTGAAATTTATGTTCCACTAAACTCATCGGGAGCCGTTTCGGGCCTCGAAACCAAAACCATCAATTAATCTTTACCTTGTTCCCATCACATTCGAAAGTACTAGTGCTAAAATTAAGTGCAAGCCTTCTCACACCTACTAGTACGTACGAAACCTCAATGTGTTCCCACTATGCAAGTATTAATACTAGTGCTAGTTCTTAGGTTATAAAATGGGGAACTACCTAACCGAAAATTACTCTACCTTTCCTCCTCATAAGTCCTTCTTCTTCGTCCGTCCTTGCCATGGCCGGTGTGCAGAGCTCTAGGTCGAGAAACACTCGTAATAATGGAGTAGCAACCAAGGCTGCGGGAAAAAAGAGGGCTCGCCGCCACAGAGAGACCTCGAAAGATCTCTCACGGGCAAGTGATGGCTCCCAGGAGAGCCCTAGCCGCGGAGACGAACATGCCGAGCTGGCGGCGCTGGAGTCGTTATCCCTCGACGGCATGCCCGATCAGCTCAATAAGCACCTCAATAAGGAGAAGGAGTTCATCCACGGCTTGGTGGAGCTACTGAAGGAGAGCCTCGACGACATGCCCGCTGAGCTCAATAAGAAGGGGAGTTAACCGTCGGCTTGGTGATGCTGCTCCTCAGGTCGTCGGCACATTTATACGAGCAGCCAAATCACAAGGCCCCGCCTTCTAGCAGTAATGAGCCGTCAAATCACAAAGGCCCTCGCCTCTCATGAAAACGACCAAGCTAGAATGCCCCGCCCGCTAGACTTTTAAAAAATGTATACTTATGTACAGTAGTAGTATCGATGGATTGCGCCATGAAGCAAAACTAACAAGATGAAATTAAATAAAAAAGGTGGTACATATAGAGAGCACTCGTCGCCAAATTATGCATATAGTACTATTAAAGAAATAAAGAAATTAGCATACCTATTTAATTCTTGGGTTCTTATTATTTATGCCACTAGTTGTGTATCACTACTCAGTTTTGCCATTAGAAGTTACAACTACTCAAAAATGCTATCGATCTGTGAGATGCATGCTCAAAATGCAATTAGATATCTCAAAAATGCCGCCGTTAAGTTAGATGTTTGCTCAAAAATGTCATTGGACATTGTTATTTTCACGTCAAACCCGTTGACCATTTTACATGAGAAAAATAAGCCAATTCTCACAATGATAAGTGTGGCCCCGCTTGTTAGGAGTAACCAAGTGAATAATTTTACAGGAAAATAAGAACGATGTTGGGATCAAGTAGGCCCCACACTTTATTTTACTGTAGGGAGATAGAGGGAGAGCTGGCTTGTTGGTCCATTGGTATTTATGTCATTATACCATGGCAAAAGAGATTTGAGTCACAACAATGGTGTCCAGCCCAACACACCCCTCAAATAAAACTAAGCACCCTGGAATTCTTTGAAAAAACTAAGCACCCTGAAATTCTTTGACAACTAAACTGCTGGCTATATGATGTTGGCCATATATATTGTACGTATATAATGTGAAGAAACAAGTGGTAGTACTACACCAACTAAAATATGAAATGTAAGAAATATAACGAGAAGAAACATAACATAGTTCTGCCGGGGGCTCAGCACAACACACCCCTCAAATTAAACTAAGCACACCTGAAATTAAACTAAGCAACTCTTCCGGTTGACACTGCATTAGAACCACCATGAGCAACGACACTACCACTTTACTCGGAGTCCTCGTCCACGTCCTCAACTTCATCCTTGTCCCTCTTCCTCTTGGCCGATACTTCTTTGTTTGAACTGCACACTTGGCTCTTGCTCTTCATCCAACCCTTGTAGATATTGAAAGAAAGGTAGCCATCCATTGCAGCGTACTGGATGTGGTTTATATCTAGTACATTCCACTGCCATGCATGACGATGAAACGTGTGCGGAGGTTTCTCCAGTTTACCATATGAAGGATGAACCATGGCTCCTGCCAGGGTCAGCATTGAAGGCTAATCATGGGAGGGCAGCATCCGATTCTTCTGGAGGTCGAAGGGGTTGCCTACAACAAGGCCTATCCGACCCAAGACTCTTCTATCGTTCTAAAGTCTACAGTAATAAATTTGACTAGGTCGTCCTTGAGGAAGTTCTTAAAATCCTGGCACTCAACATCAGCATGGTATATGTGCTAGACCAAGCATAAGTCATGCACGCAAACCTGGATCACGGTGGGCTTCTTCTTCTCTTCCTCCTTTAGATCCTTCTCTTGTCCCAGGACTGTGGCGTACTCAACATTTAGCCCAACGATCCACTCATCATTTGAGTTTTCGAACATGCGTCTGAAGCGAGCAAGGTATCCTTTCACCGTCACGGAAGAACGGGTGTAGATGACGTCGAACTCATTGTTGGTGATGGTTCTAACCTTGTACTCACCGCCGATCATGGAGATTTGGGACGCCATGGATTTGGGAGGAGGGTTAGGATTAGTGGAACTGCCGTAATGTGAAAGGACAGGACGACTAGGAGCGAACTGCCATAATAAAGGACGTCCGGGGACGAGTAGGAGTGAACTGCCAGCGGTTTTTCAATTGTAAAAATGCTGAGTGGGGCGTGTGAACGGCAGGGTGTGGACAAAATGGATTCATGCACAGTACTATGGGGGCCCAATTAGAAATCATGTCTACTCGACACCCAATTAAATGGTTTTCGATGTCATGTCAAGCGTCGGGAAAATTACAGGTGATACGAAGCTTTCCATTCTCCCATGATACGGGCTTCCGAGAGACCTTGGATCTGAGATTGAACGGTTGCATGGCGTGATTATGGATCCATGGGTGAATATCCTATCATGGAGGGTTATTCTACAAATTTTCAGCAACTTAGCATGCGACCGTTCGATCTCAGCCAAGGGCTGCCAACAGCCTGTATCATGGTCGCGCCTACCACGACCGTCGCCTCGCTCGCGCGGTCGCGCCCTTGGAGATTTAACACGGTGCATTAGGCTATCTGATGTTGGCATGTCATACATAGTCATCACTTAGTCACTCATACTACAACAAGGTTAGCTATAAGGTTGGCTATAAGATTTTTTTACTTCTCTCTATCTCTTTCTTTGTAGTATTTATTGCATTTGCCAAGGAGTGACCTCTTCCAATGAAATGGTGCTTAGATGAGGTGCTAAGGGCATTAAATGGCTTAGGAATCAAGTCCCCAATGCGTAGGTGCGTAGTTTTTTGTTGCTAAGTTTGCTTCATTTAATTGGCTATAGACTCAAAATTGTCTTTTCACCTAGGTACACGCGCTTAGCACCGTTTCTTCCTTGGGTCACCAAACTAGTTTCTCTCTTCTTAATTAACTTGCCACATCAGACTTTATGCCTATGTGGCAAGCTTAGCACCTGTAGGAGCAAGTAAGTACAATAGTGGGCTATAAGCTCGCTTTACATGACATTTTTGCATATGTGGAGGAAAGAGGCAAGGAAAAAGTGGAGTGGCTCTCATGCAAGAGCCAGCCTCTACATGGTGGAGCATTGGGAGAGGCACCTGTATGGAGGTGGTCAGCAATCAGGAGACTCATGTCGGTCATAGCACCATAGTTAAAATGGTAATGGCAAGTCAAATCACGAGGCCCCACCTGTCCAGCAGTAACTCGCTGTAAAATCACACAACCCTACCTTCGCAACAGCCTAGTCCCTCATCTTCTGGCGTCTGTGTCGAACCGACTAGGCAGAACTGCCCCACCTACCGTGCAGGAAAAGCCGCACCCTCGACTTTTAAATATTACAGTATACTAATTTTGTATCCATGGATTGTGTCATGGAGCAAAGCCTCAAGAAAACAGCGGTACATAGGTATGGAGTATACAGCACGCTCGTCGCATTCGCGTCGCACCCCAGACGGTCGGTCGGTCTGGTATGCTGCTCACCGAATGGAACGCACGTCATATTGTGTTTGCACACACATGTGGGACCGCAATTGAGAACCGACCATAGGCACACTCCCCGGCCCCGCAAGTCAGGTGAGTTAGAGAAGTGTTTTACTCCCTTCGTTCTAAAATATTTGTATTTCTAGGCATTTCAAATGGACACACCATATAGATGTATGTAGACATACGTTAGATTGTAGGTTCACTCATTTTGCTTTGTATGTAGTCACTTGTTGAAATTTCTAGAAAGACAAATATTTGGGAATGGAGGGAGTACATACGTTGGTGCCTGGACGATCCCTGCAAGACATGGAAGATCAATTCGTCCATGCATGTGACCAGACTCCAGCAAACACGCCTAGATTGGCTATCATCTACATATCATGCAGGTTGTGTTCTATAGCACTGTAGTTCTGGTGAGAAATCTAAAAAAAGGTTTCTTGTCATCTCGCAAAATTAGGTGTCATGTGCTTCGGATCACTGCGAGGGTTAAACAACGACAACTGAGTTGGGCTAGTCATTGGGGGCACATGCATGAAGACTACTCGGTCAAGACAGCTATGTTAATTAGGACATCTATCGACGGACCCCTTTTCTACGAGTTTATCCTTAATTTGAGCTTTGATCCTCGTCTAGTTTGTCCGTCGGGATTCATCTTGTCTCCTTTGGGCGGTGAGGTTATGATTTCTTGTCATGTGGCATTTTTTGTGTTATATGTTATAATCTGGTGCTTCAGATCAAAATGATGACAAATGCACCTCTGGGGCATGCGCATGAAGACTTCTCGATAGTCATTGACGAGGTCAAGCCGGCTCCGGTAGACAAAAGAAAACTAGTAGTCCACTATATAGGCAGGAGCCTCCGCACTTGCTTGCTAGTGTTGCTCTCTTCACACAGTCTCGTCCTCTCCAGATCTAAATACGACATCGGTGGCCACACTATCTCTCTATGCTCACCGCTGGTCATAGATCTAGCTGGATCCTCTCTGCCGGGGAAGGTGAGAAGGTGCTACGTTCACGCGGTCGTCCTCGGCAACGGCTCTTACCCACTGCCGGTGCGTCCCGATCAGCGTGCCTTGTCATTCTCTCCCAAGCATCACTGGCGAGGGAGGGCTTCCGACCCCTTCTCCCTTGCTACCATAGTGTGGGCAGATCCGGCCTCCCACTGCCCACCTAGCGACATCCCGGTGACCCTCAGGTATAACTTCCTTCCAAACCGGCCTTGCTCTACTTCTCGGGCTTCTGACGTTGCTGCATTTGTATCTTTTACTATTTCTCAGGCCCCCTCATAGATAGGATCGATTGGCTGTTCGAAAACCACCTAATTTTTTACTGTTAAGAGGTAAAATTAGTTCATGCACTCGAATCTAGTACTACTTGGTTCAAACAAGGAAGAAAGGGGGTGGGGGTGGGGGAAGATTTGTTACCTGAATCTAGGACTTTGTTGAAAGAGGGATAATGGGGGCGAAAGTAGGAGAGACTGGCTATCCAACTGGTCTCTAGGTCTAATAGGGAAATAAAGGGAATGCAGTACAAACTCAATATAAACCCGATCTATTGGTTGAAAAAGGAAAGAAAGTGGGGACTGGGGCACAAGTCAACAGAGTAAGTCCAGCACTAGATTGCTAGCCTCACACAGTATAAGGTGGCTATACCGAACAAAAATGGGACCAACCCAGATATCTCTTCTGATGTCTGTTGCCCTGAGCCACTCTTATGTAATGCCACTGGTAAAATGTAGCAATCACAGTGTTAAAAGTAAGGACACGTTAAACCAATGTTGTTTTCAATGCAATGCCTCCAGTAATATGAATCAATGGCACTTTTTTCATGTCCTGCTAAATTTCCCATTAAGATAAGTTGCTTCTTTCCATTAGAAATGCAACTGTCCTAGTCCGCCTACTCTCCCGTGCCCAAATACCGACTTTGTAGCAGCTGTTAATGTAATGTTGCTGGTAAAATGAAGCAATGGCACCATTAAAGTAATGTCGTATTTAACGGTTGTCATAGTTAATACTAATGCCCACACTAATATCTAGCAATGATGCTGCTTTAGAAATTGCCACTATCCTTGTAGGATTGCCATTCAGACAAGGAACATGCTTCTTTTCATTTGATGCATGTTTCATCACTTGTTAGTCACCCTCCTTTCCACCTTTTTTGTGCAAACAGAGATATACATTTCACGCTTGATCTTAGTTGAACTGCACAAACGATATCCAAATTATAGTTGAATATTCTAGGAGCTCACGACCAACCTTGATGTTGCTCAATTTTATTGCAACTAATGAAGAATAAGCTCTGTGGGTTTCGTTTTCTGATGGAAATGGAACTGGGGATGGAGCCCTTTTCTTAAAAAAAAAGAAGAAGCTGCTAGCTCATGGGACATTGCTTCATTTTAGGTGAACTGCACCAAAAGGTCCCATGAATTGAATCATCCATGTTGGTGACTGGTGTCATCCCTTCTACAATGGCGTTGACTGCAGATATGGTTCCCATCACGAGGTATGTTCCTTTTTGGTCTGACCGTTTGCCAAAGATCCTGCATGTTGATCCTGCTCATGCGCTACTGTTTTGGCACTGCCATGATAAAGCAGTAATGTTATTATTTTGCGCCTTAATCTAGTGGCACTACTAATTTGAGGCAATATCTTGGCACCACTAGTGCCACTATTTTTTTATATATCAAAAGAGGGGGTTCCCTCTGATTTCATTAAAGAAACCCAACCATAGAGAACCATTATCCGACAACATCTTAGTGTAAACGGGCAGTTATGCAATGACTACTAGAACGGACTGAGTACTAGCAGGAGACAAGTTCGCCACATAAGCTAGGCAGGTAGGGGGATGCAGAACCAGCTCGACCAAGTTTGGATTACAACCCAAATGCTACCACAGAAACATCAAGGGGGAGATAGGGACTGAAAGAGCCAGCTTCAGCATCCCAATCTAAGCACCCCCGGCCTCCATCCTTGCGACGCACGGTACACGTCGTTTGCCACCTGCTCGACCCTAGTTTCACTGATAAAATGAAGTAATAATATAGTTAAAATAGAGATAATGTCCTCTCTATCATTTGATTTCCAATGTAGATAAAGGAAGTGCTTCTCTTTGTTAATGCATGTTTCATCAACTAGTCCCATTGTTAATGTTTAAGCGTTTCTACAAACTGGGGTGCTTAATTTTAGTTGATCTGCACAAAAATAGAGATTTGAATGTCTCAAGGCCCCTCCTTGTACTACCGCCGTACACTGATGTTCATTACTGGCAGAAGGTGTATCAGGGAGACTTGGGACGATTTCGATATGAGGCGCATCAGATGAGGCGTCAGTAGGCCCATCTCGCCCTCACAGCATGGCATACTATGATACTATCGCAATACTTTCTTCTATTTATTAGTGTATGTTTCATCAACTAGTGCCACTATAATGTAATCACGCTTTTTCATTATCTATGCAAACAGGTTTGTTCAGCTGCATTTTGGTGGAACTGCACAAATGTACGGATGGAACCGGCATATATGAAGAGTGCGAGGTGTGACAAGTAAAAATTACCGACACCAACCATGATCCATGCATGCATTGGCATCCACCACCACTAGTGAGATGTGTGGCGCTCTCTGTGGATAGATCTTTTTCGGCAGCAAATCCTCTAACCAAATACTAGTAGCTTATATTGGCAGTTTTCTAGGGAGTACTCTTTTCAGAAAGAAGCACAAATACATTTTTCTTTATTTGTACACAGTGTCACAACTTTGACGCAAAGGTCCAGAGCTATTTTAGGGTGATTGGCGTAGTACTTGGAGACTGATTGTAAGCATGATTTTCATAGGTGTCACACTGATTGTAAGCATGAGCAGATGGAAGATTAGGTTAGTGCAAAGCTTACCTTAAACCCTACCGCCGCCGTTGAAATGAGGCGAGCATCGAGGGAACCGTGGAGAACGGCAGGGAAGCGACGCCGCGCCATCTGACCTCCTCTTGTGGTGGGCGAACGAATACTCCTGTGGCTCCGGCTGGCTGTGCACTCTCACGAACGGAACACCGTACTTGATCGATTCGTTATCCTCTGGGTGCTTGACCTTCGACCTGTATGCCCACCACCTCTGCCTGACTTTCGACTCGGGCGAATCTGTCTGCTCCATCGCCCAGAGGAGACACCCGATGAACTCAAAGGACTATGGCATGACTGTCGCGGAGGAGTACATGGCCGCCCTCATCGCCGACGTCTCACTCTTTTGCATACATTACCACATGGCCCTCATCATCCTTGAAATCTCCCAGCCATTGTCAAACCAAGTAAGGATCTCCTTCAACCTGGCTAACTTTGCCTGGTCACCGCCGGCGATCTGCCTGATTTGCTACTACATCCTCTCCATAGATGTCCTTTTGAGTGGTCCGGTTCTAGCTTTGGAAGATGGGAGGAGAGACGGTGGTCTTGCAATAGAGATGATGGAGAGGCGAGACAGTGGTTTTGGAATGGAGATGATGGAGAGGAGAGGAGGTGGCTTTCAATGGAGAAGAGGGAGAGGCGAGACGGTGGTTTTGGAATGGAGATGATGGAGAGGAGAGGAGGTGGTTTTGCAATGGAGAAGAGGGAGAGGAGCATGCGGCAGCGATTTAGAATTGGATGAGAGGGTCGACGCGATGTAACTGGATCAAAATCAAAATCAATTTACCATTCAATTAAGAAAGCGACCCCACATTAACTAGTCTCCCTTTTATTCTAGGTCATAATTGACCATGATTTTCACAAATAAAATATACTTTATATGTTGCAAAAATAATATAATTTGCAAGTACATTCATATACGAACCAAATGATACAATTTTGTTGACACATATTCACATTTTGCTTGCAAATACAGTACCTGGTCATACTATGACCCAAAATACGCAAAACAAAAAATACTTCCAAGACCAGCGCCGCTCTTCCGCTCTTCTCCTCTTAAACCACCGCCACTCCTCTCCTGTTCCAATTTAAATCCAGCGTCGCTCCTCTCCTCTTCCATTTCAAAACCACCGCCCCTCCTCTCCTGTTCCAATCCAAAACCAGCGTTGCTCCTCTCCCGTTCTAGTCCAAAACCAGCGCTGCTCCTCTCCTCTTCCATTCAAAAACCACCGCTGGCAAGTGAAGGTGCTGTGGAGAAGTAGATCGATGCAGGAATACAACCAATACGTGAGGATCGTAGACGGGCGACCCTGTGAAGCTAGCTAGGATGTTGGAGATACAGTCTTGGTTTGACAACAAGGACCAACTAGCGGCGACGGCGACATCCATGGACAAATATCTGCAACAGAGTGAAAAGGCGGCGATATTCCGAGAGGGAGTCGCGCGCGATTACATAGAGCTGCTCCTCTGGGCCATGGAGCAAACAGATTCACCGAATCTGATCACGAGGGAGTAGTGGTGGGAGTATCGATCCCAGATGGAGCACCCACCAGAGATTGAAGGATCGAGCATGTACAGGGTGCCGTTTATGAGGGTGACATGCCAGAGCGAGCCGGCGGAGTCTTCATCGACCAAACCCAACTGCAAGAGGAGAAAAGCAGTTGGCCCGATGACTCTTCCCCGCCATCCTCTCCCTCGCCGTTCACATCGTCTCATGAGGCGACTGTCTGCCGCCGAGGAATAGGAGGGGACTGCCCCCCCCCAGCCCAATAGTCGGGCAGGTTGTGAACTGTCAGGAGGAGCTTAGGGTTGTCAGTATTTGTAGGTTGTGAATTATGTTTTGTGTTGTGTATTTTGAGAGTACTTTCAGATATGAATGTCTTTTGAATTTCAGATTTGCAGTACTGAGCATATGAAGTATTTTATGAATTCTAGAGATCTATTTTTAGCACTTAAAAAATGTAGTTTCATAGGAGTATAAAAGTGCAGACAATGTGATTCTCAGAGAAGAAACTGCAGGTTCAGTTTCAGATAAGAAACTGCAACTTTCAGAGGCAGAGCATTTATATTAACATGGCCTTTTCAAACAGTATTAACATCATGTTGGAAGTTTTATTCATGGTCGAAAATGGAACTACCAGCCAGTTAACATCATGCTGATCAACAATCGTGCATAGCACATCTTCATATGATGCACAGTCAAAAAGATATGCTATTTTCAAAATGCCCACACAATGTCGAGTGTGAAAAAAACACAGAGAAAACGAGGGACGAAGTTTTCGCAAGTGTTGGACGTGGTGTGCGTAGATGACAATGGGGACCCACATGTCAATAAAGGCAGAGGCAAAAAATTTGGAGATATTTTCCTTGCATCCGGTGGAATCGAACCCGGGCGGAACAGCTGTCGGGTAGTGTCACTTGGCCACTAGGCTAGTTAAGTAGTTTCGTTACTAATAAGGCACTTCCTCAGGTGGTCGGATCTCCTCCTGTGCCTTTGTGCGCTCGCCGCGGCGTCGTTGTCTGCCGTTGTGAACATGCTAAGCAAAGGAGAGGAATCTGGAGGGGACTGTTGATGTCTACTACACAACCTTCTTCTTGTACACGTTGTTGGGCCTGCAAGTGCACAGGTTTGTAGGACAGTAGCAAATTTACCTCAAGTGGATGACCTAAGGTTTATCAATCCGTAGGAGGCGTAGGATGAAGATAGTCTCTCTCAAGCAACCCTGAAACCAAATAACAAAAAGTCTCTTGTGTCCCCAACACACCCAATACAATGGTAAATTGTATAGGTGCACTAGTTCGGCGAAGAGATAGTGATACAAGTGCAAAATAGATAGTAGATAAAGGTTTTTGTAAACTGAAAATATAAAAACAGCAAGGTAACAAGTGGTAAAAGTGAGCGTAAACGGTATTGCAATGATAGGAAACAAGGCCTAGGGTTCATACTTTCACTAGTGCAAGTTCTCTCAACAATAATAACATAGATAGATCATATAACAAGCCCTCAACATGTAACAAAGAGTCACTCCAAAGCCACTAATAGCGGAGAACAAACGTAGAGATCATGGTAGGGTACGAAACCACCTCAAAGTTATTCTTTCGGATCAATCTATAAAAGAGTTCGTACTAGAATAACACCTTCAGACACAAATCAACCAAAACCCTAATGTCACCTAGATACTCCATTGTCACCTCAAGTATCCGTGGGCATGATTATACGATATGCATCACACAATCTCAGATCCAACCAACCAACAAAAAGTACTTCAAAGAGTGCCCCAAAGCTTCTATCGGAGAGTCAAGAACGTGTGCCAACCCCTATGCATAGGTTCCCAATGTCACGAAACCCGGAAGTTGATCACCAAAACATACATCAAGTGGCACATGATATCCCATTGTCACCACAGATAATCACGGCAAGACATACATCAAGTGTTCTCATAAAAGACTCAATCCGATAAGATAACTTCAAAGGGGAAACTCAATTCATCACAAGAGAGTAGAGGGGGAGAAACATCATAAGATCCAACTACAATAGCAAAGCTCGGGATACATCAAGATCGTGCCATGGGAACACGAGAGGGAGAGAGAGAGAGAGAGAGAGAGAGAGAGAGATCAAACACATAGCTACTGGTACATACCCTCAGCCCCGAGGGTGAACTACTCCCTCCTCGTCATGGATAGCGCCGGGATGATGAAGATGGCCATCGGCGATGGGTTCCCCCTCCGGCATGGTGCTGGGAAGGGCTCCCGAGAGGGTTTTGGTGGCTACAGCGGCTTGCGGCGGCGGAACTCCCGATCTATCTTCTGTTCTGGAAGTTTTAGGGTACGTAGGTATATATGGGTGCAAGGGGTACGTCGGTGGACCTCCGGGGCGCGCCCAGGGGGGTGGGCGCGCCCCCCACCCTCGTGGGCAGCCTGGGACTCCCCTGGCGTGCACTCCAAGCCCATCAGGTTGGTTTCCTTCCAAAATTAACTTCTCTAGTTGATTTCGTACCGTTTTGACTCCGTCTGATATTCCTTTTCCTCGAAACACTGAAATAGGCATAAAACAGCAAATCTGGGCTGGGCCTCCGGTTAATAGGTTAGTCCCAAAAATAGTATAAAAGTGGATAATTAAGCCCAATATTGCCTAAAACAGTACATAAAGTAGCATGGAGCAATCAAAAATTATAGATACGTTGGAGACGTATCAAGCATCCCCAAGCTTAATTCCTGCTCGTCCTCGAGTAGGTAAATGATAGAAAAGAATTTTTGATGCGGAGTGATACTTTGGCATAATTTTAATGTAAATCTTCTTAATTGTGATATGAATATTCAGATCCAAAAGATTCAAGACAAAAGTTCATATTGACACAAAAATAATAATACTTCAAGCATACTAATCAAAGCAATCATGTCTTCTCAAAATAACATGGCCAAAGAAAGTTCATCCCTACAAAATCATATGGTTAGGCTATGCTTCATTTTCGTCACACAAAGATGTTCCCAACTTCTATACCCCCGATGACAAGCCAAGCAATTGTTTCATACTTAAATAATCTCGAACTTTTTCAACCTTCACGCAATACATGAGCGCGAGCCATGGATATAGCACTATGGGTGGAATAGAATATGATGATGGGGATTGTGTGGAGAAGACAAAGAGGAGAAAGTCTCACATTGACGAGGCTAATCAACGGGCTATGGAGATGCCCATCAATTGATGTCAACATGAGGAGTAGGGATTGCCATGCAACGGATGCACTAGAGCTACGAATGCTCAATAAAAGAAAACTAGTGGGTGTGCATCAAACTCGCTTGCTCACAAAGACCTAGGGCATTTTGAGGAAGCCCATCATTGGAATATACAAGCCAAGTTCTATAACGAAAAATTCCCTCTAGAATAAAAAGACAACTTATGAGACTCACTATCATGAAGATCTTGGTGCTACTTTGAAGCACAATATATGAGACTCACTACATGAAGAACAAGGTGCTACTTTGAAGCACAAGTGTGGTAAAAGGATAGTAGCATTGTCCCTTCTCTCTTTTTCTCTCATTTTTTTTATTTTTTATTTGGGCCTTTCTCTTTTTTTTTGGCCTCTCTTTTTTTTCGTCCGGAGTCTCATCCTGACTTGTGGGGGAATCATCTCCATCATCCTTTCCTCACTTTGGGACAATGCTCTAATAATGATGATCATCACACTTTTATTTTTCTTACAACTCAACAATTACAACTCGATACTTAGAACAAATTATGACTCTATATGAATGCCTCCGGCGGTGTACCGGGATGGTGCAATGAATCAAGAGTGACATGTATGGAAAATAATGCATGGTGGCTTTGCCACAAATACGATGTCAACTACATGATCATGCGATGGCAATATGACAAAAGTAATGTATGTCATGATGATGATGATGATGATGATGGAAGTTGCATGGCAATATATCTCGGAATGGCTATGGAAATGCCATGATAGGTAGGTATGGTGGCTGTTTTGAGGAAGATATAAGGAGGTTTATGTGTGATAGAGCGTATCGTATCACGGGGTTTGGATGCACCGGCGAAGTTTGCACCAACTCTCAAGGTGAGAAAGGGCAATGCACGGTACCAAAGAGGCTAGCAAAGGTGGAAAGGTGAGAGCACGTATAATCCATGGACTCAACATTAGTCAAAAGAACTCATATACTTATTGCAAAAATTTAGAAGCCATCAAAAAATTCAAGTACTATGCGCATGCTCCTAGGGGGATAGATTGGTAGGAAAAGACCATCGCTCGTCCCCGACCGCCACTCATAAGGATGCACAAGCCAGGTACACTCCATGTTTCAAATTTGTTACACAACTTTACCCATACGTGCATGCTACGGGACTTGCAAACTTCAACACAAACCTTTCTCAAATTCACAATTACCCAACTAGCATGACTTTGATATTATCACCTCCATATCTCAAAACAATTATCAAGCATCAAACTTATCTTAGTATTCAATTTACTCAAAAGAAAGTTTCACATGTCTTGAACACTAAGTATATTAACATTAAGCAAACTACCATGCTATTAATGACTCTCAAAATAATCTAAGTGAAGCATGAGAGATCAATAGTTTCTTTAAAACAGATTACCACCGTGCTCTAAAAGATCTAAGTGCAGTACTAGAGCAAAAATTATCACTCTCAAAAGATATAAGTGAAGCACTATGAGCAAAACTATCAAGCTCAAAAGATATAAGTGAAGCACATAGAGTATTCTAGCAAATTCCAATTCATGTATGGCTCTCTCTCATTTAATAATTTCATATCTTGATACTTTATTCAAACAGCAAGCAAAGCTACAGAAAACTACATTGCAAGGATAGCACAACTCATGTGAAGAAGCAAAAAGTTAGGCTCAACCGATACTAACCGATAGTTGTTGAAGAAGAAATGTGGGATGCCTACCGGGGCATCCCCAAGCATAGATGCTTGAGACTTCTTGAAATATTATCTTGGGGTGCCTTGGGCAACCCCAAGCTTGAGCTTTTGTGTCTGCTTAATTCCTCTCATATCATGGTTTCTCTTTTTATCAAAAGCTTCATTCACAACAAACTGAACAAGAACTCGTGAGATAGGTTAGTATAAACCAATGCAAAACCTTATCATTTTATACTGTAACAAATCACTTAAATAATTATTCAACATTGCATACTAAATGCCTCTGCATATTTAATACTCCTATCCTCAAATAGAATCATTAATTAAGCAAACATATGCAAACAATGCAACCATAACAGCAATCTGCCAAAACAGTACAGTCTGTAAAGAATGCAAGAGTATCAATACTTCCTGACTCCAAAAATTATGAACTAAAATTCCCACTGTAATTAATTTATCAGAGCTCAATATGCAAAAAGATTCAACATTATACCACTTTGCAACAGCGGTAAACTTTCTGTTTTCAAACAGCAACATGTATACTAGCAAAATAAGCATAGCAAAGGCTATCCTTGGCTTTTTTTACTGAAACTGAAGATGCAAAACATTATTCTAAATGACAGCAAGAAAAAACTAACGAAAGAAAATGATGCTCCAAGCAAAACACATATCATGTGGCAAATAAAAATATAGCTCCAAGTAAAGTTACCGATGAACGAAGACGAACGAGGGGATGCCTTCCAGGGCATCCCCAAGCTTAGGCTCTTGGTTGTCCTTGAATATTACCTTGGGGTGCCTTGGTCATCCCCAAGCTTAGGCTCTTGCCACTCCTTATTCCATAGTCCATCGAATCTTTACCCAAAACTTGAAAACTTCACAACACGAAACTCAACAGGAAATCTTATAAGCTCCTTTAGTGAAAGAAAACAAAACCACCACATTGATACTGTAATTAACTCATTCTAAATTTATATTGGTGTAATATCTACTGTACTACAACTTATCTATGGTTCATACCCTCCGATACTACTCATAGATTCATCAAAATAAGCAAACAACACATAGAAAACAGAATCTGTCAAAAACAGAACAGTCTGTAGTAATCTGTATCAAACGTATACTTCTCGAACTCCAAAATTCCTACCAAATTAGTAAGTCCTAATAAATTGGTGTACAAACTCATAGCAAAAAGAATCAGATCAGAAAAACGTTTCTGTGAATTACCAAAACTAATTTACTGGGTGCAAAAGTTTCTGATTTTCAGCAGGATCAACACAACTATCACCGTAAGCAATCCTAAAGGTCTTACTTGGCACTTTATTGAAACAAAAGCTATAAAACATGATTACTACAGTAGCATAATCATGTGGACACACAAAAACATTAAGGATAAGTATTGGGTTGTCTCCCAACAAGAGCTTTTCTTTAATGCCTTTTAGTTAGGCATGATGATGGCAATGATGCTCACATAAAAGATAAGAATTGAAACATAACGGGAGCATCATGAAGCATATGACTAGCACATTTAAGTCTAACCGACTTCCTATGCATAGGGATTTTGTGAGCAAACAACTTATGGGAACAATAATCAACAAGCATAGGAAGGTAAAACAAGCATAGCTTCAAGAATTTAAGCACATAGAGAGGAAACTTGATATTATTGCAATTCCTACAAGCATATGCTCCTCCCTCATAATAATTTTCAGTAGCATCATGAATGAATTCAACAATATAACCAGCACCTAAAGCATTCTTTTCATGATCTACTAGCATAGAAAATTTACTACTCTCCTCATAAGCAAACTTCTTCTTTATGGCATACGTATCATCACAATAATCATCATAGATAGGAGGCATGCTTTCATCATAGTAAATTTGCTCATCAAAGCTTGGGGGACAAAAATATCATCTTCATGAAACATAGCTTCCCCAAGCTTGTGGCTTTTCATATCATTAGCATCATGGATATTCAAGGAATTCATACTAACAACATTGCAATCATGCTCATCATTCACATATTTCATGCCAAGCATTCTATGTAATTCTTCTTCTAGCACTTGAGCACAATTTTCCTTCCCATCATACTCACGAAAGATATTAAAAAGGTGAAGCGTATGAGACAAAATCAATTCCATTTTTTTGTAATTTTCTTTTATAAACTAGACTAGTGCTAAAACAAGAAACAAAAAGATTCGATTGCAAGATCTAAAGATATACCTTCAAGCGCTAACCTCCCCGGCAACGGCGCCAGAAAAGAGCTTAGTTGACGGGGTGTGAGTGAGCGCCCATTACCTTTGCGTCCCCGGCAACGGCGCCAGAAAAGAGCTTTATGTCTCCTACACAACCTTCTTCTTGTAGACGTTGTTGGGCCTGCAAGTGCACAGGTTTGTAGGACAGTAGCAAATTTCCCTCAAGTGGATGACCTAAGGTTTATCAATCCATAGGAGGTGTAGGATGAAGATGGTCTCTCTCAAGCAACCCTGCAACCAAATAACAAAAAGTCTCTTGTGTCCCCAACACACCCAATACAATGGTAAATTGTATAGGTGCACTGGTTCGGTGAAGAGATAGTGATACAAGTGCAAAATAGATAGTAGATAAAGGTTTTTGTAAACTGAAAATATAAAAACAGCAAGGTAACAAGTGGTAAAAGTGAGCGTAAACGGTATTGCAATGATAGGAAACAAGGCCTAGGGTTCATACTTTCACTAGTGCAGGTTCTCTCAACAATAATAACATAGATAGATCATATAACAAGCCCTCAACATGCAACAAAGAGTCACTCCAAAGCCACTAATTGCGGAGAACAAACGTAGAGATCATGGTAGGGTACGAAACCACCTCAAAGTTATTCTTTCGGATCAATCTATAAAAGAGTTCGTACTAGAATAACACCTTCAGACACAAATCAACCAAAACCCTAATGTCACCTAGATACTCCATTGTCACCTCAAGTATCCGTTGGCATGATTATACGATATGCATCACACAATCTCAGATCCATCCAACCAACACAAAGTACTTCAAAGAGTGCCCCAAAGCTTCTATCGGAGAGTCAAGAACGTGTGCCAACCCCTATGCATAGGTTCCCAATGTCACGAAACCCGGAAGTTGATCACCAAAACATACATCAAGTGGCACATGATATCCCATTGTCACCACAGATAATCACGACAAGACATACATCAAGTGTTCTCATAAAAGACTCAATCCGATAAGATAACTTCAAAGGGGAAACTCAATTCATCACAAGAGAGTAGAGGGGGAGAAACATCATAAGATCCAACTACAATAGCAAAGCTCGGGATACATCAAGATCGTGCCATGGGAACACGAGAGAGAACACGAGAGAGAGAGAGATCAAACACATAGCTACTGCTACATACACTCAGCCCCGAGGGTGAACTACTCCCTCCTCGTCATGGATAGCGCCGGGATGACGAAGATGGCCACCGGTGATGGGTTCCCCCTCCGGCAGGGTGCCGGGAAGGGCTCCCGAGAGGTTTTTGGTGGCTACAGAGGCTTGCGGCGGCGGAACTCCCGATCTATCTTCTGTTCTGGAAGTTTTAGGGTACGTAGGTATATATGGGTGCAAGGGGTACGTCGGTGGACCTCCAGGGTGCTCACGAGGCAGGGGGCGCGCCCAGGGTGGTGGGTGTGCCCCACCCTCGTGGGCAGCCTGGGAATCCCCTGGCGTGCACTCCAAGCCCATCAGGTTGGTTTCCTTCCAAAATTAACTTCTCCAGATGATTTCGTTCCATTTTGACTCCGTCTGATATTCATTTTCCTCGAAACACTGAAATAGGCATAAAACAGCAAATCTGGGCTGGGCCTCCGGTTAATAGGTTAGTCCCAAAAATAATATAAAAGTGGATAATAAAGTCCAATATTGCCTAAAACAGTAGATAAAGTAGCATGAAGCAATCAAAAATTGTAGATACATTGGAGACGTATCAACTGTACATGGAGAGGCGGACAGTCGGGACCCACCAGGTCTATGGCCGTACGCAAGCAAGTGCCTCATCAAAAAAATATTTCCTTCTAATGCTATACTGATCTTGAGGCCCACGGGTTTGTCAACATAGTTACATTTTTTAGGTGCTTCAACGTAGTTACTATAGGAGATAAATTCACAACGAAGCCGGGGAGCTGACAGGTATCATTTATTATCACTGGGCAGCAAGTATGCTGGGTTCTGGGCTACCCCGTATAGGCTTTCTTTTTTTAACATGCGCAGCCCACGACATGCCGGTTTGTATTTTCTTGAGGGCCTCCATGTATCGACCGGCCTATGAACCGCCCATCCGAGGTTTTATTTGAACATCGGCAGCCCAACTTATGTATTTTTTTGAAGAAAACACAGAGGTCTCTTCTATTTTTCTATATAAGAATAAGAACGCCTGGTCCAACTTATGTTTCCCTTCTAACATTATTATATATATTTAAATTATTTTATATGTTATTATATATTATTGTTATTGTAATCATATATTTAACAGATACTTACATATGTAAGAAAACAATATCCCACATCTTATTAACTTATAAAAATAATTTCTTAACAATAAAATCCTGGATTTTTTGGCAACGAAAATACTGGTGATTGTGTACAAAAGCTTGGTAAGATTTAAGGACCAATGTAATAATAAATCACTTATTATTTAAATATATTTATAACAAAAATGCTCAGCCCCTGTTTATTTTTTGATAACATTGTTGCACCCAACCCAACATTATAATTAGAATCAGCCCAGCAAAATCGTGTATTTCGAGAAAGTGCAAATGGCCTATAATTTTTTAGGAAAAAAATAAATGGGCCGCATGGACGCTACATTATTTGTTCACCCAGCCCAACTAATGGACTGTAATTCTAAAAAAAAAGATCAAATTGACTGTAAACCCCGCAAAAAAAGACTGTAAATTCTGAAAAAATGGGTTGAATATGTGCCATATTTTTGGAGGCTAAAATGTGGGCCAATAGGTCGAAGCCAACGCAAGTCGTTGTCAACTTAGTCAACAAATGAATATAACATTGTTAGACGTTGGATTTACATCCAACAACCGGCATCCATCTTCAATCTCTTGTCTTCTACCTCCAGCGCCGCCGGGACCACCTGCTCCCGCCTCCTGCTGCTAGCAGCTTTGCTTAGCACGCTTCGCTATCAAGCGCTACTCCACAGTTGGCCAGGCCATCCCTCCACCCCTCCACAGCTCCTGTTCTTCTCCATCGATTGCCAAACCACACCGCACCAGAACCAGTTAACCCTCGTACACCTCTCCGTCTGCGACTCTACTCTTGCGTCTTCCCATCTCTGGCTCATTGCTGTCCAGGGCCTCGCCGTCGTCCACCACCTTGGATGCGCTCGGTATGAAGTGGTCAACATGGTCAACGAACGACACCATCGGAAGTAGACTGTGCGTGGAAAGGCTGACAGCTGGTTCCACGGCCGCACGCAAGGAAATGCCTCCTTATTATGCACAAAATAATGATTCCTCCACCTGACAGATGGGACCCACCGGAAGGGCCGCGAAAAAACGTTCCCCCGCTGACAGGTCAGACCCACCAGCTGTATCTTCACACACAAGGAAGTACCTCCTTATTACGCACAAAAAAAATGAATACCCCCTGCTAGCTGGGACCCACCATAGTGGGAGGCTGACTTCTGGGCCAACTATTTTGACGGGACGGAGGGCTTTGTCAACTTAGTCAATATGAATGATTCTAGCTCCAGTGACCGTACGATGTCCATCCAACGGCCATAGTGCTTCTTCAACCTCTGGTCTTCTTGCTCCAGCTGCCCAAACTAGCCGGTCGTGCCGCGTGCTCCTGCCTCCCGTGGCCGGATGTGATGTCGCGGAGGCCTCACCGCCCCCTACTACTCCCACCACTGGTCAGGCCATCCCTCTACTCACCCACATCCCCTGTTATCACTACAAAAAAGACACATATGTGACATTTTGGGCTGAATGAATTTTTTTCTGTCATACTTATGACACTTCTATGACGATAATTTTGACAAAACCCGGTATCGCCATAGATGCGGTTGGCTCCTACTTCTATGACAAAAAATCATGACAGAAAATAGGATTTTCATCCTAGGCGGGCCGAAGACGCACCTGCATGACATTCTTTGGGCCATCCATGACAGAAAAACCGTGGTAGAAGCGAGGGCGAGGAAAATTTCGGGCAGTTCCCAGTTACGGTGGGTGGTCGGGGGCCGAGCGATGCACGTTTCTTTCATACACGTACGCGCGTGTGTGCGAGGCATTGGGCTCTACTGAACCTGAGCGAGGCGTTGGACTCTAACTTAACCCGAGCGATTGCACTAGCTACGTTACTAAACCCGAGTGATTCCTTCGCTATTGCTGCTAACTGAAGCCGATCGAACCCTGCTGCCTCCTTCCCTTGATGAACAGTGAGTGTTGTTGGGGGGTTTGGATGAACAGTTCCCAGTGGGGTGGATGAACAGGACCCCGTGGTGTTGCCTCTGGATGAACATGACCCCGATCGAGCCAGTTGGGGCTGGATGAACAGGACCCCGTGGAGGGCTGGATGAACAGGACGACCCCGTGGAGGGCTAGTTGAACGATGAGCGATGGAGGGTGGATGAACGAGAGCCCGTGGAGGGTGGTTGAACAGACCCGTTGAGAGGGCTGGTTGAACAGTAGCCGGTGGAGTAGCGCGCGGTGGAGGCTGGATAAACAGGAGCTCGTGGATGAACAGTCGCAGGTAGAGGCTGGAGGAGGTCGACGGTGGATGAACAGTAGCCCGTGGAGGCTGGAGGAGGTCGACGGTGGAGATGAATAGTATCCCGTGGAGTCCCGTTTTGAGGTACGCCACACCCCTTACGATGAACAGGACCCCCGTTTCGATTGTAGCACTCCAACACAAGTCCGTTTCCTCCGTTTTGCGGTACACCAGACCCCTCCCGATGAACAGGATCCCATTTTGACCTTGGCCGGTCGAACACAACGTCGTTTCCTCCGTTCTGCGGTACACCAGGCCTCGTTTCCATCGGTTGTTCCGTCCAAGCCGCCCCGATGAACATGATGACGCATTCTGTTCTGACCAGCTGGTTGGATCCCCATGAACACGACGACGACGCGGTTTCTCCGCTCCGACCCAGCCATGTACACGACCCTGGCCATACGTATGCCCGAGTAGCGATCGAGACCCCGCCCGTATGTACGTACGTGGCCGTATTTACTTTCTTGCACCCTGGTCGTTGTACATACGTGTATATGCTACGTGCGCGCCTCGACTACGACACATGCGCGCCTCTACTATGACACATGCGCACCTCTACATCGACCAGTATGTACGTACACGTTCGCGACCAGAATGACAATGCTACGTACGCTTTGACCAGGTGGGTCCCAACTATCAGGCACTTCCTTGCGTGCGAAGATGTAGCTGGTGGGTCCCAGCAGTCAGGGGGGCGAATCTTTTTTTCTTGCCCGGACGCACTTCCTTGCATGCGAAGATGTAGTTGGTGGGTCCCAGCAGTTAGGGGAAAGGTTTTTTTCACAAAATACGGTGGCCCGTCCGGTGGGTCCCCGCTGTCAGGTGGAGGAATAATTATTTTGCGTGTAATAAGAAGGCACTTCCTTGCAGCTGCCGTGGACCCAACTATCAGCATCTCCACATACAGTACTCTTCCGATGGAAGTCGGTCGTTGACCACATTGACCATGCCATGCCGAGAGCACCATGGTGGTGGACGATGGCGAGGCCTAGGAAGGGGACGACATGGAGCCGGGGAAGACGCGGCAGTGGAAGCCCACACAGAGAGGAGTACGAGGGTTCACTGGTTCGGCTGCGGCATGAGGCTGTCGTCGCCGCAGAATAAGAGGGGGTGTGGGTGAGTGGAGGAATGGCCTAGGCAGCGGTGGGAGTAGTAGGGGGTGGTGAGGCCTCCGCGGCAGCACAGCCGGCCACGGGAGGCAGGAGCAGGCGGCACGACCAGCGCTGCTTTGGGCGGCTGGAGCAAGAAGACCAGAGGTTGAAGAAGCACTACAGCCATTGGATGGACATTGTATGGTCACTGGAGCTAGAATCGTGCATATTGACTAAGTTTACAAAGCCTTCCGTCCCCGTCAACTTAGTAGGCCCACATGTCAGCCTCCCACTATACTGGGTCCCAGCTAGTAGGGGGGTATACATTTTTTTCGTGCGTAATAAGGAGGCACTTCCTTGCATGCTAAGATATAGCTGGTGGGTCGGAGCTGTCAGCGGCGGTAACATTTTTTGCGAAATACAGATGCCCGTTCAGTGGGTCCCAGATGTCAGGTGGAGGAATCATTATTTTGCGCGTAATGAGGAGGCATTTCCTTGCGCGCGTTCATGGACCCAACTGTCAGCCTCTCCACATACAGTCCACTTCAGATGCATGTCGGTCGTTGAGCACGTCGACCACGCCGCGCCGAGAGCACCAGGGCGGTGGACGACGGTGAGGCCTAGGAAGGGAATGACACGGAGGCAGGGAAGACTTGCCAGTTGTTTCCCACGCGGAGGGGAGTACGACTGTACGAGGGTTTATCGTTAAATCGCCATCGCCGGAGAATAACGATGTGTGGGTGAGTAGAGGATGGCTAGGCCAGCGATGGGAGTATGATGGGATGTGGAGGCTCAACAGTAGCACAACCGGCATGGAGGAGGGAGCAGCAGTCTGTCGGGCGCTTGTTTGAGTGGTCGGAGCAGAAGAGCAAAGATTGAAGAAGACGACGGCCGTTGGATGGACATCCAACAGTCACTGCTTGTGCATCAACCTTTTTTTAGGAAAGCCTCAAATCTGTGGAAAACAGCATACAACCCATCTACCATTATTTCTAATAATTTACAGCATATTTGCTAATTTTTAAAGTTTTTTAGCGACCATTTTCTTATTGTTAGCATTACAGCCCATAGAGTGGCCACAGTTAAAACATTATACGAAATTTTGCATATTTCGGTGCAGTCCGAACTGTTTTTAATCTCGAAATTTTGAGTCACATTCAATCTGATTTTAAAAATAAATGTATATCAATATAAAATCCAACAAATTGTTCACGAATAAAAATCAATGCAATTAAAATCTCAAAATGAAAAAAGAAATTTGAAACTTATTGCCGGTTTGATGTGTTTTAAAACTGCACGGCCCATTTCTCATTACTGATAGTCCATTTTCTCGGCCAGCCGAATGAAGCTCTCCTCGTCTTGAAAGATTTCCAGCCCAACAGGCCTGACAAAGCGACTTACTTGACAAATCACAAAAAAACTGGGCTAGCCATTTTCAGAAAGAAAAAAAAAACTACTGGGCTTGTCTATGGTAAACATAAAAGAAAAGCCTGTCTAGACAGGCCAGAGTGCCCTGCACAGCCCAGTTGACACCCTGCTTCCGTCTCAAAAACAAATTAGATAAATGTCACTCCAATTATGGCAATTCATAAAAATGCCACTCCAATTTCCAAACTTTGAAAAATGCCATTGCAATTTTTGCAAACTTTGAAAAACACTACTGCAATTTGCAAACTTTGAAAAACGCCACTCCAAATTTTGAAAAATGCCACTGGAAATGGCATGAAATGGCATTTTTCAAAGTTTGGAAATTGCAGTGGCATTTTTCAAATTTTGGAAATTGGAGTGGCATTTCTCGGAAACACCTTATTTGGAGTGGCATTTATCAAATTAACCCAAAACAAAAATAACTGGGCGAGCTGCTAGGTCCCTGGTGTCAGCTGCTCATTGTGCAATTCTCTCATTTATTGACTATGTTGACAGTGGCATGGGACCTTGATGTCAGAAATCCATTAGGAGGAGCCATTTTTCTATTGGCTTGAAATAAGGAGGCACTTGCTTGCGTACTGCCATGACCTTGGCCTGCTGTCATCCTCTCCACATACAATCATCTCTTGATTGTGTATGTGTCAACTTGGTAGGCCCACAAGTTAGCCTCTAAACCCGTGGTGGACAAATAGAACCCATTTAAAAAATAATAGCCCATACGTTCAAACCGAAAGTTCAACATTCAGAGCAAAGTAACAGGTCTGATCCACATATAGAGTACTGAACTTCCACGTTGACAACCATCATAGCCAAGTTAAATATCTACTCCCACTAATACTCTAGTAGCGTACAAGTACTAACTTACTCTTAGCTAACTAGATGATGCTGGCCGCCATCTGCGGTAAACGCTAAATGCCGGCACCGGCATCCTCCACCTTGCCTCGGACTTGCTAGAGGTGCGATAGGGCGTATTGCTTGCACACGTTGGCCCTTTCCATGTTGGCGTGGTCCACCAAAGCTTCGGCTTCTAAGCAGGAAACCCACTTGATGAGCTGGTAGTAAAAACCAGCGCTGCAAACGCGTGCGTGCCTGACAGCCTCCAGGGCTATTTGTCGAGCGCCGGCCTCCTTGTAGTCGTCCCAGTTGCGGGCACTCTGCTCGCGACTCAAAGCGTCGGCGCGTTGCTGCTCCATGTCCTGCTGGCGGCGCAAATCGGTGATATGCTGCTCCTCCGCCAGGCGGTCACGCTCCAAGAACTCCTGCTCCTCCGCCAGGCGGTCGCGCTCCAACAAGTCCTCAATCTCCGTATTGCCATGTAAAGACCGATAGAATGCCTCCTCCCTCCGTCTGCCTTTCGGTGAAAAACCAAACACTAGTTTCGGCGGTGACCGCCTCTGGCGTCGCCTATCATGGATGGGCGGAGGCATGGCGGACGTGGCAAGAGTGAGGATAAGTCGTGAGCGATGTCGGGCCAGTGAGGGCTTATGAGTATAGGGCGAGTTGGGTCATGGTGCCACCGAAGAAGGCCGGGAAACAGTACTTATAGGCGGAAGGTAGCGCGACGGTCATCAGAATTCAATGCATAAGCAGGCATGGCTTAGCGCGCCAGCTTGCCGTGTAAAACTAGAAAAACTGAAATTATGACTGTGTCGTCCTGTCCCGTCCGTGCTGGGTCGCCCGCCGGCATGACAGTCAAACGAGTGCACTCGAATCATCCAGATGAGGTACTCCCTCCTTGTCAATACAGATTCCACGGATTTAGAAGGCCCACAACAATTAAAGCGCATCTTTTTTCACATCAGTTAGCTGCCTTAATTACGGCCGGCTGCATGTAGCCACTCAGAATCGCTCGCAGCCAGTACGCGGAGCATCATGCAATGAGTCGCAGCCGAGGGCATGCATGCAGCCACTTAAATTGCTGGAATTAATTAGGCTTAACCTTCTGCATGTAGTTAATTATTGCCATGCCTTGGTCTTGCTGCTTTGGCTCATGGTACTAATAAACCCGGACGGAGGGAGTACCTTGGTTGGTGAGATTTTTGAATTAAGCCCTACAAACCGGAAAGGAGGTACTAGTACGTGCGTGATCCGCTATTTATTCTTGTAGGATCGAGTAGGCTGTTTCTTGAATTGAGCCCTACAAACCGGAAAGGAGGTAGTACGTGCTTGATCTGCTATTTATCCGTGTAGGATCGAGTAGGTCGGATAGTGTATGTGTAGGATCAAGTAGGTCGGATGGTGGACATGTACGATCGATTAGCTGATGAACGTTAGATTGGAGATAAGGCATTTGCGAACATTTTGCTGGCAGTTTCTTCAGATTTGCATGGCATTTTCTTCAGAGCAGCTTGTCAGTTTCTTCATAGGTAGGCATTTTTATTCAAAAAAACTGCCACTTCGAATCTTGCGTCGCAACTAAAACTGCCAGGAGCGCATTAGTAGGCTAGGTACTAATCGATTAGTAACTTGAAACACCGAGCGAACAGAAAAGGAACTGTTAGTAACTTGTAAACACTGAGAACACAGAAATAAGGATCATGATGTGCACTGCAGTAAGAGCCGATCCGTTTGAAATGTTCACACGAGACTCACATGCCTGGCATTGTAATATGTTCACATTAGTAGCCCAAAAGCAACATGTTAATCCATCTCAATGATTCATAGATCATATACAAATATGTAGCTCCAAAAGCAAAGATCTAGAAAACATCTGTTCTTCCTACTAACATGGATGCTTCTCTTGGCCAACATAAGATCAACTAGTATGATTCTCATACATAAGATCAACATGTTAATCCATCTCAATGATTCATAGATCATATACAAATATGTAGCTCCAAAAGCAAAGATCTAGAAAACATCTGTTCTTCCTACTAACATGGATGCTTCTCTTGGCCAACATTCAGTACAGATTGAAAGACAAATTTGTTTGTGAAGTCTACAATTCATCTTGAAAACGTAAGTGGTTTGACCAACAGCTGGAACCATGAGAATGAACCACACATGATGGAGGAACATCCACTGCAATATGATTTGGTCTTCTCTCGATCACACGGCGAGACTATTTTCGGAATACAAACTTTAACTTCGGAAAAATGATGCCCATTGTATAATCAGACCAAAGCAATGAAGCACCTAGTGTTGGCCAATAAATAGTATGGTACTACTTTTCTGCAGTCCATGAAGTGACTATCCAATCTTTCTGTGTCTATTTTCAAATGGCACTGCATGCAGTGACTATACTATTCTCTTGTGCAGTTTAACCAAAATTGCGGTCACTTTGTTTGTTTGCCAAATAGCAACGGGCAGACATCTCTGTCTTCACAAATATCAAGCAGCTAGTAAACATATACCCCACCTTGTATTTTCGGTTTAAACACGTCTCTTCCGCTTATCATCTGTCATGTTTTGCACTGGACAATTTGATACAGTCATGTTTTTCCTTGGACAATTTCATACTGAATTGATGCTTATTCAGAGCAGAAATATAGCGCCTATTCTTTATCAGACCAAGGATATCCATGTTCGCAGTGATGGAAGAGGTGAAATCGATACAACTGAAATTGAGCATCCAATCATTGAATCATGTCCTGCATCTCCAATGTAGGTCCACCCTGCCAATAAATTCACATGCAAACCACTAGTATTACTATCTAATGATAGTACAAAAAGAGTAGCAAGATAGTAGCAAACCATGTACCTTCGTAATGAAAAGCTCATAGTGCCACCAATTGGAAATAAAGGTTTGGAAGAAAACATGCTCCTAATGTTGAACTATTTGGACTTTTTGTGCAGTTCCACTAAAATCGAGCATCCTTGTTTGCATAGATATTGAAACTGTGATTACAATAAAAGTGACACTAGTTGAAGCATGGACTCACAAATATAAGCATTCCAATTTCTTAATGGGAAAAGGTAGCAAGACTGTTTCTAGCCACCTGTTTGAAGGAATAAATAAGGCAACAACGGCTGATGTCAGGAAGGCATATGTAGTTCTTTCTGAAAGAATGATCGATTCCTGACCTTTCCTCTTCTTTTAAGTATATTTTGTGCAGTTCAACGAAAATAAAATGCCATCACCGCCTTGACAATTTAGTGACACTGTACAAAAGGAAATGACTTAACATTACATCATGATGTCAGGTATGTAGTGGACAGGCATTAGACACAAACATACAGACCTCCTCCCATAACATAATGAACATTATTTTTAACAAAGGTGTGACTAGCTTTACTGGGATAATTTGAGTGAACTCTACACCCTCTATTCCTTAATATAAGACATTTTCATAGTTCAATTTAAAGTACCCAAACATCTAGTATTTAGAAAACAGGTAGTAGTTTTCTTGAGCTCATATCTGGGAAAGCTTGCCACACTTTATTTATGTCCATACGCTAATGCAACACCATTTGAATACTACAAATATACACTAATCCGGTGGCTAGTGCAACAGTAGAGTAGTTATTTTATTACAGGGTACAGTACAATGGTTTTACTGAACAGATTTCAATAAACTCTAGCACTGGAAGATTTCTATAAGAATTAACAATACAAAATGTAAAAGTAACAAGTTTCAGCATTGGTATACTAGCTGTGCATGAGCATTAAACCAAATACAAAAGTTTGAAGGTAACTAGCGTTACTAACTAGTGACAGTATAAAAAAATTGCAAACCATGTACCTTCAAGGTAAATATCATTTCAAACTCGAGGGGACCTAAAAATTGCTATCCCGATCTTGATAATCAGTCAAACATAAAAACTTGATTGAACAAATCAAGAGAACTGCTGAAGGAGGAGGTGCCCACTCTTGACCTTTCCTCTTGACACTGTACAAAAAAAATTAACTTATCTCATGAAAGTGAGGTATGTAATCTATAAGCATTAACAGTGCAAAAATCTAAAGGTAGTAACAAGATTCATCGTTGGTATACTGGTTGTGCAACAGCATTAGAATGCCTTACCTGAAAAATCTTTAATACATCCACAATCAACAGCTAACCCTGAAATAATCCAGTGACATTAAATGATATTGCTTAAATTTATCGGTGGCATTAGACTGAGTGCGGCATTAGTTAAATGTGGCATCACTTTAGAAGTAGCATTGCTTGACTTGACTATTGGCGTTATACTAACAGCAAAAAAGTGGAAATAAGAGCATGGGAGGCCCATTCGGACAATGGGCGCACCAGTACGATGTACCTCCACGGACGCATAGAGTGGTGAGGGAGGTATGGTTGTCGAGAGCAACAAACGTCCCATTTTTGTTCTCTTTAGCCACCTTTTCCTATGTGAGGACAACAAACCGATCGACCCGGTCATTCTCTATTGTGTTGTCATGCCTTTCTACCCTTCTTCAACCAGGAGACACGAGATTCGTAACTTAGCTACTGATTTTCCCCTTTTCAACCTAGATGCGGGTTTGATGCCTACTCTCTTAGACAGTATAGTCTCCCTTCCTTTCCTTATTCAACCCAGACATGGATTAGTCTGCATGAAGTAGGGTTTCTATTAATAGTGCAAATTAAGGTTTTCGTCTTCGTGACCAACAGAGCAGAGGATAGCAAATTGGGAAGATGGTGGAGTGGAAAAAGATCCACATGCAGCGACGTGGCAGATGGGGGCAATATAACAAGGGTATGGTTCAAAAAGAGGTAGCATACATGAGGGTCGGTGGGAAGTGCCTTCGCTCGTGGTCGTCATCCTCCGCACACACTACGGCAGCGAGCTTGGAGACGGGGGCCATCCCGCGCGGACACTAGGTCTGAGAGGACAGTCTTGTCGTGAGTGCGTGACCTCGCTCGCCAACGACGAGTGCGTCAACGCTACACGTCCTTTTCTTCCCCGGTGGATCTGTGACTACCGGTGAGGAGGGAGAGAGAGGTCATTTTTTTAGATCTAGAGAGAGGGTGATAGTGTGAGAAGCAAGTGGGCAGCCCTTAGCAAGAAAGCGATGAAGATCCAGCCTATATATCTTTTTTATACTACTAGTACTAGAGGCGGAGCAGTGGTAGAGTAGTTTATATTTTCTCTGCATACAGTACCAGTTAGTTGTGCTTCAAAACTGAATGGCACGCCATTAAAAAAATAAAGTTGAGAAATAATGCGGCACTTCAGGCCAACGCGGTCAGATCGCATTTTGCACGAGAAATTACACACCATGTTTCATTGACATGTGGTCCCGTTCCAACATGTCAGTGAGACGATAGTGAGTCCTTTTGTACTATTTCCAAAATGACTTGTAGACTGGGTCAACTCTTTGTGTACCGTGGAAAACTGGCAACCATCCATCGACTACTGTTGACACAATGTTACTACCATTTATGAGAAGCAAATGTATCTATACCTCGGACATTTCGGTGGTTCCCTACCCTGGCCGTGATATAGTAGGCCGCTTCAGCCTGGATGATCAGTCCTATATTGGTCTCGAGATTGACAGTAGATGGCCCTTCCCAGAGAATCACTTCTGGTTCAAAGCAAGTGTTTCCAACGCCGAGGATTGGTTGAGTTGAAGTTCATTTCATTGTTTGTTATTTGTTGTGTGATGAAAACTTTAGTATTTATAATGTATCCTCGTTGTCGTTGTTGGTTGATGACCTGTTCTATATAAAAAAATGATATGCCTGTGATAAACTTACTAAATTTATGAATGGCTTTCGAGTCGCTCCTCTGAGTTGGTGATGCGACGAGGCAAAAAATATTTTTCGAATACATAATTGTACGTGCGTTGCAACAGGTTATCGGATGAGGCTAATCAACAATAGTACACTATTTGTACTAGCTTCACATGCTTCGCGCGCCAGGCGGGTGTTTTTGCTGTAGCTGCGAATCCCATTATCCTAGGTCCTCGGATGAGTCTAGTAGAAATTGCATTCTGATGTTTGGGTTCAAACTTTTAGAACTGTTGCACTATCTGTACGTCTATGTATACGTAATACAACAATTTTTAAACTTGAGACCAGCCACCCACCCTCACAACGAACACTTTTTAACCTAGCATAGACTCCAGGAAATTTGGCCACAGTGTGAGGTGGGCCATACGTTAATGTGTTCGTTTTACGTAACCAGCACCTCGAATCCTCGATACTACTACTATATAGTAGTAGGATGGCATGGACCAGAACAAGCATTCACGTCTAGGAGTACGGCACATGCCACCAGCGTGACTTCCATCAGACACCATATTTCTTGGAGTCCGTGCTACATCTATCTCTTCAACCTCATCGTTTCTCTAACTCAGCCATCGCGTGGTGGGCGAGGTGGGGTTTGCCGATAGTCGGTTTCCTCAACTGCGGTCCCACTTGTAAGGCCAACTCCAACGCACGACCCCAAACGGACATCCGCTTTGCCCGGATTCTGTCCATTTGGGTAGGGCAATGGGGTCGTGTCCGGGCCATTTCTTGGATGCGGTGGTCGTGCGCCCAACGCACGGACGCATCCCAGCCACGTACATTTTTCTTTGAAAACACATACTTTTTTTCATGATTGATTTTTGGTACATGGAAATACATCACCAAAATTTGATTAGAAAAGCAAGACCAAAGAAAACAAGACCAACAAGAATACATTTTAGAAGACATCCAACTTCCATAATTGCTCGTGTAAGTTGGATTAGTGCCTTCTCGATGCATTCATTATTGATCTCCGGAGGCTCAATCTTGCGTGCTTCTTTCTTCTTCGAGGGTAAAGAAGTAGACATTGCTTCCTCGCATCTAGTCTCATGTGTAGCCTCTATTCTATCAACAAGTGCACTAGTCTCATCTCTAGCCTCTATGCTAGCTAAAAGTGCTAGAACATCTACTAAATTGCGCTCTACCAATATATTGATGTACTCTTCTTCCCAATACCAAAACTTGCATCCATTCTACACAATAAAATTTTAAGTTAGCACAAGTAGTCTAATCCGAGAGCACAACCGAAGATTTGGCCGAGTTCTTCCACCTTTTGCCGACACGTGGGACATCCAGCATCCAGGTCGTTGTCGGATTATGGGATCCGCAAACCCTTGAGAGGTTCGAACTCTGGGGTGCGTCCGGAGATCTCAACCTACCCAGCCTGCCTACTCGCAATCCCCCTAAGACTAGCATGTCGTGCTCAAAGGGACAAAGAGACACAATAGTTTATCCTGGTTCGGGCCACCTTGCGGTGTAATACCCTCCAGCATTTTGGTGGATTGCCTCGGGGGGTTGAGGATGAACTAGTATAGTGGATGAACTGGCCTTAGGAGGTGAGGTGTTCTTTGAGCTCAAGAGAGCTAGTGTGGTGGTCGGGTGCGAATGGATCCCATCCCCCTCTATGGTGGTGGATAAGTCCTATTTATAGTGGCCTTGGTCCTGTTCCCAAATGTCGGCGGGAAGGGATCCCACAACGGCCAGATTTGAAAGGGGACAAGTAGTACATCTTATCATGACAAAAGTAGTATTCGCCTATGAAAAGCTTGTGGTTGTGACGCTGCGGTGGGCTTGTCGATGATCTCCTTCCTCCCGTCCTGGCGGTCCTGGTCTCGTTGCACCAGAATGGAAACCTTTGGTTGATTCCTCGGGACTCCGTGCTTGTGGCTTGCCTCCCTTGCACAGAAGAGGAAACCTGCGCTCTGCGCCCTCCTGGCGCCCGCATGGTCTTGGTCTTCATGGATCACGTCAGCTGAGCCTCGTGAGGTTAACATTGCATAGAACTCTCCGCCCCTCGAGAGCCAGCCTGGGGAGGCCGATCCCCTTGGGGGTCTTGGAGTCGTCCACCTCATGAGCCTTGGCCCCTCGCGAGGGTCTTGAGTTGTTGATGCTGAAGCTGGGCCGTACCAGGCCATTGATGGAGCCACGTGGTGGGCCGCAGGTAGGCAGGGCTGGATACCCCCATATCCAGGATGCCGACAATCGTGTCATGCAAGAAAATGGTGTGCTAGTTGAAGCCACGTGATATGCATCTTGGGTTAAACTGTAAATACAATCTTACTAGTCTTGAGTAACTCCAAAAGCGGCCATCGAAGATCTTTATTGGATTTGTTTTTCATCACCAGCACGTCGACGTGAAAGATGTGCAGGTTCAGTGCGTCCTCTTGCGTTTTCACTGACATGTGGGACCGCATATTAGCAAACAGACGATGGGCTCCGCGCGTCTTCTGGCTGGCTGAGAAGATAGATAGAGGAGGGTTGAGCATGGACTCTAGGAAATTTGTTCTATGTAACCATCACCTCGATATAGGCTCGATATAGTGGGGTGGCATGGGCCATAGCTAGCATTCACGTCTAGCAGTACGGCACACGCCACCCACATGAGTCCCGTCGGACACCAATTTTCTTGGAGTCCATGCTACAACCATCTCTTCTCACTCCTGTTTTCTCAGCCATCACGTGGTGAGAGGGGTGGGGGTTTGCCGATAGTCGGTTTTCTCAACTGCGATCCCGCTTGTAAGTGAAAATGCAACACAGCACGCATTCCCCCTTGAGTGTTGTGCTGGACCAACCGTGTGGAGGTGCGACGCGAACATGGTAGGCTTTTCCTTTTGAACTTTTAACTTGTAAAATTTGGTTCTGCTCCACGGCGCGACCGATAGATAGAAATAACGATTTTCCCTAGAGTAATGAGAAGTTTGGTTCTGGCGCGGTTCATGCAGGGAGTACGTACAAAAATTATGAAGTTGATACGAAAGGTAAGATAATTACTAGTAGTACCATATACTACTACATGGATTTGAAGGAAAGATAAAAATACATACGGATCCATCAACGACATCCACACGCCCTAGTGCACCGGGTCACCAATCGACGTGTGAGGAGCAGCGGTGTTGGCAGCGAGCTCAACGTGCTTCTGAACAATGCTGTCCAAGGTTGCCCTGCGGTCCAAGAAGGCTAGCATCCTATCGTCCTCCTCTTACATGTAGTAGTCCTTGTGGACGATTTGCGCGTAGACGTGGGTGATTATATCGATGGTGTCTTGCTGCGCCAGGCGCTGCGCGGCGAGCGCGACCTCGAGGTGGACATTCTCCGGCGCAACGGCGGGCAGTCGCAGGGCCACCAGTGCGTCGAAGAGGTTGTCACCATAGTGGCGGTTGAGGGTGGTGGGCATCGCAGAGCTTGGGCACATGGGCTAGAGGCGTACGTCAAGGTCGTCCGCGAGCTTCTTGACGATGGTGAAATTGTCGAGGAAGCCAACGAGGACCTCGTCGAACAAGGAGACGAAGCTGTCGTCCAAGCGGCCCCTCCCACTGGCGGCCTCAAGCACTACCTGGAGACGTTCCTCGGTGCCGGGCCGCAGGTCAGCGTCGTGGACCATCTGGCACAGCCGGCTGATGCTCGCGCTCATTGCCTCCATGGGTCTAGCTTAGCTTCTAGTCAACTGATCTTGCGATTGGAGTGATCACTCTTGCCCTTGGTTAGCGTGCGTAGGTGCATAGGATTTTGTACTAGATTGGACTAGCAGGGAGCCTTTATATGAGAAGTGCATACTGCGTTGAATTCACGTGCGTGTTGGCCATCTACTCCTTGGCCCACTACTCCACCTGCCTTTGGCTGTATGACAGGTAGCCCAGCCACGTGTCATGCACCCAAAGGCAGGTGCAGTAAGTCAATGAAGCTGTGTCCCCCTCCGTGCCGGTGCAGTATAGTCATCTCACCGGACCTCTAGTTGGGGCCAAATGAGAGAAGTTTGATGTTTACTAGTTTATTGGTCCCCTTTGCATTTTGCGCCAAGTTTTGACCTTTGATTTAACTAATAAAATGTTAATGCATGTAACAAAAAATGTTGTGTAAGTCACCTTACGAAAACCAAATAATCCGAAAACACTTAGGCATGGTACATTAACTCCCTCCTCGTTTCTTATTCCATGACATATCAACCAATGAGAGATGTGGGTCGTGCATGCTTTCAATGACTTGAGACTACCAAACATGACATGCAGTGGTTAGTTCATTGCATGTAATCCTATTAATTAGCAAAAACACATTAAGTTCTCTCGCCGATAGGAATAAAACAATACACCATGTATTTATTTACAGAGGGAGTAGTACATTTTTTGTGACATGCATTACTAGATATTGCTAGTCAAATACTAAAATCCAGATGGACGTGGTAGTACTACTAAATCCAGACGGTGGTGCTCGTAGTACTAGTAGCAGTACAACCAATGTGGTAGCACTGTACTACCCGTTGGTCAAATTATTACGTGCTGCTCCTCATAGTGAAGTGACAAGACCATGCGCCAGAGATGACACCTGAGTATAGGCATCGTGTTTGGCATACCATAGTCAGCCTCACCATCTGCAGTCACTATCGTCATGGCTGTAGAGCTGGCCTGCTTACAACTAGCCGTGTTCGACATAATTTCCCGTGCGTAGATGCCCATGCATTGTATGGAACACCAAGATTGGGTGGTGGACGGCGCCGGCAGTGGCCATCGTGCCAGATTTTTCCACGGTCTTCTAGATGTGGTGCGGAGGAGATAAGGCTGATTGTGAGAGACAAGGAGTTGTTTGTAAATAGGGAACAAGTGCGGGTATCTTTTTGCAAAACTAGAGAAGTTTGGTTTGTATGCGTCAGATCTAGATCCGACGGCTATTGGTGAAAGATGGCAGGCACAACATCATCACCAACTCAGGACCTGTTTGATTCGCAGGATTTTTAAAACGCAGGAATAGGACACGAAAATATTACAAGTTTCAAATTGATATTAAAAATGTTAGGAGTAACGCTGCAACTACGAAGAGGGAATTACTAGGAAGTTTACGTAAGAACTTTCATTACTTTAGGTGGATGCAACATTATCGTACAAACTAAAATCCACCGCCCTGACAAGTCACTAATGGGCAAATAAGTTTTCGAGTCTCTGGCCACTTGATGTTTCAAGAACAAATTCAGCTTCTCTGGAGACTTTGTCATTGAGGCTTAGACGCTTGCGGTGATCAACACGCCATTCATTGTTGCGCCAGAGAATGCCAAACCTCATTACCTTGAGCACACTTGCCTCCAGAACAAAGAACCTAGCCAATTTAATCTCAGATGTGCTGCCTCGGTAGTCGATCAAATCAATTTCCGTAAGATGGAGATCAAGGCATTCGATGAGATTGTTATAGTGCAGCACAGTTTTCACTTTTGGGTCTTTTTTTATCTTCAAAAGAAGAGAGTTGTCACATCCCCAGTTCAGGCCTTGCTTGTCCTTGCTTTATCACCCATGCATCATGTTTAAATTTTATGAAACTTGAAATGGGGATTGCCTAAACCCTAGCATCAAAGGAATTCACTAGGTTCAACTAAAATATTTTCAGTGAGTTCCAAATGGCTTTCAAAAATGTTCATCATTTCTGGAAAATGCTAGAACCATAACCAGAGGTGTTGCACATTTTTCCATGACATATTTGGTCACTGAATTAAATCATATGCTATTTGCAATTGGGCAATTAAATGCTATATAATATTTTAAATGCTCTATTAATTCTGAACTTAAGTGAGGGCTGTTGGGAATATTCCAAACAGAGCCCACAATTATTTTCAGGATTTTTGAAAACATTTTGGTATTTTAAATAAAGCCCAGAAGTTACATAAAAATAGAAAAACAGAAACAGAAAAACAGAGAGAGAGAGTTTTACCTCGCGCCACCCAGAGGCCCACCTGCCGGCCCAGCCCAGGCACCGCTCCAGCGAGCTGCTTGGCTTGGCCTGGCAGGCAGGCAGGTGCTCGACGGCGGCCGCAGCGTGCGCCACACAGCTGCCCGTCGCCCTGCTTCCACCTCTCGCCCCCCTGTGACCTTGGATGAGCTCCATGTCGTGCCCCGAACCCCCTGGACACTCTCACTCAGCCCCAGCTCCTCTCCCTCGCTCTCCCACGCCATGGCCGACGCCACCGCCGCCGCACCCTCGCCGTAGTTGCGCTCTCCGTCAACCTCGCGCTGCGCCACCATGTCCAGAAGCTTCGCCACTCTCTACTCCTTCGAGCTAGCCGAGCCCCGAGCGCTCGCGTGCCCCGAAGCCGCCGCACTGACCTCGACCGAACCGCCATCGCCGGAGATCCCCTTCGTCGTCGCCGCCGCATCAGCTCGCCCCCGACCGCGCCGTCTGCTCCCTCGAGACCGCTGTGAGCATGGCTACCTCCTCCCCCTTCCCTTTCTCGCTCTCGTGCACCACCACGAGCACACGTAGCTCACCCGCACGCGCTGCCGCGGAGCTCGTCGCCGACCTTTCTTCGACTAACCACCGGCCACCCCACCTTGTCTAACACACTCACCGCGTCCCCAGGGGCCTAACGCACCTCACCACGGGCCTCGCCGTGCCCCGTAGGGTCGGATCCATCTTCACCCGACTCCGGCGACCGCCAAAGTCATCGCCGGCGACGTGTCCGGCCACCCGGAGCTCAACCACCACCACCAATAGCCGCGGCTCGGTCTCAGCTACGCGTAGATGCCTTCCGCCGCCCATTTGGTCGCCGGAATGCACAAAAGCATTTCCGCCGCCATGTTTGGCCTCGCCGGCAGCTAGACGCCGGCGTGTTTGACTTTGACCTTGACCAGGGTGGGCCCAGGTTGACTCCCCTGAGTCTATGAGATGTGGGGCCCCTCTGCTAATTAACTCAGAGTAGTTTAAACTAATATTAGTTAGTCTAATTAGCTACTGACAAGCGGGACCCACTGGTCAGGTTGACCTGGACGCCCCCGTTGACCCCCTGACGTCACTCTGATGCACTGTTGATGCAATAACTAATTTCTGGATTTATTTTTATTCAGGAAATTCCAGAAAATAACCAAAATTTCTAAAATTCATAGAAATTCAACCGTAACTCCAAATTAAATAAATTATATATGAAAAATGATCAGAAAAATCCAATCTATCCATCTGTACCATTTTCATGCATGTGAGAACAACTTACAGCTGCTGTTTAGCACAAATCATATAAATGGCATTTAAATATCCACATATGCAGTTTGAATTTGAATCCTGGGTTCAAACCAACTTCATTTAACTTGCTGATAGGTGCATTAGCTCAATCAACAGCATATTGCCATGACATTATCATGAATCATATTTATTGCATTGCATTGATTGTGTCCCTCTTTGTTTGCCGGTAATTGTCCCCTCTCGATAGACGTGGTTTCGACGATGAGATCGATGACACCGATGAAGAGCTATAATATCTTCAGAAGTGCCAGGCAAGCAAAACCCCCTTGTTCATTCCGATATAATCCCACTCTCTCGCTCCTGCACTCTTTTACTGCATTAGGACAACAACGAATCATTTGTTACTTACTGCGGTAGCTGAACCCCTTTATCCTTTCCATGACCTGTCATTCCACGGTAAATAGATGAAACCCACTAGCATGAGTAGGAGTTGTTTGAGCCCTGTTGTGCCTACTCATACATGATTGTTTGTCATGCCTGCTACCGCTTAGAGTTGAGTCGGGTCTGATTCATCGAGGATGAATCAGAGGTGTGTGAACATGTCCTACTGTGTGTGTGAGCTAAGTGTGTGAACACGATTTGGTAAAGGTAGCGGTGAGAGGCCATGTAGGAGTACATGGTGGGTTGTCTCATTGCAGCCGTCCTCAGGAACTGAGTTCTGTGTTTGTGATCCATGATTCAGCTACTACCACGCATTGGGCCCGAAACCAATGGACCCTCTCGGCTTCTTAATCACCCTTGTCCTCTATCTAGGAGTTGCAAGTAGTTTCTGGTGTTTGTAGTATGCTGGAGGCCGTGCGCAGCGCTGATCGTAGGGGTGGGCTGTGATGCGGTAGGCACGTGGCCGGGTGTACCGGGCGCCCGTTTGGTGTCTCGAGAACCCTGCTCACATCGTTTGGGGCTGTGAGCGAAACTCCGGCCGGATCTCCTCATGGATGGAACCCAAATAGGCGATAAACCTGGACTAGGGACTTGAGTGTTTAGGTAGGTCGTGGCCGACACCCTTGTTGGGCTTCCGCTTGAAGGTTGCCGAGTACATGTCGTGTAAACAGCAGTAAGTGGTGAGAGCGTGTGAAGAAGTACACCCTGCAGGTTAACGCCATCTATTCAATAGCCGTGTCCGCGTAAAGGACTTCAGGTTGCCTATACAGTTCATAGACAAGTGAAAGTGGATACTCTAAAATGCGCAAGATAAGCATGAGTGCTATGGATGGCGCTCTCGTAGGGAGACGGGCGGATCCATAGTGGTGTATTGATATGGTGAATATGTGGACACGCAGCGCCACCTCAAAAGAGTTACTTGCAGAGTAGTTCGATAGCCACCGAGTCAAAGCTAGCTTGTCATTGTTAAACTCCACCATCCCCTTTATTGATAATGATGCATATGTAGTTAGTTACGATGTAAGTCTTGTTGGTACAGTTGTACTCACGTTTGCCTATTTTATGTTTTTGCAGAGAGACCTCGGTCTCGCTAGTAGTTCCGCGTGGACTTCAACGTTTAGCTTGTTACCTCAGCTACGATCTTGTGCCCTTGGCAGGATCTGGTAAATAGTCAGGCTTCTAAGCCTTTTTCTTTTGTAGATGTCTGTACTCAGACATGTTAGCTTCTTCTTGTGCTTGACTTGTATGCTCTGAATGTTGGGTCGTGAGACCCATGTTTGTAATATCTCGCTCCTCGGAGCCTAATGAATAAATACTTGAGTCGTAGAGTCATGTTGTGATGCCATGTTGTATTTGCACATATCGAGCATATTGTTTGTATGTTATTGAATGCTTGGTATGTGTGGGATCTGACTATCTAGTTGTTTATCCTTAGTAGCCCCTCTTACCGGGAAATGTCTCCTAGTGTTTCCACCGAGCCATGGTAACTTGCTACTGCTCCAGAATCACTTAGGCTGGCCGGCATGTGTCCTTCTTCGTTCCTGTGTCTGTCCCTTCGGGGAAATGTCACGCAATGAATACTAGAGTCCTATTAGCCCGCTACAGCCCGGTTCACCGGAGTCCTGCTAGCCAAGTGCTACAGCCTGGATTCACTCGCTGATGACCGACACGTTCGATGCTGGGTCATGGATGCCTGTCCCTGTAAGTTTGTGCCACTTTGGGTTTACGACTAGCCATGTCAGCCTGGGCTCCTTATCATATTGATGCTAGCGACACTATCATATACGTGTGCCAAAAGGCGCAAACGGTCCCGGGCAAAGGTAAGGTGACACCCATGGGAATACCATGCGTGAGGCCGCAAAGTGATATGAGGTGTTACATGCTAGATCGATGTGGCATTGAGTCGGGGTCCTGACAGCTTTGGTATCGAGCTTTGATCGCAGAGGATTACCAAGCCAAACTGGTCGAAGTTGAGTCTAGAAATGCTTTAGGTATATGTAGGGGAATTGATTGTGGGATGGGAACGTAAGGCTCTTTTTACTCCTTATCCCTTATGCCCTTCTGATCTGAGTCAACCTCTTCTTTTCTACGGGGATTAAGAAACTAGGCTTTCTCATCTATCTATCAGGATGACGTGTTACTAATCCATAGACTTATAGAATTGTTAGTTTCAAATCTCAGTTCAGTTTTACTACTTCCGTATGTTCATAACTGTTGATCTTGAAACTTTGATATTGTGCTTCGGAGTGGCTATGCCACCATTTTTGTAGCTTGTCTCCAATCTTTTTGAGCATTTACAGCCATTATGCTGTCCGAGTCATCCCAGGTTTCTGAATAGTCTGAGGCATTTGCAAATCCTTTCTTTCCGTTCCCGATGTCCTTTATGGTCAGAATAAGCACACTAACCAGTGCGTTGAGGTAATTTATTGCCTTGACATATATGTTGGAGCTATTATTATGACCCTAGGTGTCTTAGGGGATCATCTAGTAATCTAGCCATGATTTGTATCCTAGTGTGATGATTCTGGCCTTTATTCCCGAAAGCATCCCGTGATGTAATTTAGTTAGTAGGTATTCTACTCCTGGGTTTTGAACCCGATATTCACCCTACTCACTTCATGTTGATAGTGTTTGCTCGTCCCTTTAGGTTATTAGTAACCTTTGCGATAGTCCTTGAGGTTCGTGGTATATCGTTCCTCCAAATAACCACTTATGGCAGAAGTTCCTCGTTGAACCAAAAGATCGCAACAAAAGTGCTCTCGATGAATTATCGATTCTATGTTGTGACCCTGCCAGTCCTACCTCTCTGCATGAATTGTCTGGAAGAAATATGTTGAACTCGTTCGACATTCTAATCCATGCATCCACAACTCAGAAATCATATGTTCTTTTGAGTTGTCCCTCTTAGTTGTCTTTCGACCCTCGCCTATCAATTGATAGACAAGAGAAGTTATGCACTCGAGCTCATCGATGCTTATTATTCTTGTGGTCCGTCAAGCCATTCTATTCCGAATGACTAGGAGAAACGAACTCCAATACCTTGTCCATTTCGTGATTGGGTCAAAGCAACAGACTCGCAGATCAAATACTAATCCAGCTTTTGTTCTGTTCTACCTTAGAGTAATACCATCTTTATATCAAGAATGTCATGGGAATTGCACACCATCCTATGAATTCTTGATGTAGTAATACTCCTCGCCATCATTACTCATTCCTCGATTCCGTGTTGTCGCAACCGGAATACCGACAAGTGAATCGTGATGTGTGAAATCTATACTCCTAGCAGCTCCGTTGCTTAGTAGTTAAAGGACAATAACCTCACTCTTAGCATGTTGATTTTTGAATCATCACCCTAAGTATGATTGTGCTACCTAGTCCTTATTTCCGGTGCACTCTCCGATCAATGAGTTAGGATCTTGTCAAACCCTCGCTCTTTTGATCATATCATCTTGCCCTGAAAAGCAAGATTGTTCTCGAGCTTAGTAACATATCGGTGGTTCGTGATTTTCCGAATATCTTCTCGGAAGTATCACCAGATCGTCACCTGACCGCTATGTTGAGTTCGTGATCAAGTTGGTTTCTAATAAAACACTTCTTCCCCAAGATTCCGCGTTGGATACCCCTGAGCTATTTGGTTAAGCCAAACAACAACTTGGAGAGTTGGAAGATAAAAGCCTCCCTGGTTTAGTTCAATTAAAGGATATCTTTTTGCCTGTGTGTTGAAGAAAGATGGTATCTTCATCGATTGGTCCTCGTGACCAGTTGTTGGAGCTATTGTCTTGCCAAAAACTTTGATTTGAGTGTGGGCTATTCTCAAATCAAATCAGAACCAACGCTGTTCATAATGTTGTCTTACTCGTGGATTTTCCTCGAGCATACACCATTATGTCTTTTGGGTCTGACCAATACTATCACCTTGTTTGCATAGTTATGGAATTCCATCTCCATGGGAATCTGGATGAATTGTTGTTGAGCCCATCGACAACATCCTTGTCTTCTCCATAATTTTGTTAAACATTAAGCTAGTGTTGGAAACTTTTGGAAGCATTTGTTCATGCTAGCTCATGAAGCTTATGTTCGGATGTAAGAAGTGACTTCCTCTAGTTCATGTGCATTTGATGCAAGTTGCCGCCGTGGATTCGAGAAAGTCAATGTTGCCTCCTCTGGAATCATCCCAAATCGGTCAAGCATACGTGTGCAGTATTCTGTGGTTCGGAGACTTGCAACCTCCATTCTATATGTGTTCCTAGCACACCAAGCCACTGATTGATTTGTTCAAGGTTAATAAGTTCTAAGTGCTAGTCCCGAAGGTACCAGACGGATTTGTACAAGATTTTGTTATCCTCGACGATGGTTCCCCACCAGAACTCGGTAGTGTTTTATTATAAGACAACCATGTGGTCATGTTTGTCTGAGACAGCGTGTTCACATGTGTGTAGCAGAACCAGCTCATGTTTTGGAGCTTACTACTGTAGTCCATTTCCCGAGAATCTCGCAATGTCGTCTCGTCGATTTGTGTTGCAAACTTTCATTTTTCCTTCTAGGCCTGATGAGTCTGGATTATTCTGACACCAACCAGATCTGAATCTCAGGCAGACATGATGGTTGGAACATTTCCCGAGAACTATAATATTGATCTCGCGATAACCGGTAAAGTGGATGTCATGGCCAACACACCCCGCCGGAAGACTTATTATTGTAGTATCTTGATTGAAGAAGTTGGCCACCTCCCCATAAGGATTTCGTAGGATTTACTTCCGTAGCTATTCCTTATGGATTTTTGTGTTCCCGAAGTCCGACCTTTACTTGATGTTCTAGATACTAGACCATTTCAATGAATGGGATACGCTAGTACATCAAGGAGAACATTAGAAGCGGAGTGCTAAATGTCTCTCGGTCGATCATCCAGATTTCGTCCCCTTGGCCCCACTAAGGTGAAATCTGAGAAGGTGTTATCTTCCTTTGCATCTGCATCGTCCATCGCTATTCATCATGGTAGTATGTTATGTTGCCAGGATCCTTGACACGGAAATTGGTAAAACCTTGATGAATATGGAAATGCTCAAGTTCTTGAGAGCACGCGCAAGCTCTAGGTTTTATTGTCGGCATTAATCGCATAGTGCTCTTAGTTTCCTCGGTTATGCTATAACCCTTTCAACAGTGGACTCACTCTCTACTGTTGAGCTTTTCCCCAGTTACTAAAATCATCCCTTGTGTTGTTTTCAACAAGGTAATCCACATCATCCATTCTAATCCGGTTATGCCATTCTACCGAACCCCTTTAAACGATCGCTCGAGAATTGCCTTAGGCTGGTATAAAGAGTTTCAATGATCTCCGAATCAAAGGTAATTATTTTTGCCACTTAAGGGAATATTTCTACGAGTCACCTCTCCCAAGGTGCCCCGTTATGGGATCATAGTAATTGTTTCCTCGCTACTTTGAAACCTCGTCAAATTATGTCTTCTGTCCTTCCTGATGCATGTCTTGCCTCTCAGCTCCAAAGATGTTTCTACGTCTCTTTTTGTGAGTTGATCTTGTGATCATTGAGATGATCCTAAGTTGCTCGAACCTCAAGAAGATTGATTCTTCTAAAACTCTCCTTTTCCTCTTGTTGTCATGTTGGATGAAGACCTTGCAAGCAAAGACGTCAAGATTGTTTTGAGTCAACAGATCAACACCTCGAGAAGACAGTTGGATCTTGGAGATCATGTTATTAGCTTGTGTTCCCTTTGTCCTCTTACCTCACGCCTTGAATCTCGGGGCGAGATTTTTGTTTAGTGGGGGTGAGTTGTCACATCCCCAGTTCAGGCCTTGCTTGTCCTTGCTTTATCACCCATGCATCATGTTTAAATTTTATGAAACTTGAAATGGGGATTGCCTAAACCCTAGCATCAAAGGAATTCACTAGGTTCAACTAAAATATTTTCAGTGAGTTCCAAATGGCTTTCAAAAATGTTCATCATTTCTGGAAAATGCTAGAACCATAACCAGAGGTGTTGCACATTTTTCCATGACATATTTGGTCACTGAATTAAATCATATGCTATTTGCAATTGGGCATTTAAATGCTATATAATATTTTAAATGCTCAATTAATTCTGAACTTAAGTGAGGGCTGTTGGGAATATTCCAAACAAAGCCCACAATTATTTTCAGGATTTTTGAAAACGTTTTGGTATTTTAAAAAAAGCCCAGAAGTTACATAAAAATAGAAAAACAGAGAGAGAGAGAGAGAGTTTTACCTGGCGCCACCCAGAGGCCCACTTGTCGGCCGAGCCCAGCCACCGCTCCAGCGAGCTACTTGGCTTGGCCAGGCAGGCACGCAGGTGCTCGATGGCGGCCGCAGCGTGCGCCACGTAGCTGCCCGTCGCCCTGCTTCCCCCTCTCGCCCCCCTGTGACCTTGGATGAGCTCCACGTCGTGCCCTGAACCCCCTGGACACTCTCACTCAGCCCCAGCTCCTCTCCCTCGCTCTCCCACGCCATGGCCGACGCCACCGCCGCCGCACCGTCGCCGTAGTTGCGCTCTCCGTCAACCTCGTGCTGCGCCGCCGTGTCCAGAAGCTTCGCCACACTCTACTCCTTCGAGCTAGCCGAGCCCGAAGGCCAAGCGTGCCCAGCCGCCAGACCGACCTCGACCAACCGCCATCGCGGAGATCCCTTCGCCGCGCCGCCAGCATCAGCTCGCCCCGACCGCGCCGTCTGCTCCCTCGAGACCGCTGTGAGCACGCTACCTCCTCCCCTTCCCTTTCGCCTCGTGCACCACCACGAGCACACGAGCTCACCCTTGCAGCGCCGCCGCGGAGCTCGTCGCCGACGTGTCTCCGACTAACCACCGGCCACCCCACCTTGTCTAACACACTCACCGCGTCCCCAGGGGCCTAACGCACCTCACCACAGGCCTCGCCGTGCCCCGTAGTGTTGGATCCATCTTCACCCGACCCCGGTGACCGCCAAAGTCGTCGCCGGCGACGTCTCCGGCCACCCCGAGCTCAACCACAACCACCAATAGCCGCGGCTCGGTCTCAGCTACGCGTAGATGCCTTCCGCCGCCCGTTTGGTCGCCGGAATGCACATTAGCACTTCCGCCGCCGTGTTCGGCCTCGCCGGCGGCTAGACGCCGGCGTGTTTGACTTTGACCTTGACCAGGGAGGGCCCAGGTTGACTCCCCTGAGTCTATGACATGTGGGGCCCCTCTGCTAATTTACTCAGAGTAGTTTAAACTAAAATTAGTTAGTCTAATTAGCTACTGACAAGCGGGACCCACTGGTTAGGTTGACCTTGACGCCCCCATTGACCCCCTGACGTCACTCTGACGCACTGCTGATGCAATAACTAATTTCTGAATTTATTTTTATTCAGGAAATTCCAGAAAATAACCAAAACTTCTAAAATTCATAGAAATTCAACCGTAACTCCAAATGGAATAAATTATATATGAAAAATGATCAGAAAAATCCAATCTGTCCATCTGTACCATTTTCATGCATGTTAGAACAACTTACAGCTGCTGTTTAGCACAAATCATATAAATGGCATTTAAATATCCACATATGGAGTTTGAATTTGAATCCTGGGTTCAAACCAACTTCATTTAACTTGCTGATAGTTGCATTAGCTCAATCAACAGCATATTGCCATGACATTATCATGCATCATATTTATTGCATTGCATTGATTGTGTCCCTCTTTGTTTGCCGGTAATTGTCCCCTCTCGATAGACATGGTTTCGACGATGAGATCGATGACACCAATGAAGAGCTATAATATCTTCAGAAGTGCCAGGCAAGCAAAACCCCCTTGTTCATTCCGCTATAATCCCACTCTCTCGCTCCTGCTCTCTTTTACTGCATTAGGACAACAACGAATCATTTGTTACTTGCTGCGGTAGCTGAACCCCTTTATCCTTTGCATGACCTGTCATTCCACAGTAAATAGATGAAACCCACTAGCATGAGTAGGAGTTGTTTGAGCCCTGTTGTGCCTACTCATACATGCTTGATTGTCATGCCTGCTACCGCTTAGAGTTGAGTCGGGTCTGATTCATCGAGGATGAATCAGAGGTGTGTGAACATGTCCTACTGTGTGTGTGAGCTAAGTGTGTGAACACGATTTGGTAAAGGTAGCGGTGAGAGGCCATGTAGGAGTACATGGTGGGTTGTCTCATTGCAGCCGTCCTCAGGAACTGAGTTCTGTGTTTGTGATCCATGATTCAGCTACTACCACGCATTGGGCCCAAACCAATGGACCCTCTCGCTTCTTAATCACCCTTGTCCTCTGTCCGGGAGTTGCAAGTAGTTTCGTGTTTGTAGTATGTTTGGAGGCCGTGCTTGTGCGCTGACCGTAGGGGTGGGCTGTGATGTGGTAGGCACGTGGCCGGGTGTACCGGGCGCCCGTTTGGTGTCTCGGGAACCCTGCTCACATCGTTTGGGGCTGTGAGCGAAACTCCGGCCGGATCTCCTCATCGATGGAACCCGAATAGGCGATAAACCTGGACTAGGGACTTGAGTGTATAGGTAGGTCGTGGCCAACACCCTCGTTGGGCTTCCGCTTGAAGGTTGCCGAGTACATGTCGTGTAAATGGCGGTAAGTGGTGAGAGCATGTGTGAAGAAGTACACACCTGCATGGTTAACGTCATCTATTCGAATGGCCGTGTCCGTGGTAAAGGACTTTTGGGTTGCCTATACAGTTCATAGACAAGTGAAAGTGGATACTCTAAAATGCGTAAGATAAGCGTGAGTGCTATGGATGGCGTTCTCGTAGGGAGACAGGGGCGGATCCATAGTGGTGTATTGATATGGTGAATATGTGGACTCGTGTGCACCACCTCAAAAGAGTTACTTGTAGTAGTAGTTCAGGATAGCCACCGAGTCAAAGCTGGCTTGCTGCTATTAAACTCCACCATCCCCTTTGTTGATAATGATGCATATGTAGTTAGTTCTGATGTAAGTCTTGCTGGGTACATTTGTACTCACGTTTGCCTATTTTATGTTTTTGCAGAGAGACCTAGGTCTCGCTAGTAGTTGCGTGTGGACTTCGACGTTTAGCTTGCTACATCAGCTACGATCTTGTGCCCTTGGCAGGATCTGGTAAATAGTCAGGCTTCTAAGCCTATTTCTTTTGTAGATGTCTGTACTCAGACATGTTAGCTTCCGCTTGTGCTTGACTTGTATGCTCTGAATGTTGGGTCGTGAGACCCATGTTTGTAATATCTCGCTCCTCGGAGCCTAATGAATAAATACTTGAGTCGTAGAGTCATGTTGTGATGCCATGTTGTATTTGCACATATCGAGCATATTGTGTGTATGTTATTGAATGCTTGGTATGTGTGGGATCTGACTATCTAGTTGTTTATCCTTAGTAGCCCCTCTTACCGGGAAATGTCTCCTAGCGTTTCCACCGAGCCATGGTAGCTTGCTACTTGCTCCTAATCACTTAGGCTGGCGGCATGTGTCCTTCTTCGTTCTCAGGTCTGTCCCTTCGGGAAATGTCACGCGATGAATACCGAGTCCTGTTAGCCCGCCATGCCCGGTTCACCGAGTCTGCTAGCCCAAGGCTACAGCCTCGATTCACTCACGATGACCGACACGCTCGATCTTTGGGTCATGGATGCCTGTCCCTGTAAGTTTGTTCCACTTTGGGTTTATGACTAGCCATGTCAGCCCGGGCTCCTTATCATATTGATGCTAGCGACACTATCATATATGTGTGCCAAAAGGCGCAAACGGTCCCGGGCAAAGGTAAGGCGACACCCGTGGGAATACCGTGCGTGAGGCCGCAAAGTGATATGAGGTGTTACATGCTAGATCGATGTGGCATTGAGTCGGGGTCCTGACAAGAACATATTAGAGCAGCTGGCTGTATAAGATTGTCGTGTCATCAAGAGGTACCAATATCATTCGCTCATACGATAGGGTTGGCTGGCTAGTGATATTTTTTCACTCTCTCTCTCTCTCTCTCTCCTCTCATTTACCTAGGAGCATGTGAAGAGCTTGGGCATTTGTTGCCTTCCACTATGTGGTCGATGCCATATTTCTCAAAAGTATGCCACATAATATGCATCGATGTCAAATCAAAAGATTTATGCACCGCTCTCGCGATGTGAGAGAGTTGGCACCGCTGTGCACATAGACCCACATGTATAAAAATATCAATCAAACCAACTACACCAGCCTCTCACTCTCCCAAACAAGTGTTTTTTATTGCCTCAGTCCTCCCTCTCTCCCACACAAGTGTTTTTTCATTGCATGAGTTAATTTGGCACCAGAGCAAAGTAGGTGATCCAGATTGGGGCACCATGTGAGCAATGGAGGGGCATCAATGCCAAATGCATCACAAGTGAATTTGGCACGTGTTTTGGCCTACATAGTGGAGGGCCCTTATATCCCACTTTTGTAATACCTCGTACTTAGTATAAAATTTTGACCATAGATTTACCTAAGAAAATGCCAATGCATGTCACTAAAAATTATACCATTTGAAGTTATGTTCAAATACAAATCCAACAATATAGTTCTTAGTGACATGCATTAACATTTTGTCAGTTAAATCTATGGTCAAATTTTGATACTAGAAAATAGGAAGAGTAAACCAGGACGGAGGTAGTACTTGCTCTTAGGGTAACCATAGAGTTACTAGTCTAAGTTACTTTCCACTATGACTAGCCTACGCTACTATAGTAGTACAACAAAAAATGATGCAGGTGATCACGTGAGAAAAAATACTAAAAAAATTTCTTTCGGTGTAGTGCGTAGATGCAGTTTTGAACCCTACACTTGTCATCGTAATTTGGGAATATTACGAAAAAATGAGCTACGTTGTGATTACCGTTTACTTATAGGAAAGAAGTTTCACCTCGATGAGTAGCTTCTCCGTGCACGGAAAGCATGTAAGGAATCCAACAACTTGATCCAGATTGGGGTCGATAGATTTTATTGCCAAGATCTTCACTATGCGCACAGACTGGGTCAAGCTTGTGGGAATCATTTTCTGGAAGACGGTCGTAAATACATCAAGAAGAAATTTAAAATTGTGAATTTAAAGAAGACGGAGAAGAAGATGAGTGTTGTACCTGAACGTTTATGGATCCAATAAAGAGTTCGGAGAATTTGGCAGACGAGTACACCAACGCTGTCAATTTCGGCGCGTCAATGACCCTGATTTTTGTTGGACCTTCTAGATCCGATACAAGCAATCTCTCAAGGAAAGGCGCATTCTCAATGACCATAACATGGAACAGATGGAGTGATCTCTTCCCAATTGATGTCTTGTTGCGGGGCTAGCAAGACACATAAATCCATCGGAGATTTGTCAAGGCGATGTGGAGGCTAATGAACCTGTGGATCTGCTCAAGACAAAGGTACTCGAGCGCAGTACAACTGCGGAGCAGGTGCTCCATAGCCTTCTTCGAGATGACAATGTTGAAGAGGTCAAGCTGCTTGAGTTGAGGGAGAAGAAGGGCGGGCGCGACATTAATCTGGGGAAGATAGCAGGAGCTGAAGCTGGTGCGGCACAGCGTTGGCGTGAGGCGGAGCGCGGACGACGACAGAGAGCGACATCGTCCAGCTTCAAAGCTGAGCTCCTCGAGCTGATCTTGGGCGGGGGATAAGAACCACTCATCGAACTTGGCTTGGACCTTGCAGCTGGTACTGAACATGCGGATGTCAAGGCATCCGGCTAGCCTAGGGTGCAATGAAAGGATCTTGGAGACTGCGGCCATGCGTTTGCAATCCCCATCATAGAGGCAGCTGGCGACAATGAGGTTGAGGGGGACGCGGTGCCAGAGGGGGCAGCACCATCGGGAGAGCAGGGCGGCCGGCACGGCAGATTTGGTGGGGAGGATGCCGATGATGACGAGCAGCATGTCATCAGGAAGGCTGCTGATGAAGTCCAGGCTCGCCGGATGCGGTTTTGGCTCGAGTCGCCTCCACTTGTTGGCTGCCTCGCCGTCCATCTCAACCGGCGGCGACGCCGGTGTACACATGTGCTGGTGTGTGTTGTGTGCTGGGTGTGCACGAGTGTGTCCTTCTGTGCATGCCGCCGCGCAGTGGTGAATTGTGCGCGAGTGCGTCCTTCACGCAGAAGAAGTGTGTCCTCAATGTGCCCTCAATTTACTAGCGTGCGGGGTGCTACCCTGAGTGGTTTCAACTTTGTTTACTTCACCGCATGTCAGATGGGCATCTAGTTTACTATTTTCACCCACTGCCACATAGGCCAGCACACGAAGATAGAGAACACGAGCTGACAAGGCAGCATGTGGACTGGTTGATCGTTCAACTAAACAATATACGGAGCTATACGATGACACAGTGAGCGTATAATCCGTCGGTATAGAGAGTTCGAGTGAGAGGGGAGGCCCGTGAGAGATAGCAAAGAGAGAGAAAGAGCTACTCCCTCCGTTCGATAATGTAGTTCCAACATTTTTTTAAAGTCAAACTTTTGAAACTTTGACCAATTTTATAAAGAAATTACTTATATCTACAATACCAAAGATAAAAGATAGTATGAAGTAAGTACATGTTGTGATGAATCTAATGATCGTTCCAGATGTAAATGTTTTTCTCCACATATACCTGGTCAAACTTTTCTGAGGTTTGACTTTTCAAAAAATCCATATGCTTATGGACGTGAGAGAGTCCCTAACTAGAGAGAGAGTGTGAGTGAAATAGAAAGAGTGTGTGAAAAAAGTGTGTGTGTGCGTGTATGAAAGAGACATGGACAACACACAATAAAAGTAGAGAAAAAGCGTGTGTGTCTTATGCAAACATATCACACATGCATCTTCGACAACGGAAGCAAGGTGAGGAAATAGTGTGTGGTTGTTTGCAACCGAGAGAGAAAGAACCCTAGCACGTGGCCAAGAGGGGTCTGACAAACAAGGGAGAGAGGTCGAGAGAGACATACGGAGAAAATGCAGACATGGGGAGGAGAGAGTGTATGCTTGTCATAGAGAGATCCCTTGGATATCGTGATGGGACTACATGGGTGGGAGATTGAGTGACAAGGTGTATGCGCGATAGAAGATACCCCGAGAGATATCAAGATAGACGTATGGATGGAAGGAGACAATACGTGTGTTCCTGATGGCTAGTGAGAGATAATCATACTTAGGGGGGAGTGCTTGCGCCTATGATGGAGTGAGAAATTATGGTACTTAGGGGGGTGCGTGTCACATAGAGAGAGAACAAGGGCGGAGAGTGTTGGATGGGTCTATATGTATAGCGCGAGCGAGACATGTTTATGTGTGAACCAGGGAGATATAAAGTTTGAGAGATATAAGGAGCCCCGATAAGGCTGAGTGGTGCGTCAAATAGCTGAGAGGGGGAAAGAGATATTCCATCCGCTCGATAATGCAGTGCATGTAAATTTTTTAGAAGTCAAACTTTGGAAACTTTCATCAGGTTTACGCAAATGTTATTTATATCTACTATACCAAAGATACATCATACGAAACTACTCCCTCTGTTCCTAAATATAAGTCTTTTAGAGATTTCAAATGGACTACCACATACGGATGTATATAGACATATTTTAGAGTGGAGATTCATTCATTTTGCTTCGTATGTAGTCACCTGTTGAAATCTCTAGAAAGACCTATATTTAGGAACAGAGGGAGTACATCTCATGGTGCATCTAATGGTATATGTTTGTCGTTCTAGATGTAATTGTTTTTCTCCACGTACATGGTCAAACTTTGTGATGTTTGACTTTTCAATAAATCTATAAGCTATGGACCGAAGAGAGTGCCTAAGTCGAGAGAGATCAAGTGCGTGTGAAGGAGAATGAGTAAGTGTGCAAAAAAAGTATGTGTGTGAAAAAGAAAGTGACAACAAACGATAAATTAGAGAGAGTGTGTGTTTTTCGTTTCTTATGCAAACATAGCACGCATGCATCTCTGAGATAGAAAAGTGAGGTGAGGAGATACGCAAAGATAGCTAGTGCGTGATTGTTTGCAACGGAGAGAGACACCCCTATAGCACATGTCCAATAGAGGTCTAGCCAACAAGGAACAAAGGTCGAGAGGGACACATGGAGAACATGGACGCATGGGGAGGGAGAGAGGCTGTGTTTGTGATAGAGAGATCCCCTCGAGATCGTGAGGGGACTATATTGGTGGGAGATCGAGGGAGGTGCGTGCGCGATAGAAAGAACCCCGAGACAAATCGAGATAGACCATGCACATGTTTGTGATGGAGACTAAGATTAGCTAGTCATATACATATAGGAGGGACTGTGTGTGCCTACAATTGAGTGGTAGACCATCATACTTGGCTAGCTAGGCATGAGATTGTGTGTGTGTGCGTGTGAGATGGAGAGTTTTAGATGGGCCTATCAAGTGAGAGTGAGATATGCATGTGTATGTGTGACCCAGGTAGATGGAGAGTTTGAGAGAGAGAGGGAAGAGCTCCGAGACGACAAAGTGGTGCATGAGAGAGTTACGGGCAACGAGCCAAGGAATTTGTGTGCGTACGATGAGTGCACCCAAGTAATCTAGCTTGGACTAGAGAATCATATATAGTGTGCAAGAGAGACATATGGATGGAGTATATATGCATGCGAACTACAAAGACCCCCCACCCACACACACACACAAAGAGAGAGAGAGATGGAGAGAAAGGGAGAGGGACCAACAAGGTTTGTGTGTTTGATGTGTGCGACAGGATTGAAGATTGTCAGCGAGAGAGAGAGAGAGATAGAGCAGGAGTCCGGGAGAGGGGGAGGTTGCGTTTTATGCATTAAAGACTAATATAAACCATGTTTCAATATAAACTTGCATCCAAATATTTAAATTGGAGAACTTGTTGTCTGCAATCCACACATGAACGGATATAGACGTATATCAAACAAGTTCATTAATTTGACTTTCAACATGTTCATGGAGTACTATAATACTGTACAACATGCTACTCGATTGAGGTGTTCAATTTTGGATTTAGTTCACTATTTTGACCTGGTGAACGAGTTATTTCATTGAATTGAGATATTTCATTCTAGGTTTGATTCCCATTTTTGAGTGGGTCAACTATTTGTCATATAGTAAATCGCTAGCAACGAGCCTGTAAAAACACATTACTCCCGAGAATCATCTCTCCATCTACAAAAGAAGTGGCAAGCTAATATTTGAAAATTTGATTCGAATCGACTTGGTAAGGTAGACGTGGATGCTCGTTCTCCCAAAATTTGAACGAACCGTTAAACACCCTCTGCTCGGTGGAATTTGCCCGAGTAAATAAATGGGAGACGCGAAATTACCGGCCTATGTGGGCCACACATCAATTGGCCCATTGTACATCGAGGGTAGGTTCGTAACTTCATCCAAGCGTGCCTTCTCCTCGGCCGAAATGACGTGTGCCGAATAATTCATAAACCATGGTCAGCAAAACACGCTCTCCTCGCCCGAAATAGCTCGCGCCCACTATTTCAAAACATGCTCTCCTCGACCGAAATCGCTCGCGCCCACTATATTTCAAAACACGCCCTCCTCGCCCAAAATCGCTCCTGCCCACTATTTGGGGAGAAGCAAAGTTACTCTACTATCCCCAACCCTCAGTACACAGACCCAAGGCGAGAATCCTAAAGGTAGGGGTAGAACTATAACTCCCCCCACATTTCAGACAAATGCGTCCGTAAGACATGGTTCCACTCTCCTCCCAACCCCCCCCCCCCATTCATACCTCGTGGGTGCCAAATCACCTTCTCCCAGGAAGCTCCCTTCTCCCGAGCCGCGAAACCTCAACCCCTCCTCCATGGCGCCCCCATCGCACCAATTTCACAGCCGCCCTCCTCCCTAATTCCGAAGACGTTGTCCATTTGCCATCGTGCACTGGGTCGTGTGCCTCATACTCCGTGCTGCTGGAGCTGCCTCGACGACGTCCGCATGAACCGTACCGGAGCCGATTCACCCCCGCCGTTGTTCATAGCACCGGAGCGGCTCCAACTTCAGATCCGTCCAGAGTCCCGACACTGCTTCCCCGTAGCCACTGACCATCGCGACATCTTTTCTTCCCTGCCGCCGGTTGCCACCGCAACCGCGCTGGCCTCATCGACTCGGCAGGTGGAGCTACCTACTTCACCATGCCACCAGATAGGTCACACCCTCATCTCAAATCACTTTATTTAGGCGCCAATTGTCTGAATTTTTATTCTGGGCCAATCAATTCCCAATGGGAAACAGCACCCCTCGAGGCGGCGGAGCACCTAGGTTGTCGGTTGGTTGGTGTCTAACGTAAGGGTGCGGGGCCACAAGTTCAGCGCGGAAGCAGCGCTTAGATGGCTATCTTAGAGTTGCGTGGGTTGAAGGTACTACCGCCGCCGGATCTGGATGACGGCGAGTCTTTGTGGATTGGCCCGAGGGCGGCGCAACCACGGCAGTGCGGTGGGGCGGGGAGCGGGGTTTTGGTCGGGGCCACGAACGGTGGAGGCATGCTGCTTTGCCGTTGGTCGCTGGCTCTTCAGGGAAGATTCTGAACAGTGTTAGCCGGGAGGCACAAGACAGCCATCAAGCCATCCGGTGTAGGTCAGACAGTACCAAAATAAAATAAAATCGTGTGGCCCCAATTTAGTCTTGAGTCAACAGATGTGTGACCACTCTCATACCTTGTTGTTGATCTCTTAGGCTATATCTTCAGATCAAAGAGATGTGTCGTTCTTAACATTATGCGTTATCTGCATCTTCAGCCACTGTCGTGGGGAAAACGAGCACCTATGGGGCAGGGGCCCCTTCTCGGTCCGGCAGGGAGCAGAGGGCGCACGAAGAGCAGATCGAGGTCGGGCGCGCGAGGGATTTTACCCAGCTTCGGAACTCTCCGGAGAGATAAAACTCCTACTGCTGCTTTGTGTGTGTATTTGTTCTTGCTCGAAAGCGTGGGTATGCTGTAGTCTCGAATGAGTCGAACCCCCATGACGTCTTGCCTGGCCTCCTTTTATAGTCTAAAGGGTCACCGACAAAGCCAACGCAGAGAGGGGTAAAAGGTAAAACGCGGGTTGGTACAATCTGCTATCAACAAAGGCCCCCTACCTAACTCGACGGCGGGGACAAGGGCATTTAATGCCCGTCCCGCCGCCTAACAAAGGCAGAAGCGACCGTTAGGGCGCCACCGATCGCCATGATGGCCTCCTCGTCATCTTCACTTGCCACCACACCTCTTAGCTGCACAAACCGCCGCCACGTGCCAGAGCGATCCCGCGGCGACACGTCCGTCTTGATGCGCCGAGCGTATGCAGAGTGGTAAGCCGCCGCTGCAAGCGCCTTGTCATGCGATCGCCGACTTGTCGCACCCACAAGCTTGTCGCACGGGTCTTGCCGGACGCTGACGCCGTCGCGCAAGTCTCTTGACATGCCTTTGTTGGCCTTCCGGCAAGCCCTCTTGCCGGGTCTTCTTCCCGCAAGCTCCTCTTGCGGGTCTTGTCTTCAAAGTTAACACTTTGTTATTAAATGGCAGTAAATGGGGCGACGAAGATCTTGACGGACGCCTCGCAAGCCTTGCCGCTGACGCCGCGATCGCCGTGCACAAGTTCGGGTATTAAGGTACCCCTACTTTAGTACACCGACAGAGCCCCGCCCCCGGCCATACACGTGCGGAGCGCTGTTGGGCCAGCCCAAAACAGGCACGCACGCCGCGGCCGGGTCCAAACCAACCACTCAGATCCACCGCGTCCTCTCAGAACGGACGCGTCAATCGCGGCGTCGTGGGAGAGATCGTGGGTAATTTTTAACTCCAGGAAATGCGTAACGTTCGCCTCGGTTCTGCATCCCCGCCACGCGGCTCCCATGCACTTGGGGTCGCGGATGGTGGAAGTGGGAACCGGGCGTTATGGCAGAGAGCAGCTGGTCGGCCCGACTCCCTGCTCTTCCCTTGCCTTGATTCGCTGAGCGGGGCGGCCGAGCTCCCACCTCGCTCCTTTAAAAAGAGCGGAAGGGGAGCACAGAAGCCCGCACTCTCTCATCTCCTCCTTTCTTCAGCTCCTGCTCCCCTTTCTCTCATTCGCCATGGAGAAAGGGAACCCTGCCCTTCATCGGTGGCGGCGAGGGTCGCCGCCAGACAGCGCACCCTTCCTATCCCGCGCCTGTGGTGGCGAGCTAGCCATAAGGGAAGAGGGATGGGGCGAGGTCGTGGGCGAGGTCGAGGACGAGGTCGAGGCGCCGGGAAGAGGCGCACGGGCGCCACGCCATCTCCGCCTCCGCCGGGCGGTTCCTCTCCCCACGGGCGGTCCATACAGGGACGACCCTTGCGAAGTTCTTTGTCGCTGCGCTGGCGCCTCGTCGTCGCCTCCGGTTTCCAGCTCCGCTTATGAAGCGTGATGGAGTTGGACCCGCCGAGACATCGAGATCGCACATGAGGGGTCAGGGATCAGCGCACGCGAGTCCGCATTGTATTCCCAGCCCCTAATGTGATGTATCTTGATCGTGGGTGGAAGACGTCAGCCAGATCCACAGCTCGATGGCGGGTTTACCCTCCATTTTAAGTTAATGGAGGGCGATCTCCTCTCCGTCAAGGTCTTCGGGTGCTTCGGTACTCGGGCGAAGTGCTGCGTGGACAGCTCCTCTGATAGAGAAGACTCCTCCTCGAGCGAGAGTGACGAGGAGGAGAGCGACAACGACGATGAGGGTAGCGGGCGGCGGATGGCGGGCCCGACTAGGTGTCGAGCGTCGCTTCGTGCGTCACCGGCGACCCCATCATCCGTGTCGCCGGCTCCTTGAACTCCCCGGGGTCGTCTCCTTGGGCGGCTGGCGCAGGGAGGCTGCGGAAGGGGAAGAGGGCTGGCGACAAGGCCGTCAAATCAGAGTATGAGGGCGTGGTGCCCTCGACAGCGTGCTGACGTCCTGCCGCCCCATCTTCGAGCCCTCTTCCGGCGCCGCCATCACCGTCCAGCCTTCGGACGGCCCCCGGGATGTTCTCTTGGTGTCTTCTGGCACCTGTAGCTCGCCTAGGCGCCCCTTTTGCCCTTTTCGCCTCCTTGACCTACCTCCTGAAAAGAGGGGCAGGAAAGGGATTACGGGCATCTTATCTTTTTTAATTTGTAAGCCTTCGGGCCTTAGCCGCATCTAAAACTTGTAATCCTCTCTTTCATGTTTTTCATCCTCTATGGACTGTCTTTGAGTGGGATGTTTTTAATGAAAAGGGATGCTTGCCGGTTATTTGTCTCGGGTTGAACCCACGCCAAGGAGCAAATCCTCGGTATCCCTCGACAGACGTTTCATCTCCCGGCAACAGGCCCTGCCGCCTTCCCACGTCACTCGACCTTTCTCACGCCTTTGACGGAGGCGGGAACGAGGTGGGTGCGGCCTCCTCGTTTCATCCCTTTGCTGCCGCGACTACGACCAAACTTGGCCCCGGGAACGAGCACCAGGGCCTAAAGTTGAGGGAGCACGGCAGTTTTCGGGAAGAAACGCGGTTTCACATTCCCCAGTCCATAAGAGGATACATGATGAGGGACGAAAAACTTATCTGATATCGCAGCCCCCGGCAATTCTGGCTTGCCGTGGATGAATCTTGGTACTCGCAGCCCCCAGCGACACTGGCTTGCCGGGGTCCAGGTGCCGGCACGCCCTTCTTCTCCTTCCTTGTCGCTGTATTTTGTCAGTGCCGTAATAAGTTACTTTTGTAATATAACTTTATCCTGGGCAATGCTTGTTATGTTATCTCCTTTATTCAATTCCATCCCTTGTATGTTTTTACCCTTATGCTTTTTAGGGAACTTGCCGGTACAAACACACTTGCCGCGAGCACTGAGTGAGGAACATCAGCAGCCTGCTGGCGGTGTTGCCTCCGGCAAGAAACCTTGTCGGGGCTAGTTGCAGCACACTTTCATTGTTGAGCGGACTCGAAACAAATTAAGGGCGCAACTTAGCCACGAGTCGATTCCTCCGCGCACAGGTTTTCCATACAAGGCATGGTCGTTCAAGGATTATAACTTAAAAATTTAAAACTGACTGTGCTCAAACTTTGGCAACTTAGCTTTTCTGTTGTTTGTGCCCCGGCAAGGCTGTACTTCTTTGAACGACGCCATATCCACGTCATTATCTTCTCCTCCCCCCCCCGGGTGAACTTGTGGGCGGAGGGCGAGAGCAAAAGATGTCTGTCCAGTGGCTCGATTTGGCGTCGTCCTGATCGACCAAAGAACCACCGGCAGCTCCTCGATCCAATTTTTTCCGCACCTGTGCAGCCTGTCGAAAGTTCTGGTCTTGAGCCCGCGCAGCACTTCAGCGTTTGCCCTCTCCGCTTAACTGTTGCTTCTCGGGTGAGCAACAGAAGCGAAGTAGATCTTGGCGCCAAGATCTTGGACGTACTGCATGAAGGTGCGGCTCATGAATTGTGTGTCGTTGTCGGTGATGATCCTGTTAGGGACTCCGAAACGGCAAACAATTGACCAAGAACTTGATCGCCGATCGTTGTTGTCACCTTCCTCATCGCTTCCACCTTCGCCACTTCGTGAACTTGTCGATTGCCACGCATAAGAACTCAAGCCCCGACAGTTTCGGGAAGGGGCCGAGGATATCGAGCCCCGCATCAAGATGGCCAGATAAAGGGATTGTTTGGAGAGCTTGAGCTGGTTGATGAATCTGTTTGGAGTGGAACTAGCACGCTTCACTCTTGGTTACTTGTGCAGCAGCATCTCGGAGGGCTGTCGGCCAAAAGAAACCTTGCCGAAAGCTTTGCTTGCAAGTGCTCTTGCACCAATGTGGTGGCCACATATGCCTCCATGTATCTCTCGCCAACAGCTCTGCCCTTCTTCCCGGAAATGCACTTCAATTTCACTCCGTTGAATCTTCTTCATGCAAGTATGTCATCGACAAACTGGTACATACTTGATTGCCGGGCTACTTTTTCGCTTCTTCTTGCCCTCGGGAAGTTCTCCTGTTTGAAGGAAATGGACTATCTGCCGTGCCCATGTCGGAGCTTGTGGCTCGGACAACAAGGACTAAAGGCGCCAATGTTTGCTGCAGAACATCCGCTTCACGGCAGAATCGATCTGCCGAGCGTGATGCTCCCGGCAAGCGTGTCGGGACACAACTTGTCGGGAGCCTCTCGCTTCAACAAAACAAACCCTAGGGCTTGTCGGAGCAGATCGCTCCTCAAGAACCTCGTGTTGATCCTGGGGACCTTCTTGGCAGCGGCTTCGGGGAGCTCTGCCGGAAAGTAGTCGCCAGTAACCAACTTTCTCTTCTTGTTCTGTCCAGATGATGGTGTTACAGATGGTTGAGTCAACTTGAGCACAAAAATCCCTGGTTCCACAGGCAACTTAAGTGCGGCACATTTTGACAGGCTATCTGCAATGTCGTTCTAAGCTATTGGAACATGCTCCATCTGCAGGCCGTCAAAATGCTCTTCCAGCTTTCTCACTTCATCAATGTAGGCTTCCATCAGCGGACTTTGATAATCTTTGTTGACTTGGCGGACGACAAGCTGTGAGTCACCCCTGACAATAAGCTTCTTGATCCCAAGTTCTGCCGCGATCCTGAGTCCGGCAAGCAAGCCTTCATATTCTGCAGTATTGTTTGTTGCTTGTTCCTTGGGAAAGTGCATTTGGATCACGTACTTGAGGTGCTCTCCGGTGGGTGCGACAAGTAACACACCAGCGCCGGCGCCTTGCAGCGAGAAGGCACCATCAAAGTACATGATCCATTCCTCGTTCGCTTCCTTGACAGGGATGCTCCTCTGCGGAATTTCTTCATCAGGTGTTGGCGTCCACTCCGCTATGAATTCTGCCAATGCTCGGCTCTGGATAGTTGAAGTACTTTCAAACTTAAGGCCAAAGCTTCACAATTCCAGTGCCCACTCGACAATCCTGCCTGTTGCTTCTGGATTTTGCAATATCCTCTTCAACGGAAAGCGAGTGACAATTGTGATCTCATGTGCTTGAAAATAATGGCGCAGCTTCCTCGAGGCCATGAGAAGGCCGAAGAGCAACTTCTGCACTCCAGAGTATCTTGATCTAGCCCCCTGCAAAAGGGAACTGACAAAATAAACTGGGCGCTGCACCATCTTCCTTTGTTTCTCTTCCTGCGGCTGCACAGATTCATTCTTGCCGGGACCAGAGCTTGACAGGGAAGCCCCCTGCTTGTCGCCGGACTCGCTTGCCGCGGTTGCTGGCTCCTCATCTGCCTCCCTCTCCGCTACTAACGCAGCACTAACCACGTGATTGATTGCCGCTAGATACAGCAGCAACTTCTCTTGTGGTTTAGGTGCGACAAGTACTGGAGTGGAGGACAGGTATCTCTTCAAATCATGTGGTGCAGCCTCCGCTTCCGGAGTCCATTTCATTGGACCTGCCTTTTTCAAAATTTTGAAAAATGGCAGGGCGCGCTTAGCAGACTTAGAGATGAACCTACTGAGAGCAGCAACACAGCCGGCAAGCCTTCGTACATCCTTGACGCGCTTCGGGGCTTCAATCTGCTCGATGGCCTTGATCTTGTTGGGGTTGGCTTCAATGCCCCTCTGGGACACAAAGAACCCGAGAAGCTTGCCTTAAGGAACTCCAAATATGCACTTCTCGGGGTTCAATTTGAGATTGACCTTGCACAGATTTGCAAAAGTTTCTTCCAGATCTTGAACCAAAGTTTCTCTGTCCTTGCTTTTGACCACTATGTCATCCATGTATGCTTCTACATTCCTGTGCAGCTGTGGCTCAAAAGCATGACTGACTACTCTTGCAATCGTTGAACCAGCATTCTTTAGTCCGAAAGGCATTCGTACAAAGCAGTACGTGCCACATGGAGTAATGAATGCGGTTTTCTCTTCATCCTCTTCTGCCATGAAGATCTGGTGGTATCCTGAGTATGCATCAAGAAATGAAAGCAGATCACATCCTGCCGTGGAGTCGACAATCTGGTCAATGCGCGGCAAGGGAAATGGATCTTTGGGACAGGCTTTATTAACATCCGTGAAGGCAATACAAAGCCTCCACTTCCCATTCGCCTTGCCCACAACTACTGGATTGGCTAACCACGTTGGATGGAGTACTCCTCGGACCAGGCCTGCTGCTTCTAATTTCTTGATCTCCTCTGCAATGAACTCTTGGCATTCCACCGCTTGCATCCTGACTCTCTGCTTGACGGGCCGCGCGTGAGGATAGACGACAAGGTGGTGCTCAATTACTTTCCTAGGAACACCGGGGATGTCAGATGGTTGCCATGCAAACACATCGACATTCGCCCGCAGAAAGCAACGAAGCTTTCCTATTTAGGGTCAGCGTGGCAATCGATGGTGAAGGTACCACCAGTGCCGTCCTCCTTGGCGGCCACTTTCTCGGTCTCTGGTGAAGCTGTCATTGCCTTCTTGCACTTGCCGGTGGAGCTCGACGGTGCGTCCTCGATGGTAGCGCAGCACTCCGAAGAGGTGCGCTTGCCGGAGTGGGCATCAGAGCTACTCTTGCCGGACTTGGTCTTCTTCTTCCCCCGGGGAGCTTCAACGGCAAGTGGTTTGCGCTCTGCTGCGGCTGCTGCTTCCCGGTAGATCTTGTCGGTACAGATAAGTGCATCTTTCTTGTCGCCGTGGACAAAAATAACACTTATCGGACCGGTCATCTTGAGCACATTGTAGGCATAGTGAGAGGCTGCCATGAACTTGGCAAGCGCCGGACGGCCGAGTATCCCATTGTAGGGCAATGGGAAATCAGCAACGTCAAATGTGACTCTCTCTGTCCTGAAATTCAGCTCGCTGCCAAGCGTCATTGGCGATGTGATCTTCCCCTTGACTTGCTCCTTCGGGTTGATCCTTGAAAGGTACCGGTTTCTTGAGCTCGTTGTCGGGGATCGGGTTTGTTGAGCACCGCGGAAGAGATCAGATTTAGGCAGGCCCGGCCGTCAACCAACATCTTTGTAACCTTGAGGTTGCTGATAGTTGGCGAAACCAACATCGGCAAGCACCCGACCGTAGTGATGCGATCAGGGTGATCCTCAACATCAAAGACGATGGGCGTGCTAGACCACTTCAGGGGTTTGCGCGATTCGACTAACGGTTCTGCTGCGTTTACCTCTCGCACCCACTTTTTGAGTTGGCGGTGCGAGGTGTGCAGAGAGGCACCGCCGTCAACGCACAAAACCTCCGTCGCCTTCAGAAACTCTTGGTCGTCGGTCTCATCCTCATCCATCTCATCATCCTCATCTTCGTCTTCGTCTTTGTCGCGGCCACGGGGAGGTCTATCTCCTTGCCGCTGCTTGCCTGCCCATGGCGCCCTCCCAGGCGGGGCGCTTCTTGCGGATCCTCTGCCACCTTCTGGGCCTTCTCCTTGTCGCGGCGCTCATATTCAGCTTTACGTAGCTCGCCATCTGCTCAACCTTCTTGCATGCTTGGAGGTCATGGCCCTTGGTGCGATGGATCTTGCGATCTTGCTTGCGGAACCGTCACCTTGTCGGCGCCACCACAGCCTCGCCGAGTCGCCCGACTTTGGCCTTCTCGGCGCCGCCTCTGTTCTTGAACTGCTCGACGACTAGCACATCCTTAGCCTTTCTCTTTCTATTATTCCGCCTCCGGTTCTTCTTTGCCGGGGGGCATCCTCACTGTCAGATCCTTCTGCTCCTGCTTTCTCTCCGGGGAGTCTCCTCCCCTCTTCAGCCCGTGCACACTTGTCGGCCAGAGCATATAGTTCGCTGACATCTCGATTTTGCACATCGCCATCTCCTCCCTCATCCTGCTGATTCGCGCGTTTTGATGGAGCAGCTCGATAACCGTGGCAGGGTGGGCGTCTGGATGTTGCGCTTGCACTGGCTGAATCTCAGTATATACTTGCGCGGGGTTCTCCTTCCTTACGGGCAAGCAAATGAAGGTCGCTTTCACGGCCATGGGGCTTGTGGGCGCTGTGAAGGCGCCGACAAACTGATAACGCAGTCCGCCTGAAGAAATGGAGTTATCCGGCAAGTGCATGAGCCAAGATCGGCGTTGGGCTTGAGCACCAGCGGGAAGTAGTTGGCGAGATCTTCGTCGCGCCCCGGCAGCTTGCACGCGATGGTGTAGACGCCGAGAACTCCGGCGGATGGATCCTGCCATCGTACTTCTCGGACACGTCGGCTTGAAATTCTTGGTGCTGGAGCCCGGACCTGCCGCAGCTCACGGGTGAGCGCAGGGCAACCTACAGCGTCTGACAAATCGCTGGTTCCCTGGCGCATGCATATCGACAGTGGGCCCAACGTGCTGGTCAGACTGACGTCGCGCTTCTCTCCGACGCTCGATGCGAGTGCGAGCGTCTTTGTGTCGTCGTTCTTGGAGAACTTGGCGTTGATCGCGGCGAGCTCACGGGTCCGACGATGCAGTGGAATCGGTGTCGATGTTGGCCCGGCGAGTCGGCGATCTTGGCCTTCGGGGCGGGGAGTGCACGGTAGTGGCACCCCTAGCGGTCTTGTCGGCGTCGGCTTGCGCCTGGGCGTCTTGCCGGGGCTTTGATGTACTCGGTTGCCGGGGCTTGTCGCCGTTGGCGAAGCCGACGAGGCTCTGAATGGTCATCCTCCAGCCGTCGATTTTGTCCGTATTGGAGGGTAGTCTAAAGCAAGGGGCTTGGCCAGCGCTTCCTCTGAGTCTTAGGTGGTGGTGGCGAGCGGCGTGAGGAGCGAGATATGCTCGAGACTTCTAACGGTGTTGGAAGGAGCAACATCTCGCCGAGCGTCGTCTGGCCTTTCGTACCAACATCTTGTGGCGCTTGTTGGCCTTGAGCATCCCGCGACCCACCAGCTCGGCCTTGCTCCAATGCGAGCACGGTGCTAGGAGCACCATGGCGTTGTCGATCCTGCACCCCCTGCGAGGGGTGCGGCGTATGTACAGATGCTGAAGCTTGCGGGGCCTTGTCCTTGGACCTGGTGACGACGTGAGTCCCACCGTCGCCCGCTCCTCCGCCGGTGTCTACCCCACCGCCCGATTGCTCCGACGGCGGTGGAATCGACGTAGACGGAGCGGCCACCTCCGAAGTCTTCTTCTTCGGTGGCATGTCGATGAAGATGTTGATGTAAGCGAGACGGATCAGAGTTCGCACAACCTCGGCGCCCCTACTGGCGCGCCAAAGATGTCGTGGGAAAGCGAGCACCTATGGGGCAGGGCCACTTCTCGGTCGGCGGGAGCGGAGGGCGCCTGAAGAGCATATCGGGTCGGCCTAGCGAACCCAACCGGAGCTCTCAGAGAGATAAAACTCCTACTACGCTTTGTATGTGTATTTGTTCTTGGTCGGCGTGGGTATGCTGTAGTCTCGAATGAGTCGAACCCCTCTCGTCTTGGCGGGCCTCCTTTTATAGTCTAAAGGGGTCACCGACAGTTAGCAACGCAGAGAGAGTAAAAGGTAAGCGTGGGTTGGTACAACTGCTATCAGCAGTGCCCCCTACCTAACTCGACGCGGGGGACAAGGGCATTTAATGCCGTCCGGTTGCTAACAAAGTCAGAAGCGACCGTTAGGGCGCCACGATCGCCACGATGGCCTCCTCGTCATCTTCACTTGCCACCTCGCACCGCTTAGCTGCCTGACCGCCCGCCCACGTGCACGGGAAGCGATCCTGCGGCGACATCGTCGTCGATCTTGTTGGGCGTGAAGCGCGAGTGGTAACCGCGCTGGCAAGCGCCTTGCCACGGTCGCTGACTTGTCGCACCCGCAAGCTTGTCGCTCGCCGGGTCTTGCCGGGACGCGCAGCGCGTCGCGGCAAGTCTCTTGACATGCCTTTGTTGGCCTTCCCGGCAAGCTCCTCTTGCCGGGGTCTTGTTCTTCCCGGCAAACTCCTCTTGCCGGGGTCTTGTCTTCAAAGTTAACACTTTGTTCTTGAATGGCAGTAAATGGGAGCGACGAAGGATCTTGACGGACGCCCGGCAAGCCTTGCCGCGGGATGCTGCGACTGCTCGTGCACAAGTTCGGGGTACTAAGGTACCCCTACTTTAGTACACCGACAGCCACACCGTCTTCCGACTCACCGCAACTGCTCCAACAAGGGAGGCATACACGAGAAGGGAGCTATAGTCCCCACTCAACAGTTCCCTGCGCCGAATCCAGCGTGCTTTCGACATGGACAGCCACAACAACTGCAGGGCCATCGACAAGTCAGCACATGATGCTCACTCCTATGGATGTCAGCCAGATAGGTTGTACCCTCATCTTACTTGTGTGCAACATTTATGGCTTTGTTATTCATCTAAGCATGGAAAATAGATTATCACATTTCACTGTATATTCATGATGATCTCTTACGGGTCTTGTTCAGGAGTTAACATTGTTCCATAGTTCAGATAAGATACTTGCAGAGGGAGTCCTGGACTAGGGGGTGTCCGGATAGCCGAACTATCATCATTGGCCGGACTCCAAGACTATGAAGATACAAGATTGAAGACTTCGTCCCATGTCTGGATGGGACTTTCCTTGGCGTGGAAGGCAAGCTTGGCAATACGGATATGTAGATCTCCTACCATTGTAACCGACTCTGTGTAACCCTAACCCTCTCCGGTGTCTATATAAACCGGACGGTTTTAGTCCATAGGACGAACAACAATCATACCATAGACTAGCTTCTAGGGTTTAGCCTCCTTCATCTCGTGGTAAAGCTACTCTTGTACTACCCATATCATCAATATCAATCAAGCAGGAGTAGGGTTTTACCTCCATCGAGAGGGCTCGAACCTGGGTAAAAACATCGTGTCCCTTGTCTCCTGTTACCATCCACCTAGACGCACAGTTCGGGACCCCCTACCCGAGATCCGCCGGTTTTGACACCGACATTGGTGCTTTCATTGAGAGTTCCTATGTGTCATCACCTATAGGCCCGATGCCTCCTTCAATCATCAACAACAACGCGGTCCAGGGTGAGACTTTTCTCCTGGACAGATCTTAAATATTAAGCGGCTTTGCACTACGGGCCAATTAAGCAGCCATCTGGAGTAGATCAGGCTACACCCACGGCCATCGAGGTCAGATTTGGAAGTTTGAACTTCACGGCCGACATCGCGGAGACTTGATCTTGACGGTTGAGCCTGGCCCGTCTTGCGCCGCACTATCACGATGGGCATGATCTGGCTCCGCTGCGGACCGATGCCTTGGAGGCCGCCGCCGAGTCTGCTCCGACCCTTAACTTCGGGTGGCTGCGCCGATCGAGATGGGTGGCTAGACACCTCCTCGGGGGCTGCTACCTCTGGCGATGGGCGAATACCGACCCTGTCCCTTGCGGCTCGTGACTCCGAGGTGCGGATTCCTCACGGACTCGAACCTCCGCGCCTGTCGAATCCGATTGGGCGCCGATCATGGAGTTCACCGCCGCGGACAACTTTCAGCACTCGCCTTTTGGAGACATCCTGGATTCGCTAAAGTATCTATCATTATCAGGAGAGCCCTGGCCGGACCACGGTCAGGACGGTTGGGATGCGGACGACGAACAAATTCAAAGCCCACCCACCACCAACTTCATAGCCACTATCGACGACCTAACCGACATGCTAGACTTCAACTCCGAAGACATCGACGGTATGGACGACGATGCCAGAGACGACCAAGAGACAGCGCCTACGGGGCACTGGAAAGCCACCTCGTCATACGACATATACATGGTGGACATCCCAAAGGATGGGAATGACGATGGAACAACGGAGGAAGACCCCTCCAAGAAACTGCCTAAGCGCCGGCGTCGTGGCGCCCGCTCTAAATCCGCCACAGACAGAATGAAGATTCGGCACGGAGACAATAACACCCAGACGGTGCGAAGACAACCCCTCGGCAAGATTCAGCACGGGAGGGCGGAGGCCAGCCCTCACGAGAGTGGCGGGGCGAAGAGGTAGAGGAGGATAATTACATGCCTCCCTCCGGAGGCGAGGCAAGCCTCGGCGATGACAAATTAAATCGTGCACGAGGATCCCGTCAAACAAGAGCGTTTCAAATGCGGGCTTATGGCCACGGCAAGCAGCCTCAAGAAAAAAGCAGCAACGACTTAGAGCTGATCAAGATTTGCTAGCCGACGGATGGACTGAAGTCCTTGCGGCGAAAAGTCGAACTCGGCGCCCTCCAAAAGCTACCCCACACACAAGCTCTGCCCGATTAGAGGAGGAAGCATATAAACCTACATCACCAGCGCATATCTGGCCGACCGGCCACCTGCGTGGCCCTGACGGAGAAAGGCCTCTAGGCCTTCCACTAAAGCCATACCCGGCATTGCTCGAAAAGTACAAAGCCACGGGAATCGCCGGACTTGCGAGATATATTGGAGGATAAGGCAACACAATCAAGATCGATCTCACGGATCGCGTGGCGCCCATGATATCACGACGACAACCGTCGCACGGATCAGCAATTCGGTCGGACCAAACCACGATGAACAAAGCTAAGCGATCTCGTCGTGATATAGCCCAATATAGAGCGCCGCACACCCCTATACTTCCCGGATGAGTAATGGATCATCAAATCCTGAAGGATTTAAACACATGAACATTGAATCCTCGATGGCTAACAGACCCAGCGGTTTGGATCGAAGACTATCTCCTCCATATCCACATGGCCCGCGGTGATGATCTTCATGCTATCAAATACCTCCCACTCAAGCTTAAAGGACCAGCTCGGCATTGGCTTAATAAGCTTGCTGCGGAATCAATTGGGTGTTGGGAGGACACGGAAGCCGCATTCATGATAACTTCGGGCACATATATGCGACCACCGGACAACGATGACCTAAGCCACATAATTCAGCGGCGAGGCGAATCAGCGGACAATTACGGACATGGTTCTTAACCAAGAAAAATCAAATCGTCGACTGTCCGGATGCAGAGGCCCTCGCAGCCTCAAACATAACATCCGTGACGAGTGGCTTGCCCGGCACCTAGGACAGGAAAAGCCGAACTCCATGGCATCCCTCACATCACTCATGACCCGCTTCTGCGCGGGAGAGGACAGCTGGCTAACCCGCAGTAACAACCTCCAATTTGGATCGAATACTCGAACGCTCGTGCCAGATACACGGCACCCCCGAAAAGCCAGCTAATCACACCAACTGGGATTGTTGGGTATTCAAACAGGCAGGCAAGTTAATCGCCGAAAACAATGACAAGGGGCTGCATAGCGATGACGAGGAAGAGACCCGACCGCCCGAACAACGAGAGGGCGAAGGTTTCCCCCACAAGTGCAGACGGTTAACATGATATCATAACCCACATACCCAAAAGGGCGAGCGTGCACTCGAGGGGCGTATCTGCGATGGAGCCGATCGCCCCAAAGTTCAATCCATGGTCCTCCTGCCCGATCACTTTTGATTGAAGGACCACCCACTAGCATCCGCCATGGAGGTTCGCGCATTGGTTCGAGACCCAATCGTCGGCGGGTTTCACCTCACTAGAGTCATGATGGGCGGCGGCAACTGAACCTGCTTTACCGGGATACTGATCGCCAAGATGGGCATAGACCCCTCGAGTTAAACCCACAAGGGCGACCTTCAAAGCGTCATACCAGGTGTAGAGGCCAATTCTAAAGGCTCGATTACACTTGAAGTGGTCTTGGATCCCGGATAACTTCGGCGAGAGTTAATCTTGACATAGTTCCGTTCATGGCGGCTATCATACCTTTGCTTTCGGACGAACGCGTTTACAAAGTTCAATGCGGTGCCGCACTTTTCGCATACCTCAAGCTCAAGATGTCGAGGCCCTCGACGAGTCATCACGGTCAGCGGAAACACGAGCGCTCCCTTGAGCGGAGGAGCATCTGGCGCTCTCGCGGCGAAGTCGAGCAGCCTCTTAAGGCAATTCTCGAGTCCGGCCGCTAAGCGGCCGGACAACGATAAGCGCGCCCGGAGTAACCTACAACAAGACCACCTGGCACGTTCTGAGCACGTGTAGCAATGTGGCCCCAACCCCAGCCCTTGCAAAATTGCAAAACCAGTACCCCACGTACATCACTATGCTCTGGAAAAACCATGGGCAAAGGGGGAGGGGCACGACCACGGCAGACCCAGAGTGCGGCTCAACAAAACCAGGGGCTCCCAAATAGGTCATCATCTTTTTTTTTCTTTTTCATCAGGACTCCATTTACCAAAGGCCCTGTCTGGCAGCAGACCCGCCGGACTCACGATACAACAGCCAGGGAAGAACAAAGGCCACGATGAGTATCCAGGTGGTCTCCATTACGAGCATTATACCTGTTTTATACACCATTCCACAGCCTACCCCTAGAAGGGGACATGGTAAATAGTTCCACCCATTGCTTATCGCACTATTTGTATCGTTTTGTATTCATGGCAGTATTTTTTGAATAAACAATGCATCACTTTTTGCCTATAATTGCATTCCTTTCTTATACATATGTTCATTTATGACATGTTGCATCCGTACACTTTGGTATGGCTAAATAGACCAGGGGCTTAAAGATCCCCATATTATGGTGTGATAAGTCCGAACACTTTCACAAGTGCGGCACCCCGAACTTATAGCATTATATGCATCGGCTCCGAATCATGTCTTGGGTCAATAGTTGGGTTTGCCCGGCTCCCATGTTTTGGTACCTTACGTTCCATTATACCGGCTAAGGTAGGCGCTGGGAGAACCACTGCGATTGTGCCCCGATTGATCTGGCGAGCACCTCGATGGAAAGCTAAAACCCATTGTCATGATGAGGCGAGAGCGATCGCTATTCGAGAGGTTTTTCGAGTCCCTAAAGACTTATGCCACTTAGGCGAGGCGGCTTTGTCCGGCCCAGGCGTGGATAGCGCCCGAATTGACCTTCGAACACTAGGGGCCGCCAAAATTTAAAATTATAGAATTCTATGGCTAAGTGAGAGTGTTCAAGCATTATAAGTCCGGTTGCCTCGTTCGTTGTATTAAGCGCCTCCCTAGATGGACCCAAAAATGGGAACAAGAGTGCTCAACTTTATCCCGAACACCCCAGCACTCGTGGCATGGGGGCTGAAGCCGACGACTTGCCATCTCTCAGATTTGATAAACAGCCGCACAGAAGGTAATATTTTAAATTAACAAGCGTTGCTTAGCGCATATGAACAAAGTTTTCGGTGCACAGGATAACAAAATGCGAGTCTACTCAAATACTACATCTTTGGAGCACTCACCCGCAATAATGCGGGCACCCTTCAGGACACCCTTATAATACATCTCGGGCATGCGATACTCCTTGCCCGGCGGTGGCGCGTCCATCACAAGCTTCTCAGCATCCATCTTGCCCAAGTGCACTTTAGCATGGTTAAGGGCCCAACGGGCACCTTCAATGCAGGCGGAATGCTTGATGACTTCAACCCATGGACAAGCATCCACCAGCCGCCGCACCAGGCCGAAGTAGCTCCCAGGCATGGCCTCTTTGGGCCACAGCCGAACTATGAGGCCCTTCATGGCCTGTTCGGCCACCTTGTGGAGCTCGACCAGCTGCTTGACTGGTCAGCTAAAGCACCGGATGTCCGGCCTCGGCATCTTGAGACGAACACCTTCTCCATCGAGCTCCCTCCCGGCTCTGTAAGCGGCAGCATCGGACCGCCTTCTGAGGCAGATCTGCAAGCGCTCTTGGAAGCTCGAATCGGGTAAGTAATAGGTAATTCACTTTTACATGCTTGCTTTGCATGAAGAATGCCTTACCCGCCGCTATTTTCTTCAATGCCTCGATTTCCTGGAGGGCCTTGTGGGCTTCGGCCTTAGCGGCTTTGGTACTCTCAAGAGCCGATGAAAGCTCCGACTCTCGAGTCTTCGAGTCACGCTCCAAACTCTCGTGTTTTTTCATGAGAGCCTAGAGCTCTTGCCGTACCTCCGCCACCCGCGCCTCCTGCTTATCTCGCTCGGCGCATTCCGCGGCCGCATTGCGTTCGGCCGCGGACACCGCCTCCTTCAGGGTTGCCACCTCGTTCGTAGCCCCTGGAGTACCCACGTTATCCTTGTCATTTCTCTTGCAACCAAATCCTTTTACGTAAGGTACAAGCTGTAATAAGGTGTTACTCACCTTCCTTGTCCTCGAGCTGCTTCTTGCTTGCAGCGAGCTTCGCTCTCGGACCGCTCGAGGCTCTGCTTCAAGGTATTGACCTCCTTGATCGGTCTGGCGAGTCGGCAGCGCCGCCTGCATTCCCATATTGACATATTTTTAAGACTCCTGCGTATATCTTTTTCGATCCTCGGTCCGGCTTTTCTTTACGAACACCGAACCGAGCATCGAGGGCTCTTGTCTATCGCGGTATTATATTACATATCTTAAAATTCTTACCTCAAAGCTTTAGAAGGCTGCTGCGAGCTTCAGTCAGCCCGCTTTTGGCGGCTGAACCTTCGAATCACCGCACTCATGACAATGCGGTGTTCCTCTTTGATGGAAGCACCGATGAGCGCCTCCAGCAAGTTATCCGGCGGTGTCACAGTCTTGCCCTTCTTCGAAGGGCCGCCGCGGACTCCGGAACCCTGCGGAGTTCGGTCGCGAGTCTGTCCCAAAGTCCGGGAGGTTGCCCTGCGACACCTCAGGGCTCTCCTCCTCCTGGTGGGTCCCTTTTCGGGATCCCACCTCGGCGTCGTCGGCATCACGGGGGGAGGAGGCGGCCGGAAGTGAAGTGCTATTCACATCCGACGTACCCAAGGACCCGATCGACGAAGCGGGAAGATCGTCCTTGGGCGGACTACAGGGTTGTATGCGGCGTTAAAAAGACACCATGCAGCAAAAAGAAAAATTATGAGTTATTTAGGAGTCCGGATACTTACGATCTCGCCAGGGGCTTGGCCCTTGAGGGCCACTCCTCGTCGCCGTTGCCAGCGTTGGCAGAGCAGTCCGGGGGAAGGGTCCTTCCCTTCTTGGACCCTTCAGCCTCCCCCGTTGGGAGGCCTTCCTCTTCTTCTCTCCCCACGCTGGGGGAGAGGCCTCTTTCTTCTCCTCCTCGTCCTCGTGGGAGGAGTCGGCCTCGGAGTCATCGGACGATGAATCCGATAACACCTGGCGCCGGGAACTCTTCCGAGTTCTCGTGGCCTTCTTCTTGGCCTTCTTCTCCGGCACCACGTAAGGTGCCGGGACCAGCTAACTCTGTCGGGCGGGCATCCGCTGGGTCTTACGGAAGGGGCAGGACGAGTTAACCTGTCCGGGCGTCTCTGCCGAACTGTTAAAAGGTATTGGGAGTTTAGATCCCACATAGAGTCAAACTATGAAAAGCAAGTGTCCCATAAAGGATAACATGGCTTACCTCGCCAGCCGGACGCTGCGAGTTGAATCTGCGATCTTCGGTAACGGATGCGGGAGGCTCGGCGCTGTTGAACAGCACCCTCTAGGCCTCTTCGTACGTAGTGTCGAAGAGCCCGCTCAAGGTCTGGTGCTATGCCGGATCGAACTCCCACAAGTTGAAGTCTCGCTGCTGGCAGGGGAGAATCCGGCGGATGAGCATGACCTAGATTACGTTGACAAGCTTGAGCTTCTTGTGCACCAGGGTCTGGAGATAGGATTGGAGTCCGGTTAGCTCTTCCGAATTACCCCACAGTAGGCCCTTCTCTTTCCAGGAAGTGAGCGCATGGGATGCGGATCTGAATTCGGGGCGCTGCCCATTGAGGGTCATCTTGCTCGGTGATGTAGAACCACCCGATTGCCACCTTGATGGTTTCCACAAAGCGCCCTCGAGCCAAATGGCGTTGGGCATCTTGCCCACCATAGTGCCTCCGCACTCCGCAGCTGCCCTTCACAACCTTGACTTGACATTGAAGGTCTTTAGCCACAAGCCAAAGTGGGGCTGGATGCGAGGAAGGCCTCGCACACGACGATAAACATCGAGATGTTGAGGATGAGATTCGGGGCCAGATCATGGAAATCCAGGCCGTAGTAGAACATGAGCCCCCGGACAAAGGGGTGGAGTGGGAAGCCTAGTCAGCGGAGGAAATGGGGAAGGAATACCACCCTCTCATGGGGCACAGGGGTGGGGATGAGCCCCCTCGTCGAGGAGCCGGTCTTGCGATATTCTTGGACAAGTATCCGTGCTGCGCAGCTTCTTGATGTGCCCCTCCGTAGCGGAGGAGGCCATCCACTTGCCTCCCCTCCGGACATGGCTGGAGAAGGTTGAGGTGAGATGTGAGGACTTGGTATTTGGGCTCGAGTCTTGTGGAGATGGATAAGCAAAGCAGGAAGAAGGCATAGGTAAAAAGGTGAATCCTTATCCCCTTATATATGGGCGGACAAAACCAATCAATGGTGCGGTTGGGTTACCCATGTCCGTATTGATGAGAATCCCGGAATAAGGGGACATGATCTCTGCTTCGACAAGACGTGCCAAGGAAACTGCTTCGCTAAACGCGCTGAGGTGGAATAATAAAAACAATTCGAGTAAAGGCTTGGTTGCGGTGTGACGTCACGCCACAAAATACGTCAGCAGATTGAACTTGTGTAAATATTATTCTCTCTATGGTGGTATGTGGAATTTATTTTGCAGAGCCGGACACTATCCCGGCGTTCACAATCTTATATGAATTATTCGGAGGAGGAACCCGCCTTGCAATGCGAAGACCATATCTTGCGTCGGACTCGTCGTCATTGAAGCTGGTTCGAGAGCTCTTGAGGAGTCTGCACTAGGGGTGTCCGGATAGCGAACTATCATCATTGGCGGACTCCAAGACTATGAAGATACAAGATTGAAGACTTCGTCCCGTGTCCGGATGGGACTTTCCTTAGCGTGGAAGGCAAGCTTGGCAATACGGATATGTAGATCTCCTACCATTGTAACCGACTCTGTGTAACCCTAACCCTCTCCCGTGTCTATATAAACTGGAGGGTTTTAGTCCATTGGACGAACAACAATCATACCATAGGCTAGCTTCTAGGGTTTAGCCTCCTTGATCACATGGTAGATCTACTCTTGTACTACCCATATCATCAATATCAATCAAGGAGGAGTAGGGTTTTACCTCCATCGAGAGGGCCCGAACCTGGGTAAAAACATCGTGTCCCTTGTCTCCTGTTACCATCCGCCTAGACGCACAGTTCGGGACCCCCTACCCGAGATCCGCCGGTTTTGACACCGACACTTGCTCTTTAGGTAACGTTGTTCCATAGTTATCATCCATCAGCCAATGCTATCCCACAGGCTGATGATTATAGTATTATACCACTTCTAGTATTACCTATGTTGTTCTTTAATACTTTTGTGTGCCATCTAGTTAATCTCGAGTTCAAACGATACATATTCTGTAGCTTTCATCTGTGTTCTTCCTTTAGTTTTTGAGACCTATTGCTGCTAGTTAACCCCAGTCCTACTATTTATGCCGTCTCCTACATGCACTCATTACATAAATCTAACTACTAGTTATCTTCCATGCAGGTCAGATATAATTGCACACACTGATATATCCACAAGAACCTCACGGAGCAATGTAAAGCCCAATAAACTTGATGTCAATGATACCCAATATGATGGAACATGTAAAGGCAGTTCTTCAGAAGACTTGCAGAAAGATGATGAATCCTCTTCACCCCACAAGGTCCTTGCTCTAACTTGGCCCGTGATATGGGTACAACATGCATATAATGTCCTGGAGTGTATCTACTCTGTTGCAATGCCATGTACTTAGCATGCTGATCATGCATGTAAATATGTCATGCCTTCCTGTTTTTCAGTACCTATTCCATTCATGATAACATGTTTTCAAATTCAAGTACTGTCATTCTACTCTATCGCAATGCCATCTGCATACTTCATCTATCTACCATACCATGTTTTTTACATTGAAGTGTTGTTCCAGTGCTCTGTTGCAATGCCATCTTAGTTTCCCAATCATACACGTGTATGTTGCCTTAGTTTTTCTGTACGTATTTCGCTAGCATACAATTTTACATTCAACTAGTGTTTTTTTACTATGTTGTCCGGTCATATCCCTAGCTCTTACACCATACTCCCTCCGTCCGGATTACATGTTGCCAAAATGGATAAAAAGGATGTATCTAGAACTAAAATACGCCTAAACCCATCCATTTTTTTTCGGATGGAGGGAATACATGTCAATATGTCATGCCTTTCTATTCTTCAGTACCTATTCCATCTCTCTGTTGTAGGATGTTTTATATTTCAAGCACCATTCTTCCATACAAGGCATGCAAGGGGAAGACGACTATGTTAGAATCTGAAGGGTTACAAACAAGGTCTTTGCAAAAGATCCAAACATGAGGAGATAATAAACCAACTCCAGTTTTTATAGATACTGCTCCAGCACAGAGAAACCCAACTCCTACTGATAATAAGAGATTCGAGTGGCCAAAGAACTAGTCCGCTCCAGTCCAGCAAAAATATGTCAACTCTATTCTAAGAAGCGTGTGCGTATCCTTGCAACATGAAATTTTATAGCATGCTGATCATATTTTCTACATGTTTCTTACCCATCTCTCTTTTAGAAAATAAGCTTAACAGATAGAATAATTTCTTCACTGGTACCTTCTGTGAGGAAAGATTCTTGCAGGAATTCTCTGTGCTCCAATGCAGATGTAAGTACCTATTGTATATCACTATATTTTTACATCAGCATGTATTTTGTTAATCGGCGTAAATCCAACCTTTATCTAATCTAAATTTAGTTGTAGCAAAATGTATGATTAAAGGCCAGAATGTTCATTTTTATAAGGAAAACTGCCTGGTAGTTTTGCATCCTGAGCTGCATGAGTGTACTATCTCATATCAGTGGATTTGAATAGTTTGGTTCTCTAGTGGGTTTTCAGTGTTTTTTTACTGTGTTGTCCTGTCGTATCCCTAGCTCTTACATCATACTCCCTCCGTCCGGATTACATGTCGCAGAAATGGATAAAACTGGATGTATCTAGAACTGAAATACGCCTAGACCCATCCATTTATTTCCGGATGGAGGGAATGCATGTCAATATGTCATGCCTTTCTATTCTTCAGTACTATTCTATCTCTACTATAGCATGTTTTATAACTGAAGCACCATTCTTCTATATAAGGCATGCAAGGGGAAGACGGCTATGTTAGAATCTTAATGGTTACAAAACAGGTCTTTGCAAAAGATCCAAACGCCAGGAGATAATAAATCAACTCCATTTTTCATAGATACTGCTCCAGCACAAAGAAACCCAACTCCCACTAATAATAAGCTGATTCCAGTGGCCAAAGAACTAGTGTGCTCTAGTCCAGCAAAAGAATGTCGACTCCATTCTAAGAAGCGTGTGTGTATCCTTGCATCATGAAATTTTATAACATTCTGATCATATTTTCTACATGTTTCTTACCCATCTCTCTTTTAGAAAATAAGGTTAAATGATAGAAGACTTCCTCCATTCGGATTGTATTCGAGGAAAATATCTTGCGGGAATTCTCTGTGCTGTATTGCTGATGTAAGTACCTATTGTATATCACTATATTTTTATATCAGCATCTATTTTGTTAATTGGCATGAATCCAACCTTTATGTGATCTAAAATTAGTTGTAGCAAAATGTTAAAGGCACCAATGTTGATTTTTGTAAATAAAATTGCCTGGTAGTTTTGCATACTAAGCTGCATGAGTGTACTATCTCATATCATGCACATTACTGAATTGTAGTGCTGCTCTAGTTGCCCATTCATTCATTGTTTCAATGTTGCTTTCATATTACCTTACCTGGTTGATGATAGTTGTGCCATATTATGTTAATTTGGTGTAGGCTAGTTGCCCAAACGTTCGTTGTGTCAATGTTGCTTTCCTATTATCTGACTTGGCCAATGATAACATTGCTAGTGTGTTCATTTGGTGCAGGCTGCTGAAGATAAGAAGACAAACTTTGAAAATAGCAAGGCAACCCCATTGTTTCTTTCCAATAAATCTAGGCCAGGTAATATGGTAATAACTCATGATTAATCTGTTTGGTTCCCCTCCTAATTTATGTTATGATGCAGTGGTCGAGACACTCTCCACTATCAAAAATACAAGCCTGCCAAAATTGCCATCTGAACCTATTCAGTATCCTCTGTCTCGAATGCAACAGAAAAAATGTATGTTTGTGAACCAATTAATGGCTGAAGCAATGATGGAAATGGTGGAGGAATCAGAGTTGCAGATTCGTGTGCAACAACAACTGATCAATGTTTTCAGAGACAGAGACAGTGTAGCAAAGCAGCAAGAACTTGCCCACATGCTTATGGGCGTCATCCGTGCTGAGGTTGTGGATTGTGACATTGTAGATCGCTAGGTTCTGTTCATTTATTTGCACTGGCATCAATCTTTGATTGCCCAGTGGATGTAATTTCCTGTAATATATGCTGGATTTGCAACGTTTTTCCCTATATGTCGTACCTTTGCTTGATCGATTTTGGTCCTGTGCATAATTGCTCATCGTAATGGCCTCAAATTATCTAATTTGGCCTAAAGACATGTACGAACTTTAGTGGGCCCATTAAGTTAATGGGTCATTACCAGACCGAAAGTTAATGGTCGGCCCTCTTTCCTCCCAGGTCGTTAACAGGCTAACATCGAAGCGGGCAATAGGTGTGCCCATTTGATTTCACAAGCCGTTGACAGGTCGTTACTAAGTTTGGGCTACATATGGCCCAACTATACTGTGGGCCTTTAGCAGGCCGAAAGAGATAGCAGGGATTGTACTGGACCATGAAGAGCATGGGCCGCTAAGAGGCCGAAAGTCAGGTCGTATTGTAAATGGCCCAACTGTGTTGTGGGCCTTTAGCAGGCCGAAAGAGAAACCGAGCTGGTATTGGACCATGAAGGGCATGGGCCGTGAAAAGGCCAAAACTCAAGTCTGACTACAAATGGCCCAACTCATTTATGGGCCGTTAACACGCTGAAAGACACATAGGGCCGGGAATTGGCCCAACACTTAAATGGGTCGCTGTCGGTGTCAAAACCGGCGGATCCGGGTAGGGGGTCCCGAACTGTGCGTCTAGGCGGATGGTAACAGGAGACGAGGGCACGATGTTTTACCCAGGTTCGGGCCCTCTCGATGGAGGTAAAACCCTACGTCCTGCTTGATTAATATTGATGATATGGGTAGTACAAGAGTGGATCTACCACGAGATCAAGGAGGCTAAACCCTAAAGCTAGCCTATAGTATGATTATTGTAATGTATGTTGTGTCCTACGGACTATAGCCCTCCGGTTTATATAGACACCAGAGGAGGCTAGGGTAACACAGAGTCGGTTACAATGGTAGGAGATCTACATATCCGTATTGCCAAGCTTGCCTTCCACGCCAAGGAAAGTCCCATCCGGACACGGGACGGAGTCTTCAATCTTGTATCTTCGTAGTCTTGGAGTCCGGCGGATGATGATAGTCCGGCTGTCCGGACACCCCCTAGTCCAGGACTCCCTCAGTAGCCCCCGAACCAGGCTTCAATGACGATAAGTCCAGCGCGTTTGTAGTCTTCGGCATTGCAAGGCGGGTTCTCCCTTCAAATTCCATGTACATGCCGAACAGTGTCCGGCTTCATCTTAAATACTGTGTACCTCGGCTTCTACGCCCAATAGTGGCCTTTTTCCACGCGTCGCATGAATGCGAAAAGCCAAGGTGTCTTTTACGTTTCACCCCCTAGTCGTGCGAGTCGTCCGCCTACAAAAGAGGCAAAAATCCAGATCCAAACCACACCATCTTCCTCCATGAATACTTCATCGGGCGCCCTTGACCCAAAATCCATTCCATCATGGACCGTCGTGCGGCTCCTCTTCTCGCTCTCCCAGCCCACCGCCAGGGGTTGGAGGAGGTGCTCTATTCCGCTGTGAGCTAGTGAAGCTCAAGCGGGGATATCTCCTCCGGCCTTCATGGTCCCGGTTCGAGCCGGCTGGTCACTTATCAAGGTGGGAGGCAAGCGGAGGCTACCCCAAGCCCCAATAAGGGGGAGCGAGTATGCTTCGTCCCTTATCTAATAAGGGGACTCGTATTCCCAATACATCCGTTCCTCCATGGGCTCACAGGAGTTCTCGGACTCCAGCTCCACCACCACACCCGCCTCACATCACCGCATATCGCGGGCTACGTAGCTCTTTGCGAGCTGTTCCTTGACATTGAGCCCCATTTTGCATTGTTGAAGAGGCTGTTCTGCCTCGTACCCCGTTCTCACGAGGGGTCCATATATCAAGTGGGCGGCGCCAAAATATCTTGATCGCCGGACGGATACCCATCCGGTACTCCCAAGAAAGCGTCCAAGACTAGCCTTGAGTGGTTTACATAGGAGGCGCTCATTGCGGACCCAGTCCGGATTGGCCTCCCGGAGTTTAGTGCTGCTCCTCTGAAGAAACGCCTCAGCTAGCGCCCACGGAGCCCCCGTTTGGAGGAAGACAAGAGCGTCCATTACTTGATGGGCCGAATAAGATTGCTGGCCCACTCTGGGTTGTCCATGATTGGAGTCATGGTGACATGCATCATGCGGGGGGTACAGCCATTGCAATATAGAGGCCACCCTATGTGGGATTTCAACGTGGAGGACGATGCTACCCGTCATGGCCGTAAAGGGCCGGATTCGACCGAGGACATGGTGAAGATCCTGTCCAGTCTGTACAAGGGGGAGAATGAGGACTTCCTTCGAACGAACCCTTAAATGGGTTTTCCATGAACAACCCGGAGGATGGAGTGGCGAACACTTTTAAGGGCTCAACCCATGCTTTGAAGTTTAGGCTTCTTACATTATGTCTTGGCGCAGATCTCGCGGATTGTGGAGGACATGGTAAATCCTGCTCCGCAACCCGAGGATCCGGAAAGATCCCTGGATCCGGCCTCCGAAGAGGATCCGGACATCAAGGTGGAGCTGATCGACGGGGTATTTCACCAGCTCAGCATGGACAATGCTTTGGTTGCCATTACGGCGGACTACCCCGGACTGTATCCGGCTTCCCAGGTGACTGTGACCGAGGTCCGGACACCATTATCTCTTCCTTGCCCATTTCTAACCTTCGCGAACGATGGTATTATACAGGAAGCGCCTTCACGGCGGGAAGCCGAGCCCGCGTCAGCTGACCAACAGAGGTCAGTCCGGACCAGCAGGCGGAAAAGGAGCGCGGTGCGGACGGAAACGTCACCGCAAAGGTATAGCTCATATTTGAATTTTCAGAGCAACGTTCCTAGGAAGCGTCTGAGTGCTCATGATCTTTATAGGAGAAAAAGCGCTCGCCGGACTGTGGGCGCGAAGTTGCCGATCCAACCTACACGGCCAGGCTCGGCGCCCGGCACGGAGGTGGAGGCAAGCGCAAACGCGGGCGGATCCTTCTCCAGCGGAGGACACCGGCAGTATGCGCCACCAAGTCTGAGGTGGAAGCACCATGAACCATAGGCGCCCCGAACGAGTATTTTCGTGAAGCGTGCTTCTCCCCTGAGGCATTGGACGCCTTTAACGCAGGGGATGCGCATCTCCGTGCCGCTCAAGATGGTTTCACCAGAGCCACGGAGCAGTATGTGAAAGACATACGGGTAAGGAATTTTAATAGTTATATGTACCAGTAGCCCCCGAGACTTAAAGTAGTTATGTTAACTGATTTAAGTATCATTTGAAACGCAGGCTCTTACCGAGAAGAATGCCCAGCTGTCTCAGGAGCTGCAAGAATGCAAGGCCCAACTTGAGGCCGCACTTGCTGCCGCAGGAGGAGACGCAGAGGCCCATCCTGGTAACACATTTTTATTATTAAATATAAACGCTGTGCGGCGTGCGCGCAAGTCTAATAATGACATTGCAGGTGCCGCCGGACAAGATCCGGACAGGCAAGAATTACTGCGCCAGCTGAAGGCCGGCGAGAGGGTGCTGAATAGGGTGCAGCAAGAAAGGAACAAGCTCCAGGATGCCAACGCCCAGCTCGGAGAAGAGCTGAAAGGCGCTCAAGCCGGGCTTTCCAACTCCGTTAAGGAGAATCAGCGGCTTCGTCGCGGCATTTATAGTAAGTGCTTAAGCGGACTCTTTTGAAAAGAAGAGTTCGGAAGGAAGTAAATTGACATAATATGTCTTGTAGGTATACTCACAGGTCGCCCTGCGGAGGAGATGCCCATATCAACGGGTGATGAACTTCCCGAGCTGTTGCAACTGCTCGAACAAGTTCGGCAGGCGATGAGCGGCGTCGTTCAGGCTCTATGGCCAGCCCTCTCCTTACCCGAGGGCCTTGGGGAGCTTGCGGAGAAGCTTCACGGAGTGCGGCAGCGCTTCCGTTTATGGAAGATTTCGGCTTGCCGTCAAGGTGCCAGGGAGGCTTGGGCCATGGTGAAGACGCGTTACAAGAAGGCGGAATCCAACCACATGGCGAAGTTGGACGGTGGGGCCCGATGGGAAGGAGATCCTGTGAGTTTAGTGTACAGCCAAGTAGAGTTGGCTACTAAATTTTCCCAGCGGAATGTAAGTTAGACAGCACATTAGGCGGGATTGAGGAGGAATAAAATCGATAAATTTGACAATGTATGTTTTCCTTTAAAGTGACATGTGAAATGCCTTCTAGCGGATTGTAGATCGTTTGTCTTTGCCGACCTTTTAAGCTTCAACCTCGGGACCCTAGAGTCCGGAGTGTGTCGAATACCTTTTGGTTAGAAACAACCGTGGTATGCATGGAGACCAGGTGTAGGGGTCATTAGTGCTTTATCGGACAAGTGACCAACTAGTTATGTTATATTACATGGTTAGTAAGAAACATCTTCCGGGAGAATAGTTCCGTTAAGGGTTCCTTTCCTGGGAGGCATGCCCTAAAGTGCATGTCCGGACTGCAAAGCGAGAAAAAACATCTGGGGCGGATAAATAAATAGGTAAAAGTCATCTTTTAAGTCACCGACCGAATATTCCCTTAAAACGCTAGCTTTGGCTTCACCCGATCGAGGTACACATCCGGTGACCAGCGATAACAATCGCAGAGGTGCTCCTTTACCTCCTAGCCAAACAATCGAGCGTGGGGTAAGCACAGGATCCGAGCAACCCAGCTTGGCCAAAACTTAAGTCATATCGATGCATATAATGGTGAGTAAAAGGTACATGTGGAAGCTTGACACATGTCTTGGGCATGAAACCCTTATAATTGAGCTTCGTAAAAAGAAGCCCCAGGGAATAATGAGTGCGGATGGCACATCATGTGTATCACGAAAAATCGAAAATAGGCCCGTAAGGGCTTTTGAATAAAAAGGTATGAAAAGAGAAACAAAAGGCAGCGAAGTGTAAAAGTTTGGGCGGGGAAGGGGCGAACTCTTAGTCGGCGCTAGGCATAGAATCATCGCAGCGGGCTGCGTTCCATGGGTTCGGCTCGAGTCGGTTATCCGGCGCATTTAAGTAAACGGTATGCTCTGCGGTCGGGACTTGATCGATAATGAAGGGCCCTCCCATTTGGGCTTGAGCTTGTCCTTTTTCTTGTCCGGAGCGTAGAACTAGTTCACCAACGTTGTAAGTCTTGGCCCGTACTTCTACTGCTTTGATATCTTGAACTGCTGCTGCGATAGAATGCGGAGCGAGCCTTCGTGGCGTCGCGTTCTTCCTCAATGTGTCCAGCTGTCCTGCCGATCAAGCTCGGCCTCTCTTTCCTCGTACATGCGCACTCGAGGTGAGTCATTAATAATGTCGCGAGGCAGGACTGCCTCGCGTGCCGTATACCATAAAAATGGTGTGAATCCGTAGTGCGGTTAGGCGTTGTCCGCAGCCCCAGTCTGGTCGAGCTCCTCGACCCGGTCGTGTCGATTTAGTAAGTGACCGCACTAGTCTGGGCTTAATGCCGCTCATAATTAGACCATTTGCTCGTTCCACTTGACCGTTGGTTTGAGGGTGATAGACTGAAGCGTAGTCAAGCTTGATGCCCATATTTTTGCACCATGACTTAACCTCGTCGGCTGTGAAGTTTGTGCCGTTGTCGGTGATGATGCTGTAGGGGACTCCGTAGCGGTGTACTACCCCGGATATAAAGTCTATCACTGGTCCGGACTCTGCCGTTTTGACCGGTTTGGCCTCTATCCATTTGGTGAATTTATCCACCATGACCAATAGGTATCTTTGCTTGTGGCTTCCCCCTTTTAGGGGTCCAACCATATCAAGCCCCCAGACCGCGAACGGCCAGGTGATGGGTATAGTTTTGAGGGCGGTGGGCGGCATGTGGCTCTGATTGGCAAAGAGCTGGCAACCAATGCATTTCTGGACTAAGTCCTGGGCATCTGCCCGGGCCGTCGGCCAATAAAATCCTGTACGGAATGCCTTTCCTACAAGGGCCCGGGCTGCTGCGTGGTGTCCGCCTAGTCCGGCGTGAATTTCAGCCAGGAGGTTTCGCCCTTCCTCTTCGGAGATACACCTTTGAAGGACTCCGGTTGTACTTTTCTTATAAAGTTCTCCCTCATGGACCTTGTAGGCTTTCGATCGCCGGACTATGCAGCGGGCCTCGTTTGGTCTTCTGGAAGTTCCTGCCTAAGTAAGTAGGCTAGGAATGGTTCTGTCCTCGGGGCGATTACTGCCATTATAACGTGGGCTGAAGGTGTTGTGTCATCGGCTGAATCACCGATTGGTGCGGTTTTTTCCAGTTTGTCACTACCGGGCTCCTCTTCCCATAGTACGGATGGCTTGAAGAGCCGTTCCAGGAAGATATTTGGAGGGACAGCATCACGTTTGGCACCGATGCGTGCCAGTACGTCGGCCGGTTGGTTATTATCTCGGGCTATGTGATGGAATTTGAGTCCTTCAAACCGAGCTGACATTTTTAGGACAGCGTTGCGATATGCTGCCATTTTTGGATCCTTGGCGTCGAAGTCTCCGTTTATTTGGGATATTGCAAGGTTTGAATCCCCGCGCACCTCTAGGCGTTGAATGCCCATGGAGACTGCCATCCGGAGACCATGTAACAGGGCCTCGTATTCGGCTGCATTGTTGGAGTCTGTGTACATTATTTGAAGTACATACTGGACTATGTCTCCGGTTGGGGACGTCAATACGACGCCAACCTCCAGTCCGGCCAACATTTTAGAGCCGTCGAAATGCATAGTCCAATTGGAGTATGCGCCATACTCTTTAGGAAGTTCGGCTTCGGTCCATTCGGCGACAAAGTCAGCCAGAACTAGTGACTTTATAGCTCGCCGAGGTTTGTAAGTTATATCGAATGGTAAGAGCTCAATGGCCCATTTTGCAATCCTACCCGTTGCGTCGCGGTTATTTATAATGTCATTGAGTGGACTTCAGAGGCCACTGTTATCGAACACTCTTGAAAGTAGTGTCGGAGCTTCCGGGATGCCATGAACACCGCATATGCTATCTTCTGATAGTGCGGGTAACGGGACTTGCAGGGGGTTAACACAGTGGATACATAATACACTGGTTTTTGAAGAGGGAATTTGTGCCCTTCTGTCTCTCGTTCGACGACGAGGACCGCGCTTACAACTTGATGCGTTGCTGCGATGTATAACAACATTGGTTCGCCCAGTTAGGCGCCAGACCGGACGGTTGTTGCCAATATGGCCTTTATTTCTTCGAGTCCGGCAGTGGCAGCATCCGTCCACTCGAAGTGTTCGGTGTGCCTAAGGAGGCGATAGAGGGGCAACGCCTTTTCTCCTAGACGGGAGATAAAGCGGCTTAGAGCTGCCACGCATCCTGTTAATTTTTGTATTTGTTTGAGGTCTTTTGGAATGTCCAACTGTGATAGCGCTCGGATTTTAGCCGGGTTTGCTTCGATTCCTCTACCGGACACGATGAAGCCCAGTAGCTTTCCGGCTGGTACGCCGAAAACACATTTTCGGATTCAACTTGATGTCGTATGCTCGAGGTTGTCGAACGTGAGCCTCAAATCGTCTACTAGAGTTTCGGCGTGTTTTGTTTTGTGACTCGTCGTCTCGTATCTCTCGACTGTTTTGCCGATCTGGGTAGCGGACATGTTTGAATCATGCGCTGATATGTTGCGCGGCATTTTTAACTCCGAAGGGCATCGTGTTGAAGCGAAATGGTCCGTAAGGGTGATAAATGCCGTGGCGGCTTGGTGCCTTCCGCCATCATGATTTGATGGTAGCGGAGTATCGTCGAGGAAACACAATGAATCGTGCCTGCGGTAGCATCGATAATTTAATCGATCGCGGGGAGAGGAAGGATCCTTTGGGCAAGCCTTATTGAGGTCTTTAAAATCGACACAAAGGCGCCAGGATTTGTCCTTCTTTGGTACCATTACCAGTTTGCTAGCCAATCCGGATGTTTGATATCTCCGATGAATCCGGCTTCCAATAGTTTGGCTAGCTCTTCTCCCATTGCCTGTCTTTTGGGTTGGAAAATCGTTGAAGAGCCTGTTTGGTAGCTTGAATCCTTTAGGATGTTTAGGCTGTGTTACGCCAATCTGCGTGGGATTCGGGCATATCCGAAGGATGCCAAAGTAAAATGTCCCAATTTTCTGAAGAAATTAAGCAGTCTGGCGTCTACTTCGAGGTTCAATTGCGCCCCAATGGAGGCCGTCTTTGTTGGGTCCGTTGGATGGACCTGGAATTTAGTTATTTCATCTGCTGGTTTGAAGGAGGTGGACTTGGATCTTTTATCGAGTATCACATCGTCCCTGTTCATCGTAGAGCGCAGCGCGGTGAGTTCTTCTGCCGCTAAGGCTTTGGATAGTGCCTCGAGGGCTAGTGCGGCTGTCTTGTTTTCGGCGCGGAGTGCTATGTCCGGATCACTAATGAGAGTGATTATTCCGCTGGGCCCAGGCATTTTGAGCTTCATGTACCTGTAATGAGGTACTGCTTGAAAAATTGTGAATGCCTCTCGTCCTAATATGGCGTGATATCCGCTGCTGAACGGGGCCACTTGGAACGTGACTTCTTCGGATCTGTAATTGTCCGTGAGCGAACACCACATCGAGTGTGATTTTTCCGGTGCAGCAAACTTCCCCGCTAGGGATTATTCCCCGAAGGTTGTGCTGCTTCGCTCAATACGGTTCCGATCGATTTCCATTTTTCGCAGAGTTTCCTCATAAATGAGGTTTAGTCCGCTGCCGCCATCCATGAGGACTTTTGTCAGTCGAAAGCCGTCCACTATGGCACTAAGCACCAGTGCAGCTGGCGTTCTGGATGTTCGGAATTTAGGCTCGTCGCTGGCGTTGAAGGTAATAGCTGTGCCGCTCCATGGATTTGCTGTTGCTACTTGGTAGACTTCGGCGAGTCCGCGGATTGTTCGCTTTCGCATATTGTTTGATGCGAAGGTCTCGAAGACTGTTGATACCGTACTGGTATTGTTGGAGTGGTTTCCCGGGGCTAGAAGCTCCTCGCCACTTTTGGCCATCTGCCGTAATATCCAACATGCTCGAAGGCTATGTGTTGGGACGGCTCCCTCTGTACTATGAAGCTTACAGGGTCCATTGAGCCATCCCTCCAGTACGGTTCCGTGCCCCTTATTGGGTTTTTGCTTTTTCTTTTTTGCATCTGGGGCCCGCGTGTGAGGCACCCTTTTATTGCGGACTGGGGTTGGGTCCGGATTATCCCAAAATTGGTTTTCGGTTTTCCGGAAACTCTCCATCGCACAGTACTTTCGTACTATGGACGCCAGATCGGTGAAACGTGTAATCTTGCGACGATCGATGGTGTTCAATATTCCCTTGTCCGTGCAATTATTGCAGAAAAAGATTGCGTTTTCCTCTCGGCAGTCCTTTATCCTGTCCATAACCAGGAGGAATCTGGCCCAGTAGTGATGTACTGTTTCAGCGGGCTCTTGCCGTATTAGAGATAGATCGCATATGTCTGGGCAGGTGGGTGGACTAAAGTCCGGAGCCCTGCCCATCTTGGGGCTCAAAGGCCGAGGAGTTTCCGAATTTGGAAGCTTGGGTTGCTGGACATGATCCGGCGAGTCCGGAGCGATGCATGGTTTTAAGTTCAATGCTCAATCGAAGTCCGTCCCTCCGCGGAAATCCAGCATGGAGGGTTCGGGGATCCGGACATCAATAGTTTTCAATACGGGCGAAGAGTTGCCGTATTGTTCCTCTACCACTGCGACGTGGTGGGTGGCCTGGGGAGAGTTAATCTCTCTCAGATCGGTTTTAAGCCCAATCTGGTTGTAGTCCGTAGCGACTCCCATGGCAGCGATGCAATCCAAGAGCTCGTTAACAGACAAGAGCTCTATTGGATCCAACTGTTCGGCAGCTTTCGAGCTAACGCGAAGGTTGCTTCTGATGACTTGAGAAGCCATTGTCGAAGCGGCGGCCGGATAGGCGGTCATAAGAAAACCACCTAGCCGGATAGTTTGGCCGGTGGCCAAGGCCTCTTCGGCGAAAACACCGTCTTTGAAGACGGGTGGAGGCATCCGCCCTATCGGTGACGACACAGAGGAACTCTCAGTGAAAGCACCAATGTTGGTGTCAAAACCGGCGGATCTCGGGTAGGGGGTCCCGAACTGTGCGTCTAGGCGGATGGTAACAGGAGCCGAGGGACACGATGTTTTACCCAGGTTCGGGCCCTCTCGATGGAGGTAAAACCCTACGTCCTGCTTGATTAATATTGATGATATAGGTAGTACATGAGTGGATCTACCACGAGATCAAGGAGGCTAAACCCTAAAGCTAGCCTATGGTATGATTATTGTAATGTATGTTGTGTCCTACGGACTAAAGCCCTCCAGTTTATATAGACACCGGAGGAGGCTAGGGTTACACAGAGTCGGTTACAATGGTAGGAGATCTACATATCCATATTGCCTTCCACACCAAGGAAAGTCCCATCCGGACACGGGACGGAGTCTTCAATCTTGTATCTTCGTAGTCTTGGAGTCCGGCGGATGATGATAGTCCGGCTGTCCGGACACCCCCTAGTCCAGGACTCCCTCAGTCGCTAAAAGGCCAAAACTCAGGTCCGACTACAAATGGCACAACTGATTTATGGGACGTCAACAGGCTGAAAGACACACCGGGCCAGAAATTGGCCCAACACTAAAATGGGTCGCTAAAAGGCCAAAACTCAGGTCCGTCTACAAATGGCCCAACTGATTTATGGGCCATCAACAGGCTGAAAGACACATCGGGCCAGAAATTAGCGCAACACTTAAATGGGTCGCTAAAAGGCTGAAAGATGTACATCCTGAAAATTGGCCCATCCCTTGAATGGGCCGTTAACAGGTTGAAATCTCGTCGGGCCTATATTGAGCCCAAATATACAGCGGGATGTTAACAAGCTCGAACTAACGATGGGTTGCAGTGGTGTCAAATCTTTAATGGGCCGAATTGGCACATCTCATATGGGTTGTGGGCTTAAATGGACCTGACACAAGTAGGCCTTATATGGGCCGGCCTGCTAATTTTTACTATGCCAGCCTTTTTCACCAGAATGGGCCAGTTGGGCCGTGCCACATCTCGACCTATCATAGGCACCTCCTGTCCAACGAGTGGATGATATCTATCCCAACGGTGAGGCAACACGTGTTTCCTCCGGCCAATGATGATTTTACACATGGAAAATCCCCACTGGTCCGGGCTGTTAACGGGTTATCGGATCCAAAACCGAACCCGATAGCTTAACGGTGTTCCGTTACGGTGGATGCCACGTGTCGGACACCCTTGACGAAAGAACTTCTGTGACGCGCGATTTATCGTCATGGAAGTGGACACTTCCATGATGATAATTGTAATGTCATGGAGCACTTCTACGACAGCACAGGTATGACTATCTTGATTCTGTCATAAAATCGTCATGGATGTACATGCATGATAGAAAACGTGACCTACTGTGACAAACACGTATGATCATGGAAGTGTATTTTTTTGTAGTGATGCCATCAATCGCACACACCTTTGACCTGGCTAACCGTTTCTGTTCTATTGCCTAATCGCAAACAGTTAATCCTTCTGAAGCATATGCCCTCAATCGCACACACCTTTATCTAGCAATCTGTTTCTGTTGTGCCGCCACATCACAAACAGTTAATCCGAGTGAACCGTATGCTGTGTATCGCACACGCCTTCATCTGGCTGCCCATTTCTTTTGTTCCTCCTCATCGCAAATATTTCACTGAACTGAACCATATGTTGTGCATCGCACACGCAACTAATATCTGAACCGTGTTTGATGCATCCGTCATTGCAAACGTTTTGGACATTTTTTACGGTTCTCTGACACCACCGTTTGCGATTATTGCATTGCACACAGTTTCTCGAAGGGTCTCTGATTGTAGTGTCGCATTAGCAGCATCCTATAGTAGTGGATGGAAATCATGGAGGAATGAGAGGTACACATTCTTGCGCAACAACAACTGGTCAATGTTTTCAGATATAGTGTAGCAAAGAACGAAGAACTTGCTCACATGCTTATGGGTGTCATCTGTGTTGAGGTTGTATATTGTGAGGTTATAGATTGTTAAGTTTTGTTCATTTATTTGCACTGGCATCAATCTTTGTGTGGGGACCCCGACTCATAAGTCGAGATCACCGAATGCACGTGTACAGTGATCCTAGAGATCAATGCTCACTGAACACACAAAAGCTGAATAACAAGAGTCTTACATCCATACATACCGTCTTACACAAATTATGACCATTATGTTCAAGTCTTACATTGATAAAGCCTTAAGAGCTGAACATCACATGAAACACAAGCAGCGGAAATCTTCGTCGATAAGTAGAACCCATGCCATCTGCCTTAACCCTACAGGGCATTACGACCGGAAGCGTCCTAGTTCGCATGTTCGTCTCCAAAGAACTCTTCTTGAACTCCGGTTCTTCCATGCAGTCAATTAAATAACCGTGGCAAGCCAATGAGTACTTTGAATGTACTACTTAAGCAACCCATGTTTTGGTCCAAGATGTAACAATACATGATATAGGTAAATTTTTGCAGAAAGCTAGTTTTGAGTGCAATGACATGTTCAACAACTTGTAAGACATGCATCAAGAGAATTCAAGTAACCATGAGGATAGGTTATAGGTATCAACATAAATAGAGTGGGCACCAACCCATCTCAATCACGTCAAGTCCTTTGACTTGACCCAAGTAGTAATCCGAACACACACACTAGTTTGTAAACTCTGGACATAGTTTAAGCAGCACCGCCCAACTGTCCTTGACCGTGGACACGGCTATTCGAATAGTTTTACACTCTGCAGAGGTTGCACACTTTACCCACAAGATCCGGGGAACTTCCGTGTCATCCACGACCCGCGATACCTCAAGTACCTGGGGTAAGCACCCGATCACTACCTTTCCCTAGATGACACTAACAAGGAGTCCACTCGTTGCTCCGTATCCTCACGATGTACATCATACGAGACTCACTCGAGATCGTAACATCCGAGAGGGGACACAACGGTGTATCCGGTGCCCTGTGAAAACAGTCATGGCCGCCCTACCTGGCATGACCCCGTCCCGAGAGAGCGCACCAACAACTCTCCCGTCACTAGTAATGCGGGCTCCAAGCTAGTATTGGTCTAGGTAATCAATAATGCCCTTTCCCATATAAGGGTACAGTGGTTGCGCATGTAAGGTTGGGACAGTCGACAAATCTTAAATCTAATCCGTTTTCGAAAACAACACACACACTTGCCTTGGTACACCACTTCGTCATCAAGTGGTTACCCATCTCATCATCTCCCTCGGGCATAAGTGGCACCCGACGGGGTTTTCGAAAAGTCTTTTGAAAATACTTTGTCTCCTTCACCATGCATATTCCCGTCCCTTTTTGCGTAGCACTACTTTAGCATCCTATCTAATCCCACCGTCATAACCCTCATAAGAAGGTAGGGTCATGCATAATGCAAGTATCAACGAGGAAGTATGGTGGCAAACAATCAAAGTGGATACCACCTCATCATGATTCCGTTGCAACAACAATATAGTGCTATATGACATGCATAAAAAGGGTTTCATAGACATGGTCAAAGGGATGCTTGCCTTGGTCTTCAAGTTCTTCAAATCCTTCTCCTTCTTCTTCTTCAGCAACTTCGTCTAGTACGGGATCTAATCGTCGCAAGAAAATAACGAGAAAATAAGGCAACAGTAAAACAGAAAAACCAAAGTGCTCAGAAAAATGTCAACTTATTTTTGTTAAATACTAGGATGAAAACTAAGAAGGGGAAAATTCCTAGTTTTGGATTTGGGGTAGCAGAATAGAAGAAATGGATTTACAAAGGTATATTTAAATGCTTAAAATCATATTTAAATATTTATAGTGAAGAAAAGTTTGTTGGATTTGAATGAAAGTTGCACCATTAAATAGGTTGCAATATTTTAGGAATTTGGGAGTTGGAATTAATTTATTTGGACAAATATTCAACTCAGTGGAATTTTTGGAAAATTCATAGAAAAAGAAAAGGAAAAATGGCACTGTGCCACTGGGCCAGAAAGGCCTCAGTGCAGCAGGCCCAGAAGGAACTCAGCCCGCGCGAGGCTGCCACGTCGAAGGCGTAAATGCAAAATACGCCTTCAGCCGACGGGCGAACTGGTACGCGCGCGCGTGTGTTTTAAACCTGACGGGTGGGACCCACAGGTCAGGACGTGAGGCTGATGGACGGGCTCCATGGCCGTCGTCGTCAACCCCGGGTCAGAGAGGGCGGCGAGCTCACCGGCGTCGCTGTGGTCGACGGCGAGGCGATCCAAGGGCACCAGCGTGCTCACAGCGGAGTCACCGTTCGGGTGGAGGTGGAGTTGGTCGCCGGGATGCAGGGGTTCACCGGCGACGAGGAAGCCTGCGGCAGAGCTTCGGGAGGAGCTTGCCCCGGTCGATTCCGGCAGCGATAGAGAGGGGAGACAGAGGGGAAATGGTCAGTGGGCTCCTGCGGTTCCAGATCGAGCGAGAGTGGGGGCGGAGAGAGCACGTACCTCTGGATCGATGGTGACCCGAGACGGCGGAGCTCCGGTCGATCCTGAGCATAGAAGCCCCTTGAGGGTGTTTGAGTGGTGTGGGCGTGTTCTTGGGGGTGTGAGGAGGAGGCGTATGCCACTGGAGCGGCTCGGGGCGGGCTTATATAAACGCGTAATGGTCCGCCGTGGACCTGTGCGCCGGCGAGCTCGTTGTCGTCGCCACGGGTCACGGGGGCCTGTTTGAGTGTGTCTGGGGTGCTCATGGGGTTGATCCAGAGTGAGCGGGTGAAGGAAGAGAGCAGGAGGAGGGCCAGGGGCACCGCGTGTGTGAGCGTGCTCACTGGTGCGCTCGGGCGGCCGGCGCGCGTGCGATCTAGGGCAAGAGGAGGGAGAAGGAGGAGGGGACTGTCGGTGTCAAAACCGGCGGATCTCGGGTAGGGGGTCCCGAACTGTGCGTCTAGGCGGATGGTAACAGGAGACAAGGGACACGATGTTTTTACCCAGGTTCGGGCCCTCTCGATGGAGGTAAAACCCAACTCCTGCTTGATTGATATTGATGATATGGGTAGTACAAGAGTGGATCTACCACGAGATCAAGGAGGCTAAACCCTAGAAGCTAGCCTATGGTATGATTGTTGTAACGGTTGTCCGTCCTACGGACTAAAACCCTCCAGTTTATATAGACACCGGAGAGGGCTAGGGTTACACAGAGTCGGTTACAATGGTAGGAGATCTACATATCCGTATTGCCAAGCTTGCCTTCCACGCGAAGGAAAGTCCCATCCGGACACGGGACGAAGTCTTCAATCTTGTATCTTCATAGTCTTGGAGTCCGGCCGATGATGATAGTCCGGCTATCTGGACGCCCCCTAGTCCAGGACTCCCTCAGTAGCCCCCGAACCAGGCTTCAATGACGATAGGCCCAGTGCGTACATAGTTTTCGGCGTTGCAAGGCGGGTTCTCCCTTAAGTTCCAAGTACCTGCCGAACAGTGTCCGGCTTCCTTATCAATGTTGCGCTTCTTGGCCTCCACGCCTAATAATGGCCATCTTCCACGCGTCGCACGAATACGAAAAGCTAGGGTATCTTTTATGTTTTATCCCCTAGCTGTGCAAATAATCTGCCTATAAGAGAGGCGAGAATCCAGATCCAAATCACACCATCTTCCTTCCGCGAGTACTCATCGGAGCGCTTCCGACCAAAAATCCATTCCATCATGGACCGTCGACGCGGCTCCTCGTCTCGCGCTCCCGGCCCTCTGCCGGAGAGATCGGGCGAGATGTTACATCCCAACAGGCGAGGTGGTGACGCTCCAAGCGGAGGGATATCTCCGTCCGGCCTTCATGGTCCTGGTTCGAGCCGGGCTGGCCACCTACCAAGGTGGGAAGCAAGCAGAGGCTACCCCAATCCCAACAAAGGGGAGCGGGTATGCTTCGCCCCTATCTGATAAGGGGGCTCGGATTTCCAATACATCCGTTCCTCCGCGGGCTCTCGGAGTTCTCGGACTCCAGCTCCATCACCTCACGCCCGCCTCTATCCTGCATATCGCGGGTTACGTAGCTCTTCTGCGAGCTATTTCGGCGTCGAGCCCCATTTTGCGCTGTGGAAGAGGTTGTTACGCCTTGTACCCGCTCTCACGAGGGGTCCATATATCAAGTGGGCGGCGCGAAATATGGCGCATCGCCGCACGGATATCCATCGGAACCCCTAAGAAGGCGTCCAAGACTGGCCTTGAATGGTTTACATAGAAGGCGCTCCGCTGCGGACCTGTTCGGATCGGCCTCCGGAGTTGATAATGCTCCTTTGAAGAACGCCTTAGTTGGCGCCCACGGAGCCCCCAAGCGGAGGAAGACAAGAGCGTCCATTATTTGATGGGCCGGATAAGGTTACTGGCCCATTCCGGGTTGACCATGATTGGAGTCATGGCAACATGCATTATGCGGGGGGTGCAGCCGCTGCAATACAGGGGCCACCCTATGTGGGATTTCAACAGGGAGGATGATGCCACCCGTCATGGCCACAAAGGGCCGGGATCAGCCAAAGACCTGGCGAAGGTCCTGTCCGGCCTGTACAAGGGGGAGAAGGAGGATTTCCTCCAGACTAACCCGTTGAATGGGTTCTCCATGAATAATCCCCGGCGTTGGGTAAGCGAACACTCTGTGTGCCCGACCCATGATTTCGAAGTTTAAGTTTCTTACATTATGTTTTCGACGCAGGAGCTGCGTCGGGTTGTGGAGGGCATGCTTAGCCCAGCTCCACAACCCGAGGATCCAGAGAGATCCCAGGATCCGGCCTCCGAAGAGGACCCGGACATAAAGGTGGAGCTAATCGACGGGGTGTTCCACCAACTCAGCATGGATAATGCTTTAGTCGCCATTACGGCTGACTATCCCGAACTATATCCGGCTTCCCAGGAGATTGTGACCGAAGTCCCGACACCATTATTTCTTCCTCGCTCATTTCTGACCACCGTACATGATGGTGCTTTGTAGGAGGCGCCTTCAAGGCGGGAAGCCGAGCCCGTAGCGGCTGACCAACAAGGGTCAGTCCGGCCCAGTAGGCAGAAGAGGAGCGCGGCGCGGATTGAGACGTCGCCGCAAAGGTATAGCTCACGGTTTGTCATTTAGAGCAACGTTCCTAGGAAGCGTTTGAGTGCTCATGACTTTTGTAGGAGAAAAAGCGCCCGCCGGACTGTGGGCGTAGAGGTTGCCAACCCGGCCTCTACCAGCCAGGCTCCAGCACCTGGTCTGGAGGGGGAGGCGAGCGCAAGGCGCGAGCCGGATACTCCTCCAACGGAGGATGCGGACAGACTGTCCGCCACCAAGTCTGAGGTGGAGAGCGCCCTAAACCACAGGCGCCACCGGACAGTTTTTCGTGACGCGTGCTTCTCCCCTGAGGCGTTGAATGCCTTTAACGCGGGGGACCCGCACCTCCGTGCTGCTCAAGATGGCTTGACCAGAGCCACGGAGCAGTATGTAAAAGACATACGGGTAAAAGAATTTAATAGTTGTATATGCCAGTAGCCCCCGACACTTAAAGTAGTTATATTAACTGATTTAAGGATCATTTGAAATGCAGGATCTTACGGAGAAGAATACCCAACTGTCTCAGGAGCTGCAAGAGTGAAAGGCCCAACTCGAGGCCGCACTTGCTGCCGCAGGAGGAAACACAGAGACCCCCCTGGTAACACATTATTTTTAAAAAGATAAGTGGTGTGCGACGTGCGCGCAAGTCTAATAATGACATTGCAGGTGCTGCCGGACAAGATCCGGACAGGCAAGAACTAGTGCGCCAGCTGAAGGCCGGTGAGAGGGTGCTGAATAAGGTGCAGCGGGAAAGGAACAAGCTCCAGGATGCCCACGCCCAGCTCGGAGAAGAGCTGAAAGGTGTTCGGGCCGAGCTGTCTGGCTCCGTTAAGGAGAATCAGCAGCTTCGTCGCGGCATCTATAGTAAGTGCTTGAGCGAACTCCTTTCAAAAGAAGAGTTCGGCGAGGAAGTCAATTGACAAAATATGTCTGTAGGTATACTCACAGGTCACCCTGCGGAGGAGATGCCCGTATCAACGGGTGATCAACTTCCCGAGCTTTTGCAGCTGCTCGAACGAGTTCGACAGGCAATGAGTGGCGTCGTCCAGGCTTTATGGCCAGCCCTCTCCCTACCCGAGGGCCTTGGGGAGCTTGCGGAGAAGCTTCAGGGAGTGCGGCAGCGCTTCCATTTATGGAAGATTTCGACCTGCCGCCAAGGTGCCAGGGAGGCCTGGGCCATGGTGAAGACGCGGTACAAGAAGGCGGATCCCAACCACATGGCCAAGGTCGGACCTGTGGGGCCCGATGGGAAGGAGATCCCTGTGAGTTTAGTATACGTCCAAGTAGAGTTGGCTGCTAAATTTTCCCAACGGGACTGTAAATTAGACAGCCTGTTAGACGGGATTGAGGATGAATACAGTCAGTAGATTTGACAATGTATTTTAAAATGACATGTAAAATGCCTTCTAGCCGGATTGTAGATCGTTTGTCTTTGCCGACCTTTTCGCTTCAACCTCGGGACCCTAGAGTTGGAGTGTCCGAATACCTTCTCGGTTAAGAAACAACCGGGCATGCATGGAGACCAGGCGTAGGGGTCATTAGTGCTTTATCGGACAAGTGCCCAACTAGTTATGTTATACTACATGGTTAGTAAGAAACATCTTCCGTGCAGAATAGTTCCGTTAAGGGTTCCTTTCCACGGGAGGCATGCCCTAAAGTGCATGTCCGGACTGCGAAAAGAGCGAGAAAAACATCCGGGGCAGATAAATAAGTAGGTAAAAATCATCTTTCAAGTCACCGACCGAATATTCCCTTAAGAACGCTAGCTTTCGGCTTCACCCGTCCGAGGTACACATCCGGTGACCCGCGATAATAATCATGAGAGGTGCTCCTTTACCTCCTAGCCGAACAATCGGGAACGTAGGGGTAAGCACAGGAGCCAGGCAACCCAGCTTGGCCGAAACTTAAGTCATATTGATGCATATAATGGTGAATAAAAGGTACATGTGGAAGTTTGACACATGTGTTGGGCATGAAGCCCTTGTAATTAAGCTTCTGGTAAAGAAGCCCCCAGGTATAATGAGTGCGGATGGCACGTCAAGTGTGTGCGAACAATGCGCAAGTAGGCCTTTAAGGGCTTTTTAGGAAAAGGGGTGAGAGAAGAAAGAGAAACAAAAGACGGCTGAAATGTAAAAATTTGGACGGGGGAAGAGGACGAACTCTTAGTCCGGCGCTAGGCATAGAATCTTCGGAGGCGAGATGCGTTCCATGGGTTCGGCTCGAGTCGGTTGTATGATGCATTTGGTAGACTGTACGCTCCGCCGGTCAAGACTTGATCGATAATGAAGGGGCCTTCCCATTTGGGCTTGAGCTTGTCCTTTTTCTTGTCCGACAGGCGTAGAACTAGTTCGCCAACGTTGTAAGTCTTGGCCCGTACTTCTCTGCTTTGATATCTTCAAGCTTGCTGCTGATAGAATGTGGAACGAGCCTTGGCGACGTCGTGTTCTTCCTCCAATGCGTCCAAGCTGTCCTGCCGATCCAGCTCGGCTTCTCTTTCTTCGTACATGCGCACTCGAGGTGAGTCATGAATGATGTCGCAGGGCAAAACTGCCTCTGCGCCGTATACCATAAAAAATGGTGTGAATCCGGTAGTACGGTTGGGCGTTGTCCACAGCCCCCAGAGTACGGAGTCGAGCTCCTCTACCCAGTGCGTGTCAGATTTCGTAAGGGACCGCACTAGTCTGGGTTTGATGCCACTCATTATTAGACCATTTGCTCGTTCCACTTGACCGTTGGTTTGAGGATGATAGACTGAAGCGTAATCGAGCTTAATGCCCATATTTTTGCACCATAATTTAACCTCGTCGGCCGTGAAGTTCGTGTCGTTATCGATGATGATGCTATGGGGGACACCATAACGGTGTACTACCCCGGATATGAAGTCTATCACTGGTCCGGACTCTGCCGTTTTAACTAGCTTGGCCTCTATCCATTTGGTGAATTTGTCCACCATGACCAATAGGTACCTTTGCTTGTGGGTTCTCCCTTTAAGGGGTCCAACCATGTTAAGCCCCTGCACCATGAACGGCCGGTAATGGGTATAGTTTTGAGGCGGTGGGTGGCATATGGCTCGATTAGCAAAGAGCCGACAACCGACGCATCTTTGGACTAAGTCCCGAGCATCTGCCGGGCCGTCGGCCAATAAAATCCTGTATGGAATGCCTTTCCTACAAGGGCCCGAGCTGCGGCGTGGTGTCCGCCTAGTCCGGCATGAATTTCAGCCAGAAGGTTTCGCCCTTCATCTTCGGAGATACACCTTTGAAGGACTCCGGTTGTGCTTTTCTTATAGAGTTCTCCCTCATGGACCTTGTAGGCTTTGGATCGCCGAACTATGCAGCGGGCCTCATTTTGGTCTTCAAGAAGTTCCTGCCAAAGCAAGTAGGCTAGGAATGGCTCTGTCCACGGGGCGGTTACTGCCATTATGTCGTGGGATGAAGGTTTTATGTCATCGGCTGAATCGCCGATTGTGTCAGATTGCTCTATGTCAGTTGGTGCGGCTGCTTCCGGTTTGTTATTTCCGGACTCTTCTTCCCATAGTACGGATGGCTTAAACAGCCGTTCCAGGAAGATGTTTGGAGGGACAGCGTCATGTTTTGCGCCGATGCGTGCCAATACGTCGGCCGCTTGGTTATTATCCCTGGCTACATGGTGGAATTCAAGTCCTTCGAACTGAGCTGACATTTTAAGGACAGCGTCACGATAGGCTGCCATTTTCGGATCCTTGGCGTCAAAGTCTCCATTTACTTGGGATATTGCGAGGTTTGAGTCCCCGCGCACCTCTAGGCGTTGAATGCCCATGGAGATTGCCATCCGGAGGCCATGTAAGAGGGCCTCGTACTCGGCTGCATTGTTGGAGTCCGTGTACATTATCTAAAGTATGTATTGGACTGTATCCCCGGTTGGGGACGTCAATACGACGCCAGCCCCCAATCCGGCCAACATTTTAGAGCCGTCGAAGTGCATAGTCCAGTTGGAGTATGTGCCGTACTCTTTAGGGAGTTCGGCTTCAGTCCATTCAGCGACAAAGTTAGCCAAAACTTGTGACTTTATAGCTCGCCAAGGTTTGTAAGTTATATCGAATGGTAAGAGCTCAATGGCCCATTTTGCAATCCTGCTCGTCGCGTCGCGGTTGTTTATAATGTCGTTAAGGGGTACTTCGGAGGCCACTGTTATCGAACACTCTTGAAATTAGTGTCGGAGCTTCCGAGATGCCATGAACACCGCATACGCTATCTTTTGATAGTGCGGGTAATGGGACTTGCAGGGGGTTAACACAGTGGATACATAGTACACTGGTTTTTGAAGAGGGAATTTATGCCCTTCTGTCTCTCGTTCGACGATGAGTACCGCGCTTACAACTTGATGTGTTGTCATGTATAACAACATTGGTTCGCCCAAGTTGGGCGCAGCCAGGACCGGATTTGTTGCCAATATGGCTTTTATTTCTTCGAGTCCGGCAGTGGCAGCATCCGTCCACTCGAAGTGTTCGGTGCGCCTAAGGAGGCGATAGAGGGGCAATGCCTTTTCTCCTAGGCGGGAGATAAAGCGGCTTAGAGCCTCCACGCATCCAGTCAATTTTTGTATTTGTTTGAGGTCCTTTGGGATATCCAGCTGTAACAGAGCTCGGATCTTGGCTGGGTTCGCTTCGATTCCTTTGCCGGATACAATGAAACCCAGGAGCTTTCCGGCTGGTACGCCGAAAATGCATTTTTCCGGATTCAGCTTGATGTCATATGCTCTGAGGTTGTCGAATGTGAGCCTCAAGTCGTCTACTAGAGTTGCGACGTGTTTGGTTTTGACGACTACGTCGTCTACGTATGCCTCTATTGTTTTGCCGATCTGGGTGGCCAGACATGTTTGAATCATGCGCTCATATGTTGCGCCGGCATTTTTAAGTCCGAAGGGCATCGTGTTGAAGCAGAATGGTCCATATGGAGTGATGAATGCCGTTGCGGCTTGGTCCGCTTCTGCCATCTTGATTTGATGGAAGCCGGAGTATGCGTCAAGGAAGCACAATGAATCGTGTCCTGCGGTAGCGTCGATTATATGGTCGATGTGGGGGAGGGGGAAGGGATCCTTTGGGCAGGCCTTGTTGAGGTCTTTAAAATCGACACATAGGCGCTAGGATTTGTCCTTCTTTTGTACCATTACTAGGTTTGCTAGCCAATCCGGATGTTTGATGTCTCTGATGAATCCGGCTTCCAATAGTTTGGCTAGCTCTTCTCCCATTGCCTGTCTTTTGGGTTCGGAAAATCGTCGAAGAGCCTGTTTGACTGGCTTGAATCCTTTTAGGATGTTTAGGCTGTGTTCTGCCAATCTGCGTGGGATTCCGGGCATATCCGAAGGGTGCCAGGCGAAAATGTCCCAATTTTCCCGAAGGAATTCTCGCAGTGCGGCGTCTACATCAGGGTTCAACTGTGCCCCGATGGAAGCCGTCTTTGTCGGGTCCGTTGGATGGACCTGGAATTTTACTATTTCGTCCGCTGGTTTAAAGGAGGTGGACTTGGATCTCTTATCGAGTATCACATCGTCCCTATTCACGATGAGAGCGCAGCGCGAAGAGTTCTTCGCGCTAGGCCTTCGGATAGTGCCTCCGTGGCTAATCGGCTGTCTTGTTTTCGCGCGCGAGTGCTATATCCGGATCACTAACGAGTGATTATTCCGCCGGCCTGCATTTTGAGCTTCATGTACCCGTAATGGGGTATGGCTTGAAAAATTGTGAATGCCTCTCGTCCTAATATAGAGTGATATCCGCTGTTGAACGGGGCCACTTGGAACGTGACTTCTTCGGATCTGTAATTGTCCGGCGGGCCGAACACGACATCGAGTGTGATTTTTCAGGTGCAGCGCGCTTCCCGGCTAGGGATTATTCCTTTGAAGGTTGTGCTGCTTCGCTCAATGCGGCTCCAGTCTATTTCCATTTTTTGAAGAGTTTCCTCATAGATGAGGTTTAATCCGCTGCCGCCATCCATGAGGACCTTGGTAAGTCGAAAGCCGTCCACTATTGGACTAAGTACCAGTGCGGCTGGTGCTCGGGCTGTTCGGAATTTAGGTTCGTCGCTGGCGTTGAAGGTGATGGCTGTGTCACTCCATGGATCTTGAAAGCACATTTGCTCCCTGGGTGGTTTTGGTAATTAATGACAACATACTTTGTGGTTGGACTAATGCTTTTATCAAGTATGTTTCAGGAAATTCAATCACATTGGCATGGCAAAAGGACTGAAGAGGTGGACCCCTCTAAATACTAAGGAAATTCAATCACATTGGCATGGTAAAAGGACTGAAGAGGTGGACCCCTCTAAATGCTAAGGCAAGCATTGGCAAAAGCTCAAGACTCCATTTTTGGTTTAGTGATCCAAGATCACATTGAGTCCATAGGAAAGCCAATACTATTAAAAGGGGATGAGGTTATGATGATGATCTGGTTGCTCAAGTGCTTAGTGATACATCTCCTAAACTATCAGCAACTTTCACTGCCATATACACTCATAAGTAATCTCGGTCCCACCGATTTTCCAAACTCAGTCACACCGAGATGAACCACCTCACCATAAAGCCAAACCCTAGAAAACTCGGATTTTCCGATTCGAACTCGGTCTCACGAAACTTGAGTTGCCAAGCTTCAGAACCTTCATCATCATATCGGTGTCACCGAGATGATAAAGTCGGTCCCACGAAATTGGCAAGCTCTTGTCATTACACGAACCGGACTAACCGAGATTGTATTTTCGGTCCCACGAAAATCCCAACGCTCACATTATTTGAACTTTCGGTCTCACCGAGTTGTCAACTTTGGTCCCACCGAGATTGGTCAAATGTGTGTAACGGTTGGATTTTGTGTGGAGGCTATAAATACCCTCCACCCCCTCTTCATTCGTGGAGAGAGCCATCGAAAGAACTACCACTCCTACCTTACATTTACGAGAAGAGAACTACCTACCCTTGTGTTGAGATCAAGTTGCTCCACTCCCACCATATGAAGCTTGATCTCTAGCCTTCCCAAGTTGCTTTCCACTCAATCCTTTCTTCCACCACAGCCAAATCAGTGAGGAGAGTTGAGTGTTGGGGAGATTATCATTTGAAGCACAAGAGCAAGGAGTTCATCATCATCAACAACATCTATTACCTTTTGGAGGTGGTGCCTCCTAGATTGCTTAGGTGTCGCTTGGGAGCCTCCGTTGAGATGTGGAGTTGAACCAAGAAGTTTGTAAGGGCAAGGAGATCGCCTACTTCGTGAAGATCTACCCCGAGTAAGGCTAGCCCTCCGTGGGCGTGGCCATGATGGAATAGACAAGGTTGCTTCTTCGTGGACCCTTCGTGGGTGGAGCCCTCCGTGGACTCTCGCAGCCGTTACCCTCCGTGGGTTGAAGTCTCCATCAACGTGGAAGTACGATAGCACCACCTATCGGAACCACGAGAAAAATCACCGCGTCTCCAAATTGCATTTGATCTTCTCCACTTCTCTTTACTACTTGTGCAATTTACTTTCCGCTGCCCATACTCTAGAATTGCATGTGTAGTGTGCTACTTGACATGTGTGTGTTTTGCAAAATCTGCCAAAATCTGTCCTTGATAAAAGACTGAATTTTTATCTTGTCGAGTAGTCTAATCACCCCCCCCTCTAGACACTCTCACCTTCTTCGATCCTACAATTGGTCTTATGAGAGGTCTTGATGAAATTCTATACAAGACTATTGAATTTGATATGATGCGCCCCAATGATCCCAACTTTGATAAATGCTTCTTTGAGCTTCGTGATCTTATGAAAAAGAAGGGTGATCCTGGTCTTATCAATGTTCTAATTAGAAATGCTCTTGTATTGCATTCCTATGATTATTGTCACATTGACAAAACTAATGCAAGTAGTTGTCAAATTGACCTAGGTGTTGATGATGAACTATCTATGGGTCAATATGATGATGAGCATGAGCATGATGATGATTACTCCGATTCGGACACCGAGCTAGACAAGATCATGAAGAGTATCAATCTTATGGCAAATCTGAGAGACTACATATCCGGCGGAAAAGAGTGGATTCTTGATAGTGGATGCACCGACCACATGACCGGAGATGAAGACATGTTTCGAGAGCTTCCAAAGAACGATGGTCCACGCAAGTATGTGACTTTTGGAGACAACTCCAAGGGTAAGGTACTTGGCCTTGGTAAGGTGGCCATATCTCATGATAGCTCTATTCAAAATGTCATGCTTGTGGAATCGCTTGGATACAATTTACTTTCCATGTCTAGATTAGCTGACTTTGGATTCAATGTGCTATTCACCAAAGTAGATTGCCAAGTCTTTCGTCGTGACAATCATAACATGGCATTTACCGGTATCCGTAGAGGTGATCTATATATTGTTGATTTCACTAAGAAAGCCCAACCTAGAGCTTGTTTCATTGCTAAATCCGCTAAAGGTTGGTTATGGCATAGAAGGCTTGGACATGTTGGTATGCGTAATTTAGACAAGCTAATCAAAGGTGATCACATTCTTGGTGTTAAAGATGTTTTCTTTGACAAAGATAGACTTTGTAGTGCTTGTCAGGCAGGAAAACAAGTAGGTGGAAGTCATCCCGTGAAGAACATCATGACCACAAGGAGACCGCTCGAGCTTCTTCATATGGATCTCTTCGGTCCCAATGCTTACAAAAGCCTTGGTGGTAACTCCTTTGGTCTAGTTATAGTTGATGATTATTCCAGATTTACGTGGGTATTTTTCCTTGATGACAAATCGCAGGTTCAGAGGATCTTCAAAACCTTTGCGTAAAAGCCCAAAATCAATTTGAGGTGAAGATCAAGAAAGTTCGGAGGACAATGGAGCGGAGTTCAAGAACGCCCATGTAGACTCTTTTCTCGATGAGGAAGGATTCTACATGAGTTCTCGACTTACGTACACTCCTCAACAAAATGGAGTTGTTGAGAGGAAGAACCGAACGCTCATAGAGATGGCGAGAACGATGCTTGATGAATACAAGACACGAAGCATTTTTGGGGGAAGCGGTCGAGACAGCTTGTCATGCTATCAACAGGCTTTATCTTCATAAGCTCCTCGGCAAGACATCATCGAGCTCCTCACCGGTAATAAACCCCAAGTGGGATACTTTCGTGTCTTTGGTTGAAATGCTATATCCTTGATAAGCATCGTCGGTCTAAATTTGCTCCTAAAACTCATGAAGGCTTTTTCTTGGTTATGGATCAAACTCCCACACCTACCGTGTCTACAATAATTTCACCCAAAGGTTGAAGAGACGGTAGACGTGAAGTTTGATGAATCTAATGGCTCGCAAGTAGAGCAAATGCCTATTGATGTAGGAGACAAGGACCCATCGAAGCCATCCAAGATTTATCTATTGGAAAGATCCGTCCCATGGAAGTGAAGGAGAGTACCTCATCTACATATGTGGAGCCTCCTACCTCACGGCAAGATGAACCTCAAGGCAACATGGAGGCCTCCACAAGTGGAACTCACCAAGATGAGGAAGTGCAACAAGAAGATCCACCACAACCTCCTTCTCCACCGCCTCAAGACAACACCAACAACAATGAAGAAGAAGAAGAGGAAGATGAAGATGATGAGGAAGCTCAGCCACAACCTCAACAAAAGCTATCCCGAGTCCGAGAAAGAGTCAAGAAAAATCATCCCGTGGAACAAATGATGAACGACATCGACTCCGGGAGAATTACTCGCTCTAAAACTCGCTTAGCTAACTTTTGTGAGCATTACTCATTTATCTCTAGTATTGAACCTATGAAGGTAGAAGAAGCACTTGAAGACCCGGATTGGGTGAACGCTATGCACGAAGAGCTACACAACTTCGAGAGGAACAATGTATGGACTTTGGTAGAGAAGCCCAAGGATGATCAAAACGTCATTGGAACCAAATGGGTGTTTCGGAACAAGCAAGATGAAGATGGACAAGTCATCCGCAACAAGGCTCGTCTTGTAGCTCAAGGTTACACACAAGTCAAAGGTATGGACTATGGTGAGACCTATGCCCCCGTTGCTAGACTTGAGTCCATTCGCATTCTTCTTGCTTATGCCAATCACCATGATATTACTCTCTATCAAATGGATATCAAAAGTGCTTTCCTAAATGGTGAAATAGAGGAGGAAGTATTTGTGAAACAACCTCCCAGATTTGTGAATCCCAAAAAGCCTAATCATGTTTACAAGTTGCACAAAGCTCTTTATGGTCTTAAACAAGCTCCTAGAGCTTGGTACAAATGCTTGACTAGCTTTCTTCTTGAAAAAGGCTTTGAGATTGGAAAAATAGACTCAACGCTGTTCACGAAAAGGGTTGATGGTGAACTATTTGTGTGCCAAATATATGTTGATGATATTATCTTTGGTTCAACTAACACTCATTTTAGCGAGAAGTTTGGGAAGCTCATGTCGGAGAAGTATGAGATGTCCATGATGAGTGAACTCAAATTCTTCCTTGGGTTGCAAATCAAGCAATCTAAGGAGGGTACCTTTGTCTCACAAACAAAGTACACCAAGGATCTCTTCAAGAAGTTCAACATGCAAGAAAGCAAGGTATGAGAACCCCATGCCTACAAGTGGACATAATGACTTGACAAAAGATGGAGAACCCGTTGATCAAAAGGTTTACCGATCTATGATTGGTTCTCTACTATATCTTTGTGCTTCTCGTCCTGACATAATGTTGAGTGTATGCATGTGTGCTCGATATCAAGCAGCCCCTAAAGAATGTCATCTTAAAGCTGTTAAAAGGATTGTGAGATATTTGATACACACACCAAGCTTTGGCATTTGGTATCCTAAGAGGGCCTCTTTCGACCTTGTTGGCTATTCCGACTCGGACTATGCCGGTGACAGGGTTGATAGAAAGTCAACTTCGGGTACGTGTCAATTCCTTGGTCGATCCCTTGTATCTTGGTCCTCCAAGAAACAAAATTTGGTATCATTATCCACTGCCGAAGCGGAATATATTGCTGCTGGTTCGTGTTGTGCTCAATTGCTATGGATGACACAAACGCTTAAGGATTATGGGATACATGTGAGACATGTTCCCTTGCTTTGTGACAATGAGAGTGCGATTAAAATTGGACACAATCCAGTGCAACACTCTCAAACGAAACATATTGAAGTTCATCACCATTTCATTCGTGATCACATTGCCAAAGGTGACATCAGTCTTAAGCATGTTCGTACTGACAAACAACTCGCAGATATCTTTACAAAACCTCTTGATGAGAAGGTGTTTTGTCGCTTAAGGAGTGAGTTGAACATCATTGATGCTTCAAACTTGGAGTGAAAACTCCATTGATGCATGCAAGGCATGAGCCTACTTGACTAATCCTTGATATTTCTCTTATGATAATGATCATATGTCTTGGACACATTTGCCCCCTTGTATTGCATCTAACTCCTTGCAGGTACTTGGATGATCTACATTCCACAAGATTATCACACACTCAAATCATGAGTAATCTTGTCATTGACCAAGTATCTAGCCCTTTGGGATGTTGAGTTCAAGGAACAAAATTCCACATATCCTTTTTGACATTTTATACATCTAGTATTTCACTCTTGTCATCTTGGATATCCTTGAGTATTTCCTTGCTTGCCTAACCCATGTAGGAAGATGAACTACACAAGTAGAAATGGCGCTCCAACTTCACATTCAATGAGCACCTACATCAAGTTCACCTACATGAGCAAAGCATCAACAAGCCCAAGGTATGTTCTTCACATCTTTAAAGGAGCTTTGCTCAAAGTCATGAGTACAAGCAGCTTCATAAGATGTGAACACATCAATGCTTAATCGAAAAATGGCAACCCCATTTTGAGCTTAAACGATGAGTATGACCTATGATCAAATGTTCTCATTTGACTCCTAAGTCAATATACTCAAACATAGGTGACTTTGTCGCCGACCCTTATCTAGATGAAGTACATATGTTTTGGAGTCTTTCTATTTTCTCTTATGTTCTCTCATTGAGTTTTATTTTCAAAAAAAACCTTCATCTAGGAATCTTTTTCATTTCTATTCTTCTGTTTTTGTGAATATCCTTTTGGCTCTGATCAATTCCTTGAAAATCATTCACCAATTCATTGCAAATTCTTTGAAACATTCCTCGCAAAGTGAGCTGAATTATTTCAGATTTCCTTAGAATTAAACTCAAGTCACCGATTTAAATATTTCGGTCTAACCGAAAAGGATCTACCCTAAGTCCCTGACTTTCGGACCCACCGATCCATCTTAATTCAGTGTCACCGATTTATTTCTTTCAGGATATCATCTTCTGCAGCTCCACTCAATGATTCTCTATGCATGTTCCGTTTTGCCCTGTTGTGATTCTTAAGGATCCCACTTCTTTCTTTCCATCTTCCCTGACCTTCCTAGCTTGCTGTCCTTTTCGGCACTTGATGTCAAAGGGGGAGAAGACTTAGGGGGAGAAGAGAAGATTTAGGGGGAGAAGAAGAGCAATCTTACCTTAAGGGGGAGAGAATCACATCAAAGCTTCAATGTTTTTCCTTATAAGAAAATTTCATTTGGCATCATTCTTTTGATTTTGCTCTTTCCATCAAACCCCTTTGATCTGAGAAAACTCAAAGGGAGAGGAATCTTCACAATTGATATCTTATGGGAAGCAAAATCTCTCAGAGTTCATTGAAAATCTTTTAGTTTCGGAGACATGTTTGCTGATTCAAGCTTGTGCTCAATATGAGACACTCTTTATACATGTCATCCCTGGCTTGGTACTCTTGAAGTTCTTGCAGTTGGTTGAAGAAATACTCTTGTGTTATCTAACCTTGTTTTCCCAAGTTTATCTCTTCAGGTACAATGCCAAGGAACCTCAAGGTAAGTATATGCACCTTGCAGAATGTGCATGATGGTGACTTGCTTGTGAATACTTGTTTGCAAGAAATCACCATGCACATATGCATTATCACTCACTTCTTTTGATCTGCTCTGATGCATATAGCCAAGCTGCATGTAGCACATCTTGCTTTTCTCTCTTGTGTGCTTGTGGTAGTCCAGAACCATAATTTATGAAAATCTTGCACACTTGTAGGGGAGCCTGTGAACTACATGTTTGTCAAAGCTTTGATAATTCTGCTTTTCTTTCAATAAGCTTTGATGTCTTGTTTTGTGTGTTGCCATCAATTACCAAAAGGGGAGATTGAAAGCACATTTGCTCCTGGGTGGTTTTGGTAATTAATGACAACATACTTTGTGGTTGGACTAATGCTTTTATCAAGTATGTTTCAGGAAATTCAATCACATTGGCATGGCAAAAGGACTGAAGAGGTGGACCCCTCTAAATACTAAGGAAATTCAACACATTGGCATGGCAAAAGGACTGAAGAGGTGGACCCCTCTAAATGCTAAGGCAAGCATTGGCAAAAGCTGAAGACTCCATTTTTGGTTTAGTGATCCAAGATCACATTGAGTCCATAGGAAAGCCAATACTATTAAAAGGGATGAGGTTATGATGATGATCTGGTTGCTCAAGTGCTTAGTGATACATCTCCTAAACTATCAAGAACTTTCACCGCCATATACACTCATAAGTAATCTCGGTCTCACCGATTTTCCAAACTCAGTCACACCGAGATGAACCACCTCACCATAAAGCCAAACCCTAGAAAACTCGGATTTTCCGATTCGAACTCGGTCTCACGAAACTTGAGTTGCCAAGCTTCAGAATCCTTCACATCATATCGGTGTCACCGAGATGATAAAGTCGGTCCCACCGAAATTGGCAAGCTCTTGTCATTGCACGAATCGGACTAACCGAGATTGTATTTTCGGTCCCACGAAAATCCCAACATTCACATTATTTGAACTTTCGGTCTCACCGAAGTTGTCAACTTCGGTCCCACCGAGATTGGTCAAATGTGTGTAATGGTTGGATTTTTGTGGAGGCTATAAATACCCTCCACCCCTCTTCATTCGTGGAGAGAGCCATCGAAAGAACTACCACTCCTACCTTACATTTCTGAGAAGAGAACTACCTACCCTTGTGTTGAGATCAAGTTGCTCCACTCCCACCATATGAAGCTTGATCTCTAGCCTTCCCAAGTTGCTTTCCACTCAATCCTTTCTTCCACCACAGCCAAATCAATGAGGAGAGTTGAGTGTTGGGGAGATTATCATTTGAAGCACAAGAGCAAGGAGTTCATCATCAACAACAACATCTATTACCTTATGGAGGGTGGTGCCTCCTAGATTGGTTAGGTGTCACTTGGCAGCCTCCGTTGAGATGTGGAGTTGAACCAAGAAGTTTGTAAGGGAAAGGAGATCGCCTACTTCGTGAAGATCTACCCCGAGTAAGGCTAGCCCTCCGTGGGCGTAGGCCATGATGGAATAGACAAGGTTGCTTCTTCGTGGACCCTTCATGGGTGGAGCCCTCCGTGGACTCTCGCAGTCGTTACCCTCCGTGGGTTGAAGTCTCCATCAATGTGGAAGTACGATAGCACCACCTTTCGGAACCACGAGAAAAATCACCGCGTCTCCAAATTGCGTTTGATCTTCTCCACTTCTCTTTACTACTTGTGCAATTTACTTTCCGCTGCCCATACTCTAGAATTGCATGTGTAGTGTGCTACTTGACATGTGTGTGTTATGCAAAATCTGCCAAAGTCTGTCCTTGATAAAAGACTGAATTTTTATCTTGTCGAGTAGTCTAATCACCCCCCCTCTAGACACTCTCACCTTCTTCGATCCTACAGATCTACCACGAGATCAAGGAGGCTAAACCCTAGTTGCTAGCCTATGGTATGATTGTTGTAATGGTTGTCTGTCCTACGGACTAAAACCCTCCGGTTTATATAGACACCGGAGAGGGCTAGTGTCGGTGTCAAAACCGGCGGATCTCGGGTAGGGGGTCCCGAACTGTGCGTCTAGGCGGATGGTAACAGGAGACGAGGGACACGATGTTTTTACCCAGGTTCGGGCCCTCTCGATGGAGGTAAAACCCTACGTCCTGCTTGATTAATATTGATGATATGGGTATTACAAGAGTGGATCTACCACGAGATCAAGGAGGCTAAACCCTAGAAGCTAGCCTATGGTATGATTGTTGTAATGTATGTTCGTCCTACGGACTAAAAACCCTCCGGTTTATATAGACACCGGAGAGGGCTAGGGTTACACAGAGTCGGTTACAATGGTAGGAGATCTACATATCCGTATCGCCAAGCTTGCCTTCCACGCCAAGGAAAGTCCCATCCGGACACGGGACAGAGTCTTTAATCTTGTATCTTCGTAGTCTTGGAGTCCGACGGATAATGATAGTCCAGCTGTCCGGACACCCCCTAGTCCAGGACTCCCTTAGTAGCCCCCGAACCAGGCTTCAATGACGATAAGTCTAGCGCGTTTATAGTCTTCGGCGTTGCAAGGCGGGTTCTCCCTTTAAATTCCATGTACCTGCCGAATAGTGTCCGGTTCCATCTTGAATACTGCGTTCCTCGGCTTCTACGCCAAATAATGGCTCTCTTCCACGCGTCGCACGAATGCGAAAAGCCAGGGTGTCTTTTACATTCCACCCCCTAGTCGTGCGAGTCGTCCGCCTATAAAAGAGGCAAGAATCCAGATCCAAACCGCACCATCTTCCTCCCGCGAATATCACATCGAAGCGCCTTTGACCTAAAAAATCCATTCCACCATGGATCGTCGACACGGCTCTTCTTCACGCGCACCCAGCCCACCGCCGGGGAATTGGAGGAGGTGCTCTGTTTCGCACAACGAGCTAGTAAAGCTCCAAACGGGGGGGTTTCTCCCTCCGGCCTTCATGGTCCCAGTCCGGGCCGGACTGGTTACTTATCAAGGTGGGAGGCAGGCGGAGGATACTCCAAGCCCCAATAAGGGGGAGCGAGTATGCTTCATCCCCTATCTGATAAGGGGACTCGGATTCCCAATACATCCGTTCCTCCGTGGGCTCACAGTTCTACGGACTCCAGCTCCACCACCCACGCCCGCCTCATCACGCATATCGCGGGCTCGTAGCTCTTTGTGAGCTATTCCTGGGCATCGAGCCCCATTTCGCATTGTGGAAGAGGCTGTTTTGCCTTGTACCCCGTTCTCACGAGGGGTCCATATATCAAGTGGGCGGCGCCGAGCTATGGCGCATCGCCGGGACCGGATACCCATCCGGTACTCCCTAGAAGGCGTCCGAAGACTGGCCCTCAGAGTGGTTTTACATAGGAGACGCTCCGCTACCAGACCCAGTCCGGATTGGCCTCCTGGAGTTTAGTGCTGCTCCCTTGAAGAAACGCCTCAGCTGGCGCCCGCGGAGCCCCCGATTGGAGGAAGACAAGAGCGTCCATTACTTGATGGGCCGAATAAGATTACTGGCCCATTCTGGCTTGACCATGATCGGAGTTATGGCGACATGCATCAAGCGGGGGGTGCAGCCATTGCAATACAGAGGCCACCCTATGTGGGATTTCAACGGGGAGGACGATGCCACCCGGCATGGCCGCAAAGGGCCGGATTCGACCGAGGATCTGGTGGAGATCCTGTCCAGCCTGTACAAGGGGGAGAAGGAGGACTTCCTTCGGCCAAACCCTTTGAATGGGTTTTCCATGACCAACCCTAGGGGATGGGTAAGTTGAACACCTTGAAGGGCTCAACCCGTGCTTTCAATGTTTAAGTTTCTCACATTATGTCTTCGGCGCAGGATCTACGCCGGACTGTGGAGGACATGGTGAGTCCTGCTCCGCAACCCGAGGATCCAGAAAGATCCCTGGATCCGGCCTCCGAAGAGGACCCGGACATCGAGGTGGAGCTGATCGACGGGGTGTTTCACCAGCTTAGCATAGACAATGCTTTGGTTGCCATTACGGCGGACTACCCCGGATTAAGTCCGGCTTCCCAGGTGAACGCGACCGAAGTCAGGACACCATTATCTCTTCTCTGCCCATTTCTAACCTTCGCGAACGACGGTATTTTGCAGGAAGAGCCTTTACGGCAGGAAGCCGAGCCCGCGGCGGCTGACCAACAAAGGTCAGTCCGGACCAGCAGGCGGAAAAGGAGCGCGGTGCGGGCGGAGTCGTCGCCGCAAAGGTATAGCTCGTATTTAAATTTTCAGAGCAATGCTCCGAGGAAACGCCAGAGTGCTCATGATCTTTGTAGGAGAAAAAGCGCTCGCCGGACTGTGGGCGTAGAAGTTGCCGATCCGGCCTACACCGGCCATGCTCCAGCGCCCGGCCTGGAGGGGGAGGCAAACGCAAGACGCGGGCCGGGTCCTTCTCCAACGGAGGACACCGACAGACTGTCCGCCACCAAGTCTGAGGTGGAGAGCGCCATGAACCATAGGCGCCGCCGGACAGTATTTCGTGAAGCGTGCTTTTCCCCTGAGGCATTGGATGCTTTTAACGCAGGGGATGCGCATCTCCGTGCTGCTCAAGATGGTTTTACCAGAGCCACGGAGCAGTATGTGAAAGACACACGGGTAAGGGAATTTTAATGGTAGTATATACCAGTAGCCCCCGAGACTTAAAGTAGTTATGCTAACTGATTTAAGGATCATTTGAAAACGCAGGCTCTTACCGAGAAGAATGCCCAGCTGTCTCGGGAGCTGCAAGATTGCAAGGCCCAACTTGAGGCCGCACTTGTTGTCGTAGGAGGAGACGCAAAGACCCCTCCTGGTAACACATTTTTATTAATAAATATAAGTGTTGTGCGGCGTGCGCGTGAGTCTGATAATGACATTGCAGGTACCGTCGGACAAGATCCGGACATGCAAGCATTGCTGCGCCAGCTAAAGGCCGGCGAGAGTGTGCTGAATAGGGTTCAGCAGGAAAGGAACAAGCTCCAAGATGCCAACGCCAAGCTCGGAGAAGAGCTGAAAGGCGCTCGGGCCGAGCTGTCTGGCTCCGTTAAGGAGAATCAGCGGCTTCGTCGCGGCATTTATAGTAAGTGCTTGAGCAGACTCTTTTGAAAAGAAGAGTTCGGCGAGGAAGTATGTTGACGTGATGTGTCTTGTAGGTATACTCACGGGTCGTCCTGCAGAGGAGATGCCCGTATCAACGGGTGATCAACTTCCCGAACTGTTGCAGCTGCTCGAACGAGTTCGGCAGGCAATGAGCGGCGTCGTTCAAGCTTTATGGCCGGCCCTCACCCTGCCCGAGGGCCTCGGGGAGCTTGCGGAGAAGCTGCAGGGAGTGCGGCAGCGCTTCCGTTTGTGGAAGATTTCGGCTTGCCGTCAGGGTGCCAGGGAGGCTTGGGCCATGGTGAAGACGCGGTACAAGAAGGCGGATCCCAGCCATATGGCCGAAGTTGGACCGGTGGGGCCCGATGGGAAGGAGATCCCTGTGAGTTTAGTGTACAGCCAAGTAGAGTTGGCTGCTAAATTTTCCCAACGGGACTGTAAACTAGACAGCCTGTTAAATGGGATTGAGGAGGAATACAATTAGTAAGTTTGACAATGTATGTTATCCTTTAAAGTGACATGTGAAATGCCTTCTAGCCGGATTGTAGATCGTTTGTCTTTGCCGACCTTTTCGCGTCAACCTCGGGACCCTAGAGTCCGGAGTGTGTCCGAATACCTCTTTGGTTGAGAAACAACCGTGGTATGCATGGAGACCAGGCGTAGGGGTCATTAGTGCTTTACCAGACAAGTGCCCAACTAGTTATGTTATATGACATGGTTAGTAAGAAACATCTTCCAGGGAGAATAGTTTCGTTAAGGGTTCCTTTCCCTGGGAGGCATGCCCTAAAGTGCATGTCCGGACTGCGAAGAAAGCAGTAAAACATCTGGGGGCATATAGATAAATAGGTAAAAAGTCATCTTTTAAATCACCGACCGAATATTCCCTTAAGAATGCTAGCTTTCGGCTTCACCCAGTCTGAGGTACACATCCGGTGACCCGCAAGAATAATCGCAGAGGTGCTCCTTTACCTCCTAGCCAAACAATCGGGAACGTGGGGTAAGCACAGAGCCAGGCAACCCAGCTTGGCCAAAACTTAAGTCATATCGATGCATATAATGGTGAGTAAAAGGTACATGTGGAAGCTTGACACATGTGCTGGGTATGAAACCCGTATAATTGAGCTTCTGTAAAAGAAGCCCCCAGGAAAATGAGTGCGGATGGCACATCATGCGTATGCGAAGAATGCGGAAATAGGCCCGTAAGGGCTTTCAAATAAAGAGGATAAAAAGAGAAACAAAAGACAGCCGAAGTGTAAAAGTTTGGACAGGGTAAGGGGACGAACTCTTAGTCCGGCGCTAGGCATAGAATCGTCGGAGGCGGGCTGCGTTCCATGGGTTCGGCTCGAGTCGGTTATCCGACGCATTTCATAGACGGTATGCTCCGCCGGTCAGGACTTGATCGATAATGAAGGGGCCCTCCCATTTGGGCTTGAGCTTGTCCTTTTTCTTGTCCGGCAGGCGTAGAACTAGTTCACCAACGTTGTAAGTCTTGGCCCGTACTTCTCTGCTTTGATATCTTCAGGCCTGCTGCTGACCAAATGCTGAACGAGCCTTCGCGACATCTCGTTCTTCCTCCAATGTGTCCAAGTTGTCCTGCCGATCAAGCTCGGCCTCTCTTTTCTCATACATGCGCACTCGAGGTGAGTCATGAATAATGTCACAGGGCAAGACTGCCTCTGCGCCGTATACCATAAAAAATGGTGTGAATCCGGTAGTACGGTTAGGCGTTGTCCGCAGCAGCCCCAGTCGGAGTCGAGCTCCTCGACCCATTGTGTGTCGGATTTAGTAAGTGACCTCGATGTCTGGGTTTAATGCCGCTCATTATTAGACCATTTGCTCTTTCCACTTGACCGTTGGTTTGAGGGTGATAAACTGAAGCATAGTCGAGCTTGATGCCCATATTTTTGCACCAAGACTTAACCTCCTCGGCTGTGAAGTTCGTGGCGTTGTCGGTGATGATGCTGTGGGGGACTCCGTAACGGTGTACCACCCCTGATATAAAGTCTATCACTGGTCCGGACTCTGCCGTTTTGACCGGTTTGGCCTCTATCCATTTGGTGAATTTATCAACCATGACCAATAGGTACCTTTGCTTGTGGGTTCCCCCTTTAAGGGGTCCAACCATGTCAAGCCCCCAGACCGCAAACGGCTAGGTAATGGGTATCGTTTTGAGGGCGGTGGGTGGCATATGGCTCTGATTAGCGAAGAGCTGACAACCAACGCATCGCTGGACCAAGTCCTGTGCGTCTGCCCGAGCCGTCGGCCAATAAAATCATGTACGGAATGCCTTTCCTACAAGGGCCCGGGCTGCTGCGTGGTGTCCGCCTAGTCCGGCATGAATTTCAGCCAGGAGGTTTCGCCCTTCCTCTTCGGAGATACACCTCTGAAGGACTCCGGTTGTACTTTTCTTAAAAAGTTCTCCCTCATGGGCCTTGTAGGCTTTTGATCGCCGGACTATGCAGCGGGCCTCGTTTTGGTCTTCGGGAAGTTCATGCCTAAGCAAGTAGGCTAGGAAAGGTTCTTTCCACGCGGCGATTACTGCCATTATGACGTGGGCTGAAGGTGTTATGTCGTCTGCTGAATCATCGATTGATGCGGTTTTTTCCGGTTGATCGTTACCGGGCTCCTCTTACCATAGTACGGATGGCTTGAAGAGCCGCTCGGGAGATATTTGAGGACAGCATCACGTTTCGCGCCCGATCGTGCGGGACGTCGGCCGCTTGGTTATTATCTCGGCTATGTGATGGAATTCAAGTCCTTCAAACCGAGCTGACATTTTAGGACAGCGTTGCGATATGCTGCCATTTTCGGATCCTCGCATCAAAGTCTCCGCTTATTTGGGGTATTGCAAGGTTTGAATCCTGCGCACCTCTAGGCATTGAATGCCCATGGAGACCGCCATCCGGAGACCATGTAACAGGCCTCGATTCGGCTGCATTGTTGGAGTCCGTGTACATTATTTGAAGTACATATCGATCAGATCTCCGGTTGGGGACGCCAAGACGACGCCAGCCCCCATCCGCCAACATTTTAGAGCCGTCGAAATGCATAGTCCAATTGAGTATGCGCCGTACTTTTTAGGGAGTTCGGCTTCATCCATTCGGCGCACGAAGTCAGCCAAAACTTGTGACTTTATAGCTCGTCGAGGTTTGTAAGTTATGTCGAATGGTAAGAGCTCAATGGCCCATTTTGCAATCCTGCCCGCTATGCTGCGTTATTTATAATGTCATTGAGTGGTACTTGAGGCTATCATTATCGAACACTCTTGAAAGTAGTGCCGAGCTTTGAGACGCCATGAACACCGTGATATGCTATCTTCTGATAGTGCGGGTAATGGTATTTGCAGGGGGTTAACACAGTGGATACATAATACACTGGTTTTTGAAGAGGGAATTTATGCCCTTCTGTCGCTCGTTCGACGAGGACCGCGCTTACAACTTGATGTGTTGCTGCGATGTATAGCAACATTGGTTCGCCCAGAGTGGGCGCAGCCAGGACCGGATTTGTTGCCATTATGGCCTTTATTTCTTCGAGTCCGGCAGTGGCAGCATCCGTCCATTCAAAGTGTTCGGTGCGCCTGAGGAGGCGATAAAGGGGCAACGCCTTTTCTCCTAGACGGGAGATAAAGCGGCTTAAGGCTGCCACGCATCCTGTTAATTTTTGTATATGTTTGAGGTCCTTTGGAATATCCAACTGTCACAGAGCTCGGATTTTGGCCGGATTTGCTTCAATTCCTCTACCGGATACAATGAAGCCCAGCAGCTTTCCAGCTGGTACGCCGAAAACGCATTTTTCCGGATTCAGCTTGATATCATATGCTCTGAGGTTTTCGAGTGTGAGCCTCAAGTCGTCTACTAGAGTTTCGATGTGTTTTGTTTTGACGACTACGTCGTCTACGTATGCCTCGACTGTTTTGCCGATCTGGGTGGCCAGACATGTTTAAATCATGCGCTGATATGTTGCGCCGGCATTTTTAAGTCCGAAGGGCATCGTGTTGAAGCAGAATGGTCCATATGGAGTGATGAATGCCGTTGCGGCTTGGTCTGCTTCCGCCATCTTGATTTGATGGTAACCAGAGTATGCGTCCAGGAAGCACAACGAATCGTGCCCTGCTGTAGCATCGATAATTTGATCAATGCGGGGGAGAGGGAAGGGATCCTTTGGGCAGGCCTTATTGAGGTCTTTAAAATCGACCGAGGCGCCAGATTTATCCTTCTTGGTACCATCACCAGATTTGCTAGCCAGTCCGGATGTTTGATATCTCTAATGAATCCGGCTTCCATGAGTTTGGCTAGCTCTTCTCCCATTGCCTGTCTTTTGGGTTCGGAAAATCGTCAAGAGCCTGTTTGATGGCTTAAATCCTTTAGGATGTTTAGGCTGTGTTCGCCAACTGCGTGGGATTCCGGCATGTCCGAAGGATGCTGCGAAGATATCCCAATTTTCCCAAGAAATTCGCGCGATCAGCGTCTACTTCGGGGTTCAATTGTGCCCCAATGGAGACCGTCTTTGTTGGGTCCGTTGGATGGACCTGGAATTTTATTATTTCGTCTGCTGGTTTGAAGGAGGTGGACTTGGATCTTTTATCGAGTATCATGTCGTCCCTCATTCATTTGTAGAGCGCAATGCGATGAGTTCTTCTGCCGCTAAGGCTTCGGATAGTGCCTCGAGGGCTAGTGCGGCTGTCTTGTTTTCGGCGCGGAGTGCTATGTCCGGATTACTAACGAGAGTGATTATTCCGCCGGGCCCAGGCATTTTGAGCTTCATGTACCCGTAATGAGGTATTGCTTGAAAAATTATGAATGCCTCTCGTCCTAATATGGCGTGATGCCCGCTGCTGAACGGGGCCACCTGGAACGTGACTTCTTCGGATCTGTAATTGTCCGGAGAGCCGAACACCACATCGAGTGTGAGTTTTCCTGTGCAGCGCGCTTCCCGGCTAGGGATTATTCCTCTAAAGGTTGTGTTGCTTCGCTCAATACGGCTCCAATCGATTTCCATTTTTCGCAGGGTTTCCTCGTAAATGAGGTTTAGTCCGCTGCCGCCATCCATGAGGACTTTTTTCAGTCGAAAGCCGTCCACTATGGGACTAAGTACCAGTGCCGCTGGTGCTCTGGTTGCTCGGAATTTGGGCTCGTCGCTGGCGTTGAAGGTAATAGCTGTGTCACTCCATGGATTTGCTGTTGCTATTTGGTAGACTTCGGCGAGTCCGCGGATTGTTCGCTTTCGCATATTGTTTGATACGAAGGTCTCGAAGACTGTTGATACCGTGCTGGTATTGTTGGAGTGGTTTCCCGGAGCTAGAAGCTCCTCGCCACTTTTGGCCACCTGCCATAATATCCAACATGCTCGAAGGATATGTGTTGGGACGGCTCCCTCTGCACTATGATGTTTACAGGGTCCATTGAGCCATCCCTCCAAAGACGGTGCCGCTTCCCTTATTGGGTTTCGTTTTTCGTTTTTGCATCCGGGGCCCGAGTGTAAGGCGCCTTTTATCATGGATCGGGCTTGGGGCGGATTATCCCAAAATTGATTTTCAGTTTTCCGAAACTCTCCATCGCACAAGATTTTTTAGACTATGGACGCCAGATCGGTGAAGCGCGTAATTTTGCGACGATAAATGGCGTTTAGTATTCCCTTGTCCGTGCAGTTATTGCAGAAGATTGATATTGCGTTTTCCTCTCGGCAGTCCTTTATCCTGTCCATAACCAGGAGGAATCTGGCCCAGTAGTGATGTACTGTTTCAGCGGGCTCTTGCCGTATTAGAGATAGATCGCAGATGTCTGGGCGGGTGGGTGGACTAAAATCCGGATCCCTGCCCATCTTGGGGCTCAAAGGCCGAGGGGTTTCCAAATTCGGGAGCTTCATTTGTTGGACATAATCCAGCGAGTCCGAAGCGATGCATGACTTTAAGTTTAATGCTCGATCGAAGTCCGTCCCTCCGCGGGAATCCGGCGTGGAGGGTTCGGGAATCCGAACATGAATTGTTTTCAACATAGGCAAAGAGTTGCTGTGTTGCTCTTCTACCACCGTGATATGGTGGGTGGCCTGGGGAGAGTTAATCTCTCTCAGATCGGTTTTAAGCCCGATCTGGTTGTAGTCCGTAGCTACTCCTAGGGCGGCGATGCGATCCAAGAGCTCGTTAACAGATGAGAGCTCTATTGGGTCCAACTGTTCGGCAGCTTTAGGGCTGACGTGAAGATCGCTTCTGACGACTTGCGAAGTCATTGTCGAAGCGGCGGGCGGACAGGCGGTCATAAGAAAACCACCAAGCCGGATAGTTTGGCCGGCGGCCAAGGCCCCTTCGGTGAAAACACCGTCTTTGAAGACGGGTGGAGGCATCCGCACTATCGGCAACAACACAGAGGAACTCTCAATGAAAGCACCAATGTCGGTGTCAAAACCGGCGGATCTCGGGTAGGGGGTCCCGAACTGTGCGTCTAGGCGGATGGTAACAGGAGACGAGGGACACGATGTTTTTACCCAGGTTCGGGCCCTCTCGATGGAGGTAAAACCCTACGTCCTGCTTGATTAATATTGATGATATGGGTATTACAAGAGTGGATCTACCACGAGATCAAGGAGGCTAAAGCCTAGAAGCTACCCTATGGTATGATTGTTGTAATGTATGTTCGCCCCACGGATTAAAACCCTCCGGTTTATATAGACACCGGAGAGGGCTAGGGTTACAGTAGTCGGTTACAATGGTAGGAGATCTACATATCCGACGCCAAGCTTGCCTTCCACGCCAAGGAAAGTCCCATCCGGACACGGGACAGAGTCTTTAATCTTGTATCTTCGTAGTCTTGGAGTCCGGCGGATAATGATAGTCCGGCTGTCCGGACACCCCCTAGTCCAGGACTCCCTCAGCTAGGGTTACACAGAGTCGGTTACAATGGTAGGAGATCTACATATCCGTATAGCCAAGCTTGCCTTCCACGCCAAGGAAAGTACCATCCGGACACGGGACGAAGTATTCAATCTTGTATCTTCATAGTCTTGGAGTCCGCCGATGATGATAGTCCGCTATCCGGACACCCCTAGTCCAGACTCCCTCGAGGGACAGAGGCGTGGCGTCTCATGGACGCCGAGAAGCATCGGTGGCGTGAGGGGAGAGCCGAGGTGGCGGAGGTTGTTAGCGGGCGGCTACGGTCTTGGCAAGATCAGAGCCCGCTCCAGAGCGTGCAAATGGCCGGCATGCCATTTTTTGGCAAAGTGGGCACGGCCAAGCATGTCTGGTAGCTCTAGGGAGGAGTAAAGAATGTGGAGAAAGCCTTGGATGCCTTGGGTGGCCACTGGAGGGAGGAGGAAGGTGAGGAAGAGAGGGAAAGGGGTTGTCCAGAGGGGTAAATGAGGTGGTTTCACCCCTCAATCATTGAGCTGAGGTGCAGCCATTGTTACTTGAGGTAGAGGGGGACTTGGAGGGGCTGTGGTAAAAAGGGGGAGGCCATGGAGAAGAGTGGAAGAGGTCAAAGTAGTTGTTTTAGTAAAATGGCAGAAGGTGTTTGTTGCTGATTTGGGAAACAAGATGAACTCCTCTTGTCATAAGGCTTGACAGGGTCAAATGGCATGAGAAAATAAGGGGTTTCACCAATATTGAGTTCATTTGGGCAAAGTTGCCAATGCAACTTTTGTAAACCCTAGAAATCAACAGAAATGGACTTGTGTAGATCTAGTTGAGCAAATAACTTCTCCTTGATGCACCATTTGGTGTAGTGGCCTAATTTGGTCATGTGCACATGCTCACAAAAGTTGGGGTCAAGGAGAGAAAGTTGGTAGTACAAAGTTGTTCAAATTTGATTCTGGTCAGAGAGGGTCCTGGGGCACTTTGATCAATATAACATTTTCTCCAATTTGTGCCATTTAGTCTAGATGAATTATTAGACCATTTGAGCATGTTCACAAGGGTTGAGAACATTTGGACATGTTTGGCAATGTAAAGTTGTTCAAACTTCAAAATGGACAGAAATGATTTTGAGGGGATTTCATGATGTTATATTGTTCCCCAAGTCATGAAGCTTGGCAAGATCATCTAATATGTCATATGTGACATGATAGAATTTTCTTGGAATTTTTAGGGAATATTTCCTTTGTAAATATTTCAAAAGCTTGAAATATCCGGAAAGGGTTTTTGAGGGGTTTGACCAATATTTTGAACATGACCGTGTGTTGAAACTCTTATATATGGACAATATATGTCCACTGAGTTTCCCTAAATTTTCACAAATATTTTTAAAACAATAAAATAATTTTTCCCTATTAAAGACCATTTCTGGCCTTAAGAAAAAGCTTTTAAATAAAATAGGAAAATAACTTTTAGAATTATATTTTTGTGGTTTATGGGAGTCCTACATCTAATAGGATTCAAATATACCTTTTTAATGATTTTTCATACCCCAAATCAAGTACTTGCAGTGCAAACCTCAATTTAGGGGTTTTTGGAAAACTAATTTTTGAAAATACTATTTGGCCAAATTATTTTTGTAAGAAAATACTATATTGCGCTATACACATGGCATGATCATTGGGCAGAAGCTTGGGGCAAGGAGATGAGGTATAGAAGGTGGAGTTGTGTTGACTTTAAGGAGCACTTGAAAACACAGAGAGAAAACCAACTCAAATAAAAGTCAAATAATGCAAAAGTTTTTGTCAAACCACACTTTATCATGATATATCATCTTAAGTGTTGTGCCAAGAAAATCAGGGTGTGACAGACCTACCCCCCTTACAAGAATCTCGTCCCCGAGATTCCCAAACTAGGCGCGGAAAGGGATACAGAAACTTGGATCTGGGGTAGTCTTCACGTCCTCATACTTCTTCTGCTTCCGTGTAGTGCTCCATTGAGATTGAAGTACTTGATGGTGCGGCTTCGTGTATGATGCTCTTCTTGATCCAGGTTGCTAATGGGTAGCTTGCGGTAGGATAGATTTGCTAGGGGGTCGATGGCTCGCTGGTCAATGCCCTCGTAGAGATCGGGCAAGTTAGGAAGTTGGAAACACTTCCGGGGTTGTGATGCAAGGAAAGCGTTGTGCACAATGGGTAACTTAGGTGGTAACTCTAGCTGGTAGCCATCTACTCTTCGTCTTGAAGTGATCTCTAAGGGGGCCGATGAATCTTGGTGTGGGTTCCCTTGTCATGGAAATGCTTAGTTCCTTAGAGAGGAGTGGTTTGTAGATACACACGGTCTTCAACGAGGAAGTTCACTTCTTGGCGATGGCGGTTGACATAGTTCTTCCTCCTAGACATGACGATCTTCAGATGTTCCTTGACCAGCTCAATCATTCTTCTTCCGTCTTCGGGTAGACAAGTATGTCATCAAAGAAAGATGACAACTAACTTGTCCAAGCACTCCATGAAGTCTATGGGGTACGCAAAGTGGGCTGAGGCATTGGTGATGGTCATGGTTGAGCATTGGCCAAGGTCTTATCGATCTAGAGCCAAAGCCCAAGGTTAGGATCCGGCCATGTTGTGGCTTGGTAGGGCGTAAGGGTTTCAAGGATTCTAGTGTGCGAGTGAATGTTTATCATCCCATCCTTGAGCACAGTTTCTGAGATGTCAATTGTTCTACCTAGTCCTTTAAACAATTCACATCATATCACCGTTAGCATCATCTCCTATAGGTTAACTCCAATCATTACTCATGTGATTCATATCCTCATGGCTCCCGAGAGGAGGTCTAACAAAATCATATATGTCTACAATCCCCAAACTCATATGTATGTCTACCCCTAAAAATCCATGGGTAGAACATATAAGCTGCTAAGCTTGAACATGACAATCCAAGTGCTCAGCCTGTTCTTCCAAGGTCTAAGATAAAGCACCTCTATCCTAAGGAAACACGTCGTATGCCACTCCAAAATCTTGTTTCCTTCCTATGAATCAACTCCAACAACCCATTAACTCCCATTAATCACTACATAATCCATTTAATTCTACAAATCCAATGTTTATGGTGTTCCACAAGACCTTCTAATATCCTCTAATTCTATAATCCTTGAAAAGGTCCAACCTTACTATAGTTAGTCCACCAATTTCCATTACCATGGTCGAGTAAACTCCAAAGTTAGGTGTATATAGATCCCTAAATCAACTCCGCCAATTAATCCAATCTCCTAGTTTATCGTCCACCGAGAAACATTGTATCATGATTGAGATCATTAGTCTAAATCCAATTTACTCCGAACCATGTAGACTTACTCACCACCTATACTCCACTAGGATCACCTATTTAAATCCAAATCTCTTGTCCAACAAGGAATCCTACATGTTTCCCTCAAGTTATTTATGTAATATCAACTGTCTCCTATCAATATCACCTGGTCAAGTCAAATCCTTGCACTCCCAGGAGTTTCAGCTTGTGATCATAATTGTCCCATAAAATCCAATTTACTCCACGGGTAATGAATGCTATGCTACTCTATTAACATGATCCCACCAAGTTCATCAACTAACATAAAAACCTCATAATCCACCAAGAAGTCTCAGATAATTCCTCAAGGTCTCTGATATAAACTCATCAAGTCATTTGTCCTCTATTCCTGTATCGTCAAATCGGTCTTCCCTATGGCATCGTCGGTTTTGGTGCTATCTTAGGATGATAATGTGCTCGTTCACTATGTCCACTAGTTCCATAATGAACCCAGTGATAAGCAAGGTTACGGAGGCTTAACTGGTCCTCTTGCAATTCTGTGGGTTAAGCACATGGTTAAGGATTCGAGCTGGGGTATCTTATGAAGTCTTAAAGGGTCTAGGAATGGGTCTCTAATCTTGAGGGGTAAACATAACTCTACTAGGCTGCTCTTGGTCGAGGAGGCTGCAGCAAAAGTCTCCAGTGTTAGTTGGTCGCCGAAGTAGAATCCTTGGTGTACCTTGTCTTGCCGGTCTTCAGTTGAGGATAGAGGGATGAGAGGGAAAAGTAGTATAGATGGGGATGCCTAAAGGGGGTTCTATAGTGCAGGTGCAAACAAACAAGTGCCAAAAGGCCACACACAAATTCATTAAGATAAGATAGGTGATATAGTTGCATACATGCTGCCTAAGGCAAAAGTGCAACTTATATCAAAATACAAACAGATAAGAACAAGCAACACTCAACATGGTTTCATTTGAACCATCATATGGACTCGACTGCGCATAGGGGGTACACGACTCATCCTACCCTAGGGGTCCTCGGATTCAGTAGTTGTGCTTGCTTCATCACTCTGAGAGAAAGGCGGTCGGTCTTTAGCCTCTAGGTTCTCCTGGGTGCCAAGGGACATGCGACAGTCGGCTGCTTGTTGGGACACATCCTATTAATATGCCCGAGTTCACCACACCCGTGACATGTGACGGAAGCAAAAGGGTTGCTATTCAGTCTTGGGTATTGTCGTCGGGGGCCTGACGGTGATCCTCTATGAGGTGGGTATGGAAATCCATTCCTATGCCTTTTGTGTGGGGTTTGGTTGTGAGCTTTCTGAAGTTCCTTGATTTGCTGCTCCTGATTAAAAATGTGGGCTCCTAGGGCAGTGATTTGCTATTCATGCTCGACCACCTTCTTCTTCTTGAGGCAGTGGAGGTGCAGAAGTGAAGGGAGATCTTGGCGAGCCTTGAGAAATGCTTCGGTAAGGTGGCGTAGAAGGTAGTCTCCTGCGTTGACAAAACGGATCTGGTACTTGAGGGTTGGATCCTCGTCTTCTGGGGAAATCATCACTTGAGTCGGAGCTCCAAATCCGCTCTTGCTAGGTAGGTAGCGGGTGGCATGTTCTTCTTTCATTTCTGGAAGGAGGTCTCGAAGACGGAGGAGTGCTTCATATGCCACTTGCTGAATGGCTAGGTCTCTTGTTGGCATAGGTGGTCCAACGAAGAACCACCCCTGAGGTGAGGTCTTGGCTGGCACAAAAACCTTGGCGTAGAACTCCTTCTCGAACACATCATTTTCCGGTTAAATGCAGGTGTATATGGGCAGCAAGGGATAGTGGCATTGTTGGAGGCAATCTCTTAGGAGGGATGGAAATCCTGTTGTAAGGAGTCTCAAGGGGGCGACGGCCATCTACAAAGGTTGAATGGAGAGGTCAAATAAGGGAAATATATTTTGGGTCGCGGTAAGCTTTTAGAAAAGAAGAGAAGTTTAGATGGTCTCAAGCTAACTAATGTCCATGCTAACTAAGGCTTCCTACAGTTAGGATGGCGCTGTACCAGCTCTGTGGGGACCCCGACTCATAAGTCGAGATCACCGAATGCACGTGTACAGTGATCCCAGAGATCAATGCTCACTGAACACACAGAAGCTGAATAACAAGAGTCTTACATCCATACATACCGTCTTACACAAATTATGACCATTATGGTCAAGTCTTACATTGATAAAGCCTGAAGGGCTGAACTCAAATGAAACAGAAGCAGTGGAAATCTTCGTCGATAAGTAGAACCCATGCCATCTGCCTTAACCCTACAGGCATTCTGACTAGGAAACGTCCTAGTTCGCATGTTCGTCTCCAAAGAACTCTTCTTCGAACTCCGGTTCTTCCATGCCTGCTCAATTAAATAACCAGTGGCAAGCCAATGAGTAATTTGAATGTACTCGCAAGCAACCCATGTTTTGGTCCAAGATGTAACAATACATGATATAGGTAAATTTTTGCAGAAAGCTAGTTTTGAGTGCAATGACATGTTCAACAACTTGTAAGACATGCATCAAGAGAATTCAAGTAACCATGAGGACAGGTTACAGTATCAACATAAATAGAGTGGGCACCAACCCATCTCAATCACGCCAAGTCCTTTGACTTGACCCAAGTAGTTATCCTAACACACACACCGGTTTGTAAACTCGACATAGTTTAAGCAAGACCGCCTAACTGTCCTTGACCGTGGACACGGCTATTCAATAGTTTTACACTCTGCAGAGGTTGCACACTTTACCCACAAGATCCGGGAACTTCCGTGTCATCCACGACCATGATACCTCAAGTACCGGGTAAGCACCGATCACTACCTTTCCCTAGACGACACTAACAAGGAGTCCACTCATTGTCCGTATCCTCACGATGTACATCATACGAGACTCACTCGAGATCGTAACATCCGAGAGGGACACAACGGTGTATCCGGTGCCTGTGAAAACAGTCATGGCCGCCCTACAGCACGACCCGTCCCGAGAGAGCGCACCAACAACTCTCCGTCACTAGTAATGCGGCTCCAAGCTAGTATCGATCTAGGTAATCAATAATGCCCTTTCCCATATAAGGGTAGAGTGGTTGCGCATGTAAGGTTGGGACAGTCGACAAATCTTAAATCTAATCCGCTTTCGAAAACAACACACACACTTGCCTTGGTACACCACTTCATCATCAAGTGGCTACCCATCTCATCATCTCCCTCGGGCATAAGTGGCACCCGACGGGGTTTTCGAAAAGTCTTTTGAAAATACTTTGTTTCCTTCACCATGCATATTCCCGTCCCTTTTTGCGTAGCACTACTTTAGCATCCTATCTACTCCCACCGTCATGACCCTCATAAGAAGGTAGGGTCATGCACAATGCAAGTATGAACGAGGAAGTACGGTGGCAAACCATCAAAGTGGATACCACCTCATCATGATTCCGTTGCAACAACAATATGGTGCTATATGACATGCATAAAAAGGGTTTCATAGACATGGTCAAAGGGCTGCTTGCCTTGGTCTTCAAGTTCTTCAAATCCTTCTCCTTCTTCTTCTTTGGCAACTTCGTCTAGTACGGGATCTAATCGACGCAAGAAGATAACGAGAAAATAAGGCAATAGTAAAACAGAAAAACCAAAGTGCTCAGAAAAATGTCAACTTATTTTTGTTAAATACTAGGATGAAAACTAAGAAGGGGAAAATTCCTAGTTTTGGATTTGGAGTAGCAGAATAGAAGACATGGATTTACAAAGGTATATTTAAATGCTAAAAAATCACATTTAAATATTTACAGTGAAGAAAAGTTTGTTGGATTTGAATGAAAGTTGCACCATTAAATAGGTTGCAATATTTCAGGAATTTAGGAGTTGGAATTAATTTATTTGGACAAATATTTAACTCAGTGGAATTTTTGGAAAATTCATAGAAAAAGAAAAGGAAAAATGGCACTGTGCCACTGGGCCAGAAAGGCCTCAGTGCAGCAGGCCCAGAAGGAACTCAGCCCGCGCGAGGCTGCCATGTCGAAGGCGTAAATGCAAAATACGCCTTCAGCCGACGGGCGAACCGGTACGCGCGCGCGTGTGTTCTAACCTGACGGGTGGGACCCACACGTCAGGACGTGAGGCTGACGGACGGGCCCCACGGCCGTCGTCGTCAACCCCGGGTCAGAGAGGGCGACGAGCTCACCGGCGTCGCTGTGGTCGATGGCGAGGCGATCCAAGGGCATCGGCGTGCTCACGGCGGAGTTGCCGTTTGGGTGGAGGTGGAGTTGGTCGCCGGGATGCAGGGGTTCACCGGCGATGAGGAAGCCGGCGACAGAGCCTCGGGAGGAGCTTGCCCCGGTCGATTCCGGCTGCGATAGAGAGGGGAGACAGAGGGGAAATGGTTAGTGGGCTGCTGCGGTTCCAGATCAAGCGAGAGTGGGGGCGGAGAAGGCCCGTACCTCTGGATCGACGGTGACCCGAGATGGCGGAGCTCCGGTTGATCCCGAGCACATAAGCCCCTTGAGGGTGTTTGAGTGGTGCGGGCATGTTCTTGGGGGTGTAAGGAGGAGGCGGATGCCACTGGAGCGGCCCGGGGCGGGCTTATATAGCCGCGTGATGGTCCACCGTGGACATGTGCGCCGGCGAGCTCGTTGCCATCGCCACGGGTCACGGGGGCCTGTTTGAGTGTGTCTGGGGTGCTCATGGGGTTGATCCAGAGTGAGCGGGTGAAGGAAGAGAGCAGGAGGAGGGCCAGGGGCACCGCGCGTGTGAGCGTGCTCACTGGTGCACTCGGGTGACCGGCGCGCGTGCGAGCTGGGGCAAGAGGAGGGAGAAGGAGGAGGGGACAGAGGCGTAGCATGCTGCGGACATCGAGAAGCATCGGCTGGCATGAGGGGGAGAGCCGAGGTGGCCGGAGGTGGTTGGCAGGGGGTGGCTACAGTGCGGGAGAGCACTATAGCGCGCTCCAGAGCGTGCAAATCGTCGGCATGCCGTTTTTTGGCAAAGTGGGCACGGCCAAGCATGTCTAGTAGCTCTAGGGAGGATTAAAGAATGTGGGGAAAGCCTTGGATGCCTTGGGTGGCCACTGGAGGGAGGAGGGAGGTGAGGAAGAGAGGGATAGGGGCTGTCCAGAGGGGTAAATGAGGTGGTTTCACCCCTCAATCATTGAGCTGAGGTGTAGCCATTGTTACTTGAGGTAGAGGGGGACTTGGAGGGGCTGTGGTAAAAAGGGGGAGGCCATGGAGAAGAGTGGAAGAGGTCAAAGTAGTTGTTTTAGTAAAATGGCAGAAGGTGTTTGTTGCTGGTTTGGGCAAGAAGATGAACTTCTCTTGTCATAAGGCTTGACAGGGTCAAATGGAACGAGAAAATAAGGGGTTTCACCAATATTGAGTTCATTTGCGCAAAGTTGCCAATGCAACTTTTGTAAACCCTAGAAATCAACAGAAATGGACTTGTGTAGATCTAGTTGAGCAAATCACTTCTCCTTGATGCACCATTTGGTGTAGTGGCCTAATTTGGTCATGTGCACATTCTCACAAAAGTTGGGGTCAAGGAGAGAAAGTTGGTAGTACAAAGTTGTTCAAATTTGATTCTGGTCAGAGAGGGTCCTGGGGCACTTTGATCAATATAACATTTTCTCCAACTTGTGCCATTTGGTCTAGATGAATTATTAGACCATTTGAGCATGTTCACAAGGGTTGAGAACATTTGGACATGTTTGGCAATGTAAAGTTGTTCAAACTTCAAAATGGACAGAAATGGTTTTGAGGGGATTTGATGATGTTATATTGTTCTCCAAGTCATGAAACTTGGCAAGATCATCTAATATGTCATACGTGACATGATAGAATTTTCTTGGAATATTTAGAGAATATTTCCTTTGTAAATATTTCAAAAGCTTGAAATATCCAGAAAGGGTTTTTGAGGGGTTTGACCAATATTTTGAACATGACCATGTGTTGAAACTCTTATATATGGACAATATATGTCCACTGAGTTTCCCTAAATTTTCACAAATATTTTTAAAACAATAAAATAATTTTTCCCTATTAAAGACCATTTCTGGCCTTAATAAAAAGCTTTTAAATAAAATAGGAAAATAACTTTTAGAATTATATTTTTGTGGTTTATGGGAGTCCTACATCTAATAGGATTCAAATATACCTTTTTAATGATTTTTCATACCCCAAATCAAGTACTTGCAGTGCAAACCTCAATCTAGGGGTTTTTGGAAAACTAATTTTTGAAAATACTATTTGGCCAAATTATTTTTGTAAGAAAATACTATATTGCTCTATACACATGGCATGATCATTGGGCAGAAGCTTGGGGCAAGGAGATGAGGTATAGGAGGTGTAGTTGTGTTAACTTTAAAGAGCACTTGAAAACACAAAGAGAAAACCAACTCAAATAAAAGTCAAATAATGCAAAGTTTTTGTCAAACCACACTTTATCATGATATATCATCTTAAGTGTTGTGCCAAGAAAATCAGGGTGTGACACTTTGATTACCCAGTGGATGTAATTTCCTGTAATATATGCTAGATGTACTGTGTTTTCCCATTATGCCATACATTTGCTTAGCGCGCCTCGCATTCTAGCTATATCTGGTCGCTAGGAAGCCAAGCTGTGAAATTCATAGCTAGCACGAACCATCGTGGGCCCTTTGTGAATGATAGCGGCCCACTCCCGTTAATGGGGCCCCCCTAATGGGCTCGCAAGGGCCAAAATTCTCTTGGGGCTTTGATTGATCGGTTTTGGTCTTGTCCATAAACTCGTCGTAATGGGCTGAAATTATTGCTGGGCCGAATTCGACTTTGTCTAATTGGGCCTACACACATGTTTGAACTTTAGCAGGACCAATAAGTTGATGGGCCGTAACCCGGCCGAAAGCTCTGTTGGGCTTCTATAATTGAAACGATCCAACAGTTAATGCTTGGCCCAGTTACCTCTCGGGCCGTTAACAGGCCGAAATCAAAGTGGGCAATAAGTGGTCCCATTCAATTTCACGGGACATTAACAGGCCGATACTAAGGTCAGGTTGTATATGGCCCACTGTATTGTGGGCCTTTAGCAGGCCGAAAGAGGCAGCGGGCTGGTATTGTACCATGAAGAACATGGGCTGCTAATAGGCCGAAAGTCGGGTCGGACTATATATGGCCCAACTATGTTGTGGGCATTTCGCAGGCCGAAAGAGAATCGGGCTAGTATTGGACCATGAAGAGCATGGGCCATTAAGAGGCCAAAACTCATGTTGGACTACTAATGGCCCAACTCCTTTATGGGTCGTTAACAGGCTGAAAGACACACCGGGCTTGAAATTGGCCCAACACTTAAATGGGTCGCTAAAAGGCTGAAAGATGTACACCCTAAAAATTGGCCAATCCCTTGGACGGGCTAATAATAGGCCAAAACTACGTCGGGCCGATATTGAGCCCAAATATATAGTGGGCTGTTAACGGGCTCTAACTGACGATGGGCTGCAATGGTGTCAAATAGTTAAAAGGCTATTGACGGGCCGAATTGGCACATCTCGTATGGGCCATGTGTAACGCCCCAGATCTGATGCGCTAGGTGTCTGCCAGTTATTCGCCGTTGTTGCCATGTCATTTGCTTGCGTGTTGCATTTTATCATGTCATCATGTGCATCTCATTTTGCATACGTGTTCGTCTCATGCATCCGAGCATTTTCCCCGTTGTCCGTTTTCCGATCCGACACTCCTATGTCCTTCGGCGTCCCCCTTTTTGTCTCCTGTTGTGAGCGGATGTTAAACATTCTCGGAATGGCCTGAGGTTTGCCAAGCGGCCTTGGTACACCACCGGTAGACCGCCTGTCAAGTTTCGTGCCATTTGGAGTCCGTTTAATACTCCAACGGTTAACCGGATAACCGTAAAGGCCTCTTTTGTGTGCAGCCCAACACCCCTTCAAAGTGTCCCAATAACCCATCCAAACCCCCTCCATGCTCTCGGTCGTTCGATCACGATCGTGTGGGCGAAAACCGCTCCCCATTTGGACTCTCCTAGCTCTCAGAATCTTTAAATATGCCCCTCCCCCCGAAATTCGCGGATGTTTTTCCCCTGAAACCCTAGCCTCGTCTTCCTCCGCGTGCCGGACACGCCCGCCCGCGCCACGCAGCGCCGCGCCGCCGCCCGCAGCCAACCTCCACGCGCCACGTGGCCGCCGCCGTTCCACCGCACGCGCCGCGCGCGGGCCCAGATCGGACCGCCGGGCCCATCCGCCGCCGCCCTTCGCCGGATCAGCCCAAGGCTCTGCTGCCGAGCTCCTCCGTCCCCTCCGCCTCGCGCCGCCGCTGGCCGCCGCCGCCCCTCCACGCCGCCTCGGAGCTCCGCCGCCGCGCCTCCAGCGTCCGCACATCCCGTCCCCGCCATGCCACACTACTACCACTGGAGGTCTCCGCCGCCGCCGTCGCCGCCCGTCCTGTTGCCTCTCCGCCTCCCTCGCCTTCCTCCGCCGCCGCTGCACCGGATCCGGCCGGACCAGACTAGGCCCCTCCGTCCCCGACCTCCGGCCGCCTTCCTCCCCAACTCCGGCGAGTCTCCGGTCGCCCTCGGTTCCCGTGCCCCGATCCAGATCCGATCTCAGCAAGGTTGACCTCCAAATATCCCCGTCCCCGTAATTTTGCATATTCTGGTGCCCCCTTTGACCTGTCATAACTTGCTACATACTGCTCCATTTCGTGCGTGTTATATGTCAAATTGTTCGTCTCGACGAGTACTTCATTTCATTCCATTGCACCATGTTCATTTGAGTGCATCTGGATGCCCTAATCATTGTTGCAGAAGTGCTATGTGATGTTAACCTGCTGAAACTGTTATAACTTGAAGATTTGTCATTTTTGTTGCATTTTGTGTGTGCATCCTATGAGCATGATCTCTACATGTGTTTTGATCTATGTCATGCCATATTCACAGTGGTGCCATCCAATATTTGTGTGGCTCTTGTAGTGAGTGCATCGAGCTTGTTAAGTAGGGTACTTGCTGTTGCTGTTTTGCTAGGCTGATTCTGTTATATTATGATGCTATGTAAACCTGCTGCTACAAGTCATTCTATGCATAATTTGGAGATGTTCACTAAGGATGTTTTGTTATGCATATCATGCTCTATCAATTCATGCTCCTGGTTGCATTTATAGCCTGCTGTAACATGTTTTAATCTTGCTCCAAATTTGCTAAATAATGTTGATGTCAGCCTGTTAAGTTCAATGTTGCCATGATTGTTGTTAGTGATCCATGCACCCTATGAACTTGCTCTTGCAATGCTTAGCTTCATAAACATGTATTATTACTGTTGGTTGTCTTTTAATGCCATGTATTGCTCTGTGGTGAGTGGCTCAAGCTCACCAACATGCCTACTTATTGTTGTTCCTGCCATGTATGAATCTGTCATATCATTTGCCATGTTTACATGGGTGCCATCATATTTTCTGTGCCCTTTTGGCTCATGGTCAGTAATGGACACTTGTTTTATGAATTTAGTAGATTCATGCCATACCTTTGTTTGCCATGTTAAGTTCCTGTAACATGTTGTTTGATATCTCTAGACATTGCAACCTGATGTTATTTCTGCTAAGCCTGAAACTGTTATTATTTGCAATCTTGCCATGTCCTTTTGAGCATGTTCTATTGTATTCTGGAGATAGCTCGGTGTTCATGTTTTGTCGTGCTTTACCTGTACTTTATGCCCATGCCTTTTGTTCTTATGTTGAGGTTCTGTAGCATATTGTTTTGATGCTTGCTAGATGCCTAGTTGCTGTTTTGGACAGTTTGTCCTTTAAACTTGTATAGAGTGTATGTGTTGATCCGTTGCTCCGTGTTGAGTGTGCTCTATATGAAACTTGCTTAGAATTGCATGTAGTTTCATATTATCATGTTGCATCCTTGTTTTTAGGTGTTTGCTTGATGTTTGCATGAATTTTGCATCAATGCCATGCTTAACTTGTTTTGCTCATATCTTCTAGGTCGTAGCTCCGAACTAAATGAACTTTATATGTAACTTGACTAGAATTTCGTGTAGATCCTTTTGGTGCTCTTTAACTTGCTGTTTAACAACTTCAACTTAATGTTTGTTCAGATCTGGAACAACTTTGAAACTTGCATATGAGGACTTACTAGAACTGTTCTATGTTGTTTCCGGCCTCATTTAAACTTGCCTTGATTTGTTGCTCTTGTTTGCATCATCTCTTGCCATGAGTAGCTTCATGTAGCCTTGTCTTGCATCATGCTTGGTTGTGCATCATGTCATGTATACGTGTGGTGTGTTTACCTTGTTGTGTGCTTCTTCTCGATAGTTCCTGTTTCGTTGCGATCGTGAGGATTCATTCGTCTACGCTTGGTTCGGCTTCATCCGTTCGTCTTCTTCATGGACTCATTCTTCTTCCTTGCGGGATTTCAGGCAAGATGACCGCTACCCTAGATCTCCTTACTATCATTGCTATGCTAGTTGCTTCGTTCTATTGCTATGCTGCGCTACCTATCTTTTGCTCTTCAAGCCTCTCAAATTGCCATGTCAGCCTCTAACCTTTTCACCCTTCCTAGCAAACCGTTGCTTGGCTATGTTACCGCTTAGCTCAGCCCCTCTTATAGCGTTGTTAGTTGCAGGTGAAGTTGAAGATTGCTCCATGGTGAACAGGATTATGCTGGGATATCACAATATCTCTTATTTAATTAATGCATCTATATACTTGGTAAAGGGTGGAAGGCTCGGCCTTATGCCTGGTGTTTTGTTCCACTCTTGCCGCCCTAGTTTCCATCATACCGGTGTTATGTTCCTTGATTTTGCGTTCCTTACGCGGTTGGGTGATTTATGGGACCCCTTGACAGTTCGCTTTGAATAAAACTCCTCCAGCAAGGCCCAACCTTGGTTTTACCATTTGCCTCACCACCACCTATACCCTTCCCTTGGATCGGCCAACCCGAGGGTCATCTTTATTTTAGCCCCCCCGGGTCAGTGCTTCTCTAAGTGCTGGTCCGAACCGAGCAGCCTGCGGGGCCACCTCAGGGAAACTTGAGGGCTGGTTTTACTCGTAGCTTGACTTATCCGGTGTTGCCCTGAGAAAGAGATATGTGCATATCCTATCGGGATTGTCGGCACATCGGGCGGCTTTGCTGGTCTTGTTTTACCATTGTCAAAATGTCTTGTAAACCGGGATTCCGAGACTGATCGGGTCTTCCTGGGAGAAGGAATATCCTTCATTGACCGTGAGAGCTTGTGATGGGCTAAGTTGGGACACCCATGCAGGGTATAAACTTTCGAGAGCCGTGCCCATGGTTATGTGGCAGATGGCAATTTGTTAATATCCGGTTGTAGATAACTTGACACCAAATTCGTATTAAAACGCATCAACCGCGTGTGTAGCTGTGATGGTCTCTTTTCGGCGGAGTCTGGAAAGTGAACACGGTTTTGGGTTATGTTTGACATAAGTAGGAGTTCAGGATCACCTCTTGATCATTGCTAGCTTCACGATTGTTCCGTTGTTTCTCTTCCCGCTCTCATTTGCATATGTTAGCCACCATATCATGCTTAGTCGCTGCTGCAACCTCACCACTTTACCCCTTCCTTACCCATTAAGCTTTGCTAGTCTTGATACCCATGGTAATGGGATTGCTGAGTCCTCGTGGCTCACAGATTACTACAACAACAGTTGCAGGTACAGGTTATGTGATGATCATGATGCGAGAGCGATGTTTGCTTGTTTTGGAGTTCTTCTTCTGCTTCTTCTTCGATCAAGGGATAGGCTCCAGGTCGGCAGCCTGGGCTAGCAGGGTGGATTTCGTTTGAGTTTCTGTTTGTGCTTCATCCGTAGTCGGATGGTGCTCTTATGTATGATGTTGTTGTATTCGTGTGGCATTGTGTGGCTTTTGTATGTATCCCCATCTTTTATGTAATGTTGATGTAATGATATCCACCTTGTAAAAGCGTTTCAATATGCGGTTCTATCCTTGGTGAGACCTTCGAGTCTCTTTAGGATAGTATCGCATATTGGGCATGACATCATCGACGGCGGAGCAGGGCTCAACATCTTGTCCATCGAGACGTTCAACAATCTTCACCCACCCCCCACCACGGCGCTGCCCCCCTCTCCGGCGATCTCTCCACTCCTCCACTAATCTGAGGATCTTCTCCGATCAACTTCTCCGGCGTCTCCTCTGGATCAAGGCAATACCCATCTTTCATGGGTTCTTCTGGTGGATCTACCCTTGGCTTGGATTTCTCCAAGGGTAGGGTTTTTTCAGATGAGGTTTTCAGATCTACTGGGAATTCAGTTCATCCTTCGGGGCGTAGGCGGCCCTTTATTTTGATTGTTTCATTCAGCCGTCATGCCTTCCGTCTCTCGGTGGATTCTGTGGCTGCGGCTTTGGAAGCTGCAATTGGAGGTTCAGCCATTGACCTTGAAAGTTGATCACATCAAAGGCAAGGTCTACTCTTTCCATGTTTCTTGCAAGCAAGTGGGTTTTATCATTATGGACCTTCGCTCGTTTTCGTGTGATCTTTTCAAGTGTTATTTTCATCTTTGGGGTAATGGTGGACCGAATTGGATTAGAGAGCTCAGGATTTGGAGAAAAGAATGTGACGCTGAATGGATTCTTGTTAGTCCAACCAAGCGTCGATCTTCTCTGGTCTTCGGCCATGCATAAACCACCGCTAAATCAGCCCTTAAATCGGCTGCCTCATCCAGAAGAATCTTTCGTTTGCCACATTTGAAAGATACACGGCCTGCAAGGGGTATAGATACCCAGCTTCTCAAAATGCATTGACACCATGAGAGATGCGGGTATGATCTGCTGTTCATGAACGTAGTAGTCATTCATCCATCACCTCCTCGGATCTGCAATGGACCGTGACACGCCCACCAATAGTTTTCGCACGATATCCCTTCACCGGAGTTGTGCGGTCATCTCCGTCGGCTCCGCAGCGTTTCGTTTCCGCCGGTTTCCTCTCCATCTGCGATGATTACGCCCGTCATTTCAGCGGGATCGTCCCAACATTCAAATCTTGGATTGTAACCTGTTGTGTCGGAGGCCCTCTTGGCCCGATTCGTTGGTTAGTCCAAGATCTCCTAGGCCTACCTCACCATGGTCTCAAGCCCACCCGCTTATGATGGGCTTATTCCTTCTTCACAGGAGGCCGCAAGGCAGTTTGAAGTTATGATCGATGACATGGTGGACCGCGTGATGACCTGTACTATCTGCTCTCGCTCGGGCCACCTGTCTGCGTCTTGTGGAATGCGAAGCGGTCTGCTCGGCTTGCTCTCGCCTGGTCACTCTAGCAGGATTGCAATGATTTCAAGGCTCTCAAGGATTGGTTTGGAGGCCAATTTCGTGCAACAAAATAAGATTTTATCGAATCTGCTACTTCTCATGGGAACAGAGCCGGAGTTATTGGGATAGATCGCCAAGTCCCATCGCCGCGCCCATTTGCATCTTCCTTCCCCCACAGCCAAAGAAAAACCTCGACCGCCTCCATCCATGGCGAACTACGAGCTTGATCCTCAGCGCTTTGTGCCTGCTGGCCACCACATCATTGATGGTGGAGACCGCCGCCTCCCGCGCACCTTCTTCACGCCGGCTGCTCGGCCGACCCGACGCCACGAGGACTACATGATTGCTGAAGTCATGCCGCCCCGGAAGGACCGCTTGGTCCGGTGCGGGAGGAAGTGGTTCAGTTTCTGCAAGATTCAGGTATCTTGGTTCGCTCAACTCAGCCATGGTTTCATGGGGTGGGACTGTTTCAAGTTCGGGATCCGTCAGTGAGATATACTTTGATTCAGCATCCTCCTTTCCCGTTGGGCAATGATCGTTTTGTTAGATTCATGAAGCATGATGAGGGAGAGAATTTCAAAGGTGCAAATGGTTTTCGTAAGGGATGGTTAATGTTCATTGGGATTCCTCTGGATTACCGCACTACTGAGTTCATCTCGCAGGCGGTTGGTACCTTTGGCAAGTTTATTTCTTGGGATAGTGAGGATCCGTATCTGGTCAGAACTATGGTGGAGGCTCATTTCCCTGACACTCCACTTGTTCCACGTGATGTGGTTTTTGGTGACTATGCTGATGTGGGAGGCGCCCAAGTATCCTGGACTGCTGCTTGTTATGTCCTTGGAGCTGATTTTGCTTGATCGATGCCAAATGATGAAGATCCTATGCCGCTAGATGGGAACCCCACCCGCTGCTGGAAACCTGATTCATGATAATTTGCCTTTCATCCTCCCTCCGTACCCAATGCTGGGGTGGAACGATGCCCCTCTTGCTCCCCCTGCTCCTCAGGTTAATGAGGAAGTGCCTGATTGGGGGAATGCTGGGTGGGGAGATGATGATGACCCAGTCACGAGGACATCTGACCAAGATTTACCGAAAGGACCAAGTGTCCATGGTGATCGATCAGCCGGAGGGATCAGTTTCTGTGGACCAGCCTGATCAGGAGTTTCAGCATGTCCCTCCTCCAGACATTCAGCAACAGCATGTTATTGATGATAACCAGTTGGCCATAGTGCCGATCAGCCTCCCGTGATTCAAGACCATGAGATCTTCATTGGCATGGCCCAGACAGTGGCGGGACCTCCTTCGCCCCGGAGATGATCTGGAAGAGATCATTTGAGAATCTTATGTTTGATTTTTCAGTGCTGGAGGTGCCTAGGCCTATCTTCTGCAAACCGCTGGGTTCAGTTATCTACTCAAAGAGAAATTGGTCTATTGCATTCGATGAATCCATGAAGGTATCAACTCTTCAGGCCTCAATGCCTTTGCCTCAGCCTGATAGACGATCTGTTGTGCTCAAGAGGCCAGTTGCAAGGGCTCTCTTTGACAGCCTGCCTGCTCCTGATTCCTCTGTTCTGTCTGAGCCAGCCTCCTCTGATGTGCCCGAGCCAGCGCCTGTTGTATCTTCTCCTGTTTCTGCAGCTCCTGACTCTTCACCGTTGAGGTTCTCCGCTGAGCAAGTCAGAAAGCGGAAGGAGAAGAAGAAGCCGCCGGTGGTGGACACATCGCTGCGACGTTGCACCAGGAGCGCGGCAAAGTTAGATGGTTTCAAAAATATTGTTTTTGAGCAGCTACCTCTCCAGCCTTCCAAGAAGCGCCCACGAGCCAAGCCCGTGGAGGACAAGGCCCAGCCCATCTCGGCGGATGGTGACGACGAGGCTTCAAATGCTGCACCACCACACACTCCTCTTCGCGTTCTTCAGGCAATTGGAGCGGAGTTAGAAGTTGATCCCATGCTGCTTTCGGTGGATAAGCTTATGGCTAATCCACATGAGGACTTGTCTACGTCATCAGCTTAATGTTTCTGTCACTTTATTCGTGGTTATCCTGGGTGCATGTTATGTGTACTCCTTTTATGGTTGTTACGAACTATGGCTCGGGATCTTTTATGGCTCAAACTTTGGTACCTTTTGGGCTGTATGGCATTGTATGTCATGCTTTATATAACTTTATGCTATTTGGTCACCCATGAATCGAGTAACATCGCGTAGTGGAAGATCCTATGTTGGAATGTTCGTGGTTTGAATTCGGATACGAGACAGCGTGCGATTAGAGAAAAAGTGGCGAAAGTCGGTGTTCGATGGTTTGCCCGCAAGAAACCAAACTATCTTCCCGTGATCGGGCAACTATGAAAGCATTATGCCCTTCGGTTTTGATCAATTTGTTGAATCACCCTCTAGAGGCGCCTCGGGGTCTGCTTGATCGCTTGGCGCTCCGATGTGTTTCAGGGTTCCTTAATAGAGGTTAAACCATACGCTATTGTCATGCAGTTTACATCCGTTCATAACAATGAGAAATGGTTCCTTGTAAATATTTATGGTCCCTGTCAAGGGCAGCTACGGGATGAGTTTGTTTCCTGGATTTATAATTTGGACATTGATCCGGGCCAGCTGTGGATGCTAATGGGAGATTTCAATTTCCTTCGCTGCATGGATAATAGAAACCTCCCAGGTGGTGACATAAATGACATGTTTATCTTCAATGAAATTATTGGCCATCTGGGACTCCTGGAGATACCTTTAAAAGGCAGACGGTTTACTTGGTCCAATATGCAGGATTCTCCTCTCCTGGAGCAGCTCGACTGGGTGTTCACTTCTGCATCTTGGATTAGCTCTTATCCTATGACACAGGTGACACCCTTGGCAAAAACTGCGTCTGATCATGTACCCTGTCTTGTCAGCATTAGCACTTCCATCCCAAAGGCACACATTTTCAGGTTTGAAAATTTTTGGGTACATCAGCCAGGTTTTTTGGATTGTGTGAAGGAAGTCTGGAATCGTCCCTCTAGTAAGAATCATATTTCAGCAATCATTGTTGATAAGATGAAGGCTCTACGATATGCTTTGAAGAAATGGCAAAAGGATTATCGCACATTAAGTGTCCGATTGAAAATGCAATCTGGGTTATTCTTTGGTTGGATAACCTTGAGGACATGAGGCAGCTATCTAGGCCGTAAAGTAATTTCAGAAAAATCATAAAGCTGCACCATGAGCATCTGCTTCACATGCAATATCTCTACTGGAGGAAGAGATGTACTATCAGGTACATCAAAGTTGGTGAGGAAAATTCAAAATTCTTTCAGGCAATGGCAACTGAGAGATACAGGAAAAATTCTATTGCTAGTCTGAAGCTAGCTGATGGATCTGTATCTTCTAATCATGAGGTTATGGCCCAGGAATTCTTGAGTGCATTCAAGAACAGAATGGGAATGGTTAGGCCAATTGTGTTGGAGGAGAACATTTTATCTCTAATACCAAGGGTGCAGGGTTTGGAGGTACTCACAAAACCCTTTGAGATCAAGGAGATTGAACAGGTGATCAATGATATGCCCACTGATAAAGCACCTGGCCCAGATGGTTTTAATGGACTGTTTCTTAAGAAATGCTGGGCAATAGTTTCTTGACTTTATCCAGTTAGTCCATGATTTTCATGTTGGTAATGTGCGCTTGGAAAATCTGAATGATGCATACATCACTCGATACCAAAAATCAATCCCACGAGGGGTAGGAGATTTTAGACCTATTTCTTTAACAAGTGTTGGTTTAAAATTTCTTACCAAGCTGGCTGCTAATAGATTCCAACAGAAATCATCGATGTATTCATAAAACCAAGATGGCTTCATAAAATCAAGAACAATTCAGACTGTCTTGCATGGACATTTGAGTACATCCACCAATGTAACCAGTCTAAACAGCCAATAATTCTGCTTAAGTTGGACTTTGAAAAGGCTTTTGATTCCATCCAACATGAAGCTATTCGAGGATTCTTGTTTGCTAAGGGTTTTGACAATAAATGGATTACATGGGTCAAACAGATTTTGTCATCCGCACTTCCTCTATTCTCCTTAATGGAGTACGGCAAGCATTTCAAATGCAAATGTGGAGTTAAACAAGGGGACCCAGTGTCTCCTTTGCTTTTTGTTATTGCTGCGATCTTTTGCGCACCTTGATCAATAATCGCTAAACCGGGGTTTAATACAGGCCTCTGTCAAATCATGACCCTGATTTTCCAAAGAGTACAGTATCTTGATGACACACGCTGTTCTTAAAGGCTGATAAAGATCAATTGGGGCTCTGAAATCAGTGTTACATTCCTTTTACGAGGCCACTTGGTTTGCGATTAACTTCCACAAATCTTCAATGTACCCCATTAATGTGGTGATCTGGTGGCTTCGAGCTTGCTGCTTTTTTGGCTGTAATTTAGGTATGATGCCATTTACTTATCTGGGCTACTGTTGGAACCACTAGGCCAAAAATTGTGGATCTTCTTCCCTTGGTGGACTGTATGGAAAGGAGATTAACAAAGAAGTTCTTGGTTCTTGCCTCAAGGTAGCAGAGTTGCGACTTGTTAATTCTGTAATCTCCTCTTTGCCTATTTTCTTCCTTTGTACCCTATCAATCCCTCAAGGTATTTTAAAGCAACTTGAAAGGATACAAAGGCAGTGTTTATGGAGGAAATATGGGCAGGAGAAGGGTCATTCTTTAGCTGCTTGGCCTCTGGTTTGCAGGCCCAAGGCAAAGGGGGGGCTTGGAATCTTAAATCTGGGGTTGCAAAACCAAGCTCATTATTGAAGTTTCTCAACAAATTCTACAACAAAATGGATGTGCCTTGGGTACATTTAATTTGGGACTCATATTATTTTGAGCAAATCCCCCATGACACCACCCTATGTGGCTCTTTCTGGTGGAAAGATGTTTGCAAGTTAATGGACTCTTTCAGAGCAGTTACTGGAGTTCATGTTCACAGAGGTGACACTGTTTATTTCTGGGATGATCACTGGCAAATTGGGAACAGTCAAGTGCCTCTTCTGGAAAGGTTTCCTAGATCAGTATTCATTTTGTCTACAGAAAAAACTTTCAGTCCAAGAAGTTTTTCAGGTTGATTCTTTGCAGGATCTGTTCTTCTTGCCACTCACTCAACAAGCCCACCAAGAGCTACAGCAGCTTGAGACACTTATGAGCTCTTTCAACCTGGAGTCCAGTGGTAGTGACATCTGGGCATGGAGGCATGGAAAGCAGTCCACCTATCTTTGCAAAAAGATTTTATGATTTTGCTTACCAGCCTATGGTCTCAAACCCCATCTTGAAGTGGATTTGGAAGAGTTGCTGCACAATGTCAATTAAAATGTTTGCCTGGTTAGTCATCATGGACAGGATTAATACCAAGGATATGATTCAAAGAAGGAAGTGGAGGATTAATGATGGGCCACAATGTGTTCTTTGCCCAACAGGGGCCTTGGAAGACAGAAATCATCTTTTCTTCCAGTGCAATTTCAGTGTTCGTGTATGGATCTATTTGCAGATCCCATGGAAAGACAGCCAAGATATGGTGGACATTGCATTGCACGCGAAGAAGGAATTCAAAGAGCCTTTCTTTGCTGAAGTGGTGTTTACTGCCTGGTGGAATATCTGGAAAGTCAGAAATGACAGGGCATTCAGGAGGATCACACCCTCCTTCAGAGCTTGGAGATCTGGATTCATTCATGACCTCACTCTGCTATCTCATAGAATCAAGCAGAAGCACAAGGAAGCTCTACTAAAATGGATTGATTTCCTTCCTCCTTGAAGGGAGTGCCTATACCCTTTCTCTGTACATCCTTTCTTTCTTCTGTATAGTTTCCTTTCGCAGTTTTTTCTGCTTTTCTTTTCCTTACTTTCTTTCCTCATTTCGAGGAACACCTTGTAATTATACTGTTTTGCCTTGTTTTCAATAAAATGCTGTGGGGTGCAAGCCCTGCAGTCTTCCAGTCAAAAAAAAAACAATCTTCAAGTGCCATACGATCAGCTTCAACCAACCAAGCCTTTCTCAGGAGTCACTGATGGTTCCATTGTCCCGATAGGGCAGGTCCGCCTCCCTGTCACCTTTGGGCAGTGCAAGAACTACCATACCGAGCTCATTGACTTCGACGTCGCCCACATTCGCCTGCCATACAATGCCATCCTCAGGTATCCAGCCCTGGCCAAGTTCATGGCAGTGACTCACCATGGCTACAACGTCCTCAAGATGTTAGGGAGTGGCGGGGTCATCACGGTCCGCTGTGAAGAGAAGGATGCGGTGTGCTCTCTCGAGCGCGCCTTCCAAGCCGCGTCAATTGAGGACCCAGACAGCAAGAGTGGAAACCTTCCTGAAGCAGCTCCCAAGAAGACGAAGATGTCACCCGGCTCAAGGCCTCAGGAGCAGGCACCTCCGGAGGCGTCACGTCCGAACATGCGCCTGTCCAAGGGGCGCCACCCTCCATCGCATAGGAAGGCGCACCCGGCGCCCTCCTCGGGCAATGCTCGGGGGCTCTCTCCTAGGGAGTCACTGACTTTGCCAAGATCACAAGGGAGGCGCTCGGGCACCACTTGGAGGCATGCTTCGCGGCATGTTTCCCTCAGGAAGGCGTAAGGAAAGGAGGGCCCAACCCTCAGGAGTTCATCACCAAGGTCGCAAAGGAGTTGCAGGAATCGAGAGTCATGCGCGGCAACCGCCGCCTGCCCAACGTAGCTCCCCATCCAGGCGAGGATGGCAGGCTGCGCGTCTCCATCGACTACGCAGGGCTCAATCGAGTCGCGTCTCAGGAGTGCTTCTGGCCTTCGCATGTGGGGAGTTGCGAGGGTCCACCACACAGCTACGTTCGCATGCCCTTCGGCTTGCCGAACGCGGCTGCTGCTCACCAGCACCTGATGAGAAGCATTCTGTAAGCTCGGGTGGCCAAGCATCGCGCGCTCCTGGAGGAAATGGAGATGGACCTCGCCGAGCCGCCCGGACCCCCGAGTCTCCCGAGGCTCGGAGCTCCTAGGGCTCGTGAGGATTAGCTTCTTCATCACGCACCGTCAGCTACTCCGACACTCACTCTGCAATGGTATCAAGTGACTTCTTTTAAGTTTCGTTTCAGCTAGGAGCGCCCTCAGGGCTACATCATTCCCAGGTCACCTGGGTCTGTCCCCGCGGCATGTATCCATTTTGCTTATGTCTTCATCTTACCTTGTTGGGGGCGCCCCTCGGGTTGCATCATCCCCAAGCCGCTTGGTCCTGACCTAGTGGTGTTTGCCTTTCTCTGCATCAATCTAAGTTGATTTGCTTCTTCATGCTTAACCTGCTTGAGATAATCGCCTGCTCGATTGACACCTACCTTTGGAGCCGCTCGCTCTGGCACAGCGCTTGTGCATGGGTCCGTCCCTGCAACACCGACAAATCTGAGTGGTCGAGCTCTGACCGCGGCAGCCCCGCATAGCGCTACCTCACTAGGCCCTCGGTGCCTCAATCACTCCCTCGGAGCAACCAATGGCTGGCTGGCAACCGTAATGGCAGACCTTGTTTTCCTCTTGCTGGTGTACAGGATCCACCTAAGGAATAGCGTGGGGGGCGTCGTGAGCTCTCTCTCTCTCTCTCTCTCTCTCTCTCTCTCTCTCTCTCTCTCTCTCTCTCTCGTACGATCCGCTCGCGCGTTAAAAGGGGGCCTGAGCATCGCGACTCATGGGCTCTTACTGGCTCTCCAGCCCTCACCCCCTGGCCTTGACCCACGACATCGCGACCTGTCATACCAGTGGCAGCTGAGCTCGCTCGAGGGCCGGGACCTGAGGACGTAGAGCATGAAGGAAAGTGCGGGAAAGAGGGGAGAAGCTCACGAGGGCCTGACCCAGTGACACCCTAGCTACCGACGCGCAGGCTCGGCACCTCACCGAAGAACTACTCCAAACTCATGAGATAAGTCACGCCATAGTGAAAGTTAAATCAACGTGACGCCAAACCCTTGCCTAGTGCAGCTCTGTCATGGAGACGTTGCCTTCCTTTCTTGCCCAGCGAAGGCTGCTTCAGCGCTAAAGGGGACCTCCTGAGCATCACGACTCAGGGGCTCTTACTGGACCTCAGGCCACTCACCTCCTAGCCTTGACCACAGCATCGCGACCTGGCATACCAGCGACAGCTGAAGCCTGCCTGGGGACCGGGACCTGTCAGCTTAGAGCACCAAGCCCTCGTGAGGATAGAAAGGGGAGCCGAGCCGGGACAAAACAAGCATCTCGCATCGTTTCATAATAAGGATAATATTTACAAAAGACATGGCAGGCGCCTTACATACCCCCGCGGGATGTTTCTTCGATTCCTCGTAGGGAACAAAATGTGCTAATCCTAAGGAACGCTAACTACGCACGCCTCCACAGGAGACGCCATCATCAACAGTGGGCCGTGAGGCGCCGGCGCCAACCCCATCCAGATCAGTGGCGTCGGCGGCCTGATGCAGCTGCCCCACTCCGAGCGTGACGCGAGCTCGGGGGCTCGTAGCTGTCGTCGCTCGTCTCCGGAGTCACGTGAAGCTCGGGGGAGTCGTTGGACCCTCCGTCTTCTCCGCTGCTAACTGAGGAGCTGCTGGGGAAGCGGTTGGCAGGCCTGGTCCTCACCACTTCGATGTCTTGGCTGCCTTCCTTGGGGCAGCACTCTAGTCGGCGTACTTCCGCGTTGAAGACCTTGAAGAACATCAAGGAGGCACCATCGTATTCAAGATGAATTACGAGGGTACCCCTGTCCGGCAGATCCGGGCGATCTCGCCCCAGCCCCGGGTCATGTAGACCTTGCCCGGAGCGACAACCGCGACCTCCGCTCCGGTTGCAAGGGCGCTACAGTCAGCATGCTGCAACCAGAGCTCCAGAGACCCACTTGGCGGCATCTCGAAGGCGAAGGAAGGAGGAAGGCAGATCCAAGAGCGTGGAGGCATAGCGGCGTGAAGCACAAGCTCGCGAGAAGAGCCCTCGGCGTGGACTCCAGGGGTGATGATGCGCACCGCCGTGACTTGCCGGCGTCGCCTGCGGCACCGTCGGTGTCGCTCGGCGTCTTCTTCTCTAGGGCCCTCGATTCGGGCATACAAGGGCAGCGGAAACCCAAGCGGCGGCCGCTCGTACCAGGGCCTCGACGTCTCCTGCCATGCGACCACGTCGCAACGGCCGGGGACAGGCCGTTTCTTCGGTGGAAGCGGGTCGGGACCCTCTCGGGGGGCCTTCCCCTTTTCTTCCGCAGAAAACCGGCGGATTGGCGCCATTGGCATAAGGTGGAGCAAGGGCGAGGAAGAAGAAGGAGAGAAGCAGGAAGAGATGGACTGCGGGGGCTCTTGCCTGTCCGTACTTATAGTCCAGAGGAGGTCAACCGTCGGCCTCCATGATCATAGGTAATCATGACCCATTCCTGCATGCAGGGACTTGTCAAGTCGAGCAGCTGCCGAGGCAGCGTGGGGAAGCGGAGGCGCCCACGTCCAATCAACCACCAATTGGCGCCCAAGGCTACAGGCTGATGGGGCCTGCGGCGCTCTGCACTTGCCCCTTCGCTTCTCTGCTAAGCCAAGTACGAGCGCGCTTTGGGCCGGGGGCTCTTGTCGGCGTTCGGGAACAGGGTCCCAGACTTGCACTGCGGCATGCGGCCTGCAGCGCGTGGCGAATGGTGGCCTATCGGCCCGTCTTCATCAACAAAGACCCAAGACCCTCGCGAGAGCCAAGCCTCATGAGGCGGACGACGACTACGTCTTCCTCGAGAACGGCCTCGCCCGAGCAGGCTCGCGAGGAGACGGAGAGATCAAGGCAGGGTACCTCGCAAGGTGCTCGTGGCGCAAGCCATGACGATCGAGACCAAAGGGCGCCCGGTAGGCGTCGGCTGCTTGCGATGTCCTTGTTCCTCTTTGGTGCAAAGGGGCAAGCACAGCGTGGAGTACCGACGCATCAGGCAAAGGTTGCCATTTCAGTGCAACGAGACCAAGACCAGCAGAGCGGCAGGACGGAGGTCACCGTGGAGCCCAAGACGGCGTCATCACCAGCGCCTTTGGCAGTAGAAGACCAACTTTAGTCAGGATAACCTGTACTAGATGTTACCCTTCAAAATGGCCGTTGTTGGTGCCCTTCCCGCTCAATATTTGGGAAGAGGGCTAGGGCCTCTATGAATAGGACTAGCCATCACAGTAGGAAGAGGATAGATCGAGTGCTCATTAGACAGAGAGGCGATCGAGCTCATCCAAGTAGTTCATCGCACCAGCCCAAGAACACCTCTCGCGAGGCTGTTAATCCTTTGTACTGTTCATCATCAGCCCCTGAGGCAATCCACCACACACACACTAGAGTAGGGTATTACACCACAATGGTGGCCCGAACCAGTATAAATATTGTGTCCCTCGTGTTGTTCATCCTTTAGCTTAGATTCTCGTGAGGCGATCGGACGTAGATCGGTAGTGGAAAGATCTTCGTGCGCACCCCAGAGTTTGAACCTTAAGGGTCTACCGGAACCCAACACCCGACAGTTTTTTACACCATGTTTGCGATTATTGCATCGTACACAGTTTCATAGAAGGGTCTCTGATCAAAGTGTCGTGCTAGCAGCATCCTGCAGTAGTGCAAGATCAAGGAGTTGACTATGACGATATTGTCTCATCATAGCAATACTTAAAGTCAGCTCGGGTTAAACAAGCAATTACTAAATATTTCACTTATCAAATATAATAGATGGATGTCAAAATGATTCCCACGAGATGGAAACACAACCAAGGTTGTATATATGATATGATCCAAGGTAATTTTGTCGATCCAGAGGATGCTAGTAAGTGTACAAACTTCAAGAGATCCTACAATAATCTGAAGCAAGCACAATGGAGTTGGAATCTTGAAGACCTTGAAGAACATCCGCGTTGAAGACCTTGAAGAACATCAAGGAGGCACCATCGTATTCAAGATGAATTACGAGGGTACCCCTGTCCGGCAGATCCGGGCGATCTCGCCCCAGCCCCGGGTCATGTAGACCTTGCCCGGAGCGACAACCGCGACCTCCGCTCCGGTTGCAAGGGCGCTACAGTCAGCATGCTGCAACCAGAGCTCCAGAGACCCACTTGGCGGCATCTCGAAGGCGAAGGAAGGAGGAAGGCAGATCCAAGAGCGTGGAGGCATAGCGGCGTGAAGCACAAGCTCGCGAGAAGAGCCCTCGGCGTGGACTCCAGGGGTGATGATGCGCACCGCCGTGACTTGCCGGCGTCGCCTGCGGCACCGTCGGTGTCGCTCGGCGTCTTCTTCTCTAGGGCCCTCGATTCGGGCATACAAGGGCAGCGGAAACCTGCGGCGGCCGCTCGTGCGAGGCCTCGGCGTCTCTGCCATGCGACCACGTCGCAACGGCGAGGACGAGCCGTTTCTTCGGTGGAAGCGGGTGGGACCCTCTCGGGGCCTTCCCTTTTCTTCCGCAGAAAACCGCGGATTAGGCGCCATTGGCATAAGGTGGAGCAAGGGCGAGGAAGAAGAAGGAGAGAAGCAGGAAGAGATGGACTGCGGGGGCTCTTGCCTGTCCGTACTTATAGTCCAGAGGAGGTCAACCGTCGGCCTCCATGATCATAGGTAATCATGACCCATTCCTGCATGCAGGGACTTGTCAAGTCGAGCAGCTGCCGAGGCAGCGTGGGGAAGCGGAGGCGCCCACGTCCAATCAACCACCAATTGGCGCCCAAGGCTACAGGCTGATGGGGCCTGCGGCGCTCTGCACTTGCCCCTTCGCTTCTCTGCTAAGCCAAGTTCGAGCGCGCTTTGGGCCCGGGGGCTACTGTCGGCGTTCTGGGAACAGGGGTCCCCAGACTTGCCTGCCTGCGGCATGCGGCCTGCAGCGTGGCCCGAATGGTGGCCTATACGGCCCGTCTTCATCAGCGTAAGACCCAAGACCCTCGCGAGGGGCCAAGCCTCGCGGGGCGGACGACACACGTCTTCCTCAGGAACGGCCTCGCCAGGCAGGCTCGCGAGGAGACGGAGAGATCAAGGCAGGGTACCTCGCAAGGTGCTCGTGACGCAAGCCATGACGATCGAGACCAGGCGGGCGCCAGGCGGGCGTCGGCCTGCGCAGTGTCCTTGTTCCCTCTTTGGTGCAAAGGGGGCAAGCACAGGCGTGGAGTACCGACGCATCAGGCAAAGGTTGCCATTTCAGTGCAACGAGACCAAGACCAGCAGAGCGGCAGGACGGAGGTCACCGTGGAGCCCAAGACGGCGTCATCACCAGCGCCTTTGGCAGTAGAAGACCAACTTTAGTCAGGATAACCTGTACTAGATGTTACCCTTCAAAATGGCCGTTGTTGGTGCCCTTCCCGCTCAATATTTGGGAAGAGGGCTAGGGCCTCTATGAATAGGACTAGCCATCACAAGAGGGAAGAGGATAGATCGAGTGCTCATTAGGCGAGAGGCGATCGAGCTCATCCAAGTAGTTCATCGCACCAGCCAAGAACACCTCTCGCGAGGTGTTAATCCTTTGTCTTGTTCATCATCAGCCCCTGAGGCAATCCACCACACACACACTAGAGTAGGGTATTACACCACAATGGTGGCCCGAACCAGTATAAATATTGTGTCCCTCGTGTTGTTCATCCTTTAGCTTAGATTCTCGTGAGGCGATCGGACGTAGATCGGTAGAGGAAAGATCTTCGTGCGCACCCCAGAGTTTGAACCTTAAGGGTCTACCGGAACCCAACACCCGACAGTTTTTTACACCATGTTTGCGATTATTGCATCGTACACAGTTTCATAGAAGGGTCTCTGATCAAAGTGTCGTGCTAGCAGCATCCTGCAGTAGTGCAAGATCAAGGAGTTGACTATGACGATATTGTCTCATCATAGCAATACTTAAAGTCAGCTCGGGTTAAACAAGCAATTACTAAATATTTCACTTATCAAATATAATAGATGGATGTCAAAATGATTCCCACGAGATGGAAACACAACCAAGGTTGTATATATGATATGATCCAAGGTAATTTTGTCGATCCAGAGGATGCTAGTAAGTGTACAAACTTCAAGAGATCCTACAATAATCTGAAGCAAGCACAATGGAGTTGGAATCTTCGTTGCGATGAAATGATCAAAAAATAGATTTCAACGAAGAAAGCGAAGATGCTTGTGTTTACAAGAAAGTAAGTGGGTAAATATTTCTAAAGCCAACTATGTGTGCATGACACATTGTTGATTGAAAATAATATTCTTGAGACGAATTAGGACTTCATCAAAATAGTTTTGAGTGAAGTACTTAGTCAATATAACCTTGCTATTAAGCATTATATACAATCTATGGAGACGGTAATACCTGATCAGGCTTTGTCAAAATACATATTGACAAGATACTAATGTAGTTTAGTACGAAAAACGCCAAGAAGAGTTTCTTGTCGAAGTCACATGGAAGGAGTTTTAAGTACGAATCAGTATTCTGAAATACTGATGAGCGAAATACATAATTGAGATTTCAATCACACTTGTGTCAATCATATTCCATGGTATGTAAACAACCAGATATATACAGTACTCTAAGTAAGTTGCGAATAAAGTTACCGGAATGGTCAAATTGGTCATCATAAGTCAATCGATATAACATAGAGAGCTAACCTATGCTTTAGTTTCTTAGACCATGAGAGTATTGTAGTCACTTCTTACCGTACAATGGACTTTGGGGTTGCTCAAACATCATCTGTAACACAGTGATCATATCAACAACTTACATGTTCATTGAAATGTTTGACAAGGGGATATGTAGCTCAAGAGTGGGATTTGATCCTCCGACGATGGAGATATATTCTTAGGGCCCTCTCAATCTAAAAGCATCTATCATAGCCTAGACACAGATGACTACTAGGTCACAGGGATGCCGGAACATGTCAAGGAGCAAGAAGAACAAAACCGGTAATGAGGATAATGGTATAGTGAGCATGAGTATGACTCAAGAGGATACCGATATATCTCACCTTGGATTTTGTAAAGTGTTGCGAAGCAAAGGGAATATCACATGATAATCAAAGGTTCACCTGAATATCATTCGTGTATTCATAGCGATCAATATGGATGTCCACAGCCCCGCTATTGGTCATTGAACGAAAGGGAATTTCATTCATGTCTATGTTGTACTGAACCTATAGGGTCACAAGCATAAGGGAATCACAATCTATTGAGTGTTAGTGGAGTGAGAGTTATGAGAAAGCATTCAAGAAATAGTTTCGGGAGAAACCGAAAGCATTTCGGGGTTACCAGAAGAGTTTCAGGGAAATACCAGAAAATGATATATAGGTGGAAATTGTTTTCGGGGACCTAATATAAATAATAGTGGACTTAGATAATAATCTAGGAGTCCCTAGAATTTATTTAGAGTCAATGGGCTAAGGGAAAGATCAATTGGCCTATTAGTGGAGAGCTAATGGGCCTTGACGACACATGTAGGGATGGCGCCCCCTTTTAGCTTATTGGACAACCTAATGGGGACACAAGAGAGTTGGGGGAGGACTTCTCCACCTTGGCCACGCCCCAAGGGAGAGTTTCCCTTCTCCAAGTCAGCCTAGCCCCTCCCTCCGCCAATATATATGTGAGGGGGCGCTCCCTTTGAGATACACAAGTTCTCCCTTCATCTTGGGTATCTCCCTCTCTCCCTAGTTATAGTTTTTGATCTGGACTTGAACTAGTTCTAGTTCTACCTAATCCTCATAATAGGGAAGTCCTGTGAGGTTCTCTTCTCCCTCCTTTAATTCTCAGGCAACGATTAACTCTGGACGGCAGAGCACTGCCGGATGGTGAAGCCTATATGCTTGCAATCTGTAGAGAGGTCATGCTTTTGGTCTTTTGTTTGAGGGGTCGTCGTGGACGATTTGAGGGACTTCAAAAACAATCTACACCAACTCTTATTTCGCTGCTCAAAGTTGGCAACGATCTGATCTAACCTTATATGCATGTTCATAGTGATTCGGGACCTTGACTGTAGGGCAACTTTTTTCATTTTCTACTACGGTTTCCAACAGCAGTGTATGTACCACTCATGATGCATGTGGTCTAGATGACTCTACCCAGTGGAATAAACACCAGACCCACCACCAATGTATTGGTCGGAACACATAGAGAGCAGACAACGAGCAGTGTAGGAGGTCTCCCGGGACAATCCCTTGGCCCACGCAACATGGGTGTCTGATTGGCTAGGTCTGGGGCTTATTCGGCTCTTAGCATGCGCCTAGTGTTGGGGAACGTAGCATGCAATTTCAAAAAAATTCCTACACTCACGCAAGATCTATCTAGGAGATGCATAGCAATGAGAGGGGGAGAGTGTGTCCATGTATCCTCGTAAACCGAAAGTGGAAGCGTTATGTTAACGCGGTTGATGTAGTCGAACGTCTTCACGATCCAACCGATCCAAGTACCGAACGTAAGGTACCTCAGTGTTCAGCACACGTTCAGCTCGATGACGTCCCTCGAACTATTGATCTAGTAGAGGGTCAAGGGAGAGTTCCGTCAGCACGACGGCGTGGTGATGATGTTGGTGATGGGATCCACGCAGGGCTTCACCTAAGCACTATGACGCTATGACCGGAGGAGTAAACTGTGGAGGGGGGCACCACACACGGCTAAGAGAACAATTGATGTGCCTTTGGGGTGCCCCCTCCCCACGTATATAAAGGAGTACAGGAGGGGGCGGCCGGCCTAGAGGGGGCGCGCCAAGGGGGAAGTCCTACTGAGAGAGTCCTGGATTAGGGGGTATTGATACGTCTCCAACGTATCTATAATTTATGAAGCATTCATGCTATTTTATTATCTGTTTTCAATGATTACGAGCTTTGTTATACACTTTTATATTACTTTTGGGACTAACCTATTAACTAGAGGCCCAGCCCATATTGTTGTTTTATTTCCTGTTTCAGTATTTCGAGGAAAATGAATATCAAACGGAGCCCAAACGGAATGAAACCTTCGGCAACGTGATTTTTTGGAAGAATATGATCCTGGAGACTTGGAGTTCACATCAGAAGATACTCGAGGCAGCCACGAGATAGGAGGGCGCCCCCTGTAGGGTGTGCCTCCCTGTCTCGTGGGCCCCTCGAGGCTCCCCTGACCGACATCTTTTGCCTATATAAGCCTACGTACCCTAAAAACATCGAATATCAAGATAGATCGGGAGTTCCGCCGCCGCAAGCCTCTGTAGCCACCAAAAACCTCTTGGGAGTCTTTTCTGGCACCCTGCCGGAGGGGGAATCCCTCACCGGTGGCCAACTTCATCATCCCGGCGCTCTCCATGATGAGGAGGGAGTAGTTCACCCTCGGGGCTAAGGGTATGTACCAGTAGCTATGTGTTTGATCTCTCTCTCTCTCTCGTGTTCTCTCTATGGCACGATCTTGATGTATCGCGAGCTTTGCTATTATAGTTGGATCTTATGATGTTTCTCCCCCTCTACTCTCTTGTGATGAATTGAGTTTCCCTCTTGAAGTTATCTTATCGGATTGAGTCTTTGATTTGAGAACACTTGATGTATGTCTTGCCGTGTTTATCTATGGTGACAATGGGATATCACGTGCCTCTTGAGGTATGTTTTGGTGACCAACTTGCGGGTTCCGCCCATGAACCTATGCATAGGGGTTGGCACACGTTTTCTTGACTCTCCGGTAGAACCTTTGGGGCACTCTTTGAAGTACTTTGTGTTGGTTGTATGAATTCGAGATTGTGCGACGCATATCGCATAATCATGCCCGCGGATACTTGAGGTGACAATGGAGTACCTAGGTGACATTAGGGTTTTGGTTGATTTGTGTCTTAAGGTGTTATTCTAGTACGGACTCTTAAATAGATTGATCCGAAAGAATAACTTTGAGGTGGTTTCGTACCTTACCATAATCTCTTCGTTTGTTCTCCGCTATTAGTGGCTTTGGAGTGACTCTTTGTTGCATGTTGAGGGATTGTTATATGATCTATCTATGTTATTATTGTTTAGAGAACTTGCACTAGTGAAAGTATGAACCCTAGGCCTTGTTTCATATCATTGCAATACCATTTACACTCACTTTTATCATTAGTTACGTTGTTGTTTTTATATTTTCAGATTACAAAAACCTATATCTACTATCCATATTGCACTTGTATCACCATCTCTTCGCCGAACTAGTGCATCTATACAATTTACCATTGTATTGGGTGTGTTGGGGACACAAGATACTCTTTGTAATTTGTTTGCAGGGTTGTTTGAGAGAGACCATCTTCATCCTACGCCTCCCACGGATTGATAAACCTTAGGTCATCCACTTGAGGGAAATTTGCTACTGTCTTACAAACCTGTGCACTTGCAGGCCCAACAACGTCTACAAGAAGAAGGTTGTGTAGTAGACTTCAAGCTCTTTTCTGGCGCCGTTGCCGGGGAGGTGAGTGCTTGAAGGTATATCTTTAGATCTTGCAGTCGAATCTTTTTGTTTCTTGTTTTATCACTAGTTTAGTTTATAAAAGAAAACTACAAAAAATGGAGTTAAGTTTTTCTCATACGCTTCGTCTTTTTAATATCTTTTGTGAGTATGATGGAAAGGAAAATTGTGCTCAATTGCTAGAAGAAGAATGCACTAAAATGCTTGGTACTAAATATTTGAATGATGAGCATGATTGCAATGTTGTTAGTATGAACTCTTTGAATATCCATAGTACTAATGATGATTGCACTAGTTATGATGAAAATGTATCTTATAAGCATGTTGATCTTTGTGGAGTAGATTGGATTTGCATGGACACACCAAATAGAGAAAATAGATATTGCAAGAGGCATAAGTATTTAAAAACTAAAGGTTTGCAAGAAAGCCTTGATGATTGTGCTGAAAGATTCAATATTTTTCGTGTCCCTCGTGAACTTTGCAATGAACATGGTCATTTAAATCTCCAATGCAAATTGTTTCATGATTGAATCGTGTCCAAAAATTGTGATAACTTGATTACCCTTCGGCATCATAAAGAGCTTAGTCTTCTTTTGGGGTATGAAGAAATGAAATGTATAACCGAGGGTATTCCAAAAGTTAATCTTCATAGATTTCTTGATTTTGATCTAGAGGATATTTATATGTTTTGTGCGCTGAATTGCATTGAAAATCCTTATATTGCCAATTACATAAAGAAAAGAAAGCAAATAGAAAATGAAGAGAATACTAATGAAAGGGAAGAGACTTCCCAATCTTCTTCTATTATTTCTTATGATGAATCAGGTAACAAGGAGGAGCTTTCTATTCAACCAATCTCGTCAATAAGGAGCTCAAAGAGGAAGGTTGAACCCACACATAATATGAAGAAGAAAAAGAAAAGAAGGAGCAACAAAGGTAAAAAGGTATCCCTCCTAAATGATGTTGCTCCTACTACTCATTGCGATGATGATAATTGCTTTACTATTGGTGCAATCCATATTTTTAATGATGAGAGTGATTATGCTTATGATATGAAAGGGCCCAAGCTTGGAGAAGCTATGTTTGATGAGGATGAAATATTTGAGAATATATTTGCTGAAATTAATGTTTGTCCCAAGCTTGGGGATGCTATGTTTAATGAAGATGATATTTTTAGCATCCCAAGTTTTGATATGCAAAGTTGTTATGATGACAGCATGCCTCCTACCTATGATGGTTATATTGATGAAAGTGGGTTTGGAAGAGTGTCAACTTTAGGAAGTAGTGATCCCACTATTTTGGAGGATGTTGAATTTTATTGTGATGAATACGAAAGTGGATTTGGAAGAGTGTCAACTTTATTTAGTGATTCTACTATCTTGGGAGAGGTTTCAATCAATTATGATGAGAACGAAGTTGCTACTTATGATGATTATTGTGATGAAACCTATGCTATAAAAAGTAGTGATGATTATCTTTACAAATCTTGTCATGATTATGATTACCCTTTTTCTGAACATTACTCTTTTAATGTGGAAACAATTTTTAGTGTTCAAGTCTCTTATGATACTCCCACTATTCCGAATGAGAAGAATTTTGTTTACATGGAGAGTAGTAAAAATTCTATGCTTGTAGATCATGAAAAGAACGCTTTAGGTGCTGGTTATATTGTTGAATTCATTCATGATGCTACTGAAAATTATTATGACGGAGGAATATATGCTTGTAGGAATTGCAATAATGTCAAGTTTCCTCTCTATGTGCTTCAAGTTTTGAAGCTATGCTTGTTTTACCTTCCTATGCTAGTTGATTATTGTTCCCATAAGTTGTTTGCTCACAAAATCTCTATGCATAGGAAGTGGGTTAGACTTAAATGTGCTAGTCATATGCTTCATGATGCTCCCTTTATGTTTCAATTCTTATCTTTTATGTGAGCATCATTGTCATCATCATGCCTAGCTAGAAAGGCATTAAAGAAAAGCGCTTGTTGGGAGACAACCCAATATTTATCCTTACTGTTTTTGTGTGTCCACATGATTATGATACTGTAGTAATCATGTTTTACAGTTCTTGTTTCAATAAAGTGCCAAGTAAGACCTTTAGGATAGCTTTTGGTGATAGTTGTGTTGATCCTGCTGAAAATCAGAAACTTTTGTATCCAGTAAATTAGTTTTTTTAATTCACAGAGACGTGATCTTCATCTGTTTTTTTTTCTATGGATTGGTACACAAATTTCTTAGGACTTCCTAATTTTTTAGGATTTTTGGAGTTCCAGAAGTATACGTTTCATACAGATTACTACAGATTGTTCTGTTTTTGACAGATTCTGTTTTCTATGTGTTGTTTGCTTATTTTGATGAACTATGAGTAGTATAGGAGGGTATGAACCATAGAGAAGTTGGAATACAGTAGATATTACATCAATATGAATTTAGAATGAGTTCATTACAGTACCTAAGTGGTGGTTTTATTTTCTTATACTAACAGAGCTTACAAGTTTTCTGTTGAGTTTTGTGTTGTGGAGTTTTCAAGCTTTGGGTAAAGATTCGATGGAATATGGAATAAGGAGTGGTAAGAGCCTAATATTGGGGATTCCCAAGGAACCCCAAGGTAATATTCAAGGACAACCAAGAGCCTAAGCTTGGGGATGCCCCGGAAGGCATCCCCTCTTTCGTCTTCGTTCATCGGTAACTTTACTTGGAGCTATATTTTTATTCGCCACATGATATGTGTTTTTCTTGGAGCGTCATTTTATCTTGTTAGTATTTGTTTGATTTTATTTAGAATAATGCTTTGCATCTTTATTTTCAATAAAAACTAGCAGGTTCACCCGCGCATTTGCGCGGCTAGATATTTATTATTTACTATTTTTGTACTTTATACTACCATTTGTTGGCATTTGAGTATTTGTTTTTTTGTTTTGTGAAACCAACATAGTATATCCTAAATGTTGATTAGCTGCATGCCACAAAAATTTGGTTCGACAATTATGCACCTTAGATTATATCATGAAAATTCCAAACTTGAAATTTAAATATCATATTTTTGAAAGATAAGCACATTTGTAGTAATAATTTTATATTATCGTGATGTATACCTCAAGGGCTACTTCAATGTAGTTATATGGCTTTAATAATTGTACATTTTTGTGGCCTATTTGCTCTTCTCCGAGCCTCTTTAGCCCTGAAGCTATGAGATTCTCATAGAGTTTCATCATAACTATTACGATGAAACAATTGTAGTTTGTAGACTTGGGTCACTTGCCTTTCTTCTTTTTGTCCATTTTTTCTGCCTTCAAAATTGGTACATCAAACCCAGTTTTACGATATTACTTTGTTTGATTCCCCAAACCCAAAGTCCTATGACATTGAAGTTGGTCCACGGTGATTTTGGTTTGGTTACACTTGTATAGCGAGGTGGAGTTCTTCCTATTATAAAAATTTGATTGATTGATACTATACTATGTATTCCATTGCAATATCAATCATTTTATAAAACATATGGTTTCATGCACATATTTTATTGCTCCATTATTGGGAAATGGCCATTCTTGAACAGCAGGCCTTCTAGCCTTTTTGTCTTGAGTATCTATGTCGGTAGTCTATAGTTCGACATTGATGCTGCCAATAAGCCACTTCTATAACACCACGAGACATAGCAATAATAGATGTTGGAAAATTGTTATGTTTTGGTGGCCTTGTGTTTTACATTTAATCAGTCAACACCGCTATACCTCAAAAAATAAAAACCACTCTACATGACATCTATACCACATATCTTAGACACTCACGCAGTTGTTCATAGGTATATTCAGCCCATGACTCATGCCACTTTCGAAAGTAACTGAAGTGCATATGTTTCATTAGTTTTAAATTTTTATCTTCTATGTTGTACAATTATTTTGTTTGCTTTTATTGAGTGGCGTCGATAACATGGTTTGAGCGAATATTTGATTCGTAAAGTTTATTATTTAAATTTTAAATCTTGATATTTTAATAATTTTATACCTAAATTTCCATACCCATAAACCTGCAGAATTTTTTCTATGTTTCACCAATAAAAAATCAATGACTTTTGAGGCGAACGATACTATAATATCTTTATTTTCTATACCTATATGCGTAATCTTGTGAGTTAAAGATCACAATTATTCAAAAAAGTTATATGTAATAATAGGTACGTGTATGGTTGGAGATTCTTCACGGGAGCGAAGATACTTTTCGTTTTCCTCGACGGGAGCGAACAAACTTTTCACATGACGTCGTGTATAGTTGGAGATTGAACCAATGTCGGGGGCGTGCTTTTTTTTTTTCCTTGACGCGAGCGGCCTGCTGTTTTTTCGTTGACATGACATGCTGTTTTTAAGGCATAAATAGATGCAGCTATAGTGGCCCGGTCGATGAACTGTTCTAAAGAGATATTCGGGCCAGAACTTCTATTGATTTTTTAGGGATACAATTTCATTTGATTAGCATGTACGCTTTGGAGTCCTTCAAATTGATTTACTCGCGGTCCACAATGATCGTCTTGGATCATATCTCTTAATTGACATCAGCACATCAGTTCTAGTCGGAGTCAACCTTGATATATTATTTTTTTGGAAACAGACTCATATCTACATGAGACTTTTTCAGGAAAAGGCATATAAGTAAGACCAACGTGTTGATCTTATTCTTATGTGACGTGTCAAACCTTTTGCACGCCCACCTTATAATATTTCTATGTAATGGTATATCGGGTTTTTTTCGCGGGGAGCTGAGTTAATCTAGTCCGTTCATATTTCTTAACTTTTGAGCGGCCAATCTCACCTCCTTCCCATCCATCCGTGCATGCATGCACTGTTGAGGCCAAGGCCGATCAGTATATATACTAAAAAAGAAATAAAAATATAGTTGGGCCTAAACTGATATCTTGTGCTGCTGGCCCATATCGATTCTGGAGAAAAGAACCATATCGCTTCGGCCGTGCCGATGGAAGTTGTATGTCGTTCCATATTCTAATCTCTCCATACATGATATAATCGGACTCCTCTTTCTTTTTCTGTTCAACTTTTATCTGTAACGCTCCTATCCTTTTGATGGATATAGATAGATTTGTTTTTCCATTATATGTATATGGACGTGATGGACTTGACATATGCAACACAATATATCTCTGTACACAAATATTTGTATGTAACGTTATATCTTTAAATCTCAGCCGTTTATATCTAAGAATTAACGGCTAAGAAAATTTAATCTATGTGGATGACCGTGGTGTCTTATTTGCCTCTTGTCTTAATTATATAATAGATGTCAAGGATAGCCTTTGCCATGCTTATTTTGCTAGTATACATGTTGCTGTTTGAAAATAGAAAGTTTACCGCTGTTGCAAAAATTCCCTAGAAAAGTCAGAGAATGATATAATGTTGAAACTTTTTGAATAATGAGCTATGATAAATTTAATACAGTGGGAATTTTATTTCATAATTTTTGGAGTTAGGTAAGTATGATGAATCTTGCATTCTTTACAGACTGTACTGTTTTGGCAGATTGCTGTTATGGTTGCATTGTTTGCATATGTTTGCTTGTTTAATGATTCTATTTGAGGATAGGAGTATTAAATATTCAGAGGAATTTAGAATGCAATTTTGAATAATAATTTTAGTGATTTGTTACAGTAGAAAATGATAAGGTTTTGCATTGGTTTATACTAACCTATCTCACGAGTTCTTGTTGAGTTTGGTGTGGATGAAGCTTTTGATAAAAAGAGAACCCATGATATGAGAGGAATTAAGGAGACACAAAAGTTCAAGCTTGGGGATGCCCAAGGCACCCCAAGATAATATTCCAAGAAGTCTCAAGCATCTAAGCTTGGGGATGCCCCGGTAGGCATCCCACCTTTCTTCTTCAATAACTATCGGTTAGTATCGGTTGAGACTAAGTTTTTTGCTTCGTCACATGAGTTGTCCTATCCTTGCAATGTCATTTTGTTTTGCCTTGCTTGCTGTTTGAATACAATACCAAGATCTGAAATTCTTTAATGAGAGAGAGTCTTCATATACTAACATAATTATTTAGCTACTCATTGATCTTCACTTATATATTTTTTGAGTACTTTGTATTTTACTCGTGTGCTTCACTTATATCCTATGAGTAAATTGTTCAATGAGTTGAATGTCATAAATCTGAAATTATATATGCCTCATTAGCTTATCCCATGGGGAGTAATGACTTCACGTCTAAGAAGTAGATGTTGTAAATTTATTGAAGGTTAGCAAGCATTGTATTGGTCATTTGAACAATTCATGAAAGAATATTGAAGGAAGAGAGATTTCATATATAAATACACTATCCTAGACATCTTTTATAATTGGGAGCACTCATTAAGTATGTCATGCTAAAGAGTTGATGTTGGACAAGGAAGACAACGTAATGGTTTATGTTCCTTGCACCAAGTAGAGATACTACTTGTGCTTCCAAGTATGCTTAAACCCAGTTTTGCCATGAGAGTCCACCATACCTACCTATGGATTGAGTAAGATCCTTCAAGTAAGTTGTCATCGGTGCAAGCAATAAAAATTGCTCTCTAAATATGTATGATCTTTTGGTGTGAAGAAAATAGCTTTATACGATCTCTTGTTATGGAAGCAATAAAAGCAACGGACTGCATAATAAAGGTCCATATACAAGTGGCAATATAAAGTGACGTTCATTCGCATTAAGATTTTGTGAATCCAACCCTAAAAGCGCATGACAACCTCTGCTTCCCTCTACGAAGGTCCTATCTTTTACTTTATGTCTTTTACTTTTATGCAAGAGTCAAGGTGATCTCCACCTTTCCCTTTTTCATTTTATCCTTTGGCAAGCACTTTGTGTTGGGGTGATCCTGATATATATAACCAATTGGATGTAAGTTAGCAAGAACTATTATTGTTGACATCAACCCAAAGGTGAATACGTTGGGAGGCAATACTATAAGCCCCTACCTTTCTCAGTGTCCAATTGAAACTCCATAACCATTAGTATTGCGTGAGTGTTAGCAATTGTAGAAGATTATATGATAGTTGAGTATGTGGAGTTTGCTATTCCTAAAATAAGATGAATTGCAATTGTTTGATGACTGAGAATGAAGTTTGCTAGTTTTCAAGAAAGTTTATGGTCTATGCTTTGACATGTGAATTGCTTGTTACTTTATTGTGAGAAATTTTATGAGATGAACTACTATTATGACATATTATCATGCTAGAAAAGGTTATTGAAATTATCATCGATCAAACTTGTGCACCTTCTAGCATTCACACTTCATAAATTCTTTCTTTATCATTTACCTACTCGAGGACTAGTAGGAATTAAGCTTGGGGATGCTGATACGTCTCCAACGTATCTAAAATTTATGAAGCATTCATGCTATTTTATTATCTGTTTTGAATGATTACGGGCTTTGTTATACACTTCTATATTACTTTTGGGACTAACCTATTAACCGGAGGCCCAGCCCATATTGCTGTTTTATTGCCTGTTTCAGTATTTCAAGGAAAAGGAATATCAAACTGTAACGCCCCGGACACACCCGCCGGTGGTCGTTACTCCTGGCGGGATCTAGAGTGGCACCACAGATCAATACTAGTCTTTTCTGCGCACTTTGTCCTCACTCGTGCGCGCCCGGGAGCAACTTCCCGATCGGTCACCCATCTTGAAACTACTCCAAGCTGAGCACGCTTAACTTTGGAGTTATGTCCGAATGGGCTCCCGGAAAAGAAGGAATTCCTTATTGATATGAGTAGTCTATCATCCTAATAAGCCAGGCTATGACATACACCCCCACTCAAAGGAACCGACGTCCTTGTCGGGCCACAGGAATGTTCCCTCTTGGCACATACGTCTGTGCTTCCTGTCCGGCACATGTGTCATGTCATGTGCCACGACGGGTCACAAACGTCATGCACAACATGACCGCACACCTGTCCGCAACCATCCGTGTAACCGCGAGGGTCGGCTCTGATACCAACTTGTAACACCCCGGACACACACGCTGGTGGTCGTTACTCCTGGCGGGATCTAGACTGGCCCCACAGATCAATACTAGTCTTTTCTGTGCACTTTCTCCTCACTCGTGCGCACCCGGGAGCAACTTCCCGGTCGGTCACCCATCCTGAAACTACTCCAAACTGAGCACGCTTAACTTTGGAGTTCTGTCTGAATGGGCTCCCGAAAAAGAAGGAATTCCTTATTGATATGAGCAGTCTATCATCCTAATAAGCCAGGCTATTACACAAACGGAGCCCAAATGGAATGAAACCTTTGGCAACGTGATTTTTTGGAAGAATATGATCCTGGAGACTTGGAGTTCACGTCAGAAGGTCCTAGAGGCAGCCAATAGATAGGAGGGCGCCCCGGTCTCGTGGGCCCCTCGAGGCTCCCCCGACCGACTTCTTTCACCTATATAAGCCTACGTACCCTAAAAACATCAAATATCAAGATAGATCGGGAGTTCCACCGCCGCAAGCCTCTGTAGCCACCAAAAACCTCTTGGGAGTCCGTTCCGGCACCCTGCCGGAGGGTGAATCCCTCACCGGTGGCCATCTTCATCATCCCAGCGCTCTCCAGGACGAGGAGGGAGTAGTTCACCCTCGGGGCTGAGGGTATGTACCAGTAGCTATGTGTTTGATCTCTCTCTCTCGTGTTCTCTCTATGGCACGATCTTGATGTATCGCAAGCTTTGCTATTATAGTTGGATCTTATGATGTTTCTCCCCCTCTAATCTCTTGTGACGAATTGAGTTTCCCTCTTGAAGTTATCTTATCAGATTGAGTCTTTGATTTGAGAACACTTGATGTATGTCTTGCCGTGTTTATCTGTGGTGACAATGGGATATCACGTGCCTCTTGATGTATGTTTTGGTGACCAACTTGCGGGTTCCGCCCATGAACCTATGCATAGGGGTTGGCACACGTTTTCTTGACTCTACGGTAGAAACTTTGGGGCACTCTTTGAAGTACTTTGTGTTGGTTGGATGAATTTGAGATTGTGTGACGCATATCGTATAATCATGCCCACGGATACTTGAGGTGACAATGGAGTATCTAGGTGACATTAGGGTTTTGTTTGATTTGTGTCTTAAGGTGTTATACTAGTACGAACTCTTGAATAGATTGATCTGAAAGAATAACTTTGAGGTGGTTTTGTACCCTACCATAATCTCTTTGTTTGTTCTCCGCTATTAGTGGCTTTGGAGTGACTCTTTGTTGCATGTTGAGGGATTGTTATATGATCTATCTATGTTATTATTGTTGAGAGAACTTGCACTAGTGAAAGTATGAACCCTAGGCCTTGCTTCCTATCATTGCAATACCGTTTACGCTCACTTTTATCATTAGTTACCTTGCTGTTTTTATATTTTCAGATTACAAAAACCTATATCTACTATCCATATTGCACTTGTATCACCATCTCTTCGCCGAACTAGTGCATCTATACAATTTACCATTGTATTGGGTGTGTTGGGGACACAAGAGACTCTTTGTTATTTGTTTGCAGGGTTGTTTGAGAGAGACCATCTTCATCCTACGCCTCCCACGGATTGATAAGGTATCCGGACAGCTGGACTATATACGTTGGCCGGACTGTTGGACCGTGAAGATACAAGACTCAAGACTCCGTCCCGTGTCCGGATGGGACTCTCCTTTGCGTGGAAGACAAGTTTGGTGATCCAGATGTTAGATCTCCTTCTTTGTAACCGACTCTATATAACCCTAGCCCCATCCGGTGTGTATATAAACCGGAGGGTTTGGTCCGTAGGACAAGAACAATCAGAATCATAGGCTAGCTTCTAGGGTTTAGCCTCTACGATCTCGTGGTAGATCAACTCCTGTAATACTCATATCATCAATATCAATCAAGCAGGAAGTAGGGTATTATCTCCATCGAGAAGGCCCGAACCTGGGTAAAACATCGTGTCCCTGCCTCCTGTTACCATTAGCCTTAGACGCACAGTTCAGGACCCCCTACCCGAGATCCGCCGGTTTTGACACCGACATTGGTGCTTTCATTGAGAGTTCCTCTGTGTCGTCCCCGCAAGGCTCGATGGCTCCTTCAATCATCAACAACAACGCGGTCCAGGGTGAGACTTTTCTCCCTGGACAGATCTTCGTGTTCAGCGGATTCGCACTGCAGGCCAATTCACTTGGCCATTTGGAGCAAATCGACTGCTATGCCCCTGGCCATCAGGTCAGGTTCGGAAACTTGAACTACATGGCCGATATCCACAGAGACTTAATCTTCGACGGATTCGGGCCTACGCCAGGAGCGCCGAACAGTCATGATGAGCACGGCTTAGACCTGCTGTCACAAAATACTCGGGATATCGCACCTGCAAGAGCTCCGGACCTAAATCCGGGGCAGATCGCATCGTCCGAGGACGGGTGGATGGACCCTGCCCTGGAGGTTGCATACTCTCGGTAGTAGACCCGAACACGGACTCCATCCCCAAGGAAGTCTATGTCACTGGACCCCCGGACTTGTATCCGGCTGTAAGTTCCAGCCCCCGAGCCCGCCGAATCTGGTTGGCCTCCGGTAATGGAGTTCACCGCTGCGGATATCTTCCAGCACTCGCCCTTTGGCGACATGCTGAATTCATTAAAGTCTCTCTCTTCGTTAGGAGACTCTTGGCCGAACTATGTCTGGCTCGAGGGGCAAGCAGGCGATGAAGAAATTTGTTGCCCACCCACCTCCCACTTCATAGCCATTGTCGATGACGTAACAGACATGCTTGACTTCGACTCCGACGACACCGACGGTATGGACGTCGGCGCAGGGGACGATTTGGAACCACCACCCACAGGGCGCTGGACTGCCACGTCATCATATGATATATACATGGTGGACACGCCTAAGGAGGACGATGGCGACAAAAAGGACACAACGGAGGATAAAACCCCCGGACAAAAGCCAAAACGACGGCGCAGACGCTGCTCTAAGTCCAGCCACAGTAAAAATAGCGATAACAACGCTAGAAAGATCGACACCCCAGTCAACTCCAAGGGCAACAACGACCATATGGACACAGTGATGGAGCAGGAGCCAGGTCACGCCGAACACAGCTCGGAGCAGACGCCTGATCACAGCGATCCCGAGGGCCGAACTCATCAACCCGCCTCGGGAGAAGAGCACAGTCCGGACGACGATGCATTCATCATCCCGGAAAAACGTTTGGAACAAGATAACCTCCACAGAAGGCTTATGTCCACTGCGAGAAGCCTAAAATGCATAAGCAAAGGCTTAAGGCCGTGCAGGAAACACTCAACCGAAGATGGAATAAAGTGCTAGACACTGAAGAAAAATATGGCGACGATCGCCACACAAAGAGCTACCCAAAGCGCAAGCTGCTGCCAGAATTCAACGATGAGGCCATTCTGCCAAAGAACAATACGGCCAGTAGGCCGGACCAACCACTTCATGACCGCAATAGAGCAGCTACCGACACCGCACACGATTTATGTGAGCTCCTGGACAAAAAGGCCGGCACGACCAGGTCCATCTATGGATCGAGAGGACATGCTCCGGCGCAGGATTATGGTCACAAAACAATCAGACTGATCGAACACCAGTTCAGAATCAACACCGGACACAACAACAGTCGACAACATGCCACAACATGTCCAGATACAGAGGGGCTGCGCACCCTCTGTGCTTCACCGAAGAGGTACTGGATCATGAATTTCCACAGGGTTTCAAACCCGTGAACATAGAGGCATATGACGGAACGACAGACCCCGCGGTCTGGATTGAGGATTCTATCCTTCATATCCACATGGCTCGTGGGGACGACCTCCACGCCATCAAATACCTTCCCCTCAAGTTGAAGGGACCAGCTCGACACTGGTTGAAAAGCCTCCCCGAAAATTCAATCGGAAGTTGGGAGGAACTTGAGGACGCTTTCAGGGCCAATTTTCAAGGGACCTATGTCCGACCTCCGGACGCTGACGATTTAAGTCACATAATTCAACAGCCCAGAGAGTCCGCCCGTAAGCTTTGGAACAGATTTCTCACTAAGAAGAATCAAATTGTCGATTCTCCGGATGCCGAAGCCCTAGCGGCTTTCAAGCATAGTATCCGAGATGAGTGGCTCGCCAGACACCTTGGCCAAGAAAAGCCGAGGATGATGGCAGCCTTAACAAGCCTTATGACCCGCTTTTGCGCGGGTGAAGACAGCTGGTTGGCCCGTAGAGGCACCAGCGACCCGGGCACATCCGAAATTAGGGATGGCAACGAGAAGCCACGGTGCAATAAAAACAAGCGTCGAAACAAGGAAGAAAGTCCGGACAACACGGTGGTCAATGCCGGATTCAGGAGCTCTCGACCCGGTCAACAAAAGAAGCCATTTAAAGGCAGCAAGGAGGGACCGACCGGCCTGAACAGAGTCCTGGACAGATTGTGCCAAATTCATGGCACACCCGAAAAACCTGCAAACCACACTCACAGAGAATGATGGGTCTTTAAGCAGGCCGGAAAGTTAAATGCCGAACACAAGGGAAGGGAAACACCAAGTGAAGACGAGGATGAGCCTCGCCAGCCGAACACTAGGGGACAGAAAAATTCCCACCAGAGGTAAAAATAGTAAACATGATCTACGCGACTCACATACCCAAGAGAAGGTGCAAACACGCGCTCAGAGACGCATACGCTGTAGAGCCCGACGCCCCCAAACTCAACCCCTGGTCGGCCTGCCCGATCACCTTTGATCACAGGGACCACCCGACTAGTATGCGGCACGGAGGATCGGCTGCCTTGGTGCTCGACGCAATAGTCAACGGATACCATCTCACTCGTGTCCTTATGGATGGCGGCAGTAGTCTCAATCTAATATATCAGGACACTGTTCGCAGGATGGGGATAGACCCATCCAGAATCAGCCAAAATAACACCACCTTTGAAGAGGCGATACCAGGCGATGAGGCCCGCTGCAGGGGCTCCCTCATATTAGAGGTGACATTCGGTTCTCCAGACAACTTCAGAAGCGAAGAATTACTCTTCACCATCGCTCCCCTCCGAAGTGGTTATCATGCATTGCTCGGAAGAACGGCCTTCGCTCGCTTCAACGCAGTACCGCACTACACCTACCTTAAACTCAAGATGCCCGGTCCATGTGGTGTCATCACCATTAGCGGAAATACAGAGCGTTCCTTACGGGCAGAAGAGTATGCGGCGGCTCTAGCAGCCGGACACTAAGCAACCTCTCCTATCAGAACGCATGATCGGTCGTTAAGACCACGGACACGGTTAGATGAGTCCGGCGCACCATCGTCGGTAACAGCCCAGATAAACCTGAGCTGGGTGCTATACACGTAATCCCATAGAGGGCACCAGGGGCTGCAAACATGCAATAAAGCCCACCTTTTGGCTTGACCTTATTAACAGGCCAATGTCTTACACTTCTACTATCCATTGATAATAACCAACTCTTCGCACGCTTACGCCATACTCTTTTACATGAGCTTTCCTTTTTACAGACAACATTCGTGCGACACCCTACAAGGACACGGCACAACGGAGACAAAGGCACAGACGTGCAGCAGGGCCCCGCTCAAAGGTTTCTCTTTAGATTAAGCCCCTGTGTAAACCTTCTTTATTTTCTCTTGTTGCTTGACATCCCATGGGTATTCAATACACCCACAGGGGATGCTGGCATTATTGGCATTTCGCCACGACAGACTACCGCATGTACCCGGAAATACAGGGTTCATAATCAAGGGCGCTACACAGCCCGGTCTATGTTACAAAGTCCGAATACCCTCGGGAGTGTTCGGTGTTGTGAGTTTTGCTTTATATGCATTAGCTCCGAATCATGTCTTTGGTCACATGTTGGGTTTGCCCGGCTCCTGGGTTTGTTGCCTCACGTTCCGCTTCTATCGGCTAAGGCGGACAAAGGAGAACTACTACGATTGTGCCCTGGTTATTCCGGACGAGCACCTCAGTAGAGAAAGCTGAAAATTGACTGTCATGATATAGGGAGAGACTGGTCAACCACTCGAGGACTCATCGGAATCTTTAGGATTCCTCCGCATTAATGAAGGGCCGTTTCCCGATCATGTACACACGTGCCCATATCCGGATGCACGTGAAGGTACTAGGGGTTACATAGTAGCCCCACCGTCAAACTCCTATGGCTAAGTGAAAGTGTTAAAGCTACATAGTCCGGTTGCCTAGTTCGACGTGTGATCACCTCCTTAATGGACCAAGACGTTGGATCAAGTGTGATTACACACATTTTTTAGAACACCCCAACACTGTATGCGTGGGGGCTGAAGCCAACGACTGCTAACTTTCAAGTTATATATACATCAAATGGCCGCACAGGAGGCACAATAACACTTTCGGGCGAAAGTATATACATAGCCTCTCTAATTAAAATACAATTGCTTTTACAACGGAACGATTTGTCACTCGAACATGATACTCTTCGAGCACTGAGCCGCTATTAAACTAGCTCCTTCTGTTACCTGCTCCAAGTAGTGCTCGGCTGGATCCTGGCTTCCCGCCGGATTCTGGGTTGCAATGATGGTGGCCTCCATATCTGCCCAATATGTTTTAACACGGGCAAGAGCCATCCGGCACCCTCTATGCATGCTGACCTCTTCATGGCGTCGATTCGTGATACGGCGCCAAGGAATTGTTGCACTAAACCAAAATAACTGTCCGGCTTCGGCCCCTTCGGCCATAGATGGTCTATTACAGACCTCATTGCAAGACCGTACAACCTATGGAGCTCGGCCACAGTGCCATCCTTTCACTCAATGGCAACGGGCACGTTGGAGCACTGAATTGCGACCAGAACAGCCTTTCTACTTCACTATCTTTTTGATCCTCGAAAAACTTGGTCGCATCAGCCGTACTTTTTGCCAGATCCGCATACACGTCTGCAGCGCTCCAGCGCCGATCCAGAGGAGCGTACTTTGGATCTAAGAACTTCATCCGCAACAAATAGGGGCTTCCAGCCACGATTTCTCCGTTTGCCACCTGCGCATGAATGCAGTGCGATCATTACTTAATAGTGTGATCCTCCGTTTGCCGCCTAGGGCTGGCAACCAGAGTCTCAGGGGCTACTATATATACGGAACACACCTAGCGCGTGCGCTACAACCAAAAAAATTATGTATTTCATTATATACCTCAAAGCCTTTGAGCATGCTCGTAAAAGCTTCATTCAACCCGCTTGTGGCGGATCAAATCTTCTCAAGCACTGTGCCCATTAATGAACGGTGATTCTTCGAGAGAGCGGCTTGCTCCAGAAGGCCCGTCAGCATGTCCGGACCGTGCCGGACCCTTCTTATTGCCCCCCGCGGGAGCCGAACGCTCCGGGCTCCGGGCGGCCGAAGTATTAGCTTCGGGCCTCGGCGAATCTGGACTCCTCCGTGATGACACCTCGGGGTCGCCCGCCCCATGAGGCGGGGAGGCAGGCGGGGTTTCACTCTCCATCATCTCCGGAAGAAGATCCCCCGAGGACGAACTCTGTCGAGAAGAGCTACTAGCCGTACTGCAAAGAATGGATCCTGGTTATTGTTCTCGGAGGAGGAAGTAGTAGCTTTGTATTTACGATTAACTTACAGATCGGTTGAGGGCTGGCCCATTTGTGGGCATGGCGCGGTGAGGACGCCCTCCGGGGCAGGGCTCCCTGGTGAAATTTTCTTCCCTTGTCTAGGCACCTCCGTCTCCAAGTCTTCGGAGGCGGCCCTCTTCTTCTCGCGGGGGGAGGAGACCATAGATTCCCCTCCCCGACTATCCTCCTTCTTGGATATAGTAATTCCCCCGGTTTGGATGTGCAATGTGTGAAGCTCTGCTTCTCTGTTCTTCCCTTCATCTTTCCCCGAGAGCACTTGGCTTAGCACACGACTAAGCATCCTGGCTATGGCAGGACTAGGCGAGCCTTCGGGAAGCGGTGCCAGACACCTGATTCTCTCTGCCTTGCTGAGCCAATCCTGGCCGCGGATGGTTTTCAGAATAATGTTATGATAAATATAAACGAAGTGTTCGGTTTCTAGGTTACATACTTGGGTATCTGGGCGGTTGCAGCTCAGGCCCGCATCCTCGGTGGTGTCCAGACACTTTACTTGTGGTCCAAAGAATAACCTACACATCCCTTTGAGTGTCATGCCGAAGAAGTGTTGAATAGTCTGCGGACCTTCCGGGTTGAACTCCCACATCCGGAGAGGCCGACGTTCGCATGGCAAGGTCCATCGGACTAGCATTACCTGAATTACGCTGACAAGACTGATGTCCCTCTCAAGAAGCTCCCGAATGCGGCTCTGCATGTAACGCCCCGGACACACCCGCCGGTGGTCGTTACTCCTGGCAGGATCTAGACTGGCCCCATAGATCAATACTAGTCTTTTCTGCGCACTTTGTCCTCACTCGTGCGCACCCGGGAGCAACTTCCCGGTCGGTCACCCATCCTGAAACTACTCCAAGCTGAGCACGCTTAACTTTGGAGTTCTTTCCGGATGGGCTCCCGGAAAAGAAGGAATTCCTTATTGATATGAGTAGTCTATCATCCCTAATAAGCCAGGCTATCACACTGCAATGTCGGTACGTCATTAGCAGGCCCCCAATCCAGCCCCACATTGGCCCACGACGCCAGTTGAGGCGGAGGGCCCGAGCGGAAGTTGGGGGCAGCCACCCACTTTGTGCCTCTGGGAGCCGTGACGTAGAACCACCTCCGCTGCCATAGATTGGATACCTTCGGGAAGAAGCCCTGTGGGCATGGGGCATTGGCGTTTCTGCTTATTGCAGCGCCTCCACACTCCGCGTGTTGCCCCTCGATCACTTTCGGATTTACATTGAAGGTCTTGAGCCATAAGCCGAAGTGCGGGGTGATGTGGAGGAAGGCTTCGCACACGACGATAAACGATGAGATGTGAAGGATGGAGTCCGGAGCTAGATCATGAAAATCTGGCCCGTAATAGAAAATAAGCCCTCTCACAAAGGGATCAAGGGTGAAGCCTAAGCCACGGAGGAAGTGAGAAACAAATACGACGCTCTCATTGGGCTCGGGAGTAGGGATGACCTGCCCTAGAGCAGGAAGCCTGTGCTTGATGTCGGCGGTCAGATATCTGACCTCCCTAAGCTTCACAATGTCCCCCTCTGTCACCATCCACCGGCCTTGAAGATTGGATCCGGCATGATTGAAGATCCAAAGTGCCTAAGCTTGGGCGTCGGGTGTTGGAACTCGAGATGCGGAAAGGCGCAAGCATGGTAGGAAAGAGGGATAGGCCTCGGTCCCTCTATAAAGGGGGTGAATATCAAGCGTCCTCAGCGTAACCGCTTGGGACTTGCCTAAAAACACGGAGTCATACCAACAGGTGTAGTGGGGATGCCCGCGCCCGTATTGATGGGGATCCCGCAATAAGGGGAACACGATCTCTCCTTCGACGAGGCGTGCCAATAAAACCGCCTTGCAATGCGTGTCGTGGCAGGCCAAGAAAAACTGGTTCATATTAAGCCAGGTCGCGGCATGAGGGCACACCGTGAAAAATTGACAGCAAATTAGATTTGTAAAGTGTTATGCTCTCCACGGTGGTGTGCGGAAATTATTTTACGGAGCCGGACATGATCCTTAATCTACTTTGGAGTATTCGGAGATGGAACACTCCTTGCAATGCCGAAGACAATCTGCGCGCCGGACTCATCGTCATTGAAGCCTGGTTCAGGGGCTACTGAGGGAGTCCTGGATTAGGGGGTATCCGGACAGCCGGACTATATACGTTGGCCGGACTATTGGACCGTGAAGATACAAGACTCAAGAATTCATCCCGTGTCCAGATGGGACTCTCCTTTGCGTGGAAGACAAGTTTGGCGATCCGGATGTTAGATATCCTTCTTTATAACCGACTCTGTGTAAGCCTAGCCCCCTCCGACGTCTATATAACCCGGAGGGTTTAGTCCATAGGGCAAGAACAATCAGAATCATAGGCTAGCTTCTAGGGTTTAGCCTCTACGATCTCGTGGTAGATCAACTCTTGTAATACTCATATCATCAAGATCAATCAAGCAGGAAGTAGGGTATTACCTCCATCGAGAGGGCCCGAACCTGGGTAAAACATCGTGTCCCCTGCCTCCTGTTACCATTAGCCTTAGACGCACAGTTCGGGACCCCCTACCCGAGATCCGCCGGTTTTGACACCGACACCTACTAGGACTCCCAGTCCTAGTAGGATTCCCCTTTCCTTTTCCAGAATGGAAAAGGGGGAAAGAAGTGGAGAGGGAGAAGCAAAAAAGGGGGTCCGCGCCCCCACCCTTTTTCAAGTTCCGATTGGGGGTCCGCGTGCCACCTCCTGGACGTTGCCTCCTCTCTCCAGTAAGGCCCATGTAGGCCCATTAAATTTCCTGGGGGGTTCCAGTAACCACCCGGTACTCCGAAAAATGTCCGAACCTCTACGAAACTATTCTGGTGTCCGAACATAACCTTACAATATATCAATCTTTACCTCTCGACCATTTTGATACTCCTCATCATGTCTGTGATCTCATTTGGAACTCCGAACAAACTTCGGTCACCAAAACACATAAGTCATAATACAAATCGTCATCGAACGTTAAGCATGCGGACCCTACGGGTTCGAGAACTATGTAGACATGATCGAGCCACATCTTCGATCAATAACCAATAGCGGAACCTGGATGCTCATATTGGCTCCTACATATTCTTTGAAGATCTTTATCGGTCAAACCACACAACAACATACGTTGTTCCCTTTGTCATCGGTATGTTACTTGCCCGAGATCCGATCGTCGTTATCTTCATACCTAGTTCAATCTCGTTAACAGTAAGCCTCTTTACTCGTTCTGTAATGCTTCATCCCGCAACTAACTCATTAGTCACATTGATTTGTAAGGCTTATAGTGATGAGCATTACCGAGAGGGCCTAGAGGTACCTCTCCAATACATGGAGTGACAAATCCTAATCTCGATCTATGCCAACCCAACAAACAACGTCGGAGACACCTGTAGAGCATCTTTATAATCATCGAGTTACGTTGTGACGTTTGATAGAACACAAGGTGTTCCTCAGATATTTGGGAGTTGCATAATCTCATAGTCAAAGGAACATGTATAAATCATGAAGAAAGCAATAGCAATAAAACTTAACGATCATTATGCTAAGCTAACGGATGGGTCTTGTCCATCACATCATTCTCTAATGATGTGATCCCGTTCATCAAATGACAACACATGTCTATGGTTAGGAAACATAACCATCTTTGATTAACGAGCTAGTCAAGTAGAGGCATACTAGGGACACTTTGGTTTGTCTATGTATTCACACATGTACTAAGTTTACGGTTAATACAATTCTAGCATGAATAATAAACATTTATCATGATATAAGAAAATATAAAATAACAACTAGATTATTGCCTCTAGGGCATATTTTCTTCAGTCTCCCACTTGCACTAGAGTCAATAATCTAGTTCACATCGCCATGTGTTTTAACACCAATAGTGCACATCTGTATGTGATTAACACCCATAGTTCACATCACCATGTGACCAACAACCAAAGGGTTTACTAGAGTCAATAATCTAGTTCACATTGCTATGTGATTAACACCCAAAGAGTACTAAGGTGTGTATCATGTTTTGCTTGTGAGAGAAGTTTAGTCAACGGGTCTGCAATATTCAGAGCCGTATGTATTTTGCAAATTTTCTATGTCTACAATGCTCTGCGTGGAGCTACTCTAGCTAATTGCTCCCACTTTCAATATGGATCCAGATTGAGACTCAGAGTCATCCGGATCGGTGTAAAAGCTTGCATCAACGTAACTCTTTACGATGAACTCTTTATCACCTCCATAATCGAGAAATATTTCCTTAGTCCTCTTAGGTAACTAAGGATAACTTTGACCGTTGTCTAGTGATCCACTCCTGGATCACTATCGTACCCCCTTGCCAAACTCATGATAAGGTACACAATAGGTCAGATACACAACATAGCATACTTTATAGAACCTTTGACTGAGGCATAGGGAATGACTTTCATTTTGCTTTCTATTTTCTGCTGTGGTCGGGTTTTGGGTCTTACTCAACTTTACACCTTGCAACACAGGCAAGAACTCCTTCTTTGACTGTTCCATTTTGAATTACTTCAAAATCTTGTCAAGGTGTGTACTCATTCGAAAAATCTTATCAAGCATCTTGATATATTTCTATAGATGTTCATGCCCAATATGTAAGCAACTTCATCGAGGTATTTCTTTGAAAAACTCCTTTCAAACTCTCCTTTATGCTTTCCAGAAAATTCTACATTATTTCTGATCAACAATATTTCATTCACATATACTTATCAGAAAGGCTGTAGTGCTCCCACTCACTTTCTTGTAAATACAGGCTTCACCGCAAGTCTGTATAAAACTTATATGCTTTGATCAACTCATCAAAGCATATATTCCAACTCCGAGATGCTTGCACCAGTCCATTGATGGATTGCTGGAGCTTGCACACTTTGTTAGCACCTTTAGGATTGAAAAAACCTTCTAGTTGTATAATATACAACTCTTCTTAGTGATATCCATTTAAGGAATGCAGTTTTGACATCCATAAGCCAGATTTCATAAAATGTGGCAATTGCTAACATGATTCGGACAGACTTAAGCATCGCTATGGGTGAGAAGGTCTCATCGTAGTCAACTCCTTGAACTTGTCGAAAACCTTTCACAACAAGTCGAGCTTTGTAGATAGTAACACTACCATCAAAGTTTGTCTTCCTCTTGAAGATCCATTTATTTTCTATGGCTCGCCGATCATCGGGAAAATCCACCAAAGTCCATACTTTTTTCTCATACATGGATCATATCTCATATTTCATGGCTTCAAGCCATTTCGCGGAATCTGGGCTCATCATGGCTTCCTCATAGTTCGTAGGTTCATCATGGTTTAGTAACATGACTTCCAGAATAGGATTATAGTACCACTCTGGTGCGGATCATACTCTGGTTGACCTACAAGGTTCGGTAGTAACTTGATCTCAAGTTTCATGATCATCATCATTAGCTTCCTCACTAATTGGTGTAGGAATCAATGGAATTGATTTCTATGATAAACTACTTTCCAATTCAGGAGAAGGTACAATTACCTCATCAAGTTCTACTTTCCTCCCACTCACTTCTTTCGAGAGAAACTCCTTCTCTAGAAAGGATCCATTCTTAGCAACGAATATCTTGCCTTCGGATCTGTGATAGAAGGTGTACCCAACAGCTTCCTTTGGGTATCCTATGAAGACGCACTTCTCCGATTTGGGTTCGAGCTTATCAGGCTGAAACCTTTTGACATAAGCATCACATCCCCAAACTTTTAAGAAACGACTGCTTAGGTTTGTTGCCAAACCACAGTTCATATGGTGTCGTCTCAACGGATTTTGACGGTGCCCTGTTTAAAGTGAATGCAACTGTCTCTAATGCATAACCCCAAAATAATAGTGGTAAGTCGGTAAGAGACATCATAGATCACGCCATATCTAATAAAGTGTGGTTACGACATTCGGACACACCATTATGTTGTGGTGTTCTAGGTGGCATGTGTTGTGAAACTATTCCACATTGTTTTAATGAAGGCCAAACTCTTAACTCAAATATTCGCCTCTATGATCAGATCATAGAAACTTTATTTTCTTGTCACGATGATTCTCCACTTCACTCTGAAATTCTTTGAACTTTTCAAATGTTTTAGACTTGTGTTTCATCAAGTAGATATACCCATATCTTCTCAAATCATCTGTGAAGGTCGGAAAATAATGATACCCACCACGAGCATCAACACTCATTGGACTGCATACATCAGTATGTATTATTTCCAATAAGTCAGTAGCTCGTTCCATTGTTCCAGAGAACGTAGTTTTAGTCATCTTGCCCATAAGGCACGGTTTGCCAGTATCAAATGATTCATAATCAAGTGATTCCAAAAGTCCATCTTTACGGAGTTTCTTCATGCGCTTTACACCGATATGACCCGAGTGGCAGTGCCACAAATAAGTCACACTATCATTATCAACTTTGCATCTTTTGGCATCAATATTATGAATATGTGTATCACTACGATCGAGATTCAATAAACCATTAACATTTGGGTGTGTGACCATAGAAGGTTTTATTCATGTAAACAGAATAACAATTATTCTCTATCTTAAATGAATAACCGTATTGCAATAAACATGATCTAATCATACTCATGCTCAACGCAAACACTAAATAACATTTATTTAGGTTCAACACTAGTCTCGACAGTATAAGGAGTGTGCGATGATGATCATATCAATCTTGGAACCACTTCCAACACACATTGTCACTTCACCCTCAACTAGTCTCTGTTTATTCTGTAACTCCTGTTTCGAGTTACTAATCTTAGCAACCGAACAAGTATCAAATACCCAGGGGCTACTATGAGCACTAGTAAGGTACACATCAATAATATTTATATAAAATATACATTTGTTCACTTTGCCATCCCACTTATCCGCCAAATATTTGGGGTACTTCCGCTTCTAGTGACCATTTCTTTTGCAGTAGAAGCACTTAGTTTTAGGCTTAGGTCTAACTTTGGGCTTCTTCACGGGAGTGACAACTGGCTTGCCATTCTTCTTGAAGTTCCCTTTCTTTCCCTTTGCCCTTTTGAAACTAGTGGTCTTGTTTAATCATCAACACTTCATGTTTTTTCTTGATTTCTACCTTTGTCGATTTCAGCCTCACGAAGAGCTTGGGAATCGCTTTCATCATCCCTTCCATACTATAGTTCATCACGAAGTTCCAGTAACTTGGTGATGGTGACTAGAGAACTCTGTCAATGACTATCTTATCTGGAAGATTAACTCCCACTTGATTCAAGCAATTGTAGTACCCCAAACATTCTGAGCACATGCTCACTAGCTAAGCTATTCTCCTCCATCTTTTAGGCGAAGTACTTGTCATAGGTGTAACGCCCTCGATGCGGCTATATCTCCCACGTGTCGAAGCACGACTTAGAGGCATAACCGCATTGAAAGCAATGTCGCAAGTGAGGTAATCTTCGCACAATCCATGTAATACATAAGGGAAAAGATACATAGTTGGCTTACAATCGCCACTTCACACAATTACATGAATAAAGCATTACATCATCCAGATACAATCAAGGTCCGACTACGGAACCAAAATAAAAGAAGAACCTCAAATGCGACAAAAAGGTCCACGATCGACCCCAACTGGGCTCCACTACTGATCAACTAGAACGAAACAACACAAAGGGAAAGATCTTCATCGAGCTCCTCCTTGAGCTTAGATCGTCACCTTCTCGGCAACATAGGCACCTGCAAACTGGTTTTGGAAGTATCTGGTGAGTCACGAGGACTCAGCAATCTCACACCCGCGAGATCAAGACTATTTAAGCTTATGGGTAAGGTAAAGGCATGAGGTGGAGCTGCAGCAGCGACTAGCATATATGGTGGCTAACATACGCAAATGAGAGCGAGAAGAGAAGGCAAAGCACGGTCGATAAAAGTATGATCAAGAAGTGATCCTATAGCAACCTCGTCAAGCATAACTCCAACACGTGTTCACTTCCGGACTCCGCGGAAAGAGACCATCACGGTAACACACGCGTTGATGTATTTTAATTAAGGTCAACTTCAGGTCTTCTACAACCGGACATTAACAAATTCCCATCTGCCACATAACCGCAGGCACGGCTCTCGAAAGTTTATACCTGCAGGGTGTCCCAACAGCCCATGACAAGCTCTCGCGATCATCGAAGAATAGACCTTCACCCGAGAGTCTCCGATCGGACTTCGGAATCCGGTACATCAAGACATTTCGACAATGGTAAAACAAGACCAGCAAAGCCGCCCGATCGCCGACAATCCCGATAGGAGCTGCACATATCTCGTTCTCGAGGCAACACCGGATAAGCGAAGCGTCTGAGAACCGCGTAACCCAAGTTGCCAAGGGATGGTCCCGACGGTGCTCTAGTTTGGACCAACGCTTAGACAAGCACTGGCCCGGGGCTATAAAAGATGACCCTCGAGAGAGCGACTCCCAAGGGAAAATAGGTGGTGGTGAGGCAAATGGTAAAAGGCAATGTTGGGCCTTGCTGGACAAGTTTTATTCAAAGCGAACTGTCAGGGGGGTCCCATAAATCACCCGACCGCGTTAGGGACGCAAAATCCGGGAACATAACACCGGTATGACGGAAACTAGGGCGGCAAGAGTGGAACAAAACACCAGGCATAAGGCCGAGCCTTCCACCCTTTACCAAGTATATAGATGCATTAATAATATAAGAGATATTGTGATATCCCAACATAAACCCTGTCCACCATGGAGAAATCTTCAACTTCACCTGCAACTAGCAACGCTATAAGAGGGGCTGAGCAAAGCGGTAACATAGCCAAACAACGGTTTGCTAGGAATGGTGTCAAAGGTTAGAGGTTTGACATGGCAATTTGGGAGGCTGACAAGCAAAAAGGTAGGCATCATAGCATTGGCATAGCAAAAGAGCGAGCAAACTAGCATAGCAAAGATAGTAGTGATTTCGAGGGTATGGTCATCTTGCCTGAAAGGTTCTCAGAGTTGTCGAAGACTGGATCCTCGTGAGGCGTTCTCAACAGGTTCCTCGTTCACGTACTCGTCTCCGGCTCTACCCAAGGCAAGAACACAAGCAACGGAACCACAATCAAACAAGGAACAATGCACAAGCAATATGATGCAAAACATGACATGCTATGCGAGATGTGATATGCAATGCATATGTATGCTCGGAAGGAAAATGATGAACCGGCATCAACTTGGCAAACCAAGTATGCCACTGGAAAGATGAGATGATTTCGGTTGAAATCGATATAAAGATCACCGGAATCGGATGCACGGTTTGCAAATGACAAGCAAAACAAGAATGATGCAAAACTGCGTTTAACAGCCCGATGCTACTTAGCACGCAACACGAAACTATGCTACAGCACCCCAACATAAAAACAAAGCATATGGCAACGAACTACAGGAGATGCTTAACAAAGAGGAACACTGAGCTACGGCTAAATCACATCATAACATGTTCAAACAAGCATGGAGAAAGTGCTCAAAATATCAGGTTCACAGACTTAGTGAAAATACTAACATACCAGGAATTAACATCAGGAAGGCATGTTTAGAGCAAGCAAACAACATGCTACAGGAACTTATAATAGCAAAGCAAGGCATGACATGATTCTACTCAAAGCATATTTCAATAGTCGCTTACTGACCATAAGCCAAAAAGGACTCTAAGAAATGATGGCACCCATGTAAACATAGCAAGTTTTATTACAGATTTCAGACTTAGTGAAAATATCAGGACATGGCAAAAACAGATTCAACATGGCATGTTCGTGAGCTCGATGCACTCACTATAGAGCAATACATGGCATGGCAAGGCAACCAACAGTAAGAAGGCATGATTATGAAGCTAAGCATGGCAAGAGCAAGGTCATAGCATACACGGATCAACTACAACGACCTCGTGAAAATTGAATCTCACGCAAACAATCTGCCAGGAAACATTTCCAAGCAACTTTGGAGCAAGAAATGAACATGTTCCAGCAGGCTATAAATGCAAACAAGGGCATGAATGGATAGAGCAAGACATGTATATCAAAACATGTTTATAGAGCATCTCCAGATTATGCATAGAATGATTAGTGGAAGCATGTTAACATGGCATCAATTATAACAGATTCTGCCAGAAAAACAACAACAGCAACTACCCTACTTTACAAGCTCAATGCACTCACTACAAGCATCACAAAAATACAAGGTCAACACCTCTGGAAAGATGGCATGGCCTAGTCCAACATTCATGTAGAGCTCAAGTACATAGGGTGCACACATAAATCATGGCAAAAATGACAAAAGAGCTCGAACTGATAAGATTCTGAAACTAACGATCTGAAGCCTTCTTCCAACAACATTTCGGGCACCAAGATGAGCTCAAATGCAAATGATGCAATGGAATGAAATGATGTACTCTTTGAGACGAACAATTTGACATATTATACGCGCAAAACGGAGCTACGGTTGCGGAGATGTGATGCGATGAAAATGCATGAAAATTACTGGAAACAGGGACTTAGTGGAATTTTTACCTCGCGAAAAAAAAACAACGCGGATCGGGTCCGAGACGTGGATCGGGTCGGGGAGGAAGCGGGTCGCGGATCCGTGACCCGGCAGCGAGAGCTCCGCGAGGCCGGGCGGAATCCAGCGAGCTCCGGCGTTGGAGGCCGATCCGGAAGACCGGCCGGATCAACGGCTCCGGCGGTCAGAGGCATGGCGGCGGCGCAGAGGAGGAGCCCGGCGCCGGCGCACAGTCTGCGGCGGCCTTGACGCCAACCCTTGGGCAGGCGCAGGCGGCGGCGGCAGCAGCAGGCCGGCGCAGGCGGAGCGCTGCGGAGGAGCTTCGCGGCGGCGGCTCAGAAATTTGTCTGTGAGGCGAGCGGCGGGCGGTGGGCAGCGAAGTCGGGGCGGGGTCGCCGAGGCCGGACGGGCGGCGCGGCAGCCAGCGGGACCGGCGGGACCGCGCGGCGAGGGCGATCAGAACGCCGCGAAGCGAACTGCTGCAGCGAGCAGATGGGCTCATGCAGGCCCGAACCGGCCCCGGCGGCAGCATGCGATGGCAGCGTGAGGGCCACGCGGCGGCGCTGATTGGACCGGCGGCGGCGGGCGTGTCCGGCCGTCCGCAGACGCGTCCGGCGCGAAGGGAGAGATTTAGGGTTTGGAAATATCCGCGAAAATGGAGGAGGACCTATTTATAGGTAGAGGGAGCTAGGAGAGTCCAAATGAGGAGCGGTTTTGCCACGCGATCGTGATCGAACGACCGAGAGCATGGAGAGGAGTTTGGTGGGTTTTGGGCCACTTTGGAAGGGTGTTGGGCTGGAAACAAAGAGGCTTTCACGGTTACCCTTGGTTAACCGTTGGAGTACCAAACGACCTCCAAATGGCACGAAACTTGACAGCGGTCTACGGTGCTATACCAAGGCCGCTTGGCAAACCTCGGGCCATTCGAGAAAGTTTAATACCCGCACATGAAAAGAGAGACGAGGGGACGCCGGGAACATAGGAGTGCGGATTGCAAAAGCAGACAACGGGAAAAAGCTCGGATGCATGAGGCGAACATGAATGCAAAATGAAATGCACATGATGACATGATAAAATGCAAATGATGACATGGCAAAGTGCAACACGCAAGCACATGACATGGCAACGACGGCGAATAACTCGCGGACACCTGGCGCATCGGGTCCGGGGTGTTACAACACTCCACCACTATGAGAGGATCTCGTCCCGAGATCTAGGATGGCACCGGAGGAAAAAAGGAAGAGGAAGAGGAGAGGTAAAACTAAGTTGCTTCTTTGACCAATGAGTGAAAACAAAGAACCTTGAGAGGTTGAGCAATTTAAAAGAAAGAGTACAACAAAGATGAACGAGATTGCAAACAATCCGGAAGAAAAGAGGAGAAAACTTAATGAGGTGAAAGATATTGACGAGATGATACAACACTCCGGTTAAATGGATAAGCACGAAAAGAAGACGACCTCGCAATTCAAGATGATGATTGAAGAGCACAACATCACAATGCCTCCGAAACCAAAGAATAGAAGATAGATCATTGGAATAGAAGAATGGAGAAGAAAATGCCAACATCTGTCACCAACGGAAACAAATGATTGGATTGATATCAACAAGGAGACGAGAAACTTATTTCACCGGAAGGGCAAATGAAGAACTTGGGTCATTTATAAGCACCATAAATAGCAACAATCCTTAGGGAAAGCTTTAGGTGAAATACAGCCCAAGATAACTCCAATGAAGAGATTGGTGGACTTAAATACCTCATTCTTGACAACAAATGAATCATGAAACATGAATGGAAATTATCAAGAATGACATATCACCATCTGAAAAGTTAAGGTAGAAAGAATTGCACTTCGGAATGCAAGACGAAGAATGCTTGAACTCCTCAAAACAAAACATGTGTTGAGCACCATGTTTAATTTTGAGTATAGCTTGGCGGATCATAAGTTCGAGAGAAAACTTGAAGAACAATTGAAGAATGAAGAGAATCCTTGATGAACCACCATGTAGAGCCTCCATGAAGAACTCCGGTAATAAAAGGATGATAAAAAGGAAGAGAAGTTGGGAACACAAGGTGAAACCTTGCAATGATTTAGATGGAGTATCGCGATAATTAGAGCTTGGAACTCCGGGAAAAAGAGAAGATGAAACAAATGAAACCTAGAATTTTAAGGACCTCCGGAATAAAGAATTAATCACTTGGATGAACAAGAATAAGAATTATGTTATGCTTATCCTTCACCAATTAAATTGATGACAATCAACGGATTTGGCATACTACTTATTCTCGTAGAAAGGATTAAAAGAGATATATCAAAACTTGAGAAGGTCTTCAACGAACCACCGGTAGGATTGGAACAACAAATGAATTGATATGATGAACCAGGAAGAGAGATCTTGAAAGAACCACCGTAAGAATTGGAAAACGGATGAGGATACTTGAGGGATTTAAATACAAATGAGCGAATAGATCACTAGTCGATTAAAGATCACTTGAACGAAGCACCGGTAAAATTTGGAGAATGATAGCTGAAAGCTGAGAATGAATAAATCTTAGATGATGGGCTCCGGATGAACAAACTGAAAAAGGCTCCTGAATTGCTCTGGGTGGATAAAAGAATTCTCACAATCAAACAATTATGAGAGGATGACCTCGAATTAGAACCACAATTCTCTGAGAGAACAAATAAGATATGGAGGTAAAACTCTTCTTCGGTCTTCAAATGATGAGAATGACAACGAGAAACACCACCAAGAATTATTGAGGCACACCGGAAGAATCAAAAGCGAAGAGATTGAGCCAACTATGAAAAGAATTTGAAAGATCTTGGAGAAAAACATTTGACTAATGATAACTCATTCTTACGTCAAACTTGGAGAAGAATTTAGGATAGCTCTGGGAAAATAGAAGAGTCAGGTAAGATCCTGGGAAAAAACCTGTGGGTTAGGGCCCACTCAAAAGAAAACACCGTTGAAAAGATTTAAAAGAGATGTTGCACCGGTGGAATTAAATGACTTGAATGAGATACCAATCTCGAAAGAGCTTGAACAAATGCAGAGTGGAAACACGAATCTTCGAGATATCCTGAGCACTCCGGAATAACAAATAGCGAGAAGCAGAATGATAATGAGGTGCACCGGTATGAGAAAGCATTGAAATGAGGAAAAAGGTATGATCAACAAAACTTGACTTGAATCCACCGGAGAAGAAACAACAATGAAGGATGATGAACTTGAAACTGTTGAGCATCATCATGGGAAATCACCGGATAAGAACATTGATGGAAAAGAATGGAGAAACTTCACATGAATAAATGGATGCTTGATTAAGAAATCTGTGTCCTTGAAGAAAAAGGGTGGGAGGGCGGGAAAAACAAAGGCAACTTGGAGACGGATGAAACAAACACCGTTGAGAAGAAATGATAATTGGTCTTGCTGCTGTTGAAGTGATCGGATCCATTTGAAGAGAAGCACACCAGTTGAAAAGGATTGACATGACAATCTCGATTGTCGAAGCAGGATTGGTATTCACATCGGAGTATGAGAACACCATTTCGGAAAGGTATGAAATCAACACTTGGCATTGAAGCAACTCGAATACCACAACTCAAAACAAAAACAAAGGACTGGCTTGCGAATAAGCGGAACAAACATATGATAGAGATTTCGTCCGAAGTTTTCGTGGTGGGGCCTACACGGGCTCAATCGTGCAGCACCATCATGTACAAGGCAATGCACATGACATCTGAAGCGTCCCAGTCGGCATAGCCAAGGACTCTTTAAGACACAACGAGACCATCAGTAAAACCAACCGTGAATAGGCGGACCACTAGGCGTCGAACCCCAATTTCATATCATACATCCGTCGGAAAGATATCCTAAGAGCTACTTGAATTCCCACCTATGAAACTCCCGAAACTTTCTAGTTATGCAATCTGGTGTTGGGGATACAGGGGAGCAATATATATCTCACTCAAACTAACAATCCCTACATCCAAATTGTATCCATCCGTCAACACATAACCAAGAAACCTTCGAAATCGTCTACCTCAACCTTGAAAAGCATCCGTTATACAAGTCATGGCAATACTCCGTACTCACCTCGATCTTTGGGTTAGCGGGATTATCTCACCAACAACTGCATAAAAGAGATTTTCGATGTCGGCGTGCTAAACTCGGTATTCGAATCTGCAACGATAAAATTATGGCGACAACACCTCGGAGCTCAACTCCCCGGGACACTGCCACAACCCCTAAATGTCAGGAGGCACCAAGACAATGTTGTCATCATAAAACCATCGGAACGATTCCAAGATACCCGCGTGATCCTAAAAAAAAAATTTTAGTGAAATTTAAGAAGAGAAGAGTCAAAACTCTACGTCAGGATACCTCACCAGAAGGTCGAAGGGACTGAGGAGTAAAAAGAATTCCTAACTCTCCGATATATATAATCCTAAATGACTCAAAACATTTTTCTAGACACAACTCGGCCACTAAAAACGATCAAGCAGTGGGGCTCGTAAGGTCGGGGATGGCTCTGATTACCAACTTGTAACGCCCTCGATGCGGCTATATCTCCCACGTGTCGAAGCACGACTTAGAGGCATAACCGCATTGAAAGCAATGTCGCAAGTGAGGTAATCTTCGCACAATCCATGTAATACATAAGGGAAAAGATACATAGTTGGCTTACAATCGCCACTTCACACAATTACATGAATAAAGCATTACATCATCCAGATACAATCAAGGTCCGACTACGGAACCAAAATAAAAGAAGAACCTCAAATGCGACAAAAAGGTCCACGATCGACCCCAACTGGGCTCCACTACTGATCAACTAGAACGAAACAACACAAAGGGAAAGATCTTCATCGAGCTCCTCCTTGAGCTTAGATGCGTCACCTGCTCGGCAACATAGGCACCTGCAAACTGGTTTTGGAAGTATCTGGTGAGTCACGAGGACTCAGCAATCTCACACCCGCGAGATCAAGACTATTTAAGCTTATGGGTAAGGTAAAGGCATGAGGTGGAGCTGCAGCAAGCGACTAGCATATATGGTGGCTAACATACGCAAATGAGAGCGAGAAGAGAAGGCAAAGCACGGTCGATAAAAGTATGATCAAGAAGTGATCCTATAGCAACCTACGTCAAGCATAACTCCAACACCGTGTTCACTTCCCGGACTCCGCCGGAAAGAGACCATCACGGTAACACACGCGGTTGATGTATTTTAATTAAGGTCAACTTCAGGTCTTCTACAACCGGACATTAACAAATTCCCATCTGCCACATAACCGCGGGCACGGCTCTCGAAAGTTTATACCCTGCAGGGGTGTCCCAACTTAGCCCATGACAAGCTCTCGCGATCATCGAAGGAATAGACCTTCACCCGAGAGTCTCCGATCAGACTCGGAATCCCGGTACATCAAGACATTTCGACAATGGTAAAACAAGACCAGCAAAGCCGCCCGATGCGCCGACAACCCCGATAGGAGCTGCACATATCTCGTTCTCAGGGCAACACCGGATAAGCGAAGCGTACAGGAACCGACGTAACCCAAGTTGCCAAGGGATGGTCCCGCACGGTGCTCTAGTTTGGACCAACGCTTAGACAAGCACTGGCCCGGGGGGGCTATAAAAAGATGACCCTCGAGAGAGCGACTCCCAAGGGAAAAATAGGTGGTGGTGAGGCAAATGGTAAAAGGCAATGTTGGGCCTTGCTGGACAAGTTTTATTCAAAGCGAACTGTCAGGGGGGTCCCATAAATCACCCGACCGCGTTAGGGACGCAAAATCCGGGAACATAACACCGGTATGACGGAAACTAGGGCGGCAAGAGTGGAACAAAACACCAGGCATAAGGCCGAGCCTTCCACCCTTTACCAAGTATATAGATGCATTAATAATATAAGAGATATTGTGATATCCCAACATAAACCCTGTCCACCATGGAGAAATCTTCAACTTCACCTGCAACTAGCAACGCTATAAGAGGGGCTGAGCAAAGCGGTAACATAGCCAAACAACGGTTTGCTAGGAATGGTGTCAAAGGTTAGAGGTTTGACATGGCAATTTGGGAGGCTGACAAGCAAAAAGGTAGGCATCATAGCATTGGCATAGCAAAAGAGCGAGCAAACTAGCATAGCAAAGATAGTAGTGATTTCGAGGGTATGGTCATCTTGCCTGAAAGGTTCTCAGAGTTGTCGAAGACTGGATCCTCGTAGACGTTCTCAACAGGTTCCTCGTTCACGTACTCGTCTCCCGGCTCTACCCAAGGCAAGAACACAAGCAACGGAACCACAATCAAACAAGGAACAATGCACAAGCAATATGATGCAAAACATGACATGCTATGCGAGATGTGATATGCAATGCATATGTATGCTCCGGAAGGAAAATGATGAACCGGGCATCAACTTGGCAAACCAAGTATGCCACTGGAAAGATGAGATGATTTCGGTTGAAATCGATATAAAGATCACCGGAATCGGATGCACGGTTTGCAAATGACAAGCAAAACAAGAATGATGCAAAACTGCGTTTAACAGCCCGATGCTACTTAGCACGCAACACGAAACTATGCTACAGCACCCCAACATAAAAACAAAGCATATGGCAACGAACTACAGGAGATGCTTAACAAAAGAGGAACACTGAGCTACGGCTAAATCACATCATAACATGTTCAAACAAGCATGGAGAAAGTGCTCAAAATATCAGGTTCACAGACTTAGTGAAAATACTAACATACCAGGAATTAACATCAGAAGGCATGTTTAGAGCAAGCAAACAACATGCTACAGGAACTTATAATAGCAAAGCAAGGCATGACATGATTCTACTCAAAGCATATTTCAATAGTCGCTTACTGACCATAAGCCAAAAAGGACTCTAAGAAATGATGGCACCCATGTAAACATAGCAAGTTTTATTACAGATTTCAGACTTAGTGAAAATATCAGGACATGGCAAAAACAGATTCAACATGGCATGTTCGTGAGCTCGATGCACTCACTATAGAGCAATACATGGCATGGCAAGGCAACCAACAGTAAGAAGGCATGATTATGAAGCTAAGCATGGCAAGAGCAAGGTCATAGCATACACGGATCAACTACAACGACCTCGTGAAAATTGAATCTCACGCAAACAATCTGCCAGGAAACATTTCCAAGCAACTTTGGAGCAAGAAATGAACATGTTCCAGCAGGCTATAAATGCAAACAAGGGCATGAATGGATAGAGCAAGACATGTATATCAAAACATGTTTATAGAGCATCTCCAGATTATGCATAGAATGATTAGTGGAAGCATGTTAACATGGCATCAATTATAACAGATTCTGCCAGGAAAACAACAACAGCAACTACCCTACTTTACAAGCTCAATGCACTCACTACAAGCATCACAAAAATACAAGGTCAACACCTCTGGAAAGATGGCATGGCCTAGTCCAACATTCATGTAGAGCTCAAGTACATAGGGTGCACACATAAATCATGGCAAAAATGACAAAAGAGCTCGAACTGATAAGATTCTGAAACTAACGATCTGAAGCCTTCTTCCAACAACATTTCGGGCACCAAGATGAGCTCAAATGCAAATGATGCAATGGAATGAAATGATGTACTCTTTGAGACGAACAATTTGACATATTATACGCGCAAAACGGAGCTACGGTTGCGGAGATGTGATGCGATGAAAATGCATGAAAATTACTGGAAACAGGGACTTAGTGGAATTTTTACCTCGCGAAAAAAAAACAACGCGGATCGGGTCCGAGACGTGGATCGGGTCGGGGAGGAAGCGGGTCGCGGATCCGTGACCCGGCAGCGGAGAGCTCCGGCGAGGCCGGCGGAATCCGGCGAGCTCCGGGGCGTTGGAGGCCAGATCCGGCGAAGACCGGCCGGATCCAACGGCTCCGGCGGTGCAGGGGCATGGCGGCGGCGCAGAGAAGGAGCCAGGCGCCGGCAACACAGTCTGCGGCGCCGACGACGCCTTGTGGCGGCGCAGGCGTAGGCAGCGGGCGGCAGAGGCCGGCGCGGGCGGCGAGCGCGCGCGAGGAGCCCGGCGGCGCTCGAAATGTCTTGAGGCGCGCGTGCGCGTGGCGCAGCAGGCGGCGGGGTCGCCGGGCGGGCGGGCGGCGCGGCGGCGGCGGCCAGGCGGCGGGACATGGCGGACGGCGACCAGAACGCCAGGCGAAGCGCGCGGGCTGGGCGGCGAGCAGATGGGCTGTGAGCAGGCAGGCAGCCCGAGCCAGCGCGCGCATGGCGGATGGCGCGGAGGGCCCTGTGCGTATGAGATTGGACAGGCCTGGCGGCGGGCGTGTCCGGCCGTCACAGACAGCGTCCGGCGCGAGAGGAGAGATTTAGGGTTTGAAATATCCGCGAAAATGGAGGGGGAGGACCTATTTATAGGTAGAGGGAGCTAGGAGAGTCCAAATGAGGAGCGGTTTTCGGCCACGCGATCGTGATCGAACGACCGAGAGCATGGAGAGGAGTTTGGTGGGTTTTGGGCCACTTTGGAAGGGGTGTTGGGCTGGAAACAAAAGAGGCTTTCACGGTTACCCGGTTAACCGTTGGAGTACCAAACGACCTCCAAATGGCACGAAACTTGACAGGCGGTCTACCGGTGCTATACCAAGGCCGCTTGGCAAACCTCGGGCCATTCCGAGAAAGTTTAATACCCGCACATGAAAAGAGAGACGAGGGGACGCCGGGGAACATAGGAGTGCCGGATTGCAAAACGGACAACGGGGAAAAAGCTCGGATGCATGAGACGAACATGAATGCAAAATGAAATGCACATGATGACATGATAAAATGCAAATGATGACATGGCAAAGTGCAACACGCAAGCACATGACATGGCAACGACGGCGAATAACTCGCGGACACCTGGCGCATCGGGTCCGGGGTGTTACAATAGGTCTCATACCTCTCGACACAGGAAGGAGTCTAAAATACCAATTTTAGCTCTTGGAACATCTCATATGCTCTGTGGTGTTCAAAACGTCTTTGAAGCCCCGATTCTAAGCCGTAAAGCATGGCGCACTAAACTATCAAGTAGTCATCATATCGAGCTTTGTCAAATGTTCATAACGTCTGCATCTGCTCCTGCAATAGGTCTGTCACCTAGCGGTGCTTCAAGGACATAATTCTTTTGTGCAGCAATGAGGATAATCCTCAAGTTACGGACCCGGTCTGTGTAATTGCTACCATCATATTTCAACTTAGCTTTTCTCTAGGAATGCATTAAAAATCAAGGGAACGGTAGCACGGGCCATTGATCTACAACAACATATATATGCAAAAAATATCAGGACTAAGTTCATGATAAATTAAAGTTCAATTAATCATATTACTTAAGAACTCCCACTTAGATAGACATCCCTCAAGTCATCTAAATGATACGTGATCCAAATCAACTAAACCATGTCCGATCATCACGTGACTGGAGTAGTCTTCAATGGTGAACATCACTATATTGATCATATCTACTATATGATTCACGTTCAACCTTTCGGTCTCCAGTGTTCTGAGGCCATATCTACATATGCTAGGCTCGTCCAGTTTAACCTGAGTATTTTGCACATGCAAAACTGGCTTGCACCCATTGTATGTGAACGTGGAGCTTATCACACCCGATCATCACGTGGTGTCTCGGCACGACGAATTGTAGCAACGGTGCATACTCGGGGAGAACACTTATACCTTGAGATTTAGTGAGGGATCATCTTATAATGCTACCGCCGTACTAAGCAAAATAAGATGCATAAAAGATAAACATCACATGCAATCAAAATATGTGACATGATATGGCCATCATCATCTTGTGCCTTTGATCTCCATCTCCAAAGCACCATCATGATCTCCATTGTCACCGGCTTGACACCTTGATCTCCATCGTAGCATCGTTGTCGTCTCGCCAACTATTGCTTCTACGACTGTCGCTACCGCTTAGTGATAAAGTAAAGCAATTACATGGCGATTGCATTTCATACAATAAAGCGACAACCATATGGCTCCTGCCAGTTGCTGATAACTTTGTTACAAAACATGATCATCTCATACAAAAATTTATATCACATCATGTCTTCACCATATCACATCACAACAAGACTTGCAAAAACAAGTTAGACGTCCTCTACTTTGTTGTTGCAAGTTTTACGTGGCTGCTACGGGCTTCTAGTAAGAACCATTCTTACCTACGCATCAAAACCACAACGATTTTTCGTCAAGTGTGTTGTTTTAACCTTTAACAAGGACCGGCCGTAGTCAAACTCGATTCAACTAAAGTTGGAGAAACAGACACCCGCCAGCCAACTGTGTGCAAAGCACGTCGGTAGAACTAGTCTCATGAACGCGGTCATGTAATGTTGGTCCGGGCCGCTTAATCCAACAATACCGCCGAATCAAAGTAAGACGTTAGTGGTAAGAAGTATGACTATTATCGCCCACAACTCTTTGTGTTCTACTCATGCATATCACTACGCATAGACCTGGCTTGGATGCCACTGTTAGGGAACGCAGCATGCAATTTCAAAAAAAATCCTACGCTCACGCAAGATCTATCTAGGAGATGCATAGCAATGAGAGGGGGAGAGTGTGTCCACGTACCCTCGTAGACCGAAAGCGGAAGCGTTATGTTAACGCGGTTGATGTAGTCGAACGTCTTCACGATCCAACCGATCCAAGTACCGAACGTATGGCACCTCCGTCTTCAGCACACGTTCAGCTCGATGACGTCCCTTGAACTCTTGATCCAGTAGAGGGTCGAGGGAGAGTTCCGTCAGCACGACGGCGTGGTGATGGTGTTGGTGATGTGATCCGCGCAGGGCTTCGCCTAAGTACTATGACGCTATGAACGGAGGAGTAAACTATGGAGGGGGGCACCGCACACGGCTAAGAGAACAATTGATGCGCCTTTGGGGTGCCCCGTGCCCACGTATATAAAGGAGGAGAGGAGGGGGCGGCCGGCCTAGAGGGGCACGCCAAAGGGGGGGTCCTACTAGGACTCCCGGTCCTAGTAGGATTCCCCTTTCCTTTTCTAGAGTGGGAAAGGGGGAAACAAGTGGACAGGGAGAAGGAAAAAGGGGGGCCGCGCCCCCACCCCTTGTCCAATTCGGATTGGGCTTGGGGGGGGGGGCGCCACCTCCTCGACGCTGCCTCCTCTCTCCACTAAGACCCATGTAGGCCCATTAACTTTCCCGGGGGGTTCCGGTAACCTCCTGGTACTCCAAAAAATGTCCGAACCTCTCCGAAACTATTCTGGTGTCCGAACATAACCTTCCAATATATCAATCTTTACCTCTCGACCATTTCGAGACTCCTCGTCATGTCCGTGATCTCATCCGGGAGTCCGAACAAACTTCGGTCACCAAAACACATAACTCATAATACAAATCGTCATCGAACGTTAAGCGTGCGGACCCTACGAGTTTGAGAACTATGTAGACATTATTGAGACACATCTCCGATCAATAACCAATAGCGAAACTTGGATGCTCATATTGGCTCCTACATATTCTACGAAGATCTTTATCGGTCAAACCACACAACAACATACGTTGCTCCCTTTGTCATCGGTATGTTACTTGCCCGAGATTCGATCGTCGGTATCTTCATACCGAGTTCAATCTCGCTACCGGTAAGTCTCTTTACTCGTTCCATAATGCTTCATCCCGCAACTAACTCATTAGTCACATTGCTTGCAAGGCTTATAGTGATGAGCATTATCGAGAGGGCCCAGAGATACCTCTCCGATACATGGAGTGACAAATCCTAATCTCGATCTATGCCAACCCAACAAACACCTTTGAAGACACCTGTAGAGCATCTCATAGTCAGAGGAACATGTATAAGTCATGAAAAAAGCAATAGCAATAAAAATTAACGATCATTATGCTAAGCTAACGGATGTGTCTTGTCCATCACATCATTCTCTAATGATGTGATCCCGTTCATCAAATGACAACACATGTATATGGTTAGGAAAATAACAATCTTTGATTAACAAGCTAGTCAAGTAGAGGCATATTAGGAACACTTTGTTTTGTCTATGTATTCACACATGTACTAAGTTTCCGGTTAATACAATTCTAGCATGAATAATAAACATTTATCATGATATAAGAAAATATAAAATAACAACTTTATTATTGCCTCTAGGGCATATTTCCTTCACCTAGTTGGGTTATCCTCTGTGCTGGCACCCAATCGATTTAGAGTCGTTCCTTTCCAGCTCTGTTTTGCTGACCACTTTAGGTGTTCAGTTAGTTGCCGGTTACGACGTAGCTGGGGAGGAGCCATCGGCGGCTGCTGGTGGGCTGTTGATTTCTCATGTCGTCCCGGTTTTGTGATGTGCTATGTTTCTCGTCGCCGGTGGCGGCGAACCGTTAGCTCCTCGTGCCATGTGAAGTTCGATTTGTTTTCCTCCTGGCTATGTCGTGCCTTTTCTTCTCGTTCACCGTCATTAGCCTTTCTCGTTGCCGTAGGTTTCCGTAGCATCGAATTTGTTCTTTCATGGTGCCGCATGGATTTTGTCTGGTGCGTGACGACGGAAGGAAAAGGAGCGCACACGCCCCTGTGAGGAAGATATGTAGTGAAAACATGAGTTGGTGGGCATAATACGAATGTTTGAAGCTTGCAATGGACTTGCAATGGTATGGGATGTCGTTGCTTAGATAGATGTTCGGGTTGGATATTGCCTTTCTTGTGTATACTGCTAATCGTTGGAATAAATGTTGTCACATACGTGTTGTCTGCTCTTTGGATCGGCTTTCTGGTGTTCGGTTCGTCCGATTTGGTGTTAGTGTTTTGCAAATGATACTGGAAAAAATCAGTCGTATAGCTCATCCAGCTTCTGGCCGAGTGGCCGGCTTTGCGGCTTATTGGATTGTTGGCGTAGGTAATGCTGAGTTATGCTCCATCTTTGTTATCGGGTTATTGGACGATTGTTGCTTTTCGGATCCAGGTTCTGGTCGCTTTTGTTGTGTTATCGGTGGCCGGTTGGGTAGGCGTTGGGGAGGCTGATTCTCGGTTTGTTCGGTTTAAGCCCAGTTGTGTGATTTGTCCGTGATGGTCCTTAACGTACTACCCAGTAGTGGATGTATCTAAAATGGCACAACATGAACATAGTTATTTACATCGTGTTATGTAGATAATTTCGGAAAAAATATTCCTTCAAATAGTTCATCTGACCGTTTGGTTGCATTTCTTGGTTGCAGGTGCATTTGTTTGTTGCCCTTTCGTGGATCATTCGTAAAATATATTGTTTATAAGTTGTTTGCTTCTTGACTTTAGTTGGACTTTACGTCAATAATGAAACGGTTCATCTAGTGTAACTATGCACACAAGTACAAGGTGCTCTCTGGTTCTCAAACCACCCAGGTCACTAGGTCGCGTAACCGTGTTGGCGCTAAGCATTTCCAGAAACAGAAATCCAATCATGGCCTGCCTACGGAAAGGCTTAGTCGTTCTTTATACGACTCTAAATGATGTTACATTTAGCTTTTTTTTAACATTAATATAGACACAAGCGCTCATATACACGCGCATACACTCATCCCTATGAATGCACACACGCACATCCTACCCCTACGAGCACCTCCGAAAGACTGAGCCGGCATATCATCTTGAAATTTACGAAGTCACCATAGGCACCTCGTCGTCGACGGGAACGTCTCCTCCCAGTGAATGTGCATCGCCGGAAATCCTGAAATAAATCCAGAAATAAATGCGAGCACCAGAATTTAAACCCTGGTGGGCAAGGGATACCACAGTTCCTCTAACCATCCGACCACAGGCTGCAAATCTAGGGGAGCGTCAATGATTACTCCCGTCACTTCCGTAGCTTCAGTGGTAAGAGCATCTATAACCAGACCTCTCAAACACGTCTTAGACACCTGGGCAGACCGTCCGGTCACTGACCGGTCATAAAAATCGATCTAACGGAAGCTTTCAAACCGCGGACAAACGCCCAAGCTGACCGGCACCCCTCATATCTAGCCCAAATGTAGGGCAGATATGAGGCGGCCCGGGCGCATCCGCCATGTCAGCCCGGCCCATCGCTGGCCCACTCTGACCCCATAAAATGCCCCTCCGAAGCAAACCCTAACCCATTTCACTCCGCTCCCTGGCGGTCCCTTTTCCCCAATCCGTCCAATTCCTAGCATCGGCGAGCATGTCCAGCACGGCAGCCACTCCGACAGCAGCTCCGGAGATGAGGACGAGCTGGCGCTCAGTATCGCGCTCGAGCGCTTGCGGGTCGATACGGCAGCAACTCCGGGTCCGGTGCGATGCTCCATGTCGCCCTTCTCCAGCCCTTCCCATCCTGCGTGCGGATTTGCAAGGCCTGCCTAATCTGTTCCGCCCGCCCGACAACCTCCTTCACCTCCGGCCGCTGCTCTACGCGAGCAGCGGTGGGTTCAATTGCCCATTCCCAGCGCCGCGGATGCGGACTCCGAAGTCGGAGGCACGCGCCGCCCGCCGCAAGAGGCAGAGGGCAAGGAAGATGGGGGAGCGGGTCCGACGTGGCTGCGCAGTCCGCCCGCCTCCTCTAACGGGTCCGACTCTGACGGCTTCGATTCCTCCTCGTCATTTCTGATTCCTCCTCCTCCGATGGGTCCGACTCTGATGGCTCCGACGTCAACCCACCTCCTGCCGCGGACGCCTACACCAGCGCCGGCGACCAAAAGGGCAAAGGGCCACATCGCTGAAGTATGTGAATTATGCCTATTTGGTGATCTTTTGGTGATGTTTAAGTGAATTATGCCTGTTTGGTATCGGTTTATATGTCCGTTCATGTCGATTTTGATCGGTTGGTGATCTACGTTTTCTGGAAAAGGAGGATAAACACCCAGCCTCTACATCTGGACGATGCATGCGGCTATTTTATTAACTATTCACCGAGACCATACAAAGTAATACATCAGTGAGTCTGAAGCTACCACCTAGGCAACACCTGTTGTCGGTGTCAAAACCGGTGGATCTCGGGTAGGGGATCCCGATCTGTGCGTCTTAGGCTGATGGTAATAGGAAGCGAGGGACACAATGTTTACCCAGGTTCGGGCTCTCTCAATGGAGGTAAAACCCTACTTCCTGCTTGATTAATATTGAAGATATGAGTAGTACAAGAGTAGATCAACCACGAGATCGTAGAGGCTAAACCCTAAGAGCTAGCCTATGATGGTATGATTGTAATTGTGATCGGTCTTCTAAGGACCAACCTCTCCGGTTTATATAGACACCGGAGAGGGCTAGGGTTTACATGGAGTCGGTTACAAGGAAAGAAACACAATATCCGGATCGCCAAGCTTGCCTTCCACGCAAAGGAGAGTCCCATCCGGACACGGGCCGAAGTCTTGAGTCTTGTATCTTCACGCTTCAATAGTCCGGACGATGTATATAGTCCGGCAGTCTAGATACCCCCTAATCCAGGACTCCCTCAGTAGCCCCTAAACCAGGCTTCAATGACGATGAGTCCGGCGCGCAGTCTTGTCCTCAGCATTGCAAGGCGGGTTCCATCTCCGAATACTCCAAAGTAATTATCGAACATGTAGACCGTGTCCGGATCCGCAAAATGATCTTCACATACTAGTGTAGAGAGAGAATGATATTTCACAAATGCAATCTGTTGACAACTTTTTAGACAACGTGACATGTCATCAAGGTCGGGTCATGAACCGTTTTCCCACGGCCAGCCTCAGCGTATATTGCGAGGCGGTTTCCTTGGCATGTCTTGCCGGAGCAGAGATCGTGTCGCCTTATCACGGGATTCTTATCAATACGGGTATGGGTAGCCCAACCGCACCGCTAATCACGGCGAGTGGGAGGTGAGCGGGTTCCACCAGGCCAGTGGGGAGGCGCAAAAGAGCTTTTTACCGTTTCTATAGAGATAAGATCTCTTCCTCTTGACCCACGCCTTATGCTTCCGCTAGCTCATTCCCCTCTGTTCGAGCCCTAACGCCCAAGCACTCTTCTTTTCCATCGAAGAGAGGTTTTCCAAAGATGTCCGGATCCGGAGCTGGAGGCAGATGAATGGCCTCTACCATCCGGGAGAAGGATATCGAGAAGCTCCAGGAAGCCGGGTATCTGGCCAAGAAGATCGGCCACCGTCTCCCACCGGCGGGACAAGTTGTCCCCACTCTGGAGCCTCACGAGAGAGTCGTGTTCCTTCCCCACTTCGTCCGCGGGCTCGGGTTTCCCCTCCACCCATTTGTCCGTGGAGTCATGTACTACTATGGGATTGATTTTCATGATCTTTCCCCAAACTCTTTTCTCAATATCTCGACGTTCATCGTCGTGTGCGAGGCCTTTCTCCGGGTTTCGCCTCACTTCGGCCTGTGGCTGAAGATTTTCAATGTGAAGCCCAAGGTGGTGAGTGGCGAACACGCCGAGTGCAGCGGCACCATGGTGAGCAAGATGCCTAAGGCCGTTTGGCCGAAGGGCGCCTTCAACGACTCCTTCAAGGAGTGGCAGCAGCAGTGCTTTTATATCACTGAACCACGCGGCAAAAGGTGGGATGCAGCTCCTGAGTTCAGATCCGGAGCTCCATTGCGGCTCACATCCTGGCCCAAGAAGGGCCCGAACTGGTCCTCGTCCGATGAGCTGTCACTGCTCCAGACACGCATTCAGAGCATGGTTGACAAGGACGTCAAACTCGTCGACGCAGTCCATGTGATGCTAGTTCGCCTGGTCCTCCCTTGCCAGCGCCGAGCCTGCACTCTGTGGGAGTTCGACCCAACCGAGCACCAAACCCTTCAGGAGCTCTATGATTCCTCCCACAAGGATATCTGGAAGGTGCTCTTCAAGTCCGGCAAATCATGGCCGGGCTCCGCCGAGGACCGTGGGTATCAATTATCCCATTCTGCAAGCCCGGTAAGTTATAGCCACGCTCTGTCCATCCATGCTTCAGTTGGCATGTCATGAGGGAGACATCTTAATCATGTTTCATCGTGACCTTAGAGATGGATAAAGAAGGTGGAGCGGATACATTGTCCGGCCCCGCTGCCGGAGGAACCGGCCGGACCTCTTCTGACGAAGATGCTGGTTCCTGCGCCTTACGAGGCGCTAAAGAAGGAGGCCTCCAAGAAGGTCAAGAAGACCCGGAGTGGCCTCCGTCGCCGCGAGGCTTCGGACGCAAAATCTGAAGACTCCAGCGATGCTCCTTCTTCTGAAGACGAAGAGGAGGGAGCAGAGGAGGACGAGCCTCACTCTGAAGGTAGGAAGAAGCATGCAGCTTCCCCGTCCCTAGAGGCCAAATCGCCCAAGAGGGGGACATGTTCCCATCCAGAGGCATCCACCACGGTTGCCGACAACAGCCCGGAGTGGGATCCCAGGGCCCAGCCCCTGGAAAAATCATAAGTAACCGAAAACCAAATGCGTCTACGCATCCAGGACTGTTTGGGTACAGTAGTTTCAACTGTCGCCATATCTTGTATAGCCCGGCGAGGTCTCCTGCCGGACAGTCCTCATCGGAGGATTCGCTGAGCTCGGATGCCGTGGCAAGCGAGACACCTCCAGAGGCTCCTTCTCCAAAGTCTAGGCGTGACATCGAGGTGTCGTCTCAAAGAGACCCAGAGCAGGAGAGGCGTGTCTCTGGAGCCGGACACATGGGGGCAGCGGCCCCACGGCATGTCGACGATGGGGACGATCTCGGGTTCGGACCACAGCCGGATAAGGTCCTGGAGACCTCTAAGGCTCCAGGATCGGGCGAGCGGCCACCTTCAACAGAGGGAGGTTTGCCTACTCCGCCAGTAACCTCTGTCCACGCAGAGCTGCCGGGCGGTCTATCGACAGCGTTAAAGAACGCGTCTATCATCGATGAACATCGGACCCTTATGGGTGCGGTGGTTGGAAAGATTCAGTCTGCCGAAAGCGGGCTGAATGAGTCCTGCCTCGGCATTATAAAAGCTTTTGAGGTATGGTTTCTAAGAAACCTTTGCAGGAATCATCATAATATGAGTAGTAGCCCCTGATACACTATCCGGGGAAAGAGAGAGAGCCGGGCAGGGGATCAAATCCTCTTTTTTCGTAGGAACCTTTGTTAATGACGTGTACCTCTTTGTTTTAAAACAGGCGTCTGCGGAGTGATGTGTGGACGTCGGGGTGTGTGCCTTTGGTTCTCCTGCTTGGGTTGAGGTAGCCAGTTGTGCCGCGTATGCCCCTTGTTAGGGCGGTCGAGTCCGTACTTTTCGGCGGCCAGGATCTTGGTCCACCTATCCACTAGCAGATCTTGGTCAGCTTTAAGCTGCTCTTGCTTCCTTTGCAGGCTCCTTGTCGTGGCCATGAGCCATCGCTTGAAGCGAACTTGTTCCACTGGATCTTCAGGCACGCCGAATTCGTCATTGCCGAGGCTTACCTCGTCGTTGGAGGGGGGGTGTATAGTTGTCCCTCTCCAAGTATCCCACCGTGGCCGGTCCGGCCTGCTTGAAGGTAGGCTGATCAGGGTTGTATTCCTCTTCGGCACCATCCAGATTGCTTTCATCTCCGGGGCCGGTGTTGATGTGGCGGGGCTTGGAGCGGCGCCGATGACGCCCATGCTTTGCTTTTCCTCCTGAGGGGTTATCCTCTGCTGCCTCGTCGCCATTGGTTTCCTTCCGAGTGTCCACCATATATATATCATATGAGGAGGTGTATGTCCACCGCCCTATGAGCGGTGGCTCCTGTACTTCTCCTGCATCATCGTCCATACCTTCGACGTCTTCGGAGTCGAAGTCAAGTACGTCGATTAAATCATCGACCGTGGCTATGAAGTGGGTGGTGGGTGGGCAGCGAATTCCTTCATTGCCTGCTTTCCACTCAAGCCGGACATTGTTCGGCCCCGAGCCTTCTGACAAAGAGAGAGATTTTACTGAGTTCAGCATGTCGCCAAAGGGCAAGTGCTGGAAGATACCCGCAACGGTAAACTCCATTACCGGAGCCCAACCTGGATCGGCTGGCTCGAGGGTGTGCGGACCGGAACCAACGACTGGATACGAGTCCAGGGATCCGGAGTTACAGGCTCCTTTAGAAGTGAGGCTTGTGTTCGGCTCTACCGTCGATGAGTGTGCAGCCTGCGGGGCGGGGCCCATCCCTCCGTCCTTGGGAGACGCAGCCTGACCCAGATTTAAGTCCGGGGACACTGCGGAGGTGATAACCCGAACATTGTCCGACAGTGGGTCTAGGCCGTGCTCATCGCAACTGTCCGATGCCCCTGGCGCGGACCCAAATCCGCCGAAGATCAAGTTTCCGCGAATATCAGCCGTGTAGTTCAAGTTTCTGAACCTGACCTGGTGACCAGGGGCGTAGTTATCGATCTGCTCCAGATGGCCAAGCGAATTTGCACGCAGTGCGAAGCCGCCGAACATGAAGATCTGTCCAGGGAGAAAAGTCTCCTCCTGGACCGTGTTGTTGACGATTGAAGGCGCCATCAAGCCCTGCAGCGACGACACAGAGGAACTCTCAATGAAAGCACCAATGTCGGTGTCAAAACCGGCGGATCTCGGGTAGGGGGTCCCGATCTCATGCGTCTTAGGCTGATGGTAACAGAGGCGAGGACACAATGTTTACCCATTCGGCCCTCTCGATGGAGGTAAAACCCTACTTCCTACTTGATTAATATTGAAGATATGAGTAGTACAAGAGTAGATCTACCACGAGATCATAGAGGCTAAACCCTAAGAGCTAGCCTATGATGGTATGATTGTAATTGTGATCGGTCTTCTAAGGACCAACCTCTCCGGTTTATATAGACACCGGAGAGGGCTAGGGTTTACATGGAGTCAGTTATAAGGAAGGAAACACAATATCCGGATCGCCAAGCTTGCCTTCCACGCAAAGGAGAGTCACATCCGGACACGGGCCGAAGTCTTGAGTCTTGTATCTTCATGTTTCAATAGTCCGGACGATGTATATAGTCCGGCAGTCCGGATACCCCCTAATCCAGGACTCCCTCACCTGTTGCTACTCTTATCCTATTGATGAAGGTGTGCCGAATATCCACACCCAACCCTAATATTTAAAACCGGATGCCCCAGCCCAGCCACATACTGGGACTGGGTCCCATACCGGACCGACGTGCTCTCAGAGGCTGCCGCCGCCATCTTCCATCGGTCCATCTCCAGAGCAGCAATTGATCCATCGACCTTGCCTGGCCTGTCGTCGACGCCACCACGACGCCAGACAACTCCACAATCCTGCACGAATCCGTCCACACATGCCCATCGCCGAACCTCCGCAGCAACATGCCACCGGGATCCGTCGTTGGCCTTGCGGTGGATGAGACACTGCTCTTCCGCTTGTTCCATCCAGCTAGCACTTGCTCCAAAACGATGCCCTCGGGAGGGACAACGGCATCAAAGGTACCATCACCGTCCGATCAAGATCGAGGGTTTTTCCCGGAGCATCATGAGTGGGGTGTCACGACCTGCAACAACGATGCCTCGAGAAGGAAACGACGTCATAAACGCCGCCATCGTACGATTGGTGACCTACGTACTACGTTGCATGAATTGGATATAGGGTGCCCAATATGAAATCCACGAGTGTGGAGGCGCGGATTTAGCGAGTGTCCGGTCAGTGTCCATGGACGCGCACGGACGCGTCCGCGGTTGTTTGAGAGGTCGGATTTACAAAGTCCGGTTGTTGATGCTCTAACTTAAGCACAATTAATCCAGGCCAATGTGACCATCATCGACCAGTTAGGCTTAGCTCAACCATTTGGAAGCATGGATGCATGTGCACATCTGCTCGTGAGAGTCCGGAAGAAAACGACACGTTGCATGCATGCTCGGACAAGAAACCCGGGCCGTCACGCGCTGTCCGAAAGGGCTGGTCTTGTCACTCCGCCAAGTGCATACCCGAAACCAACCTTGCCCGATGAAATGCAGCCGTCTAAAGTAGATCGCGTCGTGCGTCCCTGTCACGCTTGCTGAAATTCGATCGGAGAATTTCAGACGTGTATCTATCCCCTCCCACGGTCGGGAGCTTCTTCAGCTGAGCGTCGTTGCGCCCGTAATTAGAAGACGTACCACTGATAATGTACTCCAGCTAGACGCGTTCGGATTACTGATGGCCTGGCCCTACGGGTAGATCGTCGGAGCAAGTTCGCCGCAGAAGCTAGTGATGAAACGATGCACTTAATGGAGTTTGATGTGGAATAATTCATCATCTTGTCTACTGTAGAACTTAAGCGCGGGCCCAGCATAAATTCACTGAACAGGCGCCATCTGACCACAACATACAAGAAAATCAAATCGTCTGGAGTACGGAGTACTCGGCTTTTTATCTGAGCGGGATTGTTCAATGTTGCTCGCTCTAGACATGGTTTCCGCTGCATGTACGTGCGCTGTCACTGGCTGACTGCACAGCTTATCCAGCAGTTATCCCTTTCAGTTATGGGCTATCTCATATCCGTGACTGCAACATGAAACAGTTTTTCCCTTCTTTTCGGATTGAGGAGCTCCAGCGCTGCCGATTTCCGAGACTGAAGACTTATCCTGACTCCTGATGGTTTCTGCAGCTTTGTGACTATCCTGAAGATCTGGCCGTAGTCCTTTTTTCTTTCGTTTTTGATTAGCTTTTTAAAGAGATTTTATTTTTGAGAGAGCGAGAACTTGCCCAAAAAAAGCGTGATAAGCCATTCCAAAACCATCAACAAAGAAAGCAACTGTAAGCATCGCGCCGTAGCGTCCAAACATCAAATCACCAGTTAAAGGTTACCCTTTGTTAAGTTCCTTCTCACCTTCTTAAGCGTCGACAAATGGCGCATTGCATGAGTGACATTTATCACAACCTAAGAGTTTCTTTTTTTCTAGACTAGTTAGCGTGTACGTGCAACGCACGTCTTCACAAATCACAGTACATGTCAGAGAAATACATAAAAATGGATGTATTTAAAACTAAAATGTGTATAGATACATCCATTACTTCGACAAGTATTTCCGGACAGACAGGGTACATTTTTATTGAGTTATATTTGTATAGCTTTTGTTCATCGCTATCCTTCTTTTGATTCAAAATGCTAATATTTGGTCCTAAAGATGCTCATATTTTCTCAACAAAGCGAGCATATTTTTGCCAGTCACTCTGCAATGTATGTACTCCCTTCGTTCGAAATTACTTGTCTCGGAAATGGATGTATCTAGACGTATTTTAGTTCTAGATACATTCATTTCCGAGACAAGTAATTCTGAACGGAGGAAGTACCATTTTACAAGTGGTGAAAGCGAGAAATTATAAGTGAATTTGCAGAGTGCAAAGTTGTCGAAGTCCAAGATATTCGGTGTAGAAGGAAATACAAAATGTTTCATTAAACATAAGTGTTAGTCTAAACAATATGAATGGTAGAAAATGTCCAGCACAGTTAGTCAATATTGTCTGATAAATGAAATAGTTAGTCAATATTGACGGAAAGTCACACAAATAAAAAGTCATGAAAATGTCCAACAATATGAGTAATAGAATTTTAATGGATGAGCGGTGTTGTGATGTCGCTCAAGTCTTGTGTTCTTAGAGCATGGTTAATAAATAGTATAGCCAACAACCGGCTATATGGGGTCGCCATGTCACATATAGCCAACATTATAGTCAACATGTATAGTGGTAAGTTGCTAAGTAGTACGACTTTATTAATGTATGGCCCATCATACACTCTCACAATATTTATTGGAGTCCGTGCTGCAGCCGGCTATTAGTCTACAACCCGCTTCCTCTTTATAGCTTGCTAACTGGACATTATTATACTTGCTTTTAGAAGTGACAGCCATGGCTTAGCTAGGGGGTGGACAGGGTGGTCCATAGCCTATATTTAGGCTAGAAAAAAACAATTCTTCCAAAAACATTGATTTACATAAAAAAATCATTGTTGGACCACCCTGACTCATCGAGCTAGCTACACCATTCACCATTGTGATAATATAGCTGTATAGAGATAAATGATGTTTCATTCGGCCTGTGTACTGAACTACTGATAGGTTGCAAAAGAAGATTAAATCTAGTTCCGATTGGAAAGCCGCTTTGCATTATCCCCAAATCATGTTCGAATGGTGATCTAATCCTGCAACTGTTAGCACCAAAAACCATATTCTTAAAGCACATAATATTCGTTACTACTACTGTTGCCAATATAAACATCTTTCAAAGTTATTAAAATTCTCAAAAGTTCTCTCATTAAGGAGATAAATGCTAATGAATTTTTTTATCAATCCAAGTCATCCATATTGTTGCCTGGCTCGGGGATTTAACCTCCCCGCTCAGCAACTGCACCATCAGCAGGCTTGCAATGGGTGTGCTGACGCGAGCAAGGACGCGGTAGACTGGGCTGACAGCGCGGCCGTCTTGTCCGGTCAAATCCTAGTTTGCACTATTGTCATGGAATAAATTCACATCAAACATTACGGAGAAGCGATAATTTACATGCATTAAGAATAAGAAAAGTCATTGTTGATTTTATCATGCAGTGTGGTAGTATATTCAGAGCAATGAGGCCAGCAGCATCATAAATACGGAGTACTAACCAAAATTCACATGAAAGCAATTGCCATGGGATTTCTAAGAAGCGAGTATATGTCTGGAGAGTCAGAAGCATGGGCCAGCGATACCATAGAGTCAGTAGCATGGGGAAGGATGCCGAACACATGACTGAAGAACAAAGTGCAAGGAAGAAAGACGAACAGACTAACAGATGACTGGATCAGCTACCCATGTTGATGTCGCTTCATCGACGGCAAGCAACTGCATGTCTTTGACTGTAGCATTTGCACATAAATCACCCATTGATCTAGGACAATCACTTCACATCCATTTAAAATTAAACATGATTAATCAAGGATCAAGCCACTCACCTTGCGGCTAGAATCCACCAGCACCATCTCTCCAGGTTACTGCACATGAAGAATTAATCACTTCCCCAAAGTGAGAATTTCTGCATACCTTATACACGAGGCTCCTAACATTTCAGTAAAAAAACCAACTATATATGGCATATAATGCTAGTTGGGAGAGAATTATACCAACATATGTTGCTGAAAGGTTTATTTACCTTTCACATAGGTCGTAGTAATAGTGCAACAGTACAATGGTCATATGTGAAATGCCCAAAGCGCAAAATAGAATATATTTGTTTTGTTCATGAATCAAATAACCATACATGTTTTAAATGTATTAAACCATAACTACTGTCCACAAAGAACCCTGTGAACCGATCTATAAGTCCAGCTGGTGCAGTAATTGACTAATTTTCAGAGCACACTTGTCAGTAGGCACACCAACTTCTGCCAAAATAGAAAATCTCTTGAATCGTGTACTTCTGCAAGCATGCTTGGCAGTAGGCATACCTCGTTAATTCTCCAATATCTAATAATCGTTCTGCAAACAGAAATATCAACAGAAAAACCAAAAAAAAATCAATAAATCATGAGATAATAAAAGGTTATGATAAAAAAAGTGAGAACCAATTCATAACATGAATTCATGAAAACTTCACCATTTAGCTACAGCACGAAATTCAAAAACATCTTCACTGTTGTGTCCCTGATCAAAATCAGGAATAAGTTTCATTAGATCACAAGATCAAGGTGAGAAGAAACAGTCCTTTTGAAAATTCTAATCCCAGAAATAAAGACCACCTACTTGGTGCATCCATCACTTCCCAGTCCGACAAAATTAACTACAACTTCATACAAAATAGGTTACTTCACAGAAAGAATCTTCCCTCCGCCCTTGTGTGGACACATGAGAGAAGTTTACAAGCTCATGTGAGCACACATTCAAATTATGTAGAACTAATTTTTCTATTGTATGGATAAAACGGAAAACTTTGACAAATAACCTAACTCTCAAATCTGCACTGCTCGTCTGGAGACGTAATGATTCAGCATAAGTTTTTTTTATCCACAACCGGACAAGAAAAGGTGAAAAAGAACTCCAAAATTTTGGTAACACGTGCGTAATTGGTTATGGTTTTACATTAAAAGCTGAAAACTTGATAAGGGTATTATTCAGAAGGGTAAAAATAGCAGTCAGACATCAGTTCTGTAGAAGCTCAAAAGAGTGAGAGGAAGACTAAAAAATACATGTGAGTAAAGAAAGCGAAGACAATGGAATTGTTTGGAAATAAGGACAATACCTGAAGCTAAAAATGATGGTACAATAGGTGGCACCAAAATGGCTTAAGAAGTATGGAACATTATCATGTTGGTCTCAAATATGCAGATTAGAGATGTATAATACTCTAAATATCCGGATGCTTTATAATATAAAGCGAGGGTAAAGCCTTTATCGGAATACTCTAAATATAGTTGAACATATAATATAAAGCGGGGGTAAAGCCTTTATCGGAATACTCTAAATATAGTTGAACATATCTGTCGGGTAGAAAATTCAGAGAACATGGTAATCCCTTACTCAAATGTAACATTGCACGTGTGCTTAGTCGAAAGTATCTATTATACCAAGGAAGAATATCTGCACCTTATGTCTTCAGGCTAACTTATGACTGGTTGAGATATCTCTTGTGAGGAATCGTTCTGGAGAAGTCTGCAACATAAGTGTTATGCCAGTACCACCAGCGAACTGAAGTCATAGAAATCAACCTTAGTTCGTAGATTTGATTTGGCAGGCGAGGTAGAGCTGGTCGCCAGGGCGGAGATCGCCACAACGGGCGTCGTCGACGGCGGGGGACATGGCGGCCAACATGAAAAAGGATCGCTCGATTGACCGCACGGCTGGTCCTGCCCTTGCATGACTGCTCCTGCCGCCTCCCCTTGCGCGTGCAGGTCGGCGCCGATTGTGCCCTCGCCGGCGGGCAGCTGCGGTGGACGGGCGCGGCGCTGCCGGAGGAGCGGAGGCAGCCCGGCGCGACTGTGCTGGGGAAGGCGCGGCCGGGCACGCCTCTGCCGGAGGTCGCCGCATCCAGCGCCAGGGATGGGTCGGCGCCGCCATCAGATCGGATCATCGGCGGCGGCAGTCCGCGGTTGTGTCCGTGGGGCAGCAGAGGATCTGCGGGGGGCTGCCGAGTGGAGGAACTGCGGGAGGCGTGGGTAGCAAAGGAGGAGCAGCGAAGGTCGTGGGTTCGTGCGGGCAGTTTTGTTCAGGATGAAGGAACGGGGAGGATTAGTGGTGCGGGCTGTTTTGCGTTTGTGCGGGTCCTTTTGCTTACTGCGTGATTAGTGGCTTGCTAGTGTTAAACATAGAAAGACCATGGACCATTAGATGTTGATGATGGATGGTTGTGATTGTTTGGATCTGCCCCTCTCTTCCTTTTATAGTGGTAGTAGATTCGTTTATTTAAAACGTTTTATCTGCTAAACCGTGCATCCATGTCCCAAACAGTTATCATCCTTCTATTTCTCGCGTTGAGATCTTTGAAAATAGATCCCATGTTAATATATTTCGACAACTTTTTTTCACGAACAAACACACAAAAAAAAGAATCCAAAAAATAAACAACGGAAAATACAAAAAAAGGATAAAATGAAACTAAAAAAACCGGACACAAAAATCCGAAAGACGAAAAAATGGAATAAAAACTAGAGCCAGAAACACGGTTGTGGTTTTTCATTTTTTTTTTCCATTTTCGAGAAGCACAATTATACTTCTCGCAGAAGCAAATTTGTGCTTCTTGTGAAAGCATTTTTTTTTATTCTGAGAAGTGCTTCTCGCAGAAGCAAAGCTATGCCTCCACGAGAAGCAAATATGTGTTTCTACTATAAGCACATTTTTTTTTCCTTTCCGTGAAGCAGAATTGTGGTTCTCATGGTACCAAATATGTGCCTCCATATGAAGCAAATTTGTGCTTCTGCAGAAAAACAATTTTTTTTGCGCAAACAAAAATTCTAAAACCTAGGGAAACCTCGCGAAAAAGTGCCCCCATAAAACTATCTAAAACCAAAAACGCATATAGGCAAAATAAAATCCGAAGGGTGCGCGACATGGGACATGTGGTAGTGGCTCGATGCACCAATCGGCATGCTCTCAAGCCAACAAAAGTGACCCTTGGAGGTCCCCCGCAAGGGGTAACCTCTAGTTAGGTGCTCTCGAAAAATATTCATGTAAGCGTCCAGTCCAACAAAAACATAGCGGGATCGCAATCGTCATGGTTTTCTTCGTTTTTTTCTATTTTCTTTTGTTTTTAATCGGGTTTCTTCACTTTTCCTCAATCTTCATTGTTTTTTCTTTCTTTCTTTCTTTCTTTCTTATTTTCATTCTTTTTCTCCGCTTTCTTCGTTTTTTAGTACCATTCCCTGTTTTTAATATTATTTTTCTTTTGTTTCCTATTTTCTTTACTTGTCTTGCGTTTTCTTTGTTTATTTCTTGATTTTCTACTGTTTTCATTTTTTTGCACTGATTACATTGGTATTATTTGTTCTTTTGCTTCTTTTGTCGGTTTGCATTGGTTTTTTATACACATTTAACATTTTTTTCAAATACATGAAACAGTTTATATATATATATTTCTGTTTTTTTCTTGTACGCATTGAACATTTTTAATACATGATTAACATGTTTTTTCAAACATATATTTTGATGTCAACTTTTGCAAAAACATTCAACATTTTTCTTATGCATCAGAAATATTTTTTGTATACAATTTTAACATTTTCCAAATACATGATAAACATTTAAAAAATATATTCTTTTGATGTCTACCTTTTCCACATACATTGTACATATTTTGTATACATCAGGAAAAAATTATATACACATTTAACATTATGCAAATACGTGATTAACATATTTTAAAACACATAGTTTTTTATATTTACGTTTTCTCATACACATTGTGCATTTGTGTATACGCACTTCAAAATTTCCAAATACGTGATTAACATTTTTGAAATCATAATCTTGATGCCTGCATTCATATAAATAAGGTACATTTTCTGTATACATCTAGAATATGCTTTATGAACATATATAAAAATAGAATACATGTTTAATATATATATATATATATATATATATATATATATATATATATATATATATATATATATATATATATATCCATATATAACTTTCATTTTATTTTTTCATATGCATTGTAAAAATTTTCTAAATATTAGAAATATTTCTATATACATGCTTAACATTTTCTAAATACCCGATTAAAAATTTTCAATTTTGTAGATAAAGTGGTTTTTATAACATATATATTCAGAATATTTCGAAAAACAAGAAAATGGTAAAAATAATAAACAACACGAATGCAAAAATATGACAAAAATGAAGAAAAAAGTGTAGAAGATTTGTGTCCGTTCTGGACTGGCCCATTCTAGTGCGCTTTTGGTGACCGCTCGAGTTAAGCAAGGCATAGGCGCACCCCCGAATGCCCTCTCCACCGTCCCCCCTCCCCCCCCCCCCTACATGTTTAATATTTTTTTCCATATATGAGTTTTGAATTTTTTTCCTACGCTTTGTACAGTTTTCTTAAACATTACAAATATTTCTATATACATGTTAAACATTTTTCAAATACCCAATAAAAAATTCCATTTTTGTAAATAATGTGATTTTTATAATAGATATATGAAGAATATTTCTAAAAATTGGAAAATTTAAAAATTTAATAAAACACGAATGCAAAATTATGAAAATAATATGAAGAAAAAGTGTGGAAGATTTTTGTAAGTTTTGGGCCGCCCATTCTAGCGCGCTTTTGGTGACCGCTCCTATAGGCTCGCGCTAAGCGAGGTATACGCGCACCCCGATTGCCTCCCCCCCCCCCTCTTCAATCACGAAACAAAAATCCGCCCAAATTCAGGAAATGACCATGATTTTTTGGAAAATAATCATGATTGTGCAACATTTTTTGATTTCCTGAACGTGTTTCTAAATCACATCCTCATCCTCGGCATTTCAATTGTTTTCTTTGTTTTCAATGGTTTTCTTCTTTATTTCTTTCTCGATTTTTACTGTTTTCATTCTTCGCACTATTTTCATTGGTTTTCTTTATTCTTTTGTTTTTTTGTCTGTTTTCATTGATTTTTTCTTTCAATTTTCTTATAGAACTGAAATATAAATTTTATTCAAGTCTAATATTTTTTTAAAATACATGAAGCATTTTTCATATAGATCTGAAACATTTATTCAGTACAAGTTCAATACTTTTTCAAATACATGTTTAGCATTTTTTTCAAACGTATGTTTTCATGTAATCTTATTTACATACACATTGAACATGTTTTGTATATACCAGGAACACTTTTGTTGTGCAAGTTAAAATTTTCCAAATACATGATAATTTTTTTTGACATCTTATATTTTTTTTATGCTACTTTTTTCATTGCACATTGTACATATTTTGTGTACCTCCGAAAAAGTATATTGATATTTATATACACATTAAAGCCAATTCAAGTACACGATTAACATTTTTTAAACATATAAGTTTTATGTATACTTCATTTCTTCCAGAATGCACATTTTTTCTATACATCGGGAACATTTTTTATATACTCATTTAACATTTCACATATAAATATTTACCTATATAGATGTTGTACAATTTTGGTAGAAACATTTCTATATACACGTTTAACATTTTGCAGATACCTAATTAACATTGTTTAATTTTGTATACAAAATGATTTTTCAGGGATATATTCAGAATATTTCCTAATACAGGCAAAAGTAAAAAAAAATGAATGCAAAAAATGTAAAAAGAAGCGTTGAAGAATCTTTGCCCGTGCTCGGCCGGCCCATTCTTGCGTGTTTCAGTCGAGTGCTCGTACTGGCACTAAATACGCACCCCGATTTAAATCAATAAACGACAATCCACGCACATTCAAAAAATGTTTGTTACTTTGAAAAATATTTGTGGATTCAATAATGTTAGTCATTTGGATAAATAGTTTATTTCCCACACATTTTTTATTTCCGGAACATGTTTTTAAATCACGAAACGAAATCCAGGTAAGTTTTGGGCTGGCCCAACTGCCGGGAGGGGTGCCCCTTGTTTGGGATTTCAGAAAAAGCTTGAAAAATAAAACATGTATGGATTTCTGAAAAAAATTGAAATTCTAGAAATGTTTAGGAATATTAGAAAAGTACTCAAAATTGTTCGCGTATAAGTAACAAATGCTCGGGATTTTGAAAAATGTTTGCTTATTCAAAATTTTTGCACCAACATTCACGAGTTTAAAAATTGTCCATGATTATGACGAAAATGTTCATGGACATAAAAGGTTTGAGATTTAAAAAAAATCGCTTGTGTATTCCAAAATTGTTCATGTTTTAGAAATAATTCGTGAATCCAAAAAATATTCCCGACATTGAAAATGTGCTCGCAAACAAATATCCGTGTACTAAAAACTATTTGCTATTTTCAAAGAATGTTCGAAAATATTAATATGTTCATGAATTCAAAAAATGTTCATGATTTACCAAATTGTTTGCGTATTCCAAGATAATTCGAAAATTAACAATATGTTCAAGATTTTAAAAATGATCATGATTTTAAAAAATAGTTGAAAATTTTCAAAAATATTTGCCAAAATGAATATAAAAATAAAGGGATAGAAAACAAAAAAGGAAATAAAAGGAAAAAATGAAATAAGGAAAATAAAGGAAAAAACAAAGAAGAAAAAACTGATTCATTGTAGTTTCCAAAAACCGGTGAAAATATACCTGAAACAGATAGGCCCTTACAACATCGATAGCCACCCGAAAGATTTTCTAAGTATCCGCATTTATTTAGAACGGGGGCATGCATTTGATCGCTATCCCCATCGGTACGCAATGGAATAAGATCGCCACTATTTGGGAGCTCATCGGATTTCCTTGCCACATTATGTGGCAAAATGCCGGTGCTTCTCACGCAGACGAGCAACTGAGCGAGAGAATGGGCCGGCCCATGAGATTGCTGTAGCATAGGTTTTGTGGCACGATTTTCTACTCGTTTTTGGAAACTTCTAGAAGGTTCCCTAGAACAGTTTTACTTTGTTCGTTTCTTTTACTATAGTTTTGCTTTGGCCTTATTTTGGTATCTTTTTTTCACAAAATTTCACAATTTTTAAAATATGTTCGCAATTTCATAAAAAATGTTCACAATTCCACTAATTGTTCAAGAATTTGAAACATATCTGCATTTTCGAATAGTTGTCCATATCTAAAAAAAATCAAGAGTTTAAAAAAAGATCACGTTTAAAAATTGTAAGCATTTTCAAACTTGTTCGAAATTTCAAACAATCTTCCCATTTTAAAAAATTGTTCACCAATTCATTTTTTTTCATGATTTCAAAAATTGATTTAGAATATCAAAACAGAAAATCTGTTTTCAATCTTTTCAGAGATTAAAAAAATCTTTGGGCTTTTCGAAAACTGTCCGCATCTTTCGATTTTTCTTATTCTTTTTAAAAATTGATCACTAATTAAAAAGTGTTCTTGTTTAAAAAAAATCATTTTTACAAAATATTTGTTGCATTTGAAGTTCAAAATTGTGTGGATCTACAGCTGTCGTTTAGTTCTAAAGGTTTTGCTCTACTACATAGTCACGGATGGTCAGCAGGGCAATTTTCTAGCAACACGCACACACGAGAAGGACGTCTCGTGTTCAATCCCTTCACAGTTTTTGTGCTATAGTAGGACACCCGGTGCTGGGCTGAGCCAGTCTATCACTTCCCTATGCGATAGGTCGACTGTTTGACGCAAAGTGCGTCAAAACAGGTTCTCCCGACGCTCATTGCGTCATATAGCGGTGCGACGCACACAGGTGAACCTCGATTGAGCTGACCCATTTGCAGTGCACTTGCAAAAGGATTGAACCCAAGATCTCTAGGTGGTAAACGACTATTGCTAGCGACTCGAGCTGTTGAGCGTTTGTGATTCATGGTCAGTGCAAATATATAAATAATTAGCTTCAGTGGTAGATCCGAAGTTATTTTTTCTAAAATCTTTTTGAATATTTCTAGTTTTTCGTTATTTTTTAAATGCTACAATTTTGAAGAGTATGAATATATTTTAAATTCTCTCACATTTTCAAAATTTCTGTTCATTTTTTTAAAATTGTTAGCAACCATTTAAATTCCAAACATTTTTTGAAATTTTGAACAAACTTTGGAAAACAGAAACATTTTTCAGAAATTAAAAGTTTTTAATAAAACATGATTTTTTCTGGAAATATGGACAATGGTAGAAATTTATGAACAATTTTTAAATTCTAAAAATCTATTTAAATTTTGAAGATTTTCTTGAAAACAGGAACATTTTTTTATTATTATTCTGAACTTTTTTGACAATGTAACCAATTTTGGAATTCCGAACAAAACATTATTTTTTTTAAAAAGAAAATCAATTTTTCAATGGCCCTGATCATTTTCTGAAATCATATTTAAAAAAAAACAGGAACATTTTTTAGTTATATATTTTTTTGAGAATTTTTAAAAGAAACAAAAAGTAAAGTATAAGAAAGAAAAAAGACAAATAAAACCACTAAAGAAAACCCCGGTTCAAGAACCTTTGTGAAGGTTCCCAAAACTGGTAAAAACAGGGCTGGAACCTTCCAGAATGTTCCTTAAACTGGGATTGTGTGGAGCGCATACCTGTCGAATGGGCTGGCCCATATCCCCGTCGCTGAGTTATTGGCCTGTGCGATGCCCCGGCTACTTCACGTAGTGAGCGTTTAATAGAGACTTCGCGCGATAAACTGCATAGCAAACGCACAGAACCTCCCCGCCGGCCTCCCTCCGGTTTCAAGCTATTTTTTTTTCTAGCGGTTATCTGGTTTGCTCTATTTTTTCTCAAAAAAACCTGTTTTGTTCTGGTTTTCAAGTGTTTTTTCATAAAACCTTGAACAGTTTTTTTGTAAAAAATACGAACAAGTATGTGCACAATGTATTTGGGATAAGGAATATGAAAAAGAAATAAAGCAAACAAAAAAAATGAGTGACGCTTCCTCTATGCTCAGTACATGCGACGTATGGTGGCGCCCTTAGGGCATGAGTTATGCTACACCGTGGACAGCTACTCAATGGATCCACGTCAGAAAAATAGTGATGTACTGAAGTGAGAGAAAATCAGCTAGTGGTGTCAGAGTGAAACGAACTCTTACACAGGAGGCTGCTGCCTTACCCAAAAATAGAGGGAAAAAAAATGTAATGGATGTGCAAAGGCCTGTTGGTAAAGTAAGAGAGAGAATTGGATTTTTTTTAAGTGCGATCCAGTGATGTACCGTTGGTAGGTGGGGCAACACTCAGGTGTTGCCTCCATATCTCATGCGCTTAGTTTTCTGTCTGGCCCTTATATAGACGGTACTCCTCATAACGGTAATAATTAGTAAATTTCCAAAAATAAAATTTTCAACTCACAATATTATACATTATACATTAGTATACTACACACTCTGTTCTTAAATATAAGATGTTCTGACAGTTTAATTCTTTCTAGGGAAGTTTAATTTAAACTAACAAAATGTCCTACATTTAGAAGCAAATGGTGACAGTAATATTTAACTTAGGCCTCCTTTGGCTTGCAGGAATTTCATAGGATTTCTACAGGATATGATTTGCAAAGGAAAAATTTCTTTGAAGCCCTTTAATTTGTAGGAATGAATTTATATTTCTATATAGGATAGGAATCAATCCTTCATATTTTGGAGGAAAAAAACGTTAGCTAAGGCTTAATGGAAAAATTTCTATCCTATGCATCAAATAACATCTCTTTCTCTATAGGAATTGAGATGCACGTCGTCTCACTTCCTATGATTTTTCTATTCCTGTAACATTCCTATCCTATGAACCAAAGAAGGCCTATTCCGCAACAGCGTGGGCAGAAATCGAATTCCAAGAACCGGATCCGCTACATGTTTCCGGTCCGGGAGCAGTGCCAAGTGTTGATGCTTATCACACAAGTGTCGATGGTTGCACCGGTAGTATGAACCGACAACTGCGCTGCACACCTTTGGATCCATCAACCCATAGGATTATTTACTTGAGGTAATCCTCATTAGGATCTGGAAAGTTACGCTGCCTTGTGTCCCATGCAGGCAAGCCCATGCTTAGCTTGAGAATATATCTCGTGCTGGCCACAGCGAAGGTCCCTAATAATCAATGTTATCCTCAGGTTTGTACTAGTTTGCTTATCTTACTGGCCTCGTTTGCTGGAGTATAAACAACGGTTGCGGTTCGAGATGGCCACAAGTTTTTCATGTTATTTGATCTGATTTGCTCGATCCATCGTTGGGAATTATACCAAACTACGTGTGGTCCTCTAGAGTACGTGTCCTTGGCTTTAAGCCTTTTTCACAAATTTTCTCATTGGCATGACACTGCGATTCGTGAACAGCTAGCAAAGTGGCAATTAGTAGATTAAGTTAATCATCGTCTTTACTTGAGAGTGCGACCGTTCACCAGAGTGCAATAGTTTCTAGGTACTGATATAGTTTGTTTCTACCAAAACGTACTACATGTGGTCTATGGTCAAGTTTTGTTCCAATAGCTATATTTGTTCATATGGGATACTGTTTTTCTTCTAGAATGCGCACAAACTCTGATCCAGCTGAGTGTCGAGGGAGAGTTCCGTCAGCATGACAGCATGATGACGATTTTGATGTTCTACCATCGCAGGGCTTCGCCTAAGCATGGCTACAATATTATCGAGGAGGACTATGGTGGAGGGGGGCACCGCACACGGCTAAGAGATCAAGAGATCAATTGTTCTGTCTATGGGGTGCCCCCCTGCCCCCGTATATAAAGGACCTAGGGGGGAGGCGGCCGGCCAAGGAGGAGGGCGCGCCAAGGGGGGAGTCCTACTCCCACCGGGAGTAGGACTCCTCCTTTCCTAGTAGGAGTAGGAGAGAAGCAAGGGGAAGAGAGAAGGGACGGAAGGAGGGGGTGCAGCCCCTCCCCTTAGTCCAATTCGGACTAGGCCTTGGGGGCGCGCGGGGCCTGCCCTAGGCAGTCCCTCTCTCTTTCCCGTATGGCCCAATAAGGCCCAATACTTCTCCCCGGTGAATTCCCGTAACTCTCCGGTACTCCAATAAATACCCGAATCACTCGGAACCTTTTCGAAGTCCGAATATAGTCGTCCAATATATCGATCTTTACGCCTCGACCATTTCTAGACTCCTCATCATGTCCCAGATCTCATCCGGGACTCCGAACTCCTTAAGTACATCAAAACCCATAAACTCATAATATAACTGTCATCGAAACCTTAAGCGTGCGGACCCTACGGGTTCGAGAACTATGTAGACATTACCGAGACACGTTTCCGGTTAATAACCAATAGCGGAACTTGGATGCTCATATTGGCTCCTACATATTCTACGAAGATCTTTATCGGTCAAACCGCATAACAACATACGTTGTTCCTTTTGTCATCGGTATGTTACTTGCCCGAGATTCGATCGTCGGTATCTCAATACCTAGTTCAATCTCGTTACCGGCAAGTCTCTTTACTCGTTATGTAATGCATCATTCCGTAACTAACTTATTAGTTACATTGCTTGCAAGGATTATAGTGATGTGCATTACCGAGAGGGCCCAGAGATACCTCTCCGACAATCGGAGTGACAAAACCTAATCTCGAAATACGCCAACTCAACATGTACCTTTGGAGACACCTATGGAGCTCCTTTATAATCACCCAGTTACGTTGTGACGTTTGGTAGCACACAAAGTGTTCCTCTGGTAAACGGGAGTTGCATAATCTCATAGTTGTAGGAACATGTATAAGTCATGAAGAAAGCAATAGCAACATACTAAACGATCAAGTGCTAAGCTAATGGAATGGGTCAAGTCAATCACATCATTCTCCTAATGATGTGATCCCGTTAATCAAATGACAACTCATGTCTATGGCTAGGAAACTTAACCATCTTTGATTCAACGAGCTAGTCTAGTAGAGGCATACTAGTGACACTTTGTTTGTCTATGTATTCACACATGTATCAAGTTTCCGGTTAATACAATTCTAGCATGAATAATAAATATTTATCATGAAATAAGGAAATAAATAATAACTTTATTATTGCCTTTAGGGCATATTTCCTTCAGTCTCGCACTTGCACTAGAGTCAATAATCTAGTTCACATCATCATGTGATTTAACACCAATATTCACATCTGTATGTGATTAACATCCATAGTTCACATCGTCATGTGACCAACACCCAAAAGGTTTACCAGAGTCAATTATCTAGTTCACATTGCTATGTGATTAACACCCAAAGAGTACTAAGGTATGATCATGTTTTACTCGTGAGAGAAGCTTAGTCAACGGGTCTGTCACATTCAGAGCCGTATGTATTTTGCAAATATTCTATATATACAATGCTCTGCACAGAGCTACTCTAGCTAATTGCTCCCACTTTCAATATGTATCCAGATTGAGACTTAGAGTCATCTGGATCGGTGTAAACAGCTTGCATCGATGTAACTTTTAGGATGAGCTCTTTTATCACCTCCACAATCGAGAAATATTTCCTTAGTCTTCACTAAGGAAATTCTTGACCGCTGTCCAATGATCTACTCCTAGATCAAAATTGTACTCCCTTGCCAAACTCAGAGCAAGGTATACAATAGGTCTTGTACACAACATAGCATACTTTATAGAACCTATGACTGAGGCATCGGGAATGACTTTTCATTCTCTTTCTATTTTCTGTCGTGGTCGGGCTTTGAGTCTTACTCAACTTCACACCTTGCAACACAGGCAAGAACTCCTTCTTTGACTGTTTTATTTTGAACTACTTCAAAATCTTATCAAGGTATGTACTCATTGAAAAATCTTATCAAGCGTCTTGATCTATCTCTATAGATCTTGATGCTCAATGTGTAAGCAGCTTCACCGAGGTCTTTCTTTGAAAAACTCTTATTCAAGTATCCTTTTATGCTATCCAGAATTTCTATATCATTTCTAATTAACAATATGTCATCTACATATAGTTTTAGAAATGTTACAGAGCTCCCAGTCACTTTCTTGTAAATACAGGCTTCTCCAAAGTCTGTAAAAAACCATATGCCTTGATCAACTCATCAAAGCATATATTCCAACTCCGAGATGCTTGCACCAGTCCATAGATGGATCGCTGGAGCTTGCACAATTTGTTAGCACCTTTAGGATTGACAAAACCATCTGGTTGCATCATATACAACTCTTCTTTAATAAATCCATTAAGAAATGCAGTTTTGACATCCTTTTGCCAGATTTCATAAAATATGGCAATTGCTAACATGATTCGGACAGACTTTTAAGCATCGATACGAGTGAGAAAAAAAACTCATCATAGTCAACATCTTGAACTTTGTCAAAAACCTTTTTCGACAAGTCTAGCTTTGTAGATAGTAATATTACTATCAGCGTCCGTCTTCCTCTTGAAGATCCATTTATTTTTTATGGCTTGCTGATCATCGAGCAAGTCAATCAAAGTCCACACTTTGTTCTCATACATGGATCCCATCTCAGATTTCATGGCTTCAAGCCATTTCGCGGAATCTGGGCTCATCATCGCTTCCTCATAGTTCATAGGTTTATCATGGTCTAGTAACATGACTTCTAGAATAGGATTACCATACCACTCTGGTGCGGACCGTACTCTGGAAGACCTAAGAGTTTCTGTAATAACTTGATCTGAAGTTTCATGATCATCATCATTAACTTCCTCACTAATTGGTGTAGGAATCACTGAAACTGATTTCAGTGATGAACTATTTTCCAATTCGGGAGAAGGTACTATTACCTCATCAAGTTCTACTTTTCTCCCACTCACTTCTTTCGAGAGAAACTCCTTCTCTAGAAAGGATCCATCTTAGCTATGAATATTTTGCCTTTGGATCTGTGATAGAAGGTGTGCACAAACATTTTCCTTTGGGTATTCTATGAAGACGCACTTCTTCGATGGGTTCGAGCTTATCAAGTTGAAACTTTTTCACATAAGCATCGCAGCCCCAAACTTTAAGAAACGACAACTTTGGTTTCTTGCAAAACCATAGTTCATAAGGTGTCGTCTCAACGGATTTTGATGGTGCCCTATTTAAAGTGAATGCAGTTGTCTCTAATGCATAACCCCAAAACGATAGTGGCAAATCGGTAAGATACATCATAGATCACACCATATCCAATAAAGTGCGGTTACGACGTTTGGACACACCATTACGCTGTGGTGTTCCATGTGGCGTGAACTGTGAAACTATTCCACATTGTTTTATATGAAGGCCAAACTCGTAATTCAAATATTCTCCTCCACGATCAGATCGTAGAAACTTTATTTTCTTGTTACGATGATTCTCCACTTCACTCTGAAATTCTTTGAACTTTTCAAATGTTTCAGACTTGTGTTTCATTAAGTAGATATACCCATATCTGCTCAAATCATCTGTGAGGATCAGAAAATAACGATACTTGCCACGAGCATCAACACTCATTGGATCGCATACATCGGTATGTATTATTTCCAATAAGTCAATAGCTCGTTCCATTGTTCCGGAGAACGGAGTTTTGTCATCTTGCCCATAAGGCACGGTTCGCAAGCATCAAATGATTCATAACCAAGTGATTCCGAAAATCCATCTTTTATGGAGTTTCTTCATGCGCTTTACACCGATATGACCCAAACAGCAGTGCCACAAATAAGTTGCACTATCATTATTAACTTTGCATCCTTTGGCATCAATATTATGAATATGTGTATCACTACGACCGAGATCCAACAAACTATTTTCATTGGGTGTATGACCATTGAAGGTTTTATTCATGTAAATAAAACAACAATTATTCTCTGACTTTAAATGAATAACCGTATTGAAATAAACATGATCAAATCATATTCATGCTCAACGCAAACGCCAAATAACATTTATTTAGGTTTAACACTAATCCCGAAAGTATAGGGAGTGTGTGATGATGATCATACCAATCTTGGAACTATTTCCAACACTCATCGTCACTTCTCCTCAACTAGTCTCTGTTATTATGTAACTCCTGTTTCGAGTTACTAATCTTAGCAACCGAACAAGTATCAAATACTCAGGGGCTACTATAAACACTAGTAAGGCACACATCAATAACCTGTATATCAAATATACCCTTGTTCACTTTTCCATCCTTCTTATCCACCAAATATTCAGGGCATTTCCGCTTCCAGTGACCATTTCCTTTGCAGTGTAAGCACTCAGTTTCAGGCTTTGGTCCAGCTTTGAGCGTCTTCGCAGGAGTGACAACTTGCTTGTCATTCTACTGGAAGTTCCCTTTCTTTCCCTTTGCCCTTTTCTTGAAACTAGTGGTCTTGTCAATCATCAACACTTGATGCTCTTTTCTTGATTTCTACCTTCGTCGATTTCAACATCACGAAGAGCTCGGGAATCATTTTCGTCATCCCTTGCATACTATAGTTCATCAAGAAGTTCTAGTAACTTGGTGATGGTGACTAGAGAACTCTGTCAATCACTATCTTATCTGGAAGATTAACTCCCACTTGATTCAAGCGATTGTAGTACCCAGACAATCTGAGCACATGCTCACTAGTTGAGCGATTCTCCTCCATCTTTTGGCTATAGAACTTGTTGGAGACTTCATATCTCTCAACTCGGGTATTTGCTTGAAATATTAACTTCAACTCATGGAACATCTCATATGGTCCATGACGTTCAAAACGTCTTTGAAGTCCCGATTCTAAGCCGTTAAGCATGGTGCACTAAACTATCAAGTAGTCATCATATTGAGCTAGCTAAACATTCATAACGTCTGCATCTGCTCTTGCAATAGGTCTGTCACCTAGCGGTGCATCAAGGACATAATTCTTCTGTGCAGCAATGAGGATAAACCTCAGATCACGGATCCAATCCGCATCATTGCTACTAACATCTTTCAACATATTTTTCTCTAGGTGTTGGGGAACGTAGTAATTTCAAAAAAATTTCCTACGCACACGCAAGATCATGGTGATGTATAGCAACGAGAGGGAGAGTGTTGTCTCGTACCCTCGTAGACCCGGCGAAGCGATCACAACGTAGAGGAAGTAGTCGTCGTTCTCCTCGCGATCCGACCGATCCGGCGCCGTTACTCCGGCGCCCCGAGTTCTTGACACACGTACAACTTCGATGGCGTCCCTCGTACTCGATCCAGCCGAGTGTCGAGGAGAGTTCCGTCGACCGACGGCGTGGTGACGATCTTGATGTTCTATCGGCGCAGGGCTTCGCCTAAGCTTCGACAATATGACCGAGGTGGAATATGGTGGAGGGGGCACCGCACACGGCTAAGGAACGATCCGTAGATCAAACTTGTGTATCCTAGGGTGCCCCCTGCCCCGATATATAAAGGAGGGAGGGGAGGCGGCCGGCCCTAGTGGTGCGCCAAGGAGGGGGAGTCCCCTCCTAGTTGGAGTAGGACTCCTCTCCTAGTCCAACTAGGAAGGAGAAGGGGAAGGAAAGAGAGGAGAGGGAGAGGAAAGGGGCGCCCCCCTCCTTGTCCTATTCGGACTCCCACAGGGGGCGCCACCTCTGGTGCGGCCCCTCTCTCCCCCTCTTGGCCCACTAAGGCCCATAACTTCCCGGGGTTCCGGTAACCCTCCCACTCCGGTTTTCTCCGAAACTTCCGGAACCTTTCCGGTGTCCGAATATAGCCGTCAATATATCAATCTTTATGTCTCGATCATTTGAGACTCCTCGTCATGTCCGTGATCACATCCGGGACTCGAACTTATTCGGTACATCAAAATACATAAACTCATAATAACTGCCATCGAAACCTTAAGCGTGCGGACCCTACGGTTCGAGAACAATGTAGACATGACCTAGAACTATTCTCGGTCAATAACCAATAGCGGGACCTGGATGCCCATATTGGTTCCTACATATTCTACGAAGATCTTTATCGGTCGAGACCGCATAACAACATATGTTGTTCCCTTTGTCATCGGTATGTTACTTGCCCGAGATTCGATCGTCGGTATCCAATACCTAGTTCAATCTCGTTACGGCAAGTCTCTTTACTCGTTCCGTAATACATCATCTCACATCTAACTCATTAGTTGTAATGCTTGCAAGGCTTGATGATGTGTATTACCGAGAGGGCCAGAGATACCTCTCCGACAATCGGAGTGACAAAACCTAATCTCAAATACGCCAACCCAACATCTGCCTTTGGAGACACCTGTAGTACTCCTTTATAATCACCCGATTCGTTGTGGCGTTTGGTAGTACCAAAGTGTTCCTCCGTAAACGGAGTTGCATAATCTCATAGTTACAGGAACATGTATAAGTCATGGATAAAAGCAGTAGCAACATACTAAGCGATCGAGTGCTAAGCTAATGGAATGGGTCATGTCAATCGATCATTCTACTAATGATGTGACCTTGTTAATCAAATAACAACTCTTTGTTCATGGCTAGGAAACATAACCATCTTTGATTAACAAGCTAGTCTAGTAGAGGCATACTAGTGACATGTTGTTTGTTTATGCATTCACACATGTATCATGTTTCCGGTTAATACAATTCTAGCATGAATGATAAACATTTATCATGAAATAAGGAAATAAATAATAACTTTATTATTGCCTCTAGGGCATATTTCCTTGATCTCCCACTTGCACTAGAGTCAATAATCTAGATTACATAGTAATGATTCTAACACCCATGGAGTCTTGGTGCTGATCATGTTTTGCTCGTGGAAGAGGCTTAGTCAACGGTCTGCAACATTCAGATCCGTATGTATCTTGCAAATCTCTATGTCTCCCACCGGACTAAGTCCGGATGGAATTGAAGCGTCTCTTGATGTGTTTGGTCCTCTTGTGAAATCTGGATTCCTTTGCTAAGGCAATTGCTCCATAGATTGTCACGAAAGATTTTCATTGGACCCGATGCACTAGGTATGACACCTAGATCGGATATGAACTCCTTCATCCGACTCCTTCATTAGCTGCTTCGAAGCTGCTATATACTCCGCTTCACATGTAGATCCCTCTGACGCTTTGTTTAGAACTGCACCAACTGACAGCTCCTCCGTTTAGTGTAAATACGTATCCGGTCTGCGATTTAGAATCGTCCGGATCAGTGTCAAAGCTTGCATCAACGTAACCATTTACGATGAGCTCTTTGTCACCTCCATATACAAGAAACATATCCTTAGTCCTTTTCAGGTATTTCAGGATGTTCTTGACCGCTGTCGATGATCCACTCTGGATTACTTTGGTACCTCCTGCTAGGCTTATAGCAAGGCACACATCAGTCCGTACACAGCATTGCATACATGATAGAGCCTATGGTGAAGCATAGGAACATCTTTCATTTTCTCTCTATCTTCTGCAGTGGTCGGGCATTGAGTCTTACTCAACTTCACACCTTGTAACACAGGCAAGAACCCTTTCTTTGCTTGATCCATTTTGAACTTCTTCAAAATTTTGTCAAGGTATGTGCTTTGTGAAAGTCCAATTAAGCGTCTTGATCTATCCCTATAGATCTTGATGCCCAATATGTAAGCAGCTTCACCGAGGTCTTTCATTGAAAAACTCTTATTCAAGTATCCCTTTATGCTATCCAGAAATTCTATATCATTTCCAATCAGCAATATGTCATCTACATATAATATCAGAAATGCTACAGAGCTCCCACTCACTTTCTTGTAAATACAGGCTTCTCCAAAAGTCTGTATAAACCCAAATGCTTTGATCACACTATCAAAGCGTTTATTCCAACTCCGAGATGCTTGCACCAGTCCATAGATGGATCGCTGGAGCTTGCATACTTTGTTAGCTCCTTTGGATCGATAAAACCTTCTCGTTGCATCATATACAACTCTTCTTCCGTAAATCCATTCAGAATGCAGTCTTTACATCCATTTGCCAAATTTCATAATCATAAAATGCGGCAATTACTAACATGATTCGGACAGACTTAAGCATCGCTTCTGGTGAGAAGGTCTCATCGTAGTCAATCCCTTGAACTTGTCGAAAACCCTTTGCGACAAGTCGAGCTTTGTAGACGATAACATTACCGTCGCCGTCGGTCTTCTTCTTGAAGATCCACTTGTTTTCTATTGCTTGCCTACCCTCGGGCAAGTCAACCAAAGTCCATACTTTGTTTTCATACATGGATCCCATCTCAGATTTCATGGCCTCAAGCCATTTTGCGAATCTGGGCTCACCATCGCTTCTTCATAGTTTGTAGGTTCATCATGATCTAGTAGCATGATTTCCGAACAGGATTACCGTACCACTCGGTGCGGATCTTACTCGGTTGATCTCGTGGTTCAGAGTAACTTGATCTGAAGTTTCATGATCAATATCATCAACTTCCTCACTACTTGGTGTAGATGTCTCGAAACCGGTTTCTGCGATTTAACTACTTTCAAGTAAGGGAGAAGGTACAATTACCTCATCAAGTTCTACTTTCCTCCCACTCACTTCTTTCGAGAGAAACTCCTTCTCTAGAAAGGATCCATTCTTAGCAACGAATGTCTTGCCTTCGGATCTGTGATAGAAGGTGTACCCAACTGTCTCCTTTGGGTATCCTATGAAGACACATTTCTCGATTTGGGTTCGAGCTTATCAGGTTGAAGCTTTTCACATAAGCATCGCATCCCCAAACTTTAAGAAACGACAACTTTGGTTTCTTGCCAAACCACAGTTCATAAGGTGTCGTCTCAACGGATTTCGACGGTGTTCTATTCAGGTGAATGCGGCCGTCTCTAGAGCATAACCCCAAAACGATAGCGGTAAATCAGAAGAGACATCATAGATCGCACCATATCTAGTAAAGTGCGATTCGACGTTCGGACACACCATTACGTTGTGGTGTTCCGGTGGCGTGAGTTGCGAAACTATTCCGCATTGTTTCAAATGTAGACCAAACTCAGTAACTCAAATATTCTCCTCCACGATCGGATCGTAGAAATTTAATTTTCTTGTTACGATGATTTTCAACTTCACTCTGAAATTCTTTGAACTTTTCAAATGTTTCAGACTTATGTTTCATTAAGTAGATATACCCATATCTCGCTTAAGTCATCTGTGAAGGTGAGAAAATAACGATATCCGCCACGAGCCTCAACATTCATCGGACCACATACATCTCAGTATGTATGATTTCCAACAAATCTGTTGCTCTCTCCATAGTACCGAGAACGGGTTTTAGTCATCTTGCCCATGAGGCACGGTTCGCAAGTGCCAAGTGATTCATAATCAAGTGACTCCAAAAGTCCATCGAGATGGAGTTTCTTCATGCGTTTACACCGATATGACCTAAACGGCGATTACCACAAATAAGTTGCACTATCATTATCAACTCTGCATCTTTTGGTTTCAACATTATGAATATGTGTATCACTACTATCGAGATTCATCAAAATAGACCACTCTTCAAGGGTGCATGACCATAAAAGATATTACTCATATAAATAGAACAACCATTATTCTCTCGATTTAAATGAATAACCGTCTCGCATCAAACAAGATCCAGATATAATGTTCATGCTCAACGCAGCACCAAATAACAATTATTTAGGTCTAAAACTAATCCGAAGGTAGATGTAGAGGTAGCATGCCGACCGCGATCACATCGACTTTGGAACCATTTCCCACGCATCGTCACCTCGTCCTTTGCCGGTGTTAAGCAATCCGTAGTCCTGTTTGAGTTGCAAATATTAGCAATGAACCAAGATCAAATACCAGTGCTCTGCGAGCTCTAGTAAGGTACACATCAATAACATGTATATCACATATACCTTTGTTCACCTTGCCATCCTTCTTATCCGCCAAATACTTGGGGCAGTTCCGCTTCCAAAGACCATCGCTTGCGGTAGAAGCACTCGCCAGTGCTTAGGTCCGGACTTGGGTTTCTTCTCCCGAGCAGCAACTTGCTTGCTGTTCTTCTTGAAGTTCCTTCTTCTTCCCTTTACCTTTCTTCTTGAAACTAGTGGTCTTATTGACCATCAACACTTGATGCTCCTTCTTGATTTCTACCTCCATGACCTTTAGCATTGCGAAGAGCTCGGTATAGTCTTTACTAACCCTTGCATATTATAGTTCATCACGAAGCCTTTGTAGCTTGGTGGCGTGATTGAAGAATTACATCAATGACACAATCATCCGGAAGATTAACTCCCAATTGCGTCAAGTGATTGTAGTACCCGAACATTCGAGTATGTGCTCACTAATGAACTATTCTCCTCCATCTTGCAGCTATAGAACTTATTGGAGACTTCATATCTCTCAATCCGGGCATTCTGTTGGAATATTAACTTCAACTCTGGAACATCTCATATGCTCCATGACGTTCAAAACGTCGTTGAAGTCCCGGTTCTAAGCCGTAAAGCATGGCACACCGAACTATAGAGTAGTCATCACTTTGCTTTGGCAGACGTTCACAACATCCGTGTTGCTCCAAAGAAGAGTCTGGCACCTAGCGGTGTATCCAGGGCGTAACTCTTACATGCAGCAATGAGGATAATCCTCGAGTTACGGACCCGATCCGTGTAATTGCTACCATCATCTTTCAACTTTGCTTTCTCAAGGAACGCATTAAAATTCAACGGAACAACAAAGACGAGCCATCTATCTACAATCAAACATAAACAAGCAAGATACTATCGGTACTAAGTTCATGATAAATTTAAGTTCAATTAATCATATTACTTAAGAACTCCCACTTAGACAGACATCTCTCTAGTCATCTAAGTGATCACGTGATCCAAATCAACTAAACCATAACCGATCATCACGTGAAATGGAGTAGTTTTCAATGGTGAACATCTTATGTTGATCATATCTACTATATGATTCACGCTCAACCTTTCGGTCTCGTGTTCCGAGGCCATATCTGCATATGCTAGGCTCGTCAAGTATAACCCGAGTATTCTCGTGTGCAAAACTGGCTTGCACCCGTTGTAGATGGACGTGGAGCTTATCACGCCCGATCATCACGTGGTGTCCAGGCACGACGAACTTTGGCAGCGGTGCATACTCGGGAGAACACTTCTTGATAATTTAGTGAGAGATCATCTTATAATGCTACCGTCAATCAAAGCAAGATAAGATGCATAAAAGATAAACATCACATGCAAATCAATATAAGTGATATGATATGGTCATCATCATCTTGTGCTTCGTGATCTCCATCTCTGCAGCACCACCATGATCACCATCGCCACCGGCGCGACACCTTGATCTCCATCGTAGCATCGTTGTCGTCTCGCCAAACTTATGCTTCTCGACTATCGCTACCGCTTAGTGATAAAGTAAAGCATTACGTAGCGATTGCATTGCATACAATAAAGCGACAACCATATGGCTCCTGCCATTGCCGATAACCGGTTACAAAACATGATCATCTCATACAATAAAATATAGCATCACGTCTTGACCATATCACATCACAACATGCCCTGCAAAAACAAGTTAGGCGTCCTCTACTTTGTTGTTGCAAATTTTACGTGGCTGCTACGGGCTTAAGCAAGAACCAGTCTCACCTCGCATCAAAACCACAACGATACTTCGTCAAATAGACTCGTTTAACCTTCTCAAGGACCGGCGTAGCCACACTCGGTTCAACTAAAGTGAGAGAGACAGACACCCGCCAATCACCTTTAAGCAACGAGTGCTCGTGGCGGTGAAACCAGTCTCGCGTAAGCGTCTGCGTAATGTCGGTCCGGCCGCTTCATCTCACAATACCGCTGAACCAAAGTATGACATGCTGGTAGGTAGTATGACTTGTATCGCCCACAACTCACTTGTGTTCTACTCGTGCAAAACATCAAACCATAGAAAAACCTAGGCTCGGATGCCACTTTGTTGGGGAACGTAGTAATTTCAAAAATTTTCCCTACGCACACGCAAGATCATGGTGATGTATAGCAACGAGAGGGGAGAGTGTTGTCTACGTACCCTCGTGACCAAGCGAAGCGATCACAACGTAGAGGAAGTAGTCGACGTTCTCCTCGCGATCCGACCGATCCGGCGCCGTTACTCGGCGCCCCGAGTTCTTGACACACGTACAGCTCGATGGCGTCCCTCGTACTCGATCCAGCTGAGTGTCGAGGAGAGTTCCGTCGACCGACGGCGTGGTGACGATCTTGATGTTCTATCGGCGCGGGGCTTCGCTAAGCTTCATGACGATATGACCGAGGTGGAATATGGTGGAGGGGCACCGCGACACGGCTAAGGAACGATCCGTAGATCAAACTTGTGTATCCTAGGGTGCCCCCTGCCCCGTATATAAAGGAGGGAGGGGAGGCCGGCCGGCCCTAGTGGTGCGCCAGGGGGGGGAGTCCCCTCCTGGTTGGAGTAGGACTCCCTCCTAGTCCAACTAGGAAGGAGAGAGGGGAAGGAAAGAGGGAGAGGAGAGGAAAGGGGGCCGCCCCCTCCTTGTCCTATTCGGACTCCCAGGGGGGGCGCCACCTCCTGGTGCGGCCCTCTCTCTCCCCTCTTGGCCCACTAAGGCCCATAACTTCCCGGGGTTCGGTAACCCCCTCGGACTCCGGTTTTCTCCGAAACTTCCGAACCTTTCCGTGTCCGAATATAGCCGTCCAATATATCAATCTTTATGTCTCGATCATTTGAGACTCCTCGTCATGTCCGTGATCACATCCGGGACTCCGAACTTCTTCGGTACATCAAAATACATAAACTCATAATAACAGTCATCGAAACCTTAAGCGTGCGGACCCTACGGTTCGAGAACAATGTAGACATGACCTAGAACTATTCTCGGTCAATAACCAATAGCGGGACCTGGATGCCCATATTGGTTCCTACATATTCTACAAAGATCTTTATCGGTCGACCGCATAACAACATACGTTGTTCCTTTGTCATCGGTATGTTACTTGCCCGAGATTCGATCGTCGGTATCCAATACCTAGTTCAATCTCGTTACACAAAGTCTCTTTACTCGTTCCGTAATACATCATCTCACATCTAACTCATTAGTTGTAATGCTTGCAAGGCTTCAGTGATGTGTATTACCGAGAGGGCCAGAGATACCTCTCCGACAATCGGAGTGACAAAACCTAATCTCAAATCGCCAACCCAACATCCGCCTTTGGAGACACTGTAGTACTCCTTTATAATCACCCGATTCGTTGTGACGTTTGGTAGTACCAAAGTGTTCCTCCGTAAACGGAGTTGCATAATCTCATAGTTACGTGGAGCATGTATAAGTCATGGCAAAAGCAGTAGCAACATACTAAACGATCGAGTGCTAAGCTAATGGAATGGGTCATGTCAATCAGATCATTCTACTAATGATGTGACCTTGTTAATCAAATAACAACTCTTTGTTCATGGCTAGGAAACATAACCATCTTTGATTAACAAGCTAGTCTAGTAGAGGCATACTAGTGACATGTTGTTTGTTTATGCATTCACACATGTATCATGTTTCCGGTTAATACAATTCTAGCATGAATGATAAACATTTATCATGAAATAAGGAAACAAATAATAACTTTATTATTGCCTCTAGGGCATATTTCCTTCACTAGGAACATATCGAAATAAACATAGGGAAGCAACGCGAGCTATTGATCTACAACATAATTTGCAAAATACTATCAGGACTAAGTTCATGATAAATTAAAGTTCAATCAATCATATTACTTAATAACTCCCACTTAGATAGATATCTCTCTAATCATCTAAGTGATCACGTGATCCAAATCAACTAAACCATGTCCGATCATCACGTGAGATGGAGTAGTTTTCAATGGTGAACATCACTATGTTGAACATATCTACTATATGATTCACGCTCGACCTTTCGGTCTCTAGTGTTCTGAGGCCATATCTGTATATGCTAGGCTCGTCAAGTTTAACCTGAGTATTCCGCATGTGCAACTGTTTTGCACCCATTGTATTTGAACGTAGAGCCTATCACACCCGATCATCACGTGGTGTCTCAGCACGAAGAACTTTCGCAACGGTGCATACTCAAGGAGAACACTTCTTGATAATTAGTGAGAGATCATCTTCTAATGCTACCGTCAATCAAAGCAAAATAAGATGCATAAAGGATAAACATCACATGCAATCAATATAAGTGATATGATATGGCCATCATCATCTTGTGCTTGTGATCTCCATCTCCGAAGCACCGTCGTGATCACCATCGTCGCCGGCGCGATACCTTGATCTCCATCGTAGCATTGTCGTCGTTTCGCCATCTATTGCTTCTACGACTATCGCTACCGCTTAGTGATAAAGTAAAGTAATTACAGGGCGCTTGCATTTCATACAACAAAGCGACAACCATATGGCTCTTGCCAGTTGCCGATAACTCGGTTACAAAACATGATCATCTCATACAATAAAATATAGCATCACGTCTTGACCATATCACATCACAACATGCCCTACAGAAATAAGTTAGACGTCCTCTACTTTGAAAATTTTACATGGCTGCTATTGGCTGAGCAAGAACCGTTCTTACCTACGCATCAAAACCACAACGATAGTTTGTCAAGTTAGTGTTATTTTAACCTTCGCAACGACCGGGCGTAGCCACACTCGATTCAACTAAAGTTGGAGAAACTGACACCCGCCAGCCACCTGTGTGCAAAGCACGTCGGTAGAACCAGTCTCGTGTAAGCGTACGCGTAATGTCGGTCCGAGCCGCTTCATCCAACAATACCACCAAACCAAAGTATGACATGCTGGTAAGCAGTATGACTTGTATCGCCCATAACTCACTTGTGTTTTACTCGTGCATATAACATCTACGCATAAAACCTGGCTCTGATACCACTGTTGGGGAACGTAGTAATTTCAAAAAAATTCCTACGCACACGCAAGATCATGGTGATGCATAGCAACGAGAGCGGAGAGTGTTGTCCATGTACCCTCGTAGACCGAAAGCGGAAGCGTTAGAACAACGCAGTTGATGTAGTCGTACGTCTTCACGGCCCGACCGATCAAGCACCCAAACTATGGCACCTCCGAGTTCTAGCACACGTTCAGCTTGATAACATCCCTCGAACTCCGATCCAGCTGAGTGTCGAGGAAGAGTTCCGTCAGCACGACGGCATGGTGACAATTTTGATGTTCTACCGTCGCAGGGCTCCGCCTAAGCACTGCTACAAATATTATCGAGGAGGACTATGGTGGAGGGGGGCACCGCACACGGCTAAGAGATCAAGAGATCAATTGTTCTGTCTATGGGGTGCCCCCTGCCCCCGTATATAAAGGACCTAGGGGGGAGGCGGTTGGCCAAGGAGGAGTGCGCGCCAAGGGGGGAGTCCTACTCCCACCGGGAGTAGGACTCCTCCTTTCCTAGTAGGAGTAGGAGAGAAGCAAGGGGAAGAGAGAAGGGAAGGAAGGAGGGGGCGCAACCCCTCCCCTTAGTCCAATTCGGACTAGGCCTTGGGGTGGGCGCGCGGCCTGCCCTAGGCAGCCCCTCTCTCTTTCCCGGATGGCCCAATAAGGCCCAATACTTCTCCCGGTGAATTCCGTAACTCTCCGGTACTCCGATAAATACCCGAATCACTCGGAACCTTTCCGAAGTCCAAATATAGTCGTCCAATATATCGATCTTTACGTCTCGACCATTTCGAGACACCTCGTCATGTTCCCGATCTCATCCGGGACTCCGAACTCCTTCGGTACATCAAAACTCATAAACTCATAATATAACTATCATCGAAACCTTAAGCGTGCGGACCCTACAGGTTCGAGAACTATGTAGACATGACCGAGACACGTTTCCGGTTAATAAACAATAGCAGAACCTGGATGCTCATATTGGCTCCTACATATTCTATGAAGATCTTTATCGATCAAACCGCATAATAGCATACGTTGTTCCCTTTGTCATCGATATGTTACTTGCCCGAGATTCGATCGTCGGTATCTCAATACCTAGTTCAATCTCGTTACCGGCAAGTCTCTTTACTCGTTATGTAATGCATCATTCCATAACTAACTTATTAGTTACATTGCTTGCAAGGCTTATAGTGATGTGCATTACCGAGAGGGCCTAGAGATACCTCTCCGACAATCGGAGTGACAAAACCTAATATCGAAATACGCCAACTCAACATGTACCTTTGGAGACACCTGTAGAGCTCCTTTATAATCACCCAGTTACGTTGTGACGTTTGGTAGCACACAAGTGTTCCTCTGGTAAACAGGAGTTGCATAATCTCATAGTTGTAGGAACATGTACAAGTCATGAAGAAAGCAATAGCAACATACTAAATGATCAAGTGCTAAGCTAACGGAATGGGTCAAGTCAATCACATCATTCTCCTAATGATGTGATCCCGTTAATCAAATGACAACCCATGTCTATGGCTATGAAACTTAACCATCTTTGATTCAACGAGCTAGTCAAGTAGAGGCATACTAGTAACACTTTGTTTGTCTATGTATTCACACATGTATCAAGTTTCCGGTTAATACAATTCTAGCATGAATAATAAAAATTTATCATGAAATAAGGAAATAAATAATAACTTTATTATTGCCTCTAGGGAATATTTCCTTCACTAGGATCGGCCACGAAGAAGGGGTATGGGAGTCACTCAGGTTCTATAAGCAGATCAAGGACAAGGAAGACATCTGCAGGGGAGTCACTCAGCTTCATGCCGGTGATGAAGCAATGGCTATTCCTCAAGCCTCTTCGCATCATGAGGCTATGTGCTAACAAGTGGTGTGAGTTCTGGGTGCATGTCCAGAACTTTCACGTGTAGCTGGTGCTCGGCAGGGACCAGGACTACTTTTGTCACAATCACAGGATCATCCCGAGCGACCTGATCACCCTACGCCTGTGCGGGCTAGGCTTCAAGGTGCATATATACAATGCCTCCAGCTCAGTCATGTGCAGGTCAAGTACCATAAGCATTGCTGCCAGTGTGACATTCTATGTGCTCTCTAGTTACTCATTTTCATTGTTTCTAGATTGCTTGAACTTTTGCTCCAAAACTTATATATTTTGCACAGGTTTCAGCACCCTGGGGTTGTGCAAGGGCATGATGCCCCTGTTGTCTTAAGTGTTATGTCATAACAGTGTTTAACTTTCCATATGCACTATTTAATTGTGTGTTAATGGAAAAGTAGTAGTGTTAATTCAGTTGTTGCTGTTCATATGTAATATTATTGAAAGTGTGTGATATCGGCCAGAGGTGGTGAATGGGAGATTTTTAGCAAACTGAAAAAAGCAAATTCTTAGAAGAATAATAGCATGAAGAATAAATGAACTGAAGTAGAACTACACTATGCATGCAAATCAGACCAGCGACAAAGTCATCAAGACAGAACAGGACATGCAAAGGAAGTAACAGAATATACTAAACATTCTGAAGAAAGAATCCTATTTGCTTTGAGCGCCCCTATCCTATATTCTCTCTACTATAGATAGATATATAAACTAAGTGCAATAAAACTGAAGACAAACATAACATAACATGGGGTGATGAAATTGAGAAAGTCTCTAGTCTCTTCAAGGGAAGGGTGTCGGTGTCAAAACCGGCGGATCTCGGGTAGGGGGTCCCGATCTGTGCGTCAAGGCTGATGGTAACAAGAAGTAAGGGACATAGATGTTTACCCAGGTTCGGGCCCTCTCGATGGAGGTAAAACCCTACTTCCTGCTTGATTAATATTGATGATATGGGTAGTACAAGAGTAGATCTACCATGAGATTGTAGAGGCTAAACCCTAGGAGCTAGCCTATGATGGTATGAATGTAATTGTGATCGGCCTTCTAAGGACCAACCTCTCCGGTTTATATAGACACTGGAGAGGGCTAGGGTTTACATGGAGTCAGTTAGAAGGAAGGAAATATAATATCCGGATCGCCAAGCTTGCCTTCCACGCCAAGGAAAGTCCCATCCGGAGATGGGCCGAAGTCTTGAGTCTTGTATCTTCACGCTTCAATAGTCCGGACGTGGTACATAGTCCGGCTGTCCGGATACCCCCTAATCCAGGACTCCCTTAGTAGGTCCTGAACCAGGCTTCAATGACGATGAGTTCGGCGCGTAGTATTGTCTTCGGCATTGCAAGGCGGGTTCCTCCTCCGAATACTCCAAAATAGTTATCGAACACGTAGATCGTGTCCGGATGTGCAGGATGATCTCCGTATGGTATAGATCTGATTTGCTGGCAATCTTCGTGCGTCGTGCCCTTGTATCGTGGCTCAGTCCAGTGTGAACCGACGTTTCCTACCCCACAAAGACTCGCGTTATACGAGGCAGTTTTATTGGCACGTCCCGTCGAGGCAGAGATCGTGCCCCTTTTATTACGGGATTTTCCATCAATACGAGCGTGTGTGACCCCACGACTGCCGTTGGTATTACCCCGTGTGTTTTTAGATAAGCCTCAAACGATCACACCGGGGACTCTTGATATTCACCCTCTTTATAAAGGGGTCGAGACTTACGCCTCTTTCTTCACCTTCATCGCGCCTTCCCGCACCTCGAGTTCTAACACCCAAAACCTAAGCTCCACCCCTCCGGAATCCGCCAGTATGTACGGATCTGATCCTCAATGCCGGTGGGTCGCCTTCTCGATCGAGGAGAAGGACATTGTGAAGCTTAGGGAGGTCGGATACCTAACCGCAGATATCCAACACAGGCTTCCCGCTCTGGGGCAAGTTATCCCCACGCCGGAGCCCAATGAGTGTGTTGTTTTTGTCCCACACTTCCTCCACGGTTTGGGCTTCTCCCTCCATCCCTTCATGAGGGGTCTCATGTTCTATTATGGGTTGGATTTCCATGATCTGGCTCCGGATGCTATCCTCCAAATCTCGTCGTTAATTGTCGTGTGCAATGCTTTTCTCCACATCACCCCGCACTTCGGCTTATGGCTCAAGACCTTCAATGTGAAGCCGAAGATGATCGAGGGGCGACATGTGGAGTGCGGAGGTGCTGTAATATGCAGAAACGCCGATGCCCCATGGCCGGAGGGTTTCTTCCCAGAAGTATCTGACATATGGCAGCGAAGGTGGTTTTATGCTACAGCCCCAAGGGGCACAAACTGGGTAGCCGCCCCTGAGTTCTGCTTGGGCCCTCCGTCGCAGTTTGCGTCCTGGACAGACATAGGATGTAATTGGGGGCCCGCAGGTGATGTTCCAATACTGCAGAACCGCATCTAGGAGCTTCTCGAGAGGGATATCAACCTTGTTGGTGTAATGCAAGTAATGTTAATTCGGCGGATGTTGCCGTGCCAACGCCGGCCTCTTCGGATGTGGGAGTTCAATCCAGAGGGTTCGCGGACTGTGAAGCACTTCTTCGGCTTAAAGCTCGAAGAGATGTGTAAATTATTCTTCGGACGGAAAGTAGTGTGTCCGGATACCACCGAGGATGCGGGCCTAAGCTGCAATCGCCTAGATACTCAAGTAAGTAGCCTTGATACTGGACACCCTCTTTTGTATTTGTCATGATTGTTTATCCTAAATATCATCCGTGTCTAGGATTGGCTGAGCAAGGCGGAGAGAATCAGGTGTCCGGCACCACTTCCCGAAGGCTCGCCCGCCCCTACCGTGGCCAAGATGCTTGACCGGGTACTCAGCAGAATGCCCTCGGGGAAAGACAAGGGGGAGGATGAGAAATCCGAACCCCACACACTATGCATCCGGACTGGGGATAGTCGGGGAGGAGAGGCCGAGGCCGCCTCCCCACGCGGGAAGAAGAGGGCCGCCTTCGAAGATTTGGAGGCAGAGATACCAAAATAGGGGAAAAAGGGATCCCCCGGGGTCCTTGCCCCGACAGGCACCCTCACCGCATCATGCCCTCCAACGGGCCAGCCCTCCAATGAGCTGTAAGTCAATCATTAACTTCAAGGTACTGTATTTCTCCTGGATCAATGACCATGACTCAACTTTTGCAGTCCGGCTGGCAGCTCCTCTCAACAGGGATCGTCTTCGGGCGACCTTCCTCCAGAGATGATGGAGATCAAGACCCCACCCGCCTCTCAGGTTCTTGACATGGGCGACACCGAGGTGTCGTCACGGAGGAGCCCGGATCCGCCAAGGCCGGAAGCCAATGCATCAGCCGCCCTGAGTCCGGACGTACTGATGGGCTTACTGGAGCGAGCTGCGCTCTCGGAGGAGCACCACTCATTAATGAGCACGGTGCTCAAGAAGATTTCATCCACTAAGAGCGGTTTGAATGAAGCATTCACAAGCCTGCTCAGAGGCTTTGAGGTATGTAATGGAGAACTCACTATTTATTTGGTTGTAAGGCACGCGCTAGGTGTGCTCCATATAGATAGTAGCCCCTGAGACTCTGGTTGCCCGCCCTAGGCGGCAAACGGGGGATCATAAACCAATGATAGTGCTGTAAATGTATGCAGGTACCTGTGGGTCCAGCCGCCGGCCCGTCCGTTGAAGTTGCCGAACTATTGAGGCAAATTGGGTCGATTGATGCCGATATTACTCTGATGAATGAACGGCTGGATACATCACAAGGTATGTGTCATGTTTCCCATTGTGTAGGAAAATATTAAGGTGGCATGTATTAATACAATATATTCGGACTGCAGATGGTGCTGCTGTCGTGGAGGCCCTGAGGGCTGAACTTGCTCTAGCCAAGGAACAAGCTCGGGTGAGCCATGCGGCTGCCCTAAAGGCGGCCGAGGAATTGAGAGCCGAACAGGCTGCTCATCGCCGAAGCGAGGAAAAGATAGCCGAAATGGCTATTGAGTTGAAACATGCCACGACCAAGATGAGCTCTGAAGAAGGAGCATGAAGATAAATCGCGAGACTGAGCAAGGCGCTGAATGCCACCAAGGAAATCTGGATCGAGCTCGGGGTGCGGAAGGAGCTTCGACAGGCCGGTGAAATCGCGGCTGGGGGCTCCTATTTACTGCGGATGAAATTTTTCGATCCGAAGTACGCTCCCCTGGATGGACGCTGGAGCTCGCCGGACGCGTATGCGGACCTGGCGAAGAGTACAGATGATGCTTTGGAGTTCTTCAAAGGTCAGGGTGAAAAGGAGGTGGAGAAGCTTTTTGGTCGCAGCCCATGCTCCCTTTCGCCGCCACGCCGTTAAGTGATAAGATGGCTGCTGTGGCGGAGCTTCACAGGCTGTCCGGGCTTGTGATGCGGTCCGCAATAGATCATCTTTGGCCGAAGGAGCCTAAGCCAGATAGCTACTTTGGTTTAGTGCAACAGTTCCTTGGGGCCGTGCCCCGGATCGATGCCATGAGGAGGTCAGCATGCATAGAGGGTGCGCGGATGGCCCTTGCACGCGTTAAAGCGTATTGGACGGATATGGATGCCACTATGATAGCATCTCAGGATCCAGTAGGGGGTCAACATCCGGCCGGGCACTACTTGGCGCAAGTCACGGAGGGTGCCCGCCTGATAGAGGCGCAGTGCCCGAAGGATCTCCTCTTCGAGTGATGATTCAAATTATTGTAAAAACATTTTGATTAGAAGGTTATATTTATAATTTGTGTTTGATAATATCATTGTGTCCCTTGTGCGGCCGTTCATATATATATATATATATGTGTGTGTGTGTGTGTGTGTGTGTGTGTGTGTGTGTGTGTGTGTGTGTGTGTGTGTGTGTGGATAATCCGAAAGATAGCAGTCGTTGGCTTCAGCCCCCACGCATACAATGTGGGGGTGTTCGCGAAAAAATATGCTTGATCACTCTTTATCCAACGTCTTGGTCCGGCAAGGAGGCGATCGCACGTCGAACTAGGCAACCAGACTATATAGCTGTAACACTTTCGCTTAGCCGCGGGATTTTAATGTTGGGGCTACTATGTAGCCCCTGGTACCTTCGCATGCTTCCGAATACGGGCGCGTATGTACCTAGCCAGGAAATGGCCGCTCGTTAATGCGGAGGAATCCTAGAGATTCCGGTGAGTCGTCGAGTGGTTGACCAGTCTCTCGCTGTATCATGACGGTCGGTTTTCGGCTTTCTCTCTTGGTGCTGCTAAATCTGAATAACCAGGCACAATCGCAGGCGATTCTCCTTTGGCCACCTTAGCCGATTATAACGGAACATAAGGCGGCAAACCCAGGAGCCGGGCAATCCCAACATTTGACCAAAGACATGATTCGGAGCTGATGCATATAAGGCCAAACTCGTGATGCCGAACACTCCCGAAGGTATTCAGACTTTATAACAGATGATGGGCTAAAGAATGCCCATTCATTATAAAACCTGTATGTCCAGGTGCGTGCATTTATCTGTCGTGGCGTAATGCCAAAAACGGCAGTATCCTATGTGGGTATGGAACCCGTGGGATGATGAAGCAACAAGAGGCAATAGAAAAGGTTTACACAGGGGCTTAATCTAAAAAGAAACCTGTTGGACGGGGCCCTGCTGCACGTCTGCGCCTTTGTCTCCGTTGTGCCGCATCCTGGAAGGGTATCGCGCGAACGTTGTCTGCGGAAAAAGGGATCTCATAGAAGAGTGCAACGTAAGTGTGCGATGGATAGTAGAAAATGTAAAATGCTGGCCTGCCAATAAGGTTGAGCCGAGAGTGTGGGGATTTATTATTAGCCCCTGGTGTCTGCTAAAGGATTACATATACAATTGCCCTGGTTTAATGCGGGCTGCCGGTGTCACAACCCTAGAAATCTTCTTGTAATTAGTGGCATTGCATCCATGCATCATTTTCATTCTCATTTAAACTTGAAATGGGGATTGCCTAAACCCTAGCATTAAAGGAATTCACTAGGTTCAACCAAAATATTTGCAGTAAATCCAAATGGCTTTCAAAAAATGTTCATCATTCTTGGAAATGCTGGAAACAGTAACCAGATGTGATGCACATTTTTCCATGACATCTTTGGGCTCTGGATTAAATCATACTCTATTTGCATTTGAGCATTTAAATGCTATTAAATATTTTAAATGCTCAAATAATCATAAACTAAAATGTTTACTGTAGGATATATTCCCAACAGTGATCATGAGTAGTTTCATGATTTTTGAAAGAGTCTAAGTATTTTTAATAAAGCCCTAAAATTACAGAATAGAAAACAGAAAAGAGAGAGAGAGAAGGACTTACATGGCGCCAGCAATCGGCCCAGCTCCTGTGCTGGCAGCCCACCTGCTCGGCCCAGCCCACCTGGCCCCTCTCCTGTCGTCTTGCTCCCAGCCAGGAGGACGGGCGCGTGCCCGACGCACGTGCACCGCCGCCCGTGCCACCTCCTGCTTCCTGCCGCTTTCCCCTCGACGCCCAGGGCCTCCCTCGCGACGCCACACAGCCCCGACCGCTCGCTCACTCTCTGTCACGCCCAATATGCGACCCTATCCAAAAGGAACTCAAAGGTCCCACCAAGGATAGACCCGCATATTGGAACGCTTTAGCAAGGTCGATATCATTACATCAACATTACATAATAGATGGGGATACATACATAAGGCATACAATGCCACATGAATACAACATCATCATACATAAGAGCACCATCCGACTACGGATGAAACACAAACAGAAACTCAAACGACATCCACCACCTTTAGCCCAGGCTGCCGACACGAACCTATCCCCGATCGAAGAAGAAGCAGAAGATGAACTCCAAAACAAGCAAACATCGCTCTCGCGTCATGATCATCGCAAACCTGTACCTGCAACTGTTGTTGTATTAATCTGTGAGCCACGAGGACTCAGCAATCCCATTACCATGGGTATCAAGACTAGCAAAGCTTAATGGGAAAGGAAGGGGTAAAGTGGTGAGGTTGCAGCAGCGGCTAAGCAATGTATGGTGGCTAACATACGCAAATGAGAGCGAGAAGAGAAACAAAGGAACAGTCGTCAACTAGCAATGATCAAGAGGTGATCCTGAACTCCTACTTACGTCAAACATAACACAGAAACCGTGTTCACTTCCCGGACTCCGCCGAGAAGAGACCATCACGGCTACACACGCGGTTGATGCGTTTTAATTTGGATCTGGTGTCAAGTTATCTACAACCGGACATTAACAAATTCCCATCTGCCACATAACCGCAGGCACGGCTCTCGAAAGTTTAAACCCTGCAGGGGTGTCCCAACTTAGCCCATGACAAGCTCTCGCGATCAACGAAGGAATAGACCTTTTCCCAGGAAGACCCGATCAGTCTTGGAATCCCGGTTTACAAGACAGTTCGACAATGGTAAAACAAGACCAGCAAGACCGCCCGATGCGCCGACATCCCGATAGGAGCTGCACATATCTCGTTCTCAGGGCAACACCGGATGAGCACTCCGTAAACTAAAACCAGACCTCAAGTTTCCACGGGGCGCAAAGGACTCTAGTTCGGACCAACTCTTAGACAAGCATTGGCCCGGGGCTATAATAAAGATGACCCTCGAGAGAGCGACTCCCAAGGGAAAAGTAGGTGGTGGTGAGGCAAATGGTAAAACCAAGGTTGGGCCTTCTTTGGAGGAGTTTTATTCAAAGCGAACTGTCAAGGGGTCCCATAAATCACCCGACCGTGTTAGGAGCATAAAATCCGGGAACATAACACCGGTATGACGGAAACTAGGGCGGCAAGAGTGGAACAAAACACCAGGCATAAGGCCAAGCCTTCCACCCTTTACCAAATATATAGATGCATTAATAATATAAGAGATATTGTGATATCCCAACCAAAATCCTGTCCACCATGGAGAAATCTTCATCTTCACCTACAACTAGCAACACTATAAGAGGGGCTGAGCAAAGCGGTAACATAGCCAGACAACGGTTTGCTAGGAAGGGTGTCAAAGGTTAGAGGTTCATGGCAATTTGGGGAGGCTTGAAGAGTAAAATATAGGTAGCAAAACAAAGCGATAGAACGAAGCAACTAGCATAGCAATGATAGTAGTGAGATCTAGGGTAGCGGTCATCTTTCCTGAAATCCCACAAGGAAGAAGAAAGAGTCCATGAAGAAGATGAAGCCACGAAGACGAACCAAACGTAGACGAACGAATCCTCACGATCGCAACGAAACGGGAACTATCGAGAAGAAGCACACAACATGGTAAACACACCAAACATGAACAAGACATGATGCACAACAAGCATGATGCATGACAAAGCTACATGAAGCTACTCATGGCAAGAGATGATGCAAACAAGAACAACACATCAAGGCAAGTTTAAAGGAGGCCGGAAACAACATATAACAATTCCGGTAAGTCCTCATGTGCAAATTTCGAAATTGGTCCAGATCTGAATAAACCTTATGTTCATGTTGTTAAACAACAAGTTAAGATGCACCACAATGATCTATACGAGATTCTAGTCAAGTTACATATAAAGTTCATTAGATTCGGAGCTATGGCCTAGAAGATACGAGCAAAACAAGTTAAACATGGCATTGATGCAAAATGTATACAAACATCAAGCAAACACACCAAAACAAGGATGCAACATGATAATATGAAACTACATGCAAAATCAAGCAAGTTCCATATAGATCACACTCAAAACGGAGCAACGGTTCAACACATACACTCTATACAAGTCATAGCAACAATCTGTCCATAACAGCAACTAGGCATATTACAAGCATCAAAACAACATGCAACAGCACCCCAACATAATAACAAAAGGTATGAGCATGATGTACAGGTAAAGCACAACAAAACATGAACACTGAGCTATCTCCAGAAATCACTAGAACATGCTCCAAAACACATGGTAAGATGGCAAATAATAACAGTTTCAGACTTTGCAGAAATAACATCAGGTTGCAATGTTTAGAGCTATCAAACAACATATTACAAGAACTTATCATGGCAAACAAAGGCATGGCGTGAACCTACCAATAGCGTAGATCAAAAGACCCTTACTGACCATGAGCCAAAAAGGCATAGAAAATATGATGGCACCCATGTAAACATGGCAAGTTATATTACAGATTCATACATGGCAGGAACAATAATAAGTAGGCATGTTGGTGAGCTTAAACCACTCACCACAGAGCAATACATGGCATGGCAAGGCAACCAACAGTAAGAAGACATGTTTGTGAACCTAAGCATGGAAAGAGCAAGGTCATAGGGTGCATGGATCACTAGCAAACAATCATGGAAACATTGAACTTCATGTTAACAGGCTGACAGCAACATCATTTAGCAACTTTAGAGCAAGATAAACAACATGTTCCAGCAAGCTATAATTGCAACCAAGGGCATGAATGGATAGAGCAATACATGTAGATCAAAACATGTTTATAGAACATCTCCAGATTATGCATAGAATGATTAGTAGCAACATGTTTACATAGCAACAAAATATAACAGAATCTGTCTAGCAAAACAGCAACAGCAAGTACAATACTTAACAAGCTCGATTCACTCACCACAAGTCATTGCATGACAAGATAAGCATAGCATCATCAAGAAGACATGTTTGTGAAACCAACCAAGGCAAGAACAAGTACATAGCATGCAAGGATCAACTATAGCAAGCTTGGCCATATTGAATAACATGTAAACAATCTGCCAGGAAACATTCTGAAGCAAAAGTAGAGCACGAAAATGACATGCTAGACTACTCCATAATTGCAACCAAGGGAATGAATGGATAGACAATAACCACATGTTTAAAACACCCTTACTAAAGTATCTCTAAATATGCATGGATCTCTCTGTAGCATCAACTTTACATGGCATCAAAATAACAGCAGAACAGGGACTAAAATCAGCAACATCACGATGCCTAGTTTGCATGCTTGTGCTAGTCACCACATTGATCACAAAAATACATGGCATACACCCCTGGAAAGATGGCATGGCATAGATCAAAACACATGAAGACTTCAACCTCATAGGATGCACACATCAAACATGGCAAAAATGACAAATGAGCATGTTATAACAGTTTCAGCAGGTTAACATCAACATGCACTCTTTCAACAGCATTTCAGGCATCAAGATGAGCTCAAATGAAAATGATGCAATGGAATGAAATGAAGTACTCGTTGAGACAAACAATTTGACATATTACACGCACGAAACGGAGCTACGGATGCAGAGATACTATGCGATGAACATGGCATGATTATGCAAAAATCTGGGACTTGGTGGATTTCGGGGTCAACCTCCAGTTTGCTGCACGGATTACGAGGCGGCAGCGGATCTCGCCGGATCTCCGCCGGAGAAGATGGGGAAGACGGCCGGAGCTCGGGGATGAGGCCGGGATGAGGCCGGGGAGGTCGGGGACGACCGGATCCGGTCCGGCCCGACCGGATCCGCGGCAAGGCGGCGGCGGCTCGCGGATCTCCGGCAAGGGAACGGCTGGGGCGGAGGAGGTCGGTGAGGCGGGACGGCGGCGGGCTTCCGGCGGCGGGAGGCCGAGCACGGGCGCGCGGCGCTTGGGAGGAGCGGAGGCGCGGTCGGACCATGAGGCTAGCCGGGCTAAGCGCGCGGCTGCATGCCAGCGGAGTTAGCGGCCGACGGCGAGGTCGCCGGCGGGAGCGGCCGGGCGACGGAGGCGCTGGGACCCCGAGCGTCGGCGGCGGGCGCTTCAGACCCAAGGCCTTGGGCAACGGCGCGGTCGGGCTCATGCAAGGCCCTTGATGTGCTTTCAGCGGACATGCGGCATGGGACGACAGTGGCGGACAGGTGGCGGCTCCGGAATGGGCAGGACGGCGGTGACATGTCCGGGCGGCGGGGGAGATGTGTCCGGCGGCGCAGAGGAGGAGGAGGCTAGGGTTTGGACTGCGGGATTTCGGGGGAGGCCACATATTTATAGGTAGAGGGAGCTAGGAGAGTCCAAATAAGGAGCGGTTTTCGCCCACATGATCGTGATCGAACGACCGAGAGCATGGAGGGGAGTTAGATGGGTTTTGGGCCACTTTGGAAGGGGTGTTGGGCTGCACACGAAAGAGGCTTTTACGGTTACCCGGTTAACCGTTGGAGTATCAAACGGACTCCAAATGGCACGAAACTTGACAGGCGGCTACCGGTGCTATACCAAGGCCGCTTGGCAAACCTCGGGCCATTCCGAGAAAGTTTAACGCCCACTCACAATAGGAGACAAAAGGGGGACGCCGGAGGACATAGGAGTGCCGGATTGAAAAACGGACAACGAGGAAAATGCTCGGATGCATGAGACGAACACGTATGCGAGATGAGATGCACATGATGACATGATATGAAATGCATAAGATGACATGGAAAAGTGCAACATGCAAGCAAATGACATGGCAACAATGACGAATAACTAGCAGACACCTGGCGCAACGAATCCGGGGCGTTACAACACTTCTCCACTAACAAGAGATCTCGTCCCGAGATCTTAGGACCGAGACGGAAGGGAAAAGGGAAGAGGTGAAACAAGAACTCAAGAGAAGAAGCAAAGAAATCGAGAGCATTCGAGAAGAAGAGAGGAACGACGAGGATGACGAGAATCGAAAGCTCACGGAATCAGATAGACTAAGAAACCACTCGTTCTAACCGGAGTGGTTAGAATGAGAAAAGAAACGAATAAGACTGAAAGGATTTAGGCAGCACTCCGGCTGAACATGGAAGGAATAGAACACGAGCTTGATAGGATGGAATGATACTTGATGAACTCTTGAAGAATGAATTAAATTATGACGATCCACCAAGAAGAACTCCGGTGACAAAAAGATGATGAGATAGAATGAAGGATGAAAGAAAAGATTAAATCTTACGATGATATAGATGGAGGTTCCGACGAAATGTCTGAGGAAATTTGAACTCCGGAAAAAGAAAAGATGAAAACACTTGGAACTAGAATTTATTCATCAAGAACAAACTCTAAAGGGAAGGATTACTCACTTGAATGAAATAAGAATAAGATTTATTGTATGCTTATCCTTCATCAAATTAAATTGATGACAAATGGATTTTGCATACTACTTATTCTTCTTGAAAAGGATTAAGGGGAACATAGCACAAAATTTGAGAAAGTCTTCATGAACCACCGGTAGGATTGGAAAGATCGAATGAATTAATATGATAAAGAAGGAAAAGAATCTTGAATGAACCACCGTAAGAATTTGGAAATGACTGATGAAAGAGAATGAATCACCGGGAAGAATTTGAAGAACAAATATGATTGAGGGGATTTAGATGCAAAAGAACAAGAAGAACTCGAGCTGATTAAAGAACACTTGAACGAAGCACCGGGATAAATAGAGAAGTTAACTGGAATGATGGCCTCCGTTGAAAAGAAATGGGAAAACAACTCCTGAAATACTCTGGATGGGTAAGAAAGAATATCTGACAAACGGAATAATTCGAGAGGGTAACACAAATCTAGAACCACGAATCTTCGAGAGAACGGACAAGATATAGAGGAACAACTCTTCTTCGGTCTTCAAATGACGACGAGAAAACCATCAAAATTACTGAGATACTTCGGGAGAATGAAAAGCGAAGAGGTTGAGCCAACAATGAAAAGAATTTGAAATCGATCTTGGAGAAGGCATGTGACTGATGAAATTCATTCTTACGTCACACTTGAAAAGAATTATGAATGACTCCGGGGAAATTAGAAGAGTCAGGTAAGATCCTGGGAAAAGACCTGTGGGTTAGGGCCCACTGAAGAGATAACACCGTTGGGAAGGGATGTTGAACAGATAGATGATGCGCCGGAGCAATTGAAATATTTGAATGAGGTGGCAACCTCGAATTAGTTCGAACATAGACAAATCTCCTGAGATGTCTTGAACTCCGGAAGGATTGAATGGCGAGAGGCGAACGAGCAGGGAAAGCACTTGAGCTGACGGAAAAGAATATAATCACTACCGAAAAACTTGAATTGAATCCACCAGAAAAGAAAAAGAGATGAAGAATGTCCATCGAGACGAGAATTCACCGGTTGAAATGATTGACACAAGATTGAAGAGGCTCCACACGAATGAAATAGATGGTCGAAAGAGACTCAGACTCCGGGAAGAAGAAAGGGTGAGAGGGCGGGAAAAACAAAGGCAACTTAGCGGGGAAACCGATTTAATATCTTGAAGAGAAAACGCCGTTAAAATCATTGAGGAAAGAAAGCAAAGACTTCATACGAGTAGGATGGATACTCGAATCTGCACTCGGTTCCGAGAAGGAAAAGGGGTGGGCGGGTGGGAAAAGAAAACAAGCGAGGATTTATCTACGCAAAAGACAAAGAGGTTCGAGTCCACGAGAAAAGCACCGGATCAAAAGAGCTGAGAACAACGATCGGAAAACCAACTGCGTGAACCTAAAGAAAATTTTGAATGGGAAGAGGAGTAATTCAAAACACCTACGTCAAGATTCCTCACCGAGGCGACAAAGGCAGAGGAGTAAAAGAATTCCTACTCTCGATATAACTAGACTTGAAAACAGTTTTCTTCTAGACTCAACAACGGCCAAACTACACGATCAATCAAGGGGGCTCCTAGGGTCGGTCGAGGCTCTGATACCAACTTGTCACGCCCAATATGCGACCCTATCCAAAAGGAACTCGAAGGTCCCACCAAGGATAGACCTGCATATTGGAACGCTTTTGCAAGGTGGATATCATTACATCAACATTACATAATAGATGGGGATACATACATAAGGCATACAATGCCACATGAATACGACATCATCATACATAAGAGCACCATCCGACTACGGATGAAACACAAACAGAAACTCAAACGACATCCACCCTGCTAGCCCAGGCTGCCGACATGGAACCTATCCCCTGATCGAAGAAGAAGCAGAAGACGAACTCCAAAACAAGCAAACATCGCTCTCGCGTCATGATCATCACAAACCTGTACCTGCAACTGTTGTTGTAGTAATCAGGAGCCACGAGGACTCAGCAATCCCATTACCATGGGTATCAAGACTAGCAAAGCTTAATGGGAAAGGAAGGGGTAAAGTGGTGAGGTTGCAGCGAATGCTAAGCAATGTATGGTGGCTAACATACGCAAATGAGGCGAGAAGAGAAACAAAGGAACGGTCGTCAACTAGCAATGATCAAGAGGTGATCCCGAACTCCTACTTACGTCAAACATAACACGAAACCATGTTCACTTCCGGACTCCGCGAGAAGAGACCATCACGGCTACACACGCCGTTGATGCGTTTTAATTCGGATCTGGTGTCAAGTTATCTACAACCGGACATTAACAAATTCCCATCGCCACATAACCGCGGGCACGGCTCTCGAAAGTTTAAACCCTGCAGGGTGTCCCAACAAGCCCATGACAAGCTCTCGCGATCAACGAAGGAATAGACCTTCTCCCAGGAAGACCCGATCAGTCTCGGAATCCCGGTTTACAAGACAGTTCGACAATGGTAAAACAAGACCAATAAGACCGCCCGATGCGCAGACATCCCGATAGGAGCTGCACATATCTCGTTCTCAGGGCAACACCGGATGAGCACTCCGTACAACTAAAAGCAGACCTCAAGTTTCCCTGAGGGGGCGCTGCAAAGGACTCTAGTTCGGACCAACACTTAGACAAACATTGGCGGGGGGCTATAATAAAGATGACCCTCGAGAGAGCGACTCCCAAGGAAAAGTAGGTGGTGGTGAGGCAAATGGTAAAACCAAGGTTGGGCCTTCTTTGGAGGAGTTTATTCAAAGCGAACTGTCAAGGGGTCCCATAAATCACCCGACCGCGTTAGGAGCATAAAATCCGGGAACATAACACCGGTATGACGGAAACTAGGGCGGCAAGAGTGGAAAAAACACCAGGCATAAGGACGAGCCTTCCACCCTTTACCAAATATATAGATGCATTAATAATATAAGAGATATTGTGATAGGAAGAGTGTCAAAGGTTAGAGGTTCATGACAATTTGGGGAGGCTTGAAGAGTAAAATATAGGTAGCGCAAAGAAAGCGTACGAATCGAAGCAACTAGCATAGCAATGATAGTAGTGAGATCCGAGGTAGCGGTCATCTTGTGCGAAATCCCGCAAGGAAGAAGAACGAGTCCATGAAGAAGATGAGGCCACGAAGACGAACCAAACATAGACGAACGAATCCTCACGATCGCAACGAAACGGGAACTATCGAGAAGAAGCACACAACATGGTAAACACACCACACATGAACAAGACATGATGCACAACAGGCATGATGCATGACAAAGCTACATGAAGCTACTCATGGCAAAAGATGATGCAAACAAGAACAACACATCAAGGCAAGTTTAAATGAGGCCGGAAACAACATATAACAATTCCGGTAAGTCCTCATGTGCAAATGTCGAAATTGGTCCAGATCTGAATAAACCTTATGTTCAAGTTGTTAAACAGCAAGTTAAGGTGCACCACGATGATCTATACAAGATTATAGTCAAGTTACATATAAAGTTCATTAGATTCGGAGCTACGACCTAGAAGATATGAGCAAAACAAGTTAAACATGGCATTGATGGAAAATGCATACAAACATCAAGCAAACACACCAAAACAAGGATGCAACATGATAATATGAAACTACATGCAAAATCAAGCAAGTTCCATATAGATCACACTCAAAACGGAGCAACGGTTCAACACATACACTCTATACAAGTCATAGCAACAATCTGTCCATAACAGCAACTGGGCATCTTACAAGCATCGAAACAACATGCTACAGCACCCCAACATAATAACAAAAGGTATGAGCATGATGTACAGGTAAAGCATAACAAAACATGAACACTGAGCTATCTCCAGAAATCATTAGAACATGCTCCAAAACACATGGTAAGATGGCAAATAATAACAGTTTCATACTTTGCAGAAATAACATCAGGTTGCAATGTTTAGAGCTATCAAACAACATGTTAAAAGAACTTATCATGGCAAACAAAGGCATGGCATGAACCTACCAATAGCATAGATCAAAAGTCCCTTACTGACCATGAGACAAAAAGGCATAGAAAATATGATGGCACCCATGTAAACATGGCAAGTTATATTATAGATTCATACATGGCAGGAACAATAATAAGTAGGCATGTTGGTGAGCTTAAACCACTCACCATAGAGCAATACATGGCATGTCAATGCAACCAACAGTAAGAAGACATGTTTGTGAAGCTAAGCATGGCAAGAGCAAGGTCATAGGGTGCATGGATCACTAGCAAACAATCATGGAAACATTGAACTTCATGTTAACAGGCTGACAGCAACATCATTTAGCAACTTTAGAGCAAGATAAACAACATGTTCCAGCAGGCTATAATTGCAACCAAGGGCATGAATGGATATAGCAAGACATGTAGATCAAAACACGTTTATAGAACATCTCCATATTATGCATAGAATGATTAGTAGCAACATGTTTACATAGCAACAAAATATAACAGAATCTGTCTAGCAAAACAGCAACAGCAAGTACAATACTTAACAAGCTCGATTCACTCACCACAAGTCATTGCATGACAAGATAAGCATAGCATCATCAAGAAGACATGTTTGTGAAACCAACCAAGGCAAGAACAAGTCTATAGCATGCAAGGATCAACTATAGCAAGCTTGGCCATATTGAATAACATGTAAACAATCTGCCAGGAAACATTTTGAAGCAAAAGTAGAGCACGAAAATGACATGCTAGACTACTCCATAATTGCAACCAAGGGAATGAATGGATAGACAATAACCACATGTTCAAAACACCCTTACTGAAGTATCTCTAAATATGCATGGATCTCTCTGTAGCATCAAGTTTACATGGCATCAAAATAACAGCAGAACAGGGACTAAAATCAGCAACATCACGATGCCTAGTTTGCATGCTTGTGCTAGTCACCACATTGATCACAAAAATACATGGCATACACCCCTGGAAAGATGGCATGGCATAGATCAAAACACATGAAGACTTCAACCTCATAGGATGCACACATCAAACATGGCAAAATGACAAATGAGCATGTTATAACAGCCAAAGAAGTTAACATCAACATGCACTCTTTCAACAGCATTTCGGGCATCAAGCTGAGCTCAAATGAAAATGATGCAATGGAATGAAATGAAGTACTCGTTGAGACGAACAATTTGACATATTACACGCACGAAACGGAGCTACGGATGCAGAGATACAATGCGATGAATATGGCATGATTATGCAAAAATCTGGGACTTAATGGATTTTGGGGTCAACCTCCAGTTTCCTGCACGGATTACGAGGTGGCGGCGGATCTCACCGGATCTCCGCCGGAGAAGATGGGGAAGACGGCCGGAGCTCGGGGAGGAGGCCGGGATTAGGCCGGGGAGGTCGGGACGATCGATCCGTCCGCCCGACCAGATCCGCAACAAGGCGGCGGCGGCTCGCGGATCTCCGCGAGGGAACGGCCGGGCGGAGGAGGTCGATGTGGCGGGGGGCGGCGGGCTTCCGGCGGCGAGGCCGGGCGAACAGGCGGCGGCGCTGGGAGGAGGCGGAGGCGCGGTCGACCGCTGGGCTAGCGGGGGCTAAGCGCGCGCGTGTGCAAGCGGAGTTGGCGGCCGACGGTGAGGTCGCCGTGGGAGCGGCTAGGCGGCGAGGCGCTGGGACCCTAAGCGTCGGCGGAGGGCGCTTCGGGCCCATGAAGCGACAATGGCGCGGTCGGGCTCAGGCAAGGCGCGATAAACTCAGCGGGCAGCCCATGGGACACGGGCGGCGGACAGGTGGCGGCTCCGGAATGGGCAGGACGGCGGCGGACATGTCCGGGCGGCGGGGGAGATGTGTCCGGCGGCGCAGAGGAGGAGGAGGCTAGGGTTTGGACTGCGGGATTTCAGGGGAGGCCACATATTTATAGGTAGAGGGAGCTAGGAGAGTCCAAATGAGGAGCGGTTTTACCCCACGATCGTGATCGAGCGACCGAGAGCATGGAGGGAGTTAGATGGCTTTGGGCCACTTTGGAAGGGTGTTGGGCTGCACACGAAAGAGGCTTTTACGGTTACAGTTAACCGTTGGAGTATCAAACGGACTCCAAATGGCACGAAACTTGACAGCGGTCTACGGTGCTATACCAAGGCAGCTTGGCAAACCTCGAACCATTCCGAGAAAGTTTAACGCCCACTCACAATAGGAGACAAAAGGGGGACGCCGGAGGACATAGGAGTGCCGGATTGAAAAACGGACAATGGGGAAAATGCTCGGATGCATGAGACGAACACGTATGCGAAATGAGATGCACATGATGACATGATATGAAATGCATAAGATGACATGGCAAAGTGCAACATGCAAGCAAATGACATGGCAACAATGACGAATAACTAGCAGACACTTGGTGCAACGAATCCGGGGCGTTACACTCTCTCCCGTGCTTCCCCCCTCCTCTGTTTCTCTCGGGCACAGCCACCTGAATGCGCCGTCGCCACCGTTCACCATAGCCACAGCCACCAGCCCTCCCTCGCCCTGCCGCCAGGTCCAGCAGCTCCGCCGCTGACCTCTACACCGTCCCCGCCAAGCCACACGAGCGGACGCGCCCTGCAGCGGCTTCCCCGACCTCTTCTTCAAGCTTCGGCCGCCGAGATCGCCGGCGACCGTGTGCCCTCCCTGACGCCTCCCCGAGTTCGCCGTCCGCCCCGTTCAAACCTCTGTGAGCTCCTGCCACTAACCCCTCTCTTCCCAGCGTTATTTGCACCATGTAGCCACCGATTCCACCGGAGCCGTGAGCTCAGTTCCTCCGGCCATGTCACTGCCGTGGCCATAGCTGCTGCCACACGCGTCCAAGCGCATCACCACTTTCAGCTTGCTCCTAGGAGCCGAGCGCACCCATCCGCTAGCTCTGCCGTGCCCCCTAACGCCGAACTCGAGCTCGCCGTACTCCGCTCGCCGCCGCGAGCTTGACTCCGATGAACTCACTCCACCCTAGCTCCTCCCGTTTGCTCTAACAGCTGCTCACAAGCCCCAGCTACTTGTAGGACCAAACCGCGGTCGATTTGGTCGACCGTGGGCAAAATCCGAGCACCTCCGCCGTCCCTGGCATCGCCGGCGACAAGCCGTGGACCAAGTCCGGCGAGGTTGACTCGTTTGACCTGGGGTTTGAGCCCCCAGGGTCACTGACGCGTGGGCCATGCCCCTATTTAGTTTAGGTGTGAGTTTAGTTGACACACTGACAACTTGGCCCAGGCTCTAATTAACCTAGGTTAGTGCTAACCTAATGCTAACTAACTCTGTTAGTTAGTTGTTATACTGACATGTGGGTCCCAGCCGTCAAGTTTGACCTGGGCTGGCGCCTTTGACCTGCTGACGTCACCTTGACGACTCTTCGACGAATAACTCATTTTCTGGATTTATTCCTTTTCAGGAAATTCCAGAAAATAACCAAAACTTCTAAAAATCATAGAAAATCAACCATAGCTCCAAATCAAACAAATTATATACGAAAAATGATCAAAAAAATCTAATCTATCCATCTGTACTGGTTTCATGCATGTTAGAACACTTTAACCTTGCTGTTTAGATGAAAAAAGTTATTGCACTAATATAACCTCTTAAAATGGGTTTGCATTTGAATCTTGGTTCAAATGGACATCTCAATCTGTTCTAGCTTGCATTAGCCCAAAACACATTCATATTGCCATGTCATAGCATGCATCATATTGTGCATTGCATTGATCGTGTTTCTTCTCTGTTTGCCGGTGTTGTCCCCCCCCCTTGGTAGACGTTGTACCGACGTTGTGATCGTTGACACTGATGAAGACTCAATGCTATCTTCAGAAGTGCCAGGCAAGCAAAACCCCCTTGTTCATTCCGATACAATCCCACTCTCTCGCTCCTGCTCTCTTTTACTGCATTAGGACAACAACGATTCATCTGTTACTTGCTGCGGTAGTTGAACCCCTTATCCTCTGCATGACTTGTCATTGCCATAGTAAATAGATGAAACCCACTAGCATGAGTAGGAATTGTCTGAGCCCTGATGTGCCTACTCATTCGTGCTTGTTTGTCATGCCTGCTATTGCTTAGAGTTGTGTCAGGTCTGATTCATCCGGGATGAATCAGAGGTGTGTGAACATGTCCTACTGTGTGTGAGCTAAGTGTGTGAACACGATTTGGTAAAGGTAGCGGTGAGAGGCCATGTAGGAGTACATGGTGGGTTGTCTCATTGAAGCCGTCCTCAGGAACTGAATTCTGTGTTTGTGATCCATGAAACAGATACTACCATGCATTCGGCCCGAAACCAATGGACCCTCTCGGCTTCTTAATCACCCTTGTTCTCTGTCCAGGAGTTGCAACTAATTTCTGGTGTTTGTAGGATATGTGTTGGAGGCCGTGCGTAGCGCTGACCCTAGGGGTGGGCTATGATGCGGTAGATACACCGTGGCCGGTGTACCGAAAGTGCCGTTTGGTGTCTCGGGAACCACGCACACATCGTTTGGGGCTGTGAGCAAAACCCGCCGGATCTCCTCGCGGATGGAACCGAATAGGCGATAAACCCGACTAGAGACTTGAGTGTTTAGGCAGGTCATGGCCGACACCCTCGTTGGGCTTCCGCTTGAAGGTTGCCCGAAGACATGTCGTGTAAACGGCGGTAAGTGGTGAGCGTGTGTGAAGAAGTACACCCTGCAGGTTAACATCATCTATTGAATAGCCGTGTGCGTGGTAAAGGACTTCTGGGTTGCCTATAACAGTTCATAGACAAGTGAAAGTGGATACTCTAAAATACGCAAGATAAGTGTGAGTGCTATGGATGGCGTTCTCGTAGGGAGACGGGAGCGGATCCATAGTGGTGTATTGATATGGTGGTTATGTGGATTCGTGTGCGCCACCTCAAAAGAGTTACTTGTAGTAGTAGTTCAGGATAGCCACCGAGTCAAAGCTGGCTTGCTGCAGTTAAACCCCACCATCCCCTTTGTTGATAATGATGCATATGTAGTTAGTTATGATGTAAGTCTTGCTGGGTACATTTGTACTCACGGTTGCCTATTTTATGTTTTTGCAGAGAGACTTCGGTCTCGTTAGTAGTTCTGTGTGGACTTTGACGTTTAGCTTGATACCTCAGCTACGATCTTGTGCCCTCGGTAGGATCTGGTAGATAGTCAGGCTTCTAAGCCTTTTTCATTTGTAGATGTCTGTACTCAGACATGTTAGCTTCCGCTTGTGCTTTGACTTGTATGCTCTGAATGTTGGGTCGTGAGACCCATGTTTGTAATATCTCGCTCCTCGGAGCCTAATGAATAAATACTTGAGTTGTAGAGTCATGTTGTGATGCCATGTTGTATTGCACATATCGAGCATATTGTGTGTATGTTATTGAAATGCTTGGTATGTGTGGAATCTGACTATCTAGTTGTTTATCCTTGGTAGCCTCTCTTACCGGGAAATGTCTCCTAGTGCTTCCATCGAGCCACGGTGCTTGCTCTTGCTCCGGAACACTTAGGCTGGCGGCATGTGTCCTTCTTCGCTCGTTCTGTCTCATCCCTTGGGAAATGTCACGATGAATACCGAGTCTGTTAGCCCTATAGCCTGGTCTACCGGAGTCCTGCTAGCCCGATGCTACAACCCGATTCACTCGCGATGACCGACACGTTCGATCTTTGGGTCATGGATGCTGTCCCTGTAAGTCTGTGCCACTTTGGGTTTACGACTAGCCATGTCAGCCCGGCCTCCTTATCATATGGATGCTAGCGACACTATCATATATGTGCCAAAAGGCGCAAATGGTCCCGGGCAAAGGTAAGGTGACACCCGTGGGAATACCGTGCGTGAGGCCGCAAAGTGATATGAGGTGTTACATGCTAGATCGATGTGGCATTGAGTCGGGGTCCTGACAGCTTTGGTATCAGAGCCTGACCGCCTGTAGGATTACCAAGCCAAACTGGTCGAAGTTGTGTCTAGAGATGCTTTAGTTATGTAAGGGAATTGATTGTGGGATGGAACGTAAGGCTCTTTTTACTCCTTATACCTCATGGCCTTCTGATCTGAGCCATCCTCTTCTGTTCACGGGGATTAAGAAATAGGCCTTCTCATCTATCTATCAGGATGACGTGTTACTAATCCATAGACTTATAGAATTGTTAGTTTCAAATCTCAGTTCAGCTTTTACTACTTCCGTATGTTCATAGCTGGTCTCGGAACCTTGATATTGTGATATTAAGTGGTTATGCCACCATTTTTCAGGATGTCTCAAATCATCTTGAGCATTTACAGCCGTTATGCTGTCCGAGTCATCCCAGGTTTCTAAATAGTCTGATGCATTTGCAAATCCCTTCTTTTCGTTCCTGATGTCCTTTATGGCAGAATAAGCCCACTAACCGGTGCGTTGAGGTAATTTATTGCCTTGACATATATGTTGGAGCTATTAGTATGACCCTAGGTGTTTTAGGGAGTCACCTAGTAATCTAGCCATGTTTTGTGTTCCCGGTGTGATGATTCTGGCCACCATTCTCGAAAGCATCCCGTGATGCCATTTAGTAGTAGGTATTCTACTCCTGGGTTCTTGACCCAAGTTTCACTATACTTACGTTGTGTTGATAGTGCTGCTTGTACCTTTAGGATATTAGTAACCTTTGAGATAGACTGCGAGGTCCATGGTATATCATTCTTCCAAATACCATGAACCATCCTTTGCAGGAGTTCCTTTGAACCAAAAGATCACAATAAGAGTGCTCTTGATGAGTTCTTCATTCTTCATTGTGAATCTGCCAACTCTACCTTCCTGCATGGGTTATCCGGAAGAAATGTTGAGCTTTGCTCGACATACTAATCTATGCATCCACAACTCAGAAAATCAGATGTTCTTTTGAGTTGTCTCTCTTTAGTTGTATTCTGACCCTCGTCTATCAATTCATAGTCAAGAGTATGCGTGCATTCGTTTATCGATGCCTATTACTCTTGTGGTCCGTCAAGCCATTCTATCCAGAATGAATTGGATAAACAAACTCCAGTACCTCATCCATATCCAGGATTGGGTCAAAGCAGTTGTAATCCGCAAATCAAATGCCAATCCAGCTTTTGATTCTGTTCTACCTTGGAGTATTACCCCCTTTATGTCAGGATTGTCATGAGACTTGCACCATTTCTCATGAATTCTTGACGTAGTGATACTTCTCGCCATCACTGTTCATTCCCCGGTTCCGTCTTGTCGTAACCGGAATGTCGACAAGTGAATCATGATGTGTGAAATCAATACCCCTAGCAACCATGTTGCTTAGTGGTTGATGGATGAACATCTCATTCGTAGTGTGTTGGTTACGGAATCACCATCCTGCGATTGATCGTGCTACCTAGTCCATTTTTCCTGGTGCACTCTTCGATCAAGGAGTCAGGATTGTGCCAATTCTTGCTTATTTGATCATATCGTCTTGCCTGAGAAGCAAGATTGTTCTCGGGCTTAGTAACATACCAGTGGTTCCTGATTTTCCGAATTTCTTCTCGGAAGTATCACCAGGTTGTCACCTGGCCACTATGTTGAGTTCATGATCAAGTTGGTTTTCGAAACCACCCTTTCTCCAAGAATCTGTGTCGGATACCCTGAGAAAGTTGGTTAAGCTAAACAACAACTTGGAGAGTTAGAAGATAAAAGCTTGTCCGACTTAGTTCATTTTAAGGGATATCTTTTGAGTGTGTGTTGAAGAAAGATGATATCTTCATCGATTGGTCCTCATGATCAGTTGTTGAACCTATTGTCTTAACAAACTTTGACTTGAGTATGGGCTATCATCAAGTCAAATCAGAACCAACGATGTTCGTAATGTTGTCTTACTCGTGGTTGATCGCTCGAGCATACACCATTACATCTTTGGGTCTGACCAATGCTATCACCGTGTTCACATGATGGTGGAAGTCCAGCGATATGGAAAATTCCGATGAGTTGTTGTTGAACCCATCAGCAGCATTTTGTCTTCCCCATGATTCATGTTGAACATCAACCTAGTGTTGGAAACTTTGTAAGCAAAGCCTTCGTGTTCCGTTCATGAAGCCTATGCTTGGATGGAAGAAGTGACTTCCTCGAATTCATGTGCATTTGGTGCAAGCTGCCGCCGTGAGTTTGATAAAGATTGTTTTTGTTTCCTCTGGCACCATCCCAAGTCAGTTATGCATGCGCGAATGTATTTTATGGTTTGGTAGATTAATTACCTCCACTCCATATGTATTCCCTAGCACACCAAGCCACTGATTGACTTGTTCAAGGAAAAGAAGTCTATGCTTGGGATCTAATCCATGGACTTGCGTAAAGACTTTGAAATCCTTGATGATGGTGTTCCCGACCAGAACTCGATAGTGTTTTATTATCAGACTACTATGTGGTCATTCTTGTCTTGGAGAACATGCTCACATGTATGTAGCAGAACCAACTCATGTTTTGGAGCTTGCTATCGTAATTCATATCCCGAGAATCTCGCAATGTCATCACGTCGATTTGTGTTGCAACCTTTCTTTTCGGACATGCTGAGTCTGAATTATGCTATCACCAATCGGATCTGAATCTCAGGCAGATATGATGGTTGCAACATTCCAACATCTGCATTTTCTTCCTAGCTTGCACCTACTTTGTGCCATTTCACTATGGGCTGCCTTCTTAGTAACTCTTGTTCAGGATCATCCTCAAAAGTGGTCCTACCATGGGTCCCATCCATTCCCGATGATAAGCAAAAATCATCCATTGCGTTGTCTTCAACAAGGTAGTCCACATCATCCATCCTAGTCCGAGTATGCCATTCCTTCGAGCTCTTTCGATCGATCAATTGTAAATTGCCTTAAGATGGTATGAAGAGTTTCAATGATCTATGGATCAAAAGTAACTCTTTTGCCATAAGGAGCAGTTCAACGAGTCACCTTTTTCAAGGTGCCCGTTCTGGGATCATGGAAATTATTTCCTCGCCACCTTGACACCATCCACCATCTTTCTAAGCATGGAATTGTTGCCCACCAAATCAAACCCCGTCGTTTGTTCTTCCATCCCTCAAGATGTGTTTTGTGTGTCAACTCAAGATGTTTCAACATCTCATTCCGCGAGTTGAAATTGTATAGTTCGATCTTTGAGAAGATCAATCCTAGTAGAGTTCCTTTCCGCCGTCGTCGTCACGTGGATGAAGATCTCAAAAGCGAGGATGTCAAGATCAACGTATGCAACAAATCAACAACCTTATGAGGTCCAACCTTGATCGTGAAGATTGTGTTGGTCTTGTACCCCCTCTGTCTTCTTACCTCACGTCTTGAATCTCGGGACGAGATTTTTGTTTAGTGGGGGTGAGTTGTCACAGCCCTAGAAATCTTCTTGTAATTAGTGGCATTGCATCCATGCATCATTTTCATTCTCATTTAAACTTAAAATGGGGATTGCCTAAACCCTAGCATTAAAGGAATTCACTAGGTTCAACCAAAATATTTCCAGTAAATCCAAATGGCTTTCAAAAAATGTTCATCATTCTTGGAAATGCTGGAAATAGTAATCAGAGGTGATGCACATTTTTCCATGACATATTTGGGCTCTGGATTAAATCATACTCTATTTGCATTTGGGCATTTAAATGCTATTAAATATTTTAAATGCTCAAATAATCATAAACTAAAATGTTTACTGTAGGATATATTCCCAACAGTGATCATGAGTAGTTTCATGATTTTTGAAAGAGTCTAAGTATTTTTAATAAAGCCCTAAAATTACAGAAAAATAGAAAACAGAAAAGAGAGAGAGAGAAGGACTTACATGGCGCCAGCAACCGGCCCAGCTCCTGTGCTTTGGCAGCCCACCTGCGTGGCCCAGCCCACCTGGCCCCTCTCCTGTCGTCTTCCTCCCTGCCAGGAGGACGGGCGCGTGCCCGACGCGCGCGCACCGCCGCCCGTGCCACCTCCTGCTTCCTGCCGCTTTCCCCTCGTTGCCCTGGGCCTCCCTCGCGACGCCACGCAGCCCCGACCGCTCTCTCACTCTCTCCTGTGCTTCCCTCCTCCTCTGTTTCTCTCGCGCACAGCCACCCGAATGCGCCGTCGCCGCCGTTCGCCATAGCCGCAGCCACCAGCCCTCACTCGCCCTGCAGCCAGGTCCAGAAGCTCCGCCGCTGACCTCTACACCGTCCCCGCCAAGCCACACGAGTGGACGCGCCCTGCAGCGGCTTCCCCGACCTCTTCTTCAAGCTTCGGCCGCCGAGATCGCCGGCGACCGTGTGCCCTCCCTGACGCCTCCCCGAGTTCGTCGTCCGCCCCGTTCAAACCTCTGTGAGCTCTTGCCACTAACCCCTCTCTTCCCCGCGTTATTTGCACCATGTAGCCACCGATTCCACAGGAGCCATGAGCTTGGTTCCTCCGGCCATGTCGCCGCCATGGCCATAGCTGCTGCCACACGCGTCCAAGTGCATCACCGCTTTCAGCTTGCTCCCAGGAGCCGAGCGCACCCATCCGCTAGCTCTGTCGTGCCCCCTAACGCCAAACCCGAGCTAGCCGTACTCCGGTCGCCGCCACGAGCTTGACTCCGGCGAGCTCACTCCACCCTAGCTCCTCCCGTTTGCTCTAACAGCTGCGCGCGAGCCCCAGCTACTTGTAGGACCAAACCGCGGTCTATTTGGTCGACTGTGGACAAAATCCGAGCACCTCCGCCGTCTCTAGCGTCGCCGGCGACGAGCCGTGGACTAAGTCCGGCGAGGTTGACTTGTTTGACCTGGGGTTTGACCCCCCCAGGGTCACTGACGCGTGGGCCATGCCCCTATTTAGTTTAGGTGTGAGTTTAGTTGACACACTGACAAGTGGGCCCAGGCTCTAATTAACCTAGGTTAGTGCTAACCTAACGCTAATTAACTCTGTTAGTTAGTTGTTATACTGACATGTGGGTCCTAGCCGTCAGGTTTGACCTGGGCTGGCGCCTTTGACCTGCTGACGTCACCCTGACGCACTGCTGACGCAATAACTCATTTTCTGGATTTATTCTTTTTCAGGAAATTCCAGAAAATAACCAAAACTTCTAAAAATCATAGAAAATCAACCGTAGCCCCAAATCAAACAAATTATATATGAAAAATGATCAGAAAAATCTAATCTATCCATCTGTACTGGTTTCATGCATGTTAGAACAATTTAACCTTGCTGTTTAGATGAAACAAGTTAATGCACTAATATAACCTCTTAAAATGGGTTTGCATTTGAATCTTTGGTTCAAATGGACTCATCTCAATCTGTTCTAGCTTGCATTAGCCCAAAACACATTCATATTGCCATGTCATAGCATGCATCATATTGTGCATTGCATTGATCGTGTTTCTTCTCTGTTTGCCGGTGTTGTCCCCCCCCTTGGTAGACGTTGTACCGACGTTGCGATCGTTGACACTGATGAAGACTCAATGCTATCTTCAGAAGTGCCAGGCAAGCAAAACCCCCTTGTTCATTCTGGTACAATCCCACTCTCTCGCTCTTGCTCTCTTTTACTGCATTAGGACAACAACGATTCATCTGTTACTTGCTGCGGTAGTTGAACCCCTTATCCTCTGCATGACCTGTCATTGCCATAGTAAATAGATGAAGCCCACTAGCATGAGTAGGAGTTGTTTGAGCCCTGATGTGCCTACTCATTCATGCTTGTTTGTCATGCATGCTATTGCTTAGAGTTGTGTCAGGTCTGATTCATCCGGGATGAATCAGAGGTGTGTGAACTTTTCCTACTGTGTGTGAGCTAAGTGTGTGAACACGATTTGGTAAAGGTAGCGGTGAGGGGCCATGTAGGAGTACATGGTGGGTTGTCTCATTGAAGCCGTCCTCACGAACTGAGTTCTGTGTTTGTGATCCATGAAACAGATACTACCACGCATTGGGCCCGAAACCAATGGACCCTCTCGGCTTCTTAATCACCCTTGTTCTCTGTCTAGGAGTTGCAACTAGTTTCTGGTGTTTGTAGGATATGTGTTGGAGGCCGTGCGTAGCGCTGACCCTAGGGGTGGGCTATGATGCGGTAGATACACCGTGGCCCGGTGTACCGAGCGCCCGTTTGGTGTCTCGGGAACCCTGCACACATCGTTTGGGGCTGTGAGCGAAACCCCGGCCGGATCTCCTCGCGGATGGAACCCGAATAGGCGATTAACCTGGACTAGAGACTTGAGTGTTTAGGTAGGTCGTGGCCGACACCCTCGTTGGGCTTCCGCTTGAAGGTTGCCGAGTACATGTCGTGTAAACGGCGGTAAGTGGTGAGAGCGTGTGTGATGAAGTACACCCCTGCAGGGTTAACATCATCTATTCGAATAGCCGTGTCCGCGGTAAAGGACTTCTGGGTTGCCTATAGACAAGTGAAAGTGGATACTCTAAAATACGCAAGATAAGTGTGAGTGCTATGGATGGCATTCTCGTAGGGAGACGGGAGCGGATCCATAGTGGTGTATTGATATGGTGAATATGTGGACTCGTGTGCGCCACCTCAAAAGAGTTACTTGTAGTAGTAGTTCAGGATAGCCACCGAGTCAAAGCTGGTTGCTGCAGTTAAACCGCACCATCCCCTTTGTTGATAATGATGCATATGTAGTTAGTTATGATGTAAGTCTTGCTGGGTACATTTGTACTCACGTTTGCCTATTTTATGTTTTTGCGAGAGAGACTTGATCTCGTTAGTAGTTCTATGTGGACTTTGACGTTTAGCTTGATACCTCATTTATGATCTTGTGCCCTCGGCAGATCTCGGTAGATAGTCGCTTCTAAGCCTTTTTCATTTGTAGATGTCTGGTACTCGGACATGTTAGCTTCCGCTTGTGCTTTGACTTGTATGCTCTGAATGTTGGGTCGTGAGACCCATGTTTGTAATATCTCGCTCCTCGGAGCCTAATGAATAAATACTTGAGTTGTAGAGTCATGTTGTGATGCCATGTTGTATTGCACATATCGAGCATATTGTGTGTATGTTATTGAAATGCTTGGTATGTGTGGGATCTAACTATCTAGTTGCTTATCCTTGGTAGCCTCTCTTACTGGGAAATGTCTCCTAGTGCTTCCACTGAGCCCTGGTTGCTTGCTACTGCTCCGGAACACTTAGGCTGGCCGGCATGTGTCCTTCTTCGTTCCTGTGTCTGTCCCTTCGGGGAAATGTCACGCGATGAATACCGGAGTCCTGTTAGCCCGCTACAGCCCGGTCTACCGGAGTCTTGCTAGCCCAGTGCTACAGCCCGATTCACTTGCTGATGACCGACACGTTCGATGCTGGGTCATGGATGCCTGTCCCTGTAAGTCTGTGCCACTTTGGGTTTACGACTAGCCATGTCAGCCCGGGCTCCTTATCATATGGATGCTAGTGACACTATCATATACGTGTGCCAAAAGGCGCAAACGGTCCCGGGCAAAGGTAAGGCGACACCCATGGGAATACCGTGCGTGAGGCCACAAAGTGATATGAGGTGTTAGATGCTAGATCGATGTGGCATTGAGTCGGGGTCCTGACAGCCGGACTTATTTAACCGTGTCCGTGGTCTTAACGACCTGGTGTAATTTTGTTTTAGAGGCCGCTTATAGTCCGGCCGCTAGGGCCATCGCGTATTCCTCTGCGCGCGAAAGGCACTCCGTTGTTCCGCAAACGGTGATGACGCCGCATGGACCGGGCATCTTGAGTGTAAGGTAGCCATAATGCGGCAATGCGTTGAAGCGGGCGAAGGCCGTTCTTCCAAGCAATGCTTGATAGCTGCTTTGGAAGGGTGCGATGATGAAGACTAGGTCTTCGCTTCTAGAGTTGCCTGGAGAGCCGAATGTCACCTCCAGTATGACGGAGCCCTTGCTATAGGCTTCAACGCCTGGTATCACCCCTTCAAAGGTGGTGTGAATCTTGCTGATTCTGGATGAGTCTATCCCCATCCTGCGGACAGTTTCCTCATATATTAAATTGAAACTGCTGCCACCATCCATGAGGACATGAGTGAGATGGTATCCATTGATTATTGGGTCAAGCACTAAAGCATTTGATCCTGTGCACCGAAAACTAGTTCGGCCGTCTAGGTGATCGAAGGTGATCGAACGAGAAATCCAACAGTTAGGTGTGGGTACGATGGGCTCTATATCGCATGCGTCTTTATGGGTGCGTTCGTGCCTTCCCAAGGATGTACGAGTCGCGTGGATTATGTTCACTGTTTTAACCTCTAGTGGGAATGTTTTCTGTCCCCCAGTGTTCAGTTGGTGAGGTTCATCCTCGTCTTCACTTGGTGTTTCGCTTCCCTTGTGTTCGGCGTTTAGTTTGCCGGCCTGCTTGAAGACCTAGCACTCTCTGTGCATGTGGTTCGCAGGTTTGTCTGGGGTGCCATGAATTTGGCATAGTCTGTCCAGAACTCTGTTCAGACCGGATGGTCCCTCTTTACTGATTTTAGGTTGCTTATTTTGCTGGTTAGGTCGAGAGCCTCAGAATCCGGCATTAACTGTTATGTTGTCCGGGTTCTCTTCCTTGTTTTGGCGTCAGTTTTTATTACACTGTGGTTTCCCGTTGCCATCCCTAATTTCGGATGTGCTGGGGTCGCTGGTGCCTTTACGGGTGAGCCAACCATCTTCGCCCGCACAAAAGCGGGTCATGAGACTTGTTAGGGCTGCCATTGTCCTTGGCTTTTCTTGGCCGAGGTGTTTGGCGAGCCACTCGTCCCGGATGCTGTGCTTGAATGCCTCTAAGGCTTCGGCATCCGGACAGTCAACAATTTGATTCTTCTTAGTGAGGAATCTGTTCCAAAGCTTGCGGGCAGACTCTCCGGGTTGTTGGATTATGTGACTTAAATCGTCAGCGTCCGGAGGCCGGACATAAGTCCCTTGAAAATTGGCCTGGCGTCCTCTAGTTCTTCCCAGCTCGATTGAATTTTCGGGAGGCTTTTCAGCCGATGCGGGCGGTCCCTTTAGTTTGAGGAAGGTATTTGATGGCATGGAGGTCATCTCCACGAGCCATGTGTATGTGGAGGATAAAGTCCTCGATCCGCACCCACAGGTCATCGTTCCGTCGTATGCCTCTATGTTTACAGGTTTAAAGCCCTGTGGGAATTCATGGTCTAGTACTTCATCAGTAAAGCACAGGGGGTGAGCAGCCCCTTTATATCTGGACGTGCTGTGGCATGCCGTCGGCTGTTGTTGTGTTCGGTGTTTGTTCCGAACTGGCGTTTGGTTGTCATAATTGTTTTGACGACCATAGTCCTTCGTTGGGGTGTCTCTTTCAGATCCGTAGACTGACCTAGCTGCGAGCTTTCTTCTCCAGGTGCTCACGTAAATTGTGGGCATCTTTGACAGCTGATTTGTTGCGATTATGAAGTGGTACTCCTGGTCTCTTGGTCGTGTTGTTCTTCGGTGGAACGGCCTCGTCGTCAAATTCTGGCAGTAGCTTGCGTTTCGCGTAGCTCTTTGTATGGCGATCGTCGCCATATCTTTCTTCAGTGTCTAGCACTTTGTTCCATCTGCGATTGAGCGTTTCCTGTGCGGCTTTAAGCCGTTGCTTCTGCTTCTTCAGACTTCTCGCTGTGGCCATAAGCTTTCTATGGAGGTTCTCTTGTTCCACGCGTTCTTCCAGGACGATGAATGCGTCGTCGTCCGGACTGTCTTCTTGTCCTGGGCCGGATTGGTGAACTCGTCCCTCTGGATCATTTTCTTCGGGCGTATGACCTGGACTATGTTCAGCGTGACCTGGTTCGTCCTGCTCCATCGCTGGTTCTGTTTGGTCATTATTGCCATCAGGGTTGAACGGAGTATCCATTCTTATGGCGCTCTTGCTGATATTGTTACTGTTGCCGGATTTGGAACAGCGTCTGTGCCGTCGCTTTGGTTTTTGCCCAGGGGTGTTATTTTCCGGATCGTCACCATCGCTTTCCTTGGGCGTATCCACCATGTATATGTCATGTGGCGAGGTGTGAATCCGGCACCTCATAGATTCTGAGTCCTCTCCTGCATCGTCGTCCATACCGTCGATGCCTTCAGAGTCGAAGTCCAGCACGTCGGTTAAATCATCAACCGTGGCTGTGAAGTGGGTGGTGGGTGGGCAACGAATGTCTTCGTCGCCTGCTTCCCACTCGAGCCAGATATAATTTGGCCTGAGATTCTCTGTCAAAGAGAGGGTTTTGAATGAGTTTAGTACGTCGCCGAAGGGCGAGTGCTGGAAGATGTCCGCCGCGGTGAACTCCATCACCGGAGGCCAACCAAGATCGGCGGGCCCGGGGATGCACGGACTGGAGCCTACAACCGGACACGAGTCCAGGGGCCCGGGGTCACAGGTTTCCTCAAAAGTGAAGCCTGTGTTTGGCTTCATCACCGAAGCGGGTACGGCCTGTGTGGCGGGGTCTAGCCCTCCGTCTTTAGGCAACGCAACCTGTCCCGGATTTAGGTCCGGGGCTTCTGCCGGGATGATATCCCAAGCAACGTCTGTCAGCAGGTGTAAGCCATGCTCATCGTGGCTGTTCGGCGCTTTTGGAGCTGGCCCGAATCCCCCAAAGATCAAGTCTCCTCGGGTATCCGCCGTGTGGTTCAGGTTTCCGAACCCGATTTGAGGGCCAGGGGCATAGCTATCGATCTGCTCCAAGTGGCCAAGCGAATTGGCCCGCAGTGTGAAGCCGCCAAACACGAAGATCTGTCCGGGGAGGAAAGTCTCACCCTGGGCAGCATCGTCAATGACGATCGAAGGAGCCATCGAGCCTTACAGCGACGTCACATAGGAACTCTCAATGAAAGCACCAATGTCGGTGTCAAAACCAACGGATCTCGGGTAGGGGGTCCCGATCTGTGCATCAAGGCTGATGGTAACAAGAAGTAAGGGACACAGATGTTTACCCAGGTTCGGGCCCTCTCGATGGAGGTAAAACCCTACTTCCTGCTTGATTAATATAGATGATATGGGTAGTAAAAGAGTAGATCTACCACGAGATCGTAGAGGCTAAACCCTAGGAGCTAGCATATGATGGTATGAATGTAATTGTGATCGTCCTTCTAAGGACCAACCTCTCCGGTTTATATAGACACTGGAGAGGGCTAGGGTTTACATGGAGTCGGTTACAAGGAAGGAAATATAATATCCGGATCGCCAAGCTTGCCTTCCACGCCAAGGGAAGTCCCATCCGGACACGGGCCGAACTCTTGAGTCTTGTATCTTCACGCTTCAATAGTCCGGACGTGGTACACAATCCGGCTGTCAGGATACCCCCTAATCCAGGACTCCCTCAAAGGGAGACGAAGTATTCAACACACTGATGTGGAAATCAAATATTTGAATAAATATAATTGGATAGCTCGATGAAGACAATGGATTTGTTTGACCAGTTCTAGTTGTTGTGACAACTATATGTCTAGTTAGAGAAGCTTGATATTTTACTCAGAAGACATTTAGTCTTCACCTTATTCACCTTGAGCTAAGATCACTTAGACCTCGCCCAATCACTCGTGGTAAGTCTTCAAGGTAGACTTCCAAAACCTTCACATAGTTGTTCTATGGCACTCGACAATTTCTTCTTGGATTCTTAGAACATGACGCCTAACTGTCTGCAAGATCATAGTCTTGAAAGGTAACAAGCTTCAGATCACACAAGACAATCTCTTCAGTGATGCTCAATCACTTTAGCTCTGGTTGTCTAGGGCTTTCCTCACTTAGGATTCTCTCAGGTTCTTAGGAGGGTGGGTTGCTCTAGTTGACACTTGTCAATCAATCTCTTGGAGTAGCCAACCAACAAATGGTTGTGGGGGTGGTTATTTATAGCTTGGGGGTAACACGACATGATTTGACCATCATGCCCTTCGGACAAGACCGTTGTCAAGATAAGGATCTACTCTACAGCTGGGACTCGCGCAACAACGGTCAAAATTTTTAACTCTTACATTCCTCATGGTAGGAGAATCACACTAGCGAAATCCTAAGTATTCAGTGAAACCAATTTCATCAACGACGAGAAGAACCATGTCTCTGTCTTCAAGAACTTGACTACACTACAAGAGATTTCCAATGTCTTCACTTGAAGAAATATGTACGTTTGAGCATCACTTCGAAAATACGCATATGTATCACCTAGACCCCATTTAACAGTACGGTGTTCCCTATGACTCAATATAACAAAAAAGAAACTATGAAAACAAAGTCTTCACATTCCATTTCGTCACTTCAATTTCGTCAAAGGGGCGCACCAATTTCTTTAATGTAAACAACTAAACACACATTTTTAGGGGTCATCTTTCTTTGTTAAACCAAATCTCTGGGGACTTTTCTCCTGTGCATACCCACAAACACATTAGTCCCTGAACCCATTTGTCTTCAATACTCCAAAACGACAAAGGGGGGCACTATATGCACTTATGATAATCCAAAATTATAGGGGATCAGCCGTAGTCCTTTTGATAAGTAAGAGTGTCAAACCCAACGAGGAGCAAAAGGAACTGACAAATGGTTTTCAGCAAGGTGTTTTCTGCAAGCACTAAAATTATCGGTAGCAGATAGTTTGATAGCAAGGTAATTTGTGATGAGCAACTAGTAGCGATTGCAACAAAGTTGCAGCAAGGTAGACCAATCCTTTTTATAGCAAATTAAGGTCAAAACGTTCTCTTATAATAAGCAAAACATTCTTGAGGATACATGGGAATTTCATCTAGTCACTTTCATCATGTATGTTTGATTCGCGTTCGCTACTTTGATATGTTGGCGGATCGGTGCTTGGGTGTTGTTCTTACTTGAACAAGCCTCCCACTTATGATTACCCCCTATCGCAAGCATCCACATCTAAGAAAGAAGAATTAAGATAAATCTAACCATAGCATGAAACATATGGTTCGAAATCTACCCCTTACAGAATAACGCATAAACTAGGATTTAAGCTTCTGTCACTCTAGCAACCCATCATCTACTTATTACTCCACAATGCCTTCCCTTAGACCCAAGTATGGTGAAGTTTCATGTAGTCGACGTTCACATGACACCACTAAAGGAAGCAACAACATATGTATCATCAGAATGTCGAAGGAATATCAAATTCACATGATTACTTGGGACAAGACTTCTCCCATATCCTCAAGAACAAAAGTAACTACTCACGAATCATATTCATATTCAAGATCAGAGGGGTATTGAATATCATCAAGGATCTGAACATATAATCTTTCACCAAATAAACCAACTAGCATCAACTACAAGATGTAATCAACACTACTAATAATCCACACGTACCAATCTGAGGTTTTGAGACAGAGATTGGATACAAGAGATGAACTAGGGTTTGAGATGAGATGTTGTTGGTGAACATGTTGATGAAGATTGGTCCTCCCATGATGAGAGGGTTGTTGATGATGTCGATGGTTTCGATTTCCCCCACCCAGAGGGAAGTGTCCCTGGCGGAATCGCTTTGCTGGAGACCTAAAGTGCTCTTGCCTATGTTCCGCTTCGAAATGGAGGCTCTTCGTCCCGAAAGTCTTCTCTTGATTTTTTCTAGGGCAAATGGCATCATATAGGAGAAGATGGGCCTTGGAGGCCGGCCAGGGGCCCCATAAGTTACCAAGGCGTGCCCAGGGGGCCGCTCCCTACTGCCTTGTGGGCAGCTGGTGGGTCCCCTCTGGTACTTCTTTGATCGAGTATTTTTTTTATATTCCATAAAAATTCTCCATGAAATTTGAACTCATTTGGAGTTGTGCAGAAGATGTATCTCTGATATAGCTTTTTTAGGTCCAGAATTCCAGTTGCTGGCAATCTCCCTCTTCATGTAAGTCTTCCAAATTAAAAGAGAAAAGTCATTAGAATTGCATCACAAGTATTATATTCATCAAAAACCTTATAAATAACAATAGGGAAACATGATGCAAAATGGACGTATCAACTCCCCCAAGCTTAGACCTCGCTTGTCCTCAAGCGAAAGCCGAAATCGATAATCATGACCAAATGTTTAGAGAGAGAGAGGGAGGTGTCGATAAAAACTAAATATGTACATAGTAGCATCATGAGCTTTATCATAGGAGCAATATATCATCATAAAACTTCTCATGATCAAGTAACAATTCATCACAATAACGAAATATAAAGCATAAACTTTCTTGAAAACTAACAAACCATGTTCTTAGTCAACAAAGCAATTACAATTCATCATATTCTCAAGAAGGGTCTCCTGTAAGAGCTTTTGTTTAGCAAGTCCACATACTCAACTAGCATTTACTCTTCTATGATTGCTGACACTCACGACATATATATATATATGGAGCAAAAGTTTCAGTCAGACATATAGAAAGATAGGGGCTTATAGTTTCGCCTCCCAACTCATTTACCTCGAGGGCAATGTCAACAATAATAACTCATAATCATTCATATCCAACTGGACATGTGGTGCAAAGAGAAAAAACAAAAAGGAATAGAGAGGAACACTATTAACTCTTGCATAAAAAGTAAATAAAAAAGTAAAAGATAGGCCCTTCGCATAGGGAAGCAGAAGTTGTCATGCACTTTTTATTTTTGGATCTGCAAGCCCTTAATATAAAGGAATGTCACTTTATATTGCCCCTTGTGATAGCAACCTTTATTACGCAGTCCGTTGCTTTTACTTCTTTACCATCACAAGATCGTACAAAGCTTATTTTCCCTTACACTAAAAGATCATACATATTTAGGAGCAATTTTTATTGCTTTATGCACCAACGACAACTTACTTGAATGATCTTATTCAATCCATAGGTAGATATAGTGGACTCTCATGGCATGAAACTGGGTTTTAGGGTTTCACATGCACAAGTAGTGTCTCTACTTGGTGCGGATTTTTGGCTTGCAAATATATTGAGCAAGCACCACATGTTGGAGGATCCATGACAATATAACTTCTATGTGAATACAAGCAAACATAAATCATTACGTTGTCTTCCTTGTCCAACGTCAACAAATTGACATAGAATATTTAATGGGGGCTAACAATCATAAAAGATTTCCAAGTTAGTATATTTACATGTGAATCTTCTCTTCCCTTATTTTTTTTATGAATTGCATCATTGACCAATACTATATTTGTTAATCTCCAACAAATTTATCGAGTATACTTTTCTTTATGTAAAGTCATTACTTTCCATGGGATTAGCATATGATCTTTTTATTATTTTCATTGCTAAGATCGATACATAAAAGTAAAGAAGCAAAACTCAAAATTACTCTTTATTATATAACTCTCACTCGATTACATTGATAGATAGAGCACGAAACTAGCGCTCGAAAGTAGATCATACTAAACTTTTATTCTTCTAATTCACAAAATTACTAAAGATTGAACTAAGATAGGTAAAGATAATAAAAGTGATGGTGATACGATATCGGGGCACCTGCCCCAAGCTTGGCACAAGCCTAGGGTGGTTCCCATACCCATGTACTCAAATTTCTTTCTTTGGTGATGATGGTGTTGATGTGGTGGTGGGCCTGTCCTTTGTCTTCTGCTTGAGAATATAATTTTCCTCCCTCATATTGCTGACCTCTTGCTCAAGGTCCAATACCCTTTGACATAGTACATTCTTGTTTTCGTGTAGAAGATGGAGCAGGATAAATTGAAACTTAGATTCATTTACTATGTTTGGAGGCTCGACTTCTTGAATTCCACATGCATATCTCCGGGTTGAGGCATAGGGGCTTCATATTCTTCCGAACTCGTGCCCCCATCCTCTTCAAATCAACATCTTGCTCTTCCTTCATTGACCAACCATAAGGATCCATGTCTCCATAGATCCTTGGGTTTACAACATCATGGGAAACATAGCTTTCTCCGTCCGAATCTTGCATGACATATTATCAGATCTGCTAGAAAAACAGCACGAAATAAGACCAGAGGAGATTTCTATGATAAGGTGTTCAAAACATCCGGGAGTATATATAAAGAATTTTTATCTTGTGAAACAAGTATTCCAAAAGAAAACGGAGTCTGGAAGGCACACGAGGGGCCCACAAGGCGCTAGGGCGTGGCCCACGGGGGTCATGCCCTACTGCCTTGTGACCTTCTCGTGGGTCTCCTTGGCTATTTCTTATTTTGTTTTTTTTCTTATATTCCAAACCAGACAAAATTATTTTTATGGAATTTTTTGAGTTAGTTTACTCACCGTATTACATACCTACTCTTTTTCAGGGTTCTGGAGTGCTCCAGAAGATTTCTCTTATGTGTTCCTCCAGTGTCATAGTTTGAATAATATTAGTTTCACCATTAATAGGTGTACTTGAGATATAATGTTTAATTCTTTGTCCATTGACCACCCTCGGATTAGTGCCCTCGGCATTATTGATCTTGATAGCTCCGGAGCGATAAACTTCTTCGATTCTATACGATCCTTCCCATTTAGATAGAAATTTTCCCGCAAAGAATCTGAAACGAGAGCTGTATAATAGAACATGCTCACCTACTTTGATTTTCCAATTTTGTATTCTTTTATCATGCCATCTTTTAACTTTTTCTTTAAACAACTTAGCATTTCATAAGCTTGGGTTCTCCACTCATCTAGCGAGCTAATATCAAATAACCTCTTTTCACCGACAAGTTTGAAACCATAGTTAAGTTCTTTAATTGCTCAATATGCTTTATGTACTAACTCAAGAGGTAAATGACATGCTTTTCCATAAACCATTTTATACGGAGACATACCCATAGGATTCTTATAAGCAGTTCTATAAGCCCATAATGCATCATCAAGTTTCTTAGACCAATTCTTTCTAGATCTATTAATGGTCTTTTGCAAAATTAATTTGATTTCTGTATTAATCAATTCAACTTGACCACTAGACTAAGGATGACAAGGGGATGCAATTCTATGGTCACTGGTGCAAAGACCTGCTAAATAAACAGTTTTTAACCCCTTTCTGCGACGGTGTTTGGAACCGTCGTCAAGTGAGTGTGGGCGATAGGGGGGTACTTCCCATATGACCCAGAAATCGTCGGGGATAGGCCCTCCTGGCACACAGGTTGGGGCAAAATGAGCTCGTGTGCGATCTGACGGGGCATCGAAACCCAATTATTTACATTCGTATGTACATCCCACACGGTGAATCCCAGAAAAACATTTCCGTTCGTATGTATATCACACACAGTTTTGTGTGTGGAAACGTTTGTGCAAGGTGGCCTAACGCAAACAATTCTCTGCCAGAAGCCGTGTGTGATTGTTAGTTGATCGAACATGCCTACTTTCTAGAAATTGTGCGGGTTGTTTGAGTTCATCGCCCACGGTGATGTTTGAGTAACCGTCTGCAATATAAAACTCCAATAAGTAGGGTAATTAGCATATTATTGATAATCCATGTACTAATCAAATTGATATTTCTTATGAAACACACCAGCTATTTCATATTCGTATAACAACAACCATGATTTCATAATCGAATTACATCAGATAGCTTCGGCACTCAGTTCTGCCATTACACAACAGCACCAAGTTTCACATGCAACATAAAAACCTTTGGAAAGTAGCATCATACACAGTAAATAGACAGATGAATCTCATCCAGGAAACCGCTGAAGTGGAAGGAAAGTATTGAGCCTTCAGTGACGTTGAATGTCCTTGCAACTTTAGGCCAATGGCTATGGATAATTGCCCGCCCAACCTTCGTCCTCTTCATCAAGACTTCAATATTGTACTGTGGGTGTTGAATGGATACCTTCCTCACCTCTTGACCATGCAGGTGGTTTTAGAGGTAATCATCGGTGAACTGCTTTGAAAAGTACTAAAAACAAAGATATGCACAAATTGCTGCTATAAATTTTGAAATGGCACAAAGGGTAAAAACAAGGTAAAAGAGTTAGTACCATCCTATAGTTGACTGATGTCTTCTTCATTGTGCAAACAAAGATCTTGCTGTTATTCATCGCAAGTTTCTTCATCCTAACAATCTTTCTAAGTTTCTTAACTTGACTGATATTCATGGACATCTCATTTCCCCATATGCAAAATGGGTCGAACAGTGGGTCTAAGCCTCTGACAGCAGGACCTACATGTGCAAGACCAAATTGTAAGAAACCTAAATATTAGAATGATTCCTGCAACTGCACAATAATGTGCTATTAGCCAAAGGACCATGCTTGAACAAACCTCGATGGTAAACCGTAGTGTCTCCCATTGTTTCCTTGCAACACACATAAGGAAGATCTTGATCAGATTAACTGAGAGTTGTCATACTATAAGTAGAATATGTATTTGGTACAGCCAAATTCGATTTATTTAACATGCGTAACAAAACAAAATTGTACCCACAGCAAATGAAAATCAGATTGCAGGACTAAACCAAATAGTTAAATGGACAGCAGACCAAATGAACCAAAATAGTTAACTGAGCATGGCAATGCAGAATAGAAACATGTACTAGTAGATAAGACAGTTAACAAAACAAAGAATACTTGAGAACACTACTACAAAATGTAGCAATTGTTGGACCAAACTGTTAACTGAACATTACATTTCTGAGGACCAAAGTGTTAACTGAACATTACATTTCAGAGGACCAAACTGTAAACTGAACATCATATTGAATATTAATATTATAGAGGACAAATCACTAGAAGGCACTGACGGTGGCCTCGAGAAAACAACATGAACTGTATTTTAAAGTAGACAACCGCGTGGTGGTGTCGACGATGGCCTCGAAGACAAGGTGATCCTCCAAGATCTGGCGGTCGGCATGCATGGCAGCCATAGCGACCTTGTGTGCTCGTGCGGCCGTGATTTGCTTCTCCACTACCAGATGCTACTGAGCTCCACGTTATACTGCGTGCAAAATGGCTGTGGGCAACGCTTGATTGGAGGAGGGGGACAGTGATTTCAGCGGAAGGTGTCGCGCCGTTGGTCGGGGCATGTGGACAGGAAAGGAGGAGGACGGTGTGGGTGGCGTGTGGATTACCTGACCATATTGACGTTCGCGCAGCAAGAAGAAGGGTCAGCGGCAAGGAGGCCGCGCAGCAAGAAGAAGGGTTGGCGGCGAGGAGGCGACACTGCAAGAAGAAGGGTCGCCGGCGAGGAGGCGGCGCTGCAAGAAGGGTCGCCGGCGGGGAGGTGGTGCTGCAAGAAGAAGGGTCGCTGGCGAGGAGGCTGAGCTCCCAGTAAGCAGCAATGAAGGTTTGAACTTGGAAAGCAAGGAGGAACAGTGGAAATGTGGCTTTTGGTGGGAGGGAGGGGGCGGGGAGATACATATTTTCGCGGTGCCAAAAAAAATTTGCTCGGTGCCGCGAGAAGCTGGCGTGCAAGTGTGGTTCAAGCGAGGGCGTGGACTATAGATGACGAAGCTTCCTGCGTAAGCCAGACAAGACGGTGCGCCAAGATATTTTATATCGCATCCCACATGATTTTTTCTAGTAAACTGTTTGTGGTATGCCTAATTTTTTCATTATGTTTTGGATAAAATGGTGTTACAGAGGGAAAGGATGGTGTTTGAATTGCTAGAACATTTTTGTACAGTGAACATGCAAATAAATGAGTGTTGTGTTTAAATTTGGAATTATTCTGGGTTCGTTTGGCATTTTTATGGATTAATTGAGTTTCTTGGCATTTAATGAGCATAATTCAAATTTGAACTACAAGCACATGCTCCACTTCACCAAAGTTTGTTGAAAAATCACATGTGTGTCTTTGGGTGAATTTATAGGTCCCATGCAAGAAATGGGAATGAAATTCAAACATCCGGGCATCGTGGCTCGGTCGAGAACATTGAGAAACTTGGTTTTTAAATTCCTGAAAATTCAAAACTCGCCTGAAAATCATGAAACTTGGCATGGTGTCATTTCATGGCACCAACATGCTGCGGTAAAAAATGGCCGCATGTGGACAAGTTTTTGGTATAAGCTTCTTGCAAACTAGAGCTTCTCTCAAGAAGACTCGTGGTTCCCGAGGGGGGTTGTGTCACTTTGTGTTCGAAACGATATACGCTGCCTCCCCCCTTGTTTTTATAAAGGCAACATATAACTATATGAGTGCCGTGTTAAAATTTGGAATTATTCCGAGTTTGTTTGGACTTTCTTATACATTAATTGAATTTCTGGTCATTTAATGTGCGTAATTCAAATTTGAACTACAAGCACATGCTTCAATGCACCAAAGTTGGTTGAAAAATCACATGTGTGTCCTTGGGTGAATTTCTAGGTCCCATGCAGGAAATGGGAATGAAATTCAAACATCTGGGCGTCGTGGCTCGGCCTGAAAGATTGAGAAACTTGCTTTTTTAATTCATGTAAATCCAAAACACGCCTGAAAATCATGAAACTTGGCATGGTGTCATGACATGGCAGCAACATGCTGCGGAAATTTCTTTGCCGAATTGGACAAACTTTGGTATAAGCTTATTGCAAACCGGAGCTTCTCTCAAGAAGGATCGTGGTTTCGAGAGGAACGTGTCACCTTCGTGTGCGAAATGACATACGTACACTACTTTCTCCCGCCTTAATTTTTTTACACAGACTGTTTAGACCAAATAGAAGTACCATGCTAAATTTTGGAATTATTCTGGGTTCATTTGGCCTTTTTTATACATTAATTGAATTTCTAGTCATTTAATGTGCAGAATTCAAATTTGAACTACAAGCACATGCTCTAGTGCACCAAAATTGGTTGAAAAATCACATGTGTGTCCTTGGGTGGATTTCTAGGTCCCATGCAAGAAATGGGAATGAAATTCAAACATCTGGGCGTCGTGGCTCGGCCGGAAAGATTGAGAAACTTGGTTTTTTAATTCATGTAAATCCAAAACACAACTGAAAATCATGAAACTTGGCATGGTGTCATGACATGGCACCAACATGCTGCGGTAAATTTTTTGGCTGAATTGGGACAAGCTTTGGTATAAGCTTCTTGCAAACCGGAGCTTCTCTCAAGAAGGCTCATGGTTCCGACAGGTAACGTGTCACCTCCGTGTGCTAAATGACATACGTGCACTGCCTTTTCCCCGCCTTAATTTTTTTACACAGGCAGATTAGACCAAATAGAAGTATCATGCTAAATTTTGGAATTATTCCAGGTTTGTTTGGCCTTTTTTTATACATTAACTGAATTTCTGGGCATTTACTGTACATAATTCAAATTTGAACTACAAGAACATGCTCGAGTGCACCAAAGTTGGTTGAAAAATCACATGTGTGTCCTTGGGGTGAATTCTAGCTTCCATGCAAGAAATGGGAATGAAATTCAAACATCTGGGCGTCGTGGCTCGACCGGAAAGATTGAGAAACTTGGTTTTTAAATTAATGTAAAACCAAAATACGCCTGAAAATCATGAAACTTGGCATGGTGTCATGACATGGCACCAACATGCCGCGGTAAATTTTTTGGATGAATTAGGACAAGCTTTGGTATAAGCTTCTTGCAAACCGGAGCTTCTCTCAAGAAGCCTCGTGGTTTCGAGAGGGAACGTGTCACCTCCGTGTGCGAAAAGACATATGTACACTGCCTTCTCCCACCTTAATTTTTTACACAGGTAGATTAGACCAAATAGAAGTATCGTGCTAAATTTTGGAATTATTCTGGGTTCATTTGGCCTTTTTTACACATTAATTGAATTCCTGGTCACTTAATGTGCATAATTCAAATTTGAACTACAAGCACATGCTCGAGTGCACCAAAGTTTGTTGAAAAAGCACATGTGTGTCCTTGGGTGAATTTCTAGGTCCCATGCAAGAAATGGGAATGAAATTCAAACATCTGTGCCGGAAAGATTGAGAAACTTTGTTTTTTTAATTCCTGTAAATCCAAAATACGCCTGAAAATCATGAAACTTGGCATGGTGTCATAACATGGCACCAACATGTTGTGGTAATTTTTCTGTCCAATTTGCGAAGGCGCACATATTAACAATCAACAAAGTCATGTTGGAACAAGTGCTATGACATTACAAATCGGAAACACAACTATTATTGAAGGCGTTCTACTTACCAATTATTTGGCGCCACACGTCCCCTTTTTTTATTGGCTAGGAAGTGCCGTGCGGGGAAACTATTTGAGTACAGGAGGTGTGCGATCAGACCCCTGCGCGTGCTAATCGGGAGGAGATCCCCTTTGACCTCTATCCGCCGCGCACCTCCCTCCCAACGTATCCATTAATGGCGCCCGAGCCCCTATTTTAATCACTGGACTGAGATTTAAGAGAGAAAAATGAAAATCTGAAAAGAAAGTTTTCGATCTTGATGTAAGATCCGACGGACCTATATAGCATCGACTGCGACTTATAGCAAGCATGATGAATATAAGGACGATGACAATGGATAATAATTGTCTTACATATCTAGGAAGATAATTAAAAAACGACATGCGGCTATGCCCGAAATACACAAGGGAAAAAGAAGAACGAAGACGCATACAATGATCTGGCTTGCTGATCTCTACTTTCTTGATGCACTGCAGGTCACGGAGACTAGTTCTCTTGGCGAGCGGCGATGATCTCTTTCATCAGTTTCATGTCCTTAATACGCTGCTCGGTAGCAACCATAGATTCCTCAACCAGCCTTTCGTGCTCGATGCTCAGCATGGCATCCTCGTCCATAAGTTTCTTGACGATGAGCCCATCCTCTTTAACAAGGCAGCAGTCTCCTCCGCCTGCTTCACTCTTCTGGCAATCTTCGCCCTCAGCAGATCGTGCTCGGCCCGGATTGTTCAAACAAGGCATTCATCTCATCCCGCAGCTTCATCCAGCCGGAGATTTGATCCATCTGGCTATGGACGATCGCATGCATGCGCCTGTATGAGTCCCGCCTGCCCGCGAGATATTTTCGAGGCCGCCGTAGCGCAAGAGGACATCTCTACTACATTCACACCGCGGCAGGACATCTTTGCTACTTCCATGGTGCGGCCGCACCAGTCTGCCACATCGACGGTGCAGCGGGACCTCCGTGCTGCCTCAGCAGCGTGGCGGGACCTCTGTGCTGGTACGGCTGCGCGGGTGGACATGTCGGCTGCTTTTGCTGTGAGGCAGCACATGTCTCGTGCTTCCGCTTCCATGCTCGCCTCTCCCTAGTGGCAATCTCTTGACCCAGAACTCACGCTGGCCATGGAAGATGCAAGGGAACGATGATGAATAACTAGGTTGTTTTTGTGGATGAGGAGTTGAGGAGGAATGTGGAGTCATCTGGGAGTAGTAGTATTTATAACCGAGTAGTAATACGCTCCTAAGTGGGAAACCGTTTAGGTTTTGATCGGTGTGAACATGTTTGCAAGTTGGAATGTGATGGGACGCAAGCTCAAAATTTATTGACGGTTTGATTATTTCTAAGTGCGGCACTATTCCCAGATGGCGTAACGTGGGCACGCTTTCTCGGCCGCGTACATGGCATTTGCATGATTGGGTGCACCGCAATAGGCAATGTCAGCACACATCTTGTTCCAAGAACCATGCACGCTCGTTATTGCCATCGCGCACGCTTCTTTTAGTTAGAATGTGTGCCCGTCTAGCACACACACGTTGATCTCTCTAACTATTTCTGTTTGTTGTGGCTAATTGCAAACAGTTTATCTGTGTGAAGTGTATGCCATCAATCACACACGCCTTTGATCTGGCTGACCATTTTTGTTCTGTTGCCTAATCGCAAACAGTTAATCCTTCTGAAGCGTATGCCCTCAATCGCACACACCTTTATCTAGTTGTCCGTTTCTGTTGTTCCACCTCATCACAAACAATTAATCCGATTGAACTGTATGACGTATATCGCACTCTCCTTCAACTGGCTGCCCGCTTCCGTTCTTCTTCTCCATCGCAAATAGTTCACTGAACTGAACCGTATGCCCTGCATCGCACACGCAACTAAAATATGAATCGTGTTTGATGCATCCATCATCGCAAATGTTTTGCACCTTTTTTGATGGTTTTTTACACCACCATTTGCGATTATTGCATCGCACATGGTTTCATCGAAGGGTCTCTGATCGTAGTGTCGCATTAGCAGCATCCTGTAGTAGTGGGTTAAAATCATATTTAGCAAGAAGTATTCGGAAAGCACCGTGAATAAAATGTGAACCGCCATCGGTCATTAGATATCTAGGGACTCCAAACCTCGGGCAAATTACTTCTTTAAGCATTTTAATAGAAGTGTTATGATCAGCACTACTAGTTGGAATATCTTCTACCCACTTAGTAACATCATCAACAACAACTAGAATATGTGTGTACCAATTAGATGAAGGAAAAGGTTCCATATAATCAAATCCCCAAACATCAAATGGTTCAATAACAAGTGAGTAATTCATAGGCATTTCCTGACTTCTACCAATACTACCAATTCTTTGACATTCATCACAAGAAAGGACAAACTTACGTGCATCCTTGAAAAGAGTAGGCCAATAAGAACCATACTGTAGTATTGTATGTGCGGTTCTGTCTCCAGCATGGTGTCCTTTGTATGCCTTAGAGTGATACTTCCATAGTATTTGTTCCTATTCATGCTCAAGTACACGATGCCTAATAACACCATCTACCCCTTCTTTATATAGATGTGGGTCTTCCCAAAAGTAATGTCTTAAATCAAAGAAGAACTTTTTCTTTTGTTGGTATGGGAAACAAGGTGGTATATATTTAGCAACATTGTAATTAGCATAGTCTGCATACCAAGGAGTATTATGAGAAGCATTTATAACCGTTAATTGATCATTGGGAAAACTATCATCAATAGGCATCCATTCGAGACAAATTATCAGCTACAAGATTCTTAGATCCCTTTCTATCAATAATATGCACGTTAAATTCTTGTAGCAAAAGTGCCCACCTAATCAACCTAGGTTATCATCTTCCTTTTCCATAAGATATTTAATAACATCATGATCAGTGTGAACAGTTACTTTAGAATTAACAATATAAGATCTGAATTTATCACATGCGAACACAACTGCTAAAAAATCTTTCTTAGTAGTAGCATAATTTCTCTGGGCACTGTCTAGAGTTTTACTAGCATAATGAATACCATTCAATTTCTTATCAACTCTTTGTCCTACAATGGCACCAACATCATAGTCACTAGCATCACACATAATTTCAAATGGTAGGTTCCAATCAGGTGGTTGAACAATGGGTGCAGAGATTAAGGGTTTCTTAAGTATTTCAAAGGCTTCTATGCAATCATCATCAAAAACAAATGTAACATCTTTTTGTAGGAGATTAGTAAGAGGCCTAGAAATTGTAGAGAAGTCTTTAATGAATCTCCTACAACAACCAGCATGACCAAGTAAACTTCTTATACCTTTAATACCTTTAGGATGTGGCATTTTCTCAATTGCATCAATTTTAGCTTTGTCTACTTCAATACCATGTTTAGAAATTTTATGCCCAAGCACTATACCTTCATTCACCACGAAGTGGCACTTCTCCCAATTCAAGACAACATTAGTTTATTCACGTCTCTGCAAAACTCGATCAAGGTTGCTTAAGCAATCATCAAAAGAAGTCACATAAACAGAAAAATCATCCATGAATACCTCAACAGTCGTTTCACAAAAATCAGAGAATATAACAGTCATACATCTTTGAAAGTAACAGGTGCATTAGATATAACCGAAAGGAATACATCTATAAGAATAAGTTCCAAAAGGCCAAGTACAGGTAGTTTTCTCTTGATCTTCATTTTACACAGGTATTTGAGAAAAACCATAATATCCATGAAGGAAATAGAAGTGTGTATGCTTAGACAATCTTTCTAACATTTGATCAATAAAAGGCAAGGGGTAATGATCTTTTCTAGTAGCTTTGTTTAATTTCTTGAAATCAATTACCAACCTATAACCAGTTATAATTCTTTGTGGGATGAGTTCATTTTTTATCATTAGGAACAACAAGTTATACCTCCTTTCTTAGGAACACAATGAACAGGACTTACCCATCTACTATCAGCTATGGGATAAATTATACCTGCTTCCAGAAGCTTTAATATTTCAGTTCTTATCACATCCTTCATCTTAGCATTCAACCATCATTGGTGATCAACAACTGGCTTAACATCAGACTCCATATTAATTTTGTGCTGACATGGAGTGGGAATTATGCCCTTAAATCATCAAGAGTATATCCAATAGCAGCACAGGGCTTCCTCAAAGTTTTAAGTAATCTCTTTTCTTCATGCTCTGAAAGGTTAGCGTTGATAATAAGAGGATATATCTTCTTTTCATCAAGATAAGCATATTTCAATGTATCAGGTAATTTCTTAAGTTCAAACACGGGATCACCCTTAGGTGGAGGAGGAACTCCAAGAGTTTCAAGATGCAAATTATGTTTAAGGATAGGTGCTTGATCAAAGAATATCTCATCTATTTCATTTCTGTCATTCATATGCATACCATTTTCATGGTCTAGAAAATATTATTCTAATAGATCAGGAGGAGGTACGACAATAGTAGCAAGAACAATAATTTCATCCTTACTAGGCAATTCTTTATCATGAGGTTGTCTATGAAATTTAGGGAAATTAAACTCATGAGATACGACACAAAAGTTAACACTGACAGTTTCCTTATTGCAATCAATCTTAGCATTGACTATATTCAGGAAAGATCTACCAAATATAACGGGACAAAAATCATCTAGTGGAGAACCACAAACTAGAAATTAGTAGGGTATTTTATCCTTCCACACAATACTTCAACATCTCTAACAATCCCAAGTGGTGAAATAGTATCTCTATTCGCAAGTTTAATAGTAACATCAATGTCCTCTATCTAAACAAGTGCAATTTCATTCATAATCTTTTGATATAAATTAAAAGGAATAGCACTCACACTAGCGCCCAAATCACATAAACCATGATAACAATGATATCCTATTTTAATAGAGACAACACGCATGCCAACAATAGGCTTATTCTTATCTTTAGAATCACGTTTAACAATTCTAGTAGCTTCATCACAGAAGTAAATAACAAGCCCATCAATATTATCAACCAAGATATCTTTAACCGTAGTAATATTACGTTCAACTTTAATTTGTTCAGATGTTCTAGGTGTTCTAATATTTATTTTGTTAACCACAGTTGAAACTTTAACATGTTCCTTAATCCTATCAGGAAAAGGAGGTTTCTCAATGTAAGCAGTTGGCACAACTAGATCAACATTATAAATGATAGTTTCATCTTTAACTATAGTGGGTTTCTCAATATTTTGTTTAACAGGGGGATGATATTTAAACAACTTCTCCTTAGGGAGATCAACATGAGTAGCAAATGATTCACAAAAGGAAGCTACTATCTCAGATTCAAGTCCATATTTAGCACTAAACTTATGAAAAGCATTGGTTTCCACAAAAGATTTAACACAATCAAACTCAAGTTTTATACCTGACTCTTTACCTTTGCCGAGTTCCCAATTTTCAGAGTTGCCTTTAATCCTTTCCAGAAGACCCCATTTGAATTCAATATTTTTCTTCATAAAGGAACTAATAGAAGAAGAATCAAGCATGGATCGATCATTATGAGAAAGCCGAGCATAAAAATTATCTATGATAATTTCTCTTGAGAGCTCATGATTGGGGCATGTGTACATCATGTAATTAAGCCTCCCCCAAGCTTGAGAAATACTTTCTCCTTCACGAGGCCAATATATATATATATATAATTGCGATCACGATGAACTAGACGCATAGGATGAAACTTCTAATGAAATTCCAATTTCATCCGGTTCTAATCCGACGTTCCAATATCATCACATAGACTATACCATGTCAATGCCTTTCCCTCCAAACAAAAAGGGAAACCCTTCTTCTTAACTCCATCCTCGGATAAACCTGCAGCTTCAACGATCCACAAATTTCATCCACATAGATTAAGTGCATATCGGTATGTATTGTTCCATCTCCTGCATAAGAATTAGCTAGTAGTTTCTATATCATACCCAAAGGAAACTCATAATAATATTTTCAGTAGGTTCAGTAGGTTGAGGGGCAAAGCTAATTGCTTCCAGTTGAGGTTAAGATACCCCAAACAAACCCCTAAAAGGATTACTTTCCATAGTGACAAGTGACAGTAAATTTGAGCACATAATATAAATGTTTCCTTACCAAATTCAACTTACCAAAGGTGCTTCACTCCCCGGTAACAACTACAAAAAAGAGTCTTGATGACCCACAAGTATAGGGGATCAATCGTTGTCCTTTCGATAAGTAAGAGTGTTGAACCCAACGAGGAGCAGAAGGAAATGACAAGCGGTTTTGAGCAAGGTATTCTCTGCAACCACTGAAATTATCAGTAACAGATAGTTTGATAGCAAAGTAATTTATAATGAGAAACAAGTAGAAATTGTAATAAAGGTGCATCAAGGTAGTGTTGGGGAACATAGTAATTTCAAAAAATTTCCTACGCACACGAAAGATCATGGTGATGGCATAGCAACGAGACGGGAGAGTGTTCGTCCACGTACCCTCGTAGACCGTAAACGGAAGCGTTATGACAATGCGGTTGATGTAGTCGTACGTCTTCACGATCCGACCGATCCAAGCACCGAACGTACGGCACCTCCGAGTTCAGCACACGTTTAGCTCGATGACGATCTCCAGGCTCCGATCCAGGAAAACTCTAGAGATGAGTTCCGTCAGCACGATAGCGTGGTGACGGTGATGATGTTCTACCGGCGCAGAGCTTAGCCTAAACTCCGCAACGATACGACCGAGGTGGAATATGGTGGAGGGGGGCACCGCACACGGCTAAGGAACGATCTGTAGATCAACTTGTGTGTCTCTAGGGTGCCCCCCGCACCCGTATATAAAGGAGTCAGGGAAGAGGAGGCGGCCGACCAAGGAGGGCATGCCAAGGGGGGAGTCCTACTCCCTCCGGGAGTAGGACTCCCTTCTTTCCTAGTTGGAATAGGAGAAGGGGGAAAGAGGAGGAAGAGGGGAAGGAAAGGGGGGGCGCCACCCCCCTTCCCTTTTCCTATTCAGACTAGAAAGGGGAGGGGCGTGCGGCCCCCTCCTGCCTCCTTCCCTCTTCTCCCTCAAGGCCCATGGAGGCCCAATAACCCCCCGGGGGGTTCCGGTAACCTCCCGGTACTCCGGTAAAATGCCGATTTCACCCGGAACACTTCCGATGTCCAAACACAGGCTTCCAATATATCAATCTTTATGTCTCGACCATTTCGAGACTCCTCGTCATGTCCGTGATCACATCCGGGACTCCGAACAAACTTCGGTACATCAAAACTTATAAACTCATAATAAAACTGTCATCGTAACGTTAAGGGTGCGGACCCTACGGGTTCGAGAACTATGTAGACATGACCTAGAACTATTCTCGGTCAATAACCAATAGCGGAACCTAGATGCTCATATTGGTTCCTACATATTCTACGAAGATCTTTATCGGTCAAACCGCATAACAACATACGTTATTCCCTTTGTCATCGGTATTTTACTTGCCCGAGATTTGATCGTCGGTATCCAATACCTAGTTCAATCTCGTTACCGGCAAGTCTCTTTACTCGTTATGTAATGCATCATTCCGTAACCAACTCATTGGTTACATTGCTTGCAAGGCTTATAGTGATGAGCATTACCGAGAGGGCCCAGAGATACCTCTCCGACAATCGGAGTGACAAAACCTAATCTCGAAATACGCCAACTCAACATGTACCTTCGGAGACACCTGTAGTACTCCTCTATAATCACCCAGTTACATTGTGACGGTTGGTAGTACCCAAAGTGTTCCTCTGGTAAACGGGAGTTGCATAATTCTCATAGTTACAGGAACATGTATAAGTCATGAAGAAAGCAATAGCAATATACTAAACGATCAAGTGCTAGGCTAACGGAATGGGTCATGTCAATCACATCATTCTCCTAATGATGTGATCCCATTAATCAAATGACAACACATGTCTATGGTTAGGAAACATAACCATCTTTGATTAATGAGCTAGTCAAGTAGAGGCATACTAGTGACTATATGTTTGTCTATGTATTCACACATGTATCATGTTTCCGGTTAATACAATTCTAGCATGAATAATAAACATTTATCATGATATGAGGAAATAAATAATAACTTTATTACTGCCTCTAGGGCATATTTCCTTGAGCTCCCACTTGCACTAGAGTCAATAATCTAGATTACATAGTAATGATTCTAACACCCATGGAGTCTTGGTGCTGATCATGTTTTGCTCGTGAGAGAGGCTTAGTCAATGGGTCTGCAACATTCAGATCCGTATGTATCTTGCAAATCTCTATGTCTCCCACTTGGACTTGGTCCCGAATGGAATTGAAGCATCTCTTGATGTGCTTGGTCCTCTTGTGAAATCTGGATTCCTTTGCCAAGGCAATTGCACCAGATTGTCACGAGAAGATCTTCATCGGTCCCGATGCACTAGGTATGACACCTAGATCGAAATGAACTCCTTCATCCGACTCCTTCATTTGCTGCTTCCAAGCAGCTATGTACTCCGCTTCACATGTAGATCCCGCCACGACGCTTTGTTTAGAACTGCACCAACTTACAGCTCCACCGTTTAATAAAAACACGTATCCGGTTTGCGATTTAGAATCGTCCCGATCAGTGTCAAAGATTGCATCGACGTAACCATTTACGACTAGCTCTTTATCACCTCCATATACGAGAAACATATCCTTATTCCTTTTCAGGCATTTCAGGATGTTCTTGACCGCTGTCCAGTGATCCACTCCTGGATTACTTTGGTACCTTCCTACCAAGCTTATTGCTAAGCATCGTCGTCGGTACCACAGATTGCATACATGATAGAGCCTATGGCTGAAGCATAGGGAACATCTTTCATTTTCTCTCTATCTTCTGCTGTGGTCGGGCATTGAGTTTGACTCAACTTCACACCTTGAAGCACGGGCAAGAATCCTTTCTTTGCCTGATCCATTTTGAACTTTTTCAAAATTTTATCAAGGTATGTGCTTTGTGAAAGTCCTATTAAGCGTCTTGATCTATCTCTATAGATCTTGATGCCCAATATGTAAGCAGCTTCACCAAGGTCTTTCATTGAAAAACTTTTATTCAAGTATCCCTTTATGCTATTCAGAAATTCTATATCATTTCCGATTAACAATATGTCATCTACATATAATATCGAAATGCTACTGAGCTCCCACTCACTTTCTTGTAAATCAGCTTCTCCAAAAGTCTCATATAAAACCATATCTTTGATCACACTATCAAAACGTTTATTCCAACTCCGAGATGCTTGCACCAGTCCATAAATGGATCGCTGGAGCGTGCACACTTTGTTAGCACTTTTTGGATCAGCAAAACCTTCTGCCTGCATCATATACAACTCTTCTTCCAGAAATCCATTCAAGAATGCAGTTTTGACATCCATTTGCCAAATTTCATAATCATGAAATGCAGCAATAGCTAACATGATTCGGACAGACTTAAGCATCGCTACGGGTGAGAAAGTCTCATCGTAGTCAACCCCTTGAACTTGTCGAAAACCTTTCGCAACTAGTCGAGCTTTATAGACAGTTACATTACCATCGGTGTCAGTCTTCTTCTTAAAGATCCATTTATTCTCAATGGCTTGCCGATCATCGGGCAAGTCAACCAAAGTCCATACTTTGTTTTCATACATGGATACCATCTCAGATTTCATGGCCTCTAGCCATTTTGCGGAATCTGGGCTCATCATCGCTTCCTCATAGTTCGTAGGTTCATCATGGTCAAGTATCATGACTTCCATAATAGGATTACCGTACCACTCTGGTGCGGATCTTACTCTGGTAGACCTACGAGGTTCAGTAGAAACTTGATCTGAAGTTTCATGATCATTATCATTAGCTTCCTCACTAATTGGTGTAGTTGTCACAGGAACCGGTTCTTGTGATGAACTACTTTCCAATAAGGGAGTAGATCTGATTATCTCATCAAGTTCTACTTTCCTCCCACTCACTTCTTTCGAGAGAAACTCCTTCTCTAGAAAGGATCCGATTTTAGCAACGAAAATCTTGCCCTCAGATTTGTGATAGAAGGTGTACCCAATAGTCTCTTTTGGGTATCCTATGAAGACACATTTCTCCGATTTGGGTTCGAGCTTATCTGGTTCAAGTTTCTTCACATAAGCATCGCAGCCCCAAACTTTAAGAAACGATAACTTTGGTTTCTTGCCAAACCACAGTTCATAAGGCGTCGTCTCAACGGATTTTCATGGTGCCCTATTTAACGTGAATGCGGCCGTCTCTAAAGCATAACCCCAAAATGATAGCGGTAAATCAATAAGAGACATCATAGATCGCAGCATATCAAGTAAAGTACGATTACGACGTTCGGACACACCATTTCGTTGTGGTGTTCCGGGTGGCGTGAGTTGTGAAACTATTCCGCATTGTTTCAAGTGCAGACCAAACTCGTAACTCAAATATTCTCCTCCACGATTAGATCGTAGAAACTTTATTTTCTTGTTACGATGATTTTCCACTTCACTCCGAAATTCTTTGAACTTTTCAAATGTTTCAGACTTGTGTTTCATTAAGTAGATATACCCATATCTGCTCAAATCATCTGTGAAGGTGAGATAATAACGATACCCGCCGCGAGCCTCAACATTCATTGGACCACAAACATCAGTATGTATGATTTCCAACAAATCAGTTGCTCGCTCCATAATTCCGGAGAACGGCGTTTTAGTCATATTGCCCATGAGGCATGGTTCACAAGTACCAAGTGATTCCAAAAGCCCATCAGTATGGAGTTTCTTCATGCGCTTTACACCGATATGACCCAAACGGCAGTGCCACAAATAAGTTGCACTATCGTTATCAACTCTGCATCTTTTGGTTTCAACACTATGAATATGTGTATCACTACTATCGAGATTCAATAAAAATAGACCATTCTTCAAGGGTGCATGACCATAAAAGATATTACTCATATAAATAGAACAACCATTATTCTTTGATTTAAATGAATAACCATCTCGCATCAAACAAGATCCAGATATATTGTTCATGCTCAACGCTGGCACCAAATAACAATTATTTAGGTCTAAAACTAATCCCGATGGTAGAGGTAGAGGTAGCGTGCCGACCGCGATCACATCGACTTTGGAACCATTTCCCACGCGCATCGTCACCTCGTCCTTAGCCAATCTTCGCAATCCGTAGTCCTGTTTGAGTTGCAAATATTAGCAACAGAACCAGTATCAAATACCAGTGCTCTGCGAGCATTAGTAAGGTACACATCAATAACATGTATATCACATATACCTTTGTTTACTTTGCCATCCTTCTTATCCGCCAAATACTTGGGGCAGTTCCGCTTCAAAGGTGTCGGTCGCTTGCGGAGAAGCACTCGATTTCAGCTTAGGTCCAGACTTGGGTTTCTTCTCTTGAGCAGCAACTTGCTTGCCGTTCTTTTGAAGTTCCCTTCTTCTTCCCTTTGCCCTTTTCTTGAAACTGGTGGTCTTGTTAACCATCAACACTTGATGCTCCTTCTTGATTTCTACCTCCGCTGCTTTTAGCATTGCGAAGAGCTCGGAATAGTCTTGTTCATCCCTTGCATATTATAGTTCATCACGAAGCTCTTGTAGCTTGGTGGCGATGATTGGAGAATTTCATCAATGACACTATCATCGTGAAGATTAACTCCCGGTTGAATCAAGTGATTATTATACCCGACATTTTGAGTATGTGTTCACCGACAAAACTATTCTCCTCCATCTTGCAGCTATAGAACTTATTGGAGACTTCATATCTCTCAATCCGGGCATTTGCTTGAAATATTAACTTCAACTCCTGGAACATCTCATATGCTCCATGACGTTCAAAACGTCGTTGAAGACCCGGTTCTAAGCCGTAAAGCATGGCACATTGAACTATCGAGTAGTCATCAGCTTTGCTCTGCCAGACGTTCTTAACGTCGCCATTACATCAAGAAGAACTTCGCACCCAGCGGTGCTTCCAGGACGTAACTTTTCTATGCAGCAATGAGGATAATCCTCAGGTTACGGACCCAGTCCGTGTAATTGCTACCATCATCTTTCAACTTTGCTTTCTCAAGGAACGCATTAAAATTCAATGGAACAACAGCACGAGCCATCTATCTACAAACAAACATAGACAAGCAAAATACTATCAGGTACTAAGTTCATGATAAATTTAAGTTCAATTAATCATATTACTTAAGAACTCCCACTTAGACAGACATCTCTCTAGTCATCTAAGTGATCACGTGATCCAAATCAACTAAACCATGTCCGATCATCACGTGAGATGGAGTAGTTTCAATGGTGAACATCACTATGTTGATCATATCTACTATATGATTCACGTTCGACCTTTCGGTCTCCGTGTTCCGAGGCCATATCTGTATATGCTAGGCTCGTCAAGTATGACCTGAGTATTCCGCGTGTGCAACTGTTTTGCACCCGTTGTATTTGAACGTAGAGCCTATCACACCCGATCATCATGTGGTGTCTCAGCACGAAGAACTTTTGCAATGGTGCATACTCAGGGAGAACACTTCTTGATTATTAGTGAGAGATCATCTTAAAATGCTACCATCGATCAAAGCAAGATAAGATGCATAAAAGGATAAACATCACATGCAATCAATATAAGTGATATGATATGGCCATCATCATCTTGTGCTTGTGATCTCCATCTTCGAAGCACCGTCGTGATCACCATCGTCACCGGCGCGACACCTTGATCTCCATCGTAGCATCATTGTCGTTACGCCATCTATTGCTTCTACGACTATCGCTACCGCTTAGTGATAAAGTAAAGCAATTACAGGGCGTTTGCATTTCATACAATAAAGCGACAACCATATGGCTCCTACCAGTTGCTGATAACTTCGGTTACAAAACATGATCATCTCATACAAATAAAATATAGCATCAGGTCTTGACCATATCACATCACAACATGCCCTGCAAAAACAAGTTAGACGTTCTCTTCTTTGTTGTTGCAAATTTTACGTGGCTGCTACGGGCTTAGCAAGAACCGTTCTTACCTACGCATCAAAACCACAACGATAGTTCGTCAAGTTGGTGCTGTTTTAACCTTCGCAAGGACCGGGTGTAGCCACACTCGATTCAGCTAAAGTGAGAGAGACAGACACCCGCCAGCCACCTTTAAGCATGAGTGCTCGTAACGGTGAAACCAGTCTCGCGTAAGCGTGCGCGTAATGTCGGTCCGGTCTGCTTCATCTCACAATACCGCCGAACCAAAGTATGACATGCTGGTAAGCAATATGACTTGTATCGCCCACAACTCACTTGTGTTCTACTCGTGCATATAACATCAACGCATAAAACCTAGGCTCTGATACCACTGTTGGGGAACGTAGTAATTTCAAAAAATTTCCTACGCACACGAAAGATCATGGTGATGGCATAGCAACGAGAGGGGAGAGTGTTCGTCCATGTACCCTCGTAGACCGTAAGCGGAAGCGTTATGCCAACGCGGTTGATGTAGTCGTACGTCTTCACGATCCGACCGATCCAAGCACCGAACATACGGCACCTCCGAGTTCAGCACACGTTCAGCTCGATGACGATCTCCGGGCTCCGATCCAGCAAAGCTCCGGAGATGAGTTCCGTCAGCACGACGGCGTGGTGACGATGACGATGTTCTACCGGCGCAGGGCTTCGCCTAAACTCCGCGACGATACGACCGAGGTGGAATATGGTGGAGGGGGGCACCGCAGACGGCTAAGGAACGATCCGTAGATCAACTTGTGTGTCTCTAGGGTGCCCCCCCGCCCCCGTATATAAAGGAGTCAGGGGGGAGGAGGCGGCCGGCCAAGGAGGGCGCGCCAAGGGGGGAGTCCTACTCCCACCGGGAGTAGGACTCCCTTCTTTCCTAGTTGGAATAGGAGAAGGGGGGAAAGAGGAGGAAGAGGGGAAGGAAAGGGGGGCGCCGCCCCCCTTCCCTTGTCCTATTCGGACTAGGAAGGGGAGGGGCGCACGGCCCCCTCCTGCCTCCTTCCCTCTTCTCCCTCAAGGCCCATGTAGGCCCAATAACCCCCCGAGAGGTTCCGATAACCTCCCGGTACTCCGGTAAAATGCCGATTTCACCCGGAACACTTCCGATGTCAAACACAGGCTTCTAATATATCAATCTTTATGTCTCGACCATTTCGAGACTCCTCCTCATGTCCGTGATCACATCCGAGACTCCGAACAAACTTCGGTACATCAAAACTTATAAACTCATAATAAAACTGTCATCGTAACGTTAAGCGTGCGGACCCTACGGGTTCGAGAACTATGTAGACATGACCTAGAACTATTCTTGGTCAATAACCAATAGCGGAACCTAGATGCTCATATTGGTTCCTACATATTCTACGTAGATCTTTATCGGTCAAACCGCATAACAACATACGTTATTCCCTTTGTCATCGGTATGTTACTTGCCCGAGATTTGATCGTCGGTATCCAATACCTAGTTCAATCTCGTTACCGGCAAGTCTCTTTACTCATTACGTAATGCATCATTCCATAACCAACTCATTGGTTACATTGCTTGCAAGGCTTATAGTGATGAGCATTACCGAGAGGGCCCAGAGATACCTCTCCGACAATCGGAGTGACAAAACCTAATCTCGAAATACGCCAACTCAACATGTACCTTCGGAGACACCTGTAGTACTACTTTATAATCACCCAGTTACATTGTGACGTTTGGTAGTACCCAAAGTGTTCCTCCGTAAACGGAGTTGCATAATTCTCATAGTTACAGAACATGTATAAGTCATGAAGAAAGCAATAGCAATATACTAAGCGATCAAGTGCTAGGCTAACGGAATGGGTCATGTCAATCACATCATTCTCCTAATGATGTGATCCCATTAATCAAATGACAACACATGTCTATGGTTAGGAAACATAACCATCTTTGATTAATGAGCTAGTCAAGTAGAGGCATACTAGTGACTATATGTTTGTCTATGTATTCACACATGTATCATGTTTCCGGTTAATACAATTCTAGCATGAATAATAAACATTTATTATGATATGAGGAAATAAATAATAACTTTATTATTGCCTCTAGGGCATATTTCCGTCAGGTAGCCCAATCCTTTTTATAGCAAAGTACAGGCCGGAACGGTCTCTTATAATAAGCAAAGTGTTCTCGAGGACACATGGGAATTTCATCTAGTCACTTTCATCATGTTTGTTTGGTTAACGTTCTCTACTTTGTGATGGAAATATGCCCTAGAGGAAATAATAAAGTTGTTATTTTATATTTCCTTATTTCATGATAAATATCTATTATTCATGCTAGAATTGTATTAACTGCAAACTTGATACATGTGTGGATACATAGACAAAATACCATGTCCCTAGAAAGCCTCTAGTAGACTAGCTCATTGATAAAAGAAAGTTTCCTAAACATAGACATGTGTTGTCATTTGATAAGTGGGATCACATCGTTAGGAGAATGATGTGATGGACAAGACCCATTCGTTAGCTTAGCATAATGATCGTTCAGTTTTATTGCTATTACTTTCTTGATGTCAAATACATATTCCTTTGATTATGAGATTATGCAACTCCCGGATACCGGAGGAATGCCTTGTGTGCTATCAAACATCACAACATAACTGGGTGATTATAAAGATGCTCTACAGGTATCTCCGAAGGTGTTTGTTGGGTTGGCACAGATCGAGATTAGGATTTGTCACTCCGAGTCTCAGAGAGGTATCTCCGGGCCCTCTCGGTAATACACATCATAAGCCTTGCAACCATAGTGACTAATGAGTTAGTTGCGGGATGATGTATTATGGAACGAGTAACGAGACTTGCCGGTAATGAGATTGAACTAGGTATGAAGATACCGACGACGAATCTCGAGCAAGTAACATACCGATGACAAAGGGAATTGTGTATGTTGTCATAACAGTTCGACCGATAAAGATCTTTGTAGAATATGTGGGAGAAAATATGAGCATCCAGGTTCCACTATTGGTTATTGACCAGAGAGGTGTCTCAGTCATGTCTACATAGTTCTCGAACCCGTAGGGTTCGCACGCTTAACGTTCGTTGACGCTAGAGTAGTATTGGGATATTTGATGAGTGGTAACCAAATGTTGTTCGGAGTCCCGGATTATATCCCGGACGTCACGAGGAGTCTTAGAATGGTCGATAGGTAAAGATTTATATATAGGAAGTCATATTTTGGGTTTCGGAAAAGGGTGCAGTTTTTTCGGTATTGTATCAAGAAGCTTCTAGAAGGTTCCAGAGGATTCCGGAGGGGTCCAAAAGTCCACAAGTGGGTTCACCACGACCCAAGGGCTAGCATGAGCTGCAGGGATGTGCCCTAGCCTTATTGTCTAGGCGCACCAAGTCCTCAAAAGCCCATATGGCTAGGAAAAAAGGAGTCCTAGTAGGAATAGGATTGGACTTGGATTCCAAGTCCTCCTCGCCCTTGGCTGCGCCTTGGACTTTGGAGGGGCTGTTACCACGCCCCTCCACCTATATATTGAAGGGAGGGGGCGCCCCAAGAGGACACAAAAAGCCCTTGGCGCCCTCTCTCTCCTGTTACTCTGTAGTTCCACCCCTCGTCCCGACGACGCTTAGCGAAGCGCTGTCGGTGCTCCACCACCACCATTCACCACCACGCTGTCATGTTGGTTGTCATCCCATCTACTTCTCCTCTCCCGCTTTCTGGATCAAGAATGAGGATATGTCATCAAGCTAAAGGTGTGCAAAACTCGGAGGTCTCGTATGTTCGGTGCTTGATCGGTCGGAACAAGAAGAAGTTCGACTATATCAACCGCGTTATCAAACGCTTCCGCTTTCGGTCTACGAGGGTACGTGGACACACTCTCCCCCTCTCGTTGCTATGCATCTTCTAGATAGATCTTGCATGAGCGTAGGATTTTTTTTTGAAATTGCATGCTACGTTCCCCAACAGTGGCATCCGAGCCAGGTCTATGCATAGATGATATGCACGAGTAGAACACAAAGAGTTGTGGGCAGTGATCGTCATACCGCTTACCACCAATGTCTTATTTTGATTCAGCGATATTGTTGGATGAGGCAGCCCGGACCAACCTTACATGACCATGTTCATCAGACCGGTTCCACCGATAGACATGCAACTAGTTTTGCATAAAGGTGGCTAGCGGGTGTCTATTTCTCCAACTTTAATTGAATCAAATTTGACTACGGCCGGTCCTTGTTGAAGGTTAAAACAGCAAACTTGATAAATCACCATTGTTGTTTTGTGCCATAGGTAAGAACGGTTCTTGCTAGAAGCCTGTAGCAGCCACGTAAAACTTGCAACAACAAAGTAAAGGACGTCCAATTTGTTTTTGCAGGGCATGTTGTGATGTGATATGGTCAAGACATGATGTGATATACATTGTTGTAAGAGTTGATCATGTTTTGTAAAAGTTATCGGCAACTGGTAGGAGCCTTATGGTTGTCGCTTTATTGTATGAAATGCAAATGCCATGTAATTGCTTTACTTTATCACTAAGCAGTAGCGATAGTTGTAGAAGCAATAGTTGGCGAGACGACCACGACGCTATGATGGAGATCAAGGTGTCGAGCCGGTTGATACGTCTCCAACATATCTACTTTTCCAAACACTTTTGCCCTTGTTTTGGACTCTAACTTGCATGACTTGAATGAAACTAACCTGGACTGGCGCTGTTTTTAGCAGAACTACCATGATGTTGTTTTATGTGTAGAAAAGAAAAGTTCTCGGAATGTCCTGGAAATCCACGGAGGCACTTTTCAGATTTAATAAGAATTTTTGGCGAAAGAATCAAGGCCAGGGGGCCCATAGGCTATCCACGATACAGGGGGGCGCGCCCTCCTATCTCGTGGGCCCCCTGGACACCCTACGACCTCAACTCCAACTCCATATATACCGTCTCGGGGAGAAAAAAAATCAAGGAAAAAGTTTCATCGCGTTTCACGACACGGAGCTGCCGCCAAGCCCTAATCTCTCTCGCGAGGGCTGATCTGGAGTCCGTTCGGGGCTCCGGAGAGGGGGATTCGTCGTCGTCGTCATCACCAACCATCCTCCATCACCAATTTCATGATGCTCACCACCGTGTGTGAGTAATTCCATCGTAGGCTTGCTGGACGGTGATGGGTTGGATGAGATTTACCATGTAATCAAGTTAGTTTTGTTAGGGTTTGATCCCTAGTATCCACTATGTTCTAAGATTGATGTTTCTATGACTTTGCTATGCTTAATGCTTGTCACTAGGGCCCGAGTGCCATGATTTTAGATCTGAACCTATTATGTTTTCATGAATATATGTGTGTTCTTGATCCTATCTTGCAAGTCTATAGTCACCTATTATGTGTTATGATCCGACAACCGCAAAGTGACAATAATCGGGATACTTCTCGGTGATGACCGTAGTTTGAGGAGTTCATGTATTCACCATGTGCTAATGCTTTGTTCAGGTTCTATTAAAAGGAGGCCTTAATATCCCTTAGTTTCCGTACGGACCCCGCTACAATGGGAGGGTAGGACAAAAGACATCATACAAGTTCTTTTCCATAAGCACGTTTTGCACATACGAAATACCTGGGTTAAACTTGACGAGCCTAGCATGTACAAACATGGCCTCGGAACACTGGAGACCGAAAGGTCAAATGTGAATCATATAGTAGATATGATCAACATAGAGATGTTCACCATTGATGACTACTCCATCTCACGTGATGATCGGACATGGTTTAGTTGATTTGGATTACATATCATTTAGATGACTTGAGGGATGTCTATCTAAGTGAGAGTTCTTAAGTAATTTGATTAATTGAACTTAATTTATCATGAACTTAGTCCTGATAGTATTTTGCAAATTATGTTGTAGATCAATAGCTCGCGTTGTAGCTCCCCTATATTTTTTTGATATGTTCCTAGAGAAAACTAAGTTGAAAGATGATAGTAGAAATGATGCGGACTGGGTCCGTGATCTTAGGATTATCCTCATTGCTGCATAGAATAATTATGTCCTTAATGCACCGCTAAGTGACAGACCTATTGCAGGAGCAGATGCAGACGTTATGAATGTTTAGCAAGCTCGATATGATGACTACTCTATAGTTTAGTGCATCACGCTTTACAGCTTAGAACCAGGACTTCCAAGACGTTTTGAAAGGTCGTGGAGCATATGACATGTTCCAAGAGCTGAAATTGGTATTTCAAACTCATGCCCGTGTCGAGAGGTATGAGACCTCTGAAAAGTACTTTGCCTACAAGATGGAGGAGAATAGCTGAGCTAGTGAGCATGTGCTCAGAATGTCTGGGCACTACAATCGCTTGAATCAAGTGGGAGTTAATCTTATAGATAAGATAGTGTTTGACAGAGTTCTCTAGTCATTATCACCAAGCTACTAGAACTTTGTGATGAACTATAATGTGCAAGGGATAACGAAAAGATTCCCAAGCTCTTCACGATGCTGAAATCGACGAAGGTAGAAATCAAAGAAAGAGCATCAAGTGTTGATGGTTAACAAGACCACTACTTTCGAGAAAAAGGGCAAGGGAAATAAAGGGAACTTCAAGAAGAATGGCAAGCAAGTTGCCACTCCCGTGAAGAAGCCCAAAGCTAGACCTAAGCCTGAAACTAAGTGCTTCTATTACAAAGGAAATGGTCACTGGAAGTGGAACTGCCCAAAATACTTGGCGGATAAGAAGGATGGCAAAGTGAACAAAGGTATATTTGATATACATGTTATTGATGTGTATTTTAACAGTGTTCATAGTAACCCCTAGGTATTTGATACCGGTTCAATTGCGAAGATTAGTAACTCGAAACAAGAGTTGCAGAGACTAGTTAAAAGCGAGGTGACGATGTGTGTTGGAAATGGTTCCAAGGTTGATATGACCACCATCGCACACTCCCTCTACCTTTGGGATTATTGTTGAACCTAGATAAATGTTATTTGGTGTTTATGTTGAGCATGAATATGATTAGATCATATTTATGCAATTATGTTATTCATTAAAGTTAGGGAATAATTGTTATTCTGTTTACATGAATAAAACCTTCTATGGTCACACACCCAATGTAAATGGTTTATTGAATCTCGATCGTAGTGATACACATATTCATAATATTGATGCCAAAAGATGCAAAGTTAATAATGATAATGTAATATACTTGTGGCACTGCCGTTTAGATCATATTGGTGTAAAGCGCATGAAGAAACTCAGTGCAGATGGACTTTTGGAATCACTTGGTTATGAATCATTTGATACTTGCGAACCATGCCTCATGGGCAAATGACTAAAACCCCATTATCCGGAACAATGGAGCGAGCCAATGACTTATTGGAAATAATACATACCGATTTATGCGGTCCGATGAGCATTGAGGCTCGCGGTGGGTATCGTTATTTTTCTGACCTTCATAGATGATTTGAGAAGATATGGGTATATCTACTTAATGAAACACAAGTTTGAAACATTTGAAACGTTCAAAGATTTCAAAGTGAAGTGGAGAATCATTGTAACAAGAAAATAGAAGTTTCTAGATCTGATTGCGGAGGCGAATATTTCAGTTATGAGTTTGGCCTTCATTTAAAACAATGTGGAATAGTTTCACAACTCAGGCCACCTAGAACACCACAGCGTAATGGTGTGCCCGAACATTGTAACCATACTTTATTAGATATGGTCCGATCTATGATGTCTCTTACCGATTTACCACTATCGTTTTGGGGTTATGCATTAGAGACAACTGCACTCACGTTAAATAGGGCACCATCTAAATCCATTGAGACGACATCGTATGAACTATGGTTTGGTAATAAACCTAATTGTCGTTTCTTAAAGTTTGGGGTTGCGATGCTTATGTGAAAAACTTCAGCCTGATAAGCTCGAACCCAAATTGGAGAAGTGCATCTTCATAGGATACCCCAAGGAAACAATTCGGTACACCTTCTACCACAGATCCGAAGGCAAGATCTTCGTGGTCAAGAATGGAACCTTTCTATAGGAGTTTCTCTCGAAAGAAGTGAGTGGGAGGAAAGTAAAACTTGATGAGGTAAATGTACCTTCTCTAGAATTGGAAAGTAGTTCATCACAGAAAACCGTTTCCGTGATACCTAGACCAACTAGAGAGGAAGCTAATGATAATGATCATGAAACTTCAGATCAAGTTACTACTAAACCTCGTAGGTCGACTAGAGCACGATCCACGCCAGAGTGGTACGGTAATCCTATTATGAAAGTCATGTTACTAGACCATGGCGAACCTACAAACTATGAAGAAGCTATGATGAGCCCAGATTCCGACAGATGGCTTGAGGCCATGAAATCTGAGATAGGATCCATATATGAGAACAAAGTGTGGACTCTGGTGGACTTGCCCGATGATCGGCAAGCCATAGAGAATAAATGGATCTTCAAGAATAAGACTGACACTGATGGTAATGTTACTGTCCACAAAGCTTGATTTGTCGCAAATGGTTTTTGACAAGTTCAAGGGGTTGACTACAATGATACTTTCTCAACCGTAGCGATGCTTAAGTCCATCCGAGTCATGTTAGCAATTGCCACATTTTATGATTATGAAATCTGGCAAATGGATTTCAAAAACTGCATTCCTTAATTGATATTAAATAAGAGTTGTATATGATGCAACCAGAAGGTTTTGTTAATCCTAAAGGTGCTAACAAAGTGTGCGAGCTCCAACGATCCATCTATGGACTGGTGCACTGATCTCGGAGTTGGAATATACGCTTTGATAAGGTGATCAAAGCATATGGTTTTATATAGACTTATGATGAAGCCTATATTTACAAGAAAGTGAGTGGGAACTCTGTAACATTTATGATATTATATGTAAATGACATATTATTGATTGGAAATGATATAGAATTTCTGGATAGCATAAAAGGATACTTGAATAAGAATTTTTTTCAATGAAAGACCTCGGTGAAGCTGCTTACATATTGGGCATCAAGATCTATAGAGATAGATCAAGACGCTTGATAAGATTTTCAATGAGTACGTACCTTGACAAGATTTTGAAGGAGTTCAAAAATGGACCAGTCAAAGAAAGGGTTCTTGCCTGTATTACAAAGGTATAAAGTTGAGTAAGACTCAAAGCCCGACCACGGCAGAAGGTAGAGAGAGAATGGAAGTCATTCCCTACACCTCAGTCATAGGTTCTATAAAGTATGCCATGATGTGTACCAGACTAGTTGTTTGCCTTGCTACGAGTATGGCAAGGGCACTACTAGGAAAAGGGCTATAGATGAAATGGATACTAATGGCACACCTTTCATATGGTGCGCCACTACTAAATAGCGGTGGCACACCATGTGCAGGTGCAACATTAGTGTGGAAGACACTAATGGCGCACCATGCACATGGTGCGCCACTAGTAACATTTTTTTCCAAACATACTAAAGGCGCATCCTGGCATAGTGCGCCATTACTAGTGCTAACTAGTAATGGTGCACCGGCCACACAGTGCGCCACTACTGTTGTTTTTTATTCTTTTTTGCAAAACTACTAATGGCGCACCGTAGCATAGTGCGCCATTACTAGTTTAAACTAACTAGTTTAAACTAGTAATGGCGCACTATGCCACAGTGCGCCATTAGTATATATATATATTTTATTTTTTTGCAAAACTAATAATGGCGCACCAGCAGCATGTGCACCATTAGTAACCAGGGTTACTAATGGCGCATTTGCAGGTGGTGCGCCATTAGTAACCTGGGACCAACAAGATATTTTGGACAGCCCACCTACCCACTCACTTTCCCCACTTCATTCTCTTCACCTCCTCCTCCAAGCTTGTCTCGGCTGCCTCCTCCTCCTCACCTCATTTGCACCATAGATTCATCCAAATTAAGTGGTTAAATTACCTTTTTTTGATAGGTAAGTAAGGGGGAAGCTATCTTTATGTTGTTCTCCCTCTCCAACAACGTGCACATGCACTTTTTATGGCCTAGCTAGATCTATGTATGTTCGTGGTATTGCATATGTTTGTGGTGTTGCATATATGTTTGTGTTTGCAGGTACCGGTATTTGAAATGCGATAGTTGCCAATATTTTGCCGGAATGTTGATTCATTTCCGTTTCGCCGAGATTTTTTGGCACTATGCATTCTTTTTGGTCCTATTTTTAGGGAAAGTCATGCCAAATTTTTTCTTGCTTCTAAAATATTGTTTTGCTCTACACCGCAAGCGACCATGGTCCGCACGATGACCAAAGGCATCGTGAATAGGTTTTTGAGCTCCGCAAAGGCCGAGATGCTTCAAAAGAACGAGAGGAGATAAGATGTCCGTGTCGAAGATGTAAGCTGAAGAGCCTTATTGCAGACCCGGATTCCGGGCAGGTGCAGGACCACCTGCTCTTGCGTGGTTTCATGGATGGCTATCGGTGGCAAGGTGATGAAGATGACATTTGAAGTCGTCCATGGGGTCCGGGCAAGAAATGAGCAAGACTCGGGCGGGCGAGAAGACGAAGAATCTCCAAGACATGATCACGACGGTGATGCTGTACACAGTCATCATGTAGAAGATGCCGGACATGATGATGAGGAAGATGCCAGAGCAGACAAAGGGCATGAACATGAAGATGAAGATGCTGGCGAAGCAGACGACGATGGACCATCAATGGGCTGGGTGCAGGACCCTCATATTCAAGAGCTGCTTCTCAAGCAGACGGATAACGCAGGAGCTGCCGCCTGAGAGAAAGCCAAGCTAGATCAACTGGAGATAGACGCGGTTACTCCATTGTATGAAGGATGCAGGCCCGAGGATACCCGCCTGAAAGTAACGCTCATAGCTCTGGAGATGAAGGTAAAACACAAAATGACGACGCATGCTTCGACGAGAACATGTCATTCTGGCACGAACGTCTTCCCAAGGTGAACAAGTGCCCGACCAGTTTTGAGGAGGCGAAGAAAATCGTGTATCCTCTGGATTTACCGCACGTGAAATACCATGTGTGCATGAACAATTGCATCATTTATCGGGACGAGCACGCGAGTCTACCATATGTCCGATGTCCGGCGTCACTCGATACAAGAAGAGGAAGAAAGCTCCTCGAAAAGTGGTGTGGTACTTTCCGATCACTCCCCGTCTGCAGCGGTATTTCGCGGACCCTAAGGTAGCAAAGCTCCTGCGTTGGCACGCGGATAGGGAGGAGAAGAAGCGAGAAGATGACGCAAATGATCCGGAGATAAATAAAAAGACAAGATGCCGAGTCACCCAAAGGATGCGAGCGCTGGCAAGCGTTGAACTTCAACACCCAAAGATTTGGGAAGGATCCAAGGAACATCGTCTTTGGGCGCGAGCACCGATGGAGTCAATCCGCTTGGCAGCCGAGAAGCACACATAGCACCTGGCCTATGTTTGTGTGGATGTACAACCTTCCCCCTGGTTGTGCATGAAGAGGAAGTACATTCACATGAGTATGCTAATTGAAGGGCCGAAACAACCAGGGAATGACATCAATATGTATCTGGGGCTGATGAAAGAGGAGCTAGACATGCTATGGAAAACGCCAGCCAATACGTGGGACGCCGCAGAGAAAGAATATTTCCCTATGAGAACCGCACTGCTCACGACGGTGCACGACTATCTCAGTTACGGATATCTCGCGGGGCAGGTGGTCCACGGATTTTCTGGATGCGTCAGGTGCATGGATGACACAACGTATCGCCAGCTAGATAGAGATCCCGGGTCTTCAAAAAGCGTGTTCATGGGACATCGAAGGTGGATTCGCGACGATGACCCGTGGAGGAAACGCAAGGACCTGTTCGATGGTGAAACCAAACCCCGAAGACGCCTGCGTACGAGGAGCGTCAAGGAAATAGATCAGCTGTTGAAAAATTGGAAAGATTGCCCACTGCCGGGAAAGAAGCAAAAGGCGCTAGAGCCGGGAAAGAAGCAAAAGGCGCCAGAGCCGCTGCTGAAGGTATGGAAAACGAGGTCTGTTTTCTGGGACTTGCCGTACTGGAAGATCCACCATGTGCCTCACAGCCTTGATGTCATGCATATCACGAAGAACATGTGCGAGAGTCTGCTTGGTACCCTGCTCAACATGCCAGAGAGGACCAAAGATGGGCCGAAAGCAAGGGCAGACTTGAAATCAATGGGCATCAGGGAGGAGCTTCACGCTAATGATGATGATGATGATGAGGCGAGGCAGAACACGGAAAGTCGTGCAAAGGCAAAAAGGCCAAGAAGACCGGAAATGACTACCCTCCCGCGTGCTTCACTCTAAGCCAGGAGGAGATCAATCAGTTTTTCACCTGCCTCGTAGGAGTAAAACTTCCTTACGGTTACGCAGGGAAGATAAGCAGATACCTAGACCCAGCGAAGCAGAAGTTCAGCAGGATGAAGTCTCACGATTGTCACGTGCTGATGACGCAGATACTTCCAGTTGCAATCCGTGGGATCATGGATGCGCACGTCCGTGAAACGCTATTTGGCCTATGCAACTTTTTCGACGTCATCTCTTGGAAGTCGGTTGGCGTGAGGCAACTCAGAAGGCTACAGGAAGAGATCATGGTGATACTATGCGAGCTTGAGATGTACTTCCCACCCACATTCTTCGACGTTATGGTGCATCTGCTGGTCCATATCATGGAGGATATCATCCAACTCGGGCCGACGTTCCTGCACACCATGATGACGTTTGAAAGGATGAATGGTGTCATCAAAGGATACGTTCACAACATGCCACGTCCAGAGGGAAGCATAGCCAGAGGCTTTTCGATCAAGAGTGCATCTCCCATCGCATTTAATTATCTAGGCATCGAGGACCCGCTGGTCTGCTCATATCAGCACCTCGGCAGGCTCGCTGGATGGGGTCACCGTGAGGGTCGCCGTGAAATGCATGTCGACTTCGAGGGTCGACTCACCGACTTTGAAAGAGCAAACCTAGTCGCGCTACAACACATAGACATGGTCGATCCTTGGGTGGTAGAACACTAAACCTTTATTGAGAGGACATACAATGACCGAGGCCAACAGAGGACGGACAGAGATATAATCAAAGAGCACAACTCATGTTTCACGCATTGGTTCAAGCAGAAGCTTCTATCGTACCCTTTACATGAGGATTCTTCCGCGGAAGAACAACTCATATTCGCCTTGTCACAGGGCGCCGAGCACAACCTGATGACCTATGAGGCGTACGATGTCAACGGCTACACATTCTACACCGAGGACAAGGACATGAAGAGCGATGGTTATCAAAACCCCGGGGTAACGATGGAATCCTACACCAGTAACGACAAGGACAGATACTACAGAAGGATCGAGGAGATCTGGGAGCTGACCTACGCTGGAGAGAAGGTCCCGATGTTCCGTGTCAGATGGGCCAAGAGCGTACTAAAAGAATACCGGTATTTCACCACCATGGTTATACCCGAAGCCAAATCCAGGACCATGAGCACAAACGTCACCACAAAAAATGAGCCATGGGTACTAGCTTCCCAAGTTGACCAATGCTTCTTCATTACTAACCCGTCAAAGCCCAGTCGTGTTGTCGTGAGGAGAGGCAAAAGGAAGATCATCGGAATGGATGGAGTAGCCAATGAGCAAGACTTCGACAAGTACGGCGACCCGAAGATCGAACATGACGACGACGATGAGGTAGCAGCATACACCACAAGAAGAAGCAGGACCACCCTACCTAAAGGACGTCCGTTCCACAGAAGAACTCCATTTGTGAAAAAGAAGGGTAAGAAGATTGTGAACAGATAGCTAGCTAAGATCAATACCTTCATTTCTCGATTGTATTTCGACATATTCATAAATGTTTTTTCATGGGAACTTTCTGAATTCATGAATATTTTTTTAAATTTGATGATATTTTTTCATATTCATAAATGTTTTACCAATTCACAAATGAATGCAACTAAAAATCCAAAAAAAGACTAGTTGTGCTTGGTTATATGTTACTCCCAAAAGCATATAAAGTTTGTCAAATTTGGAGCTATGGATATTTAGTTATGATTTAAACAAGTTTGAAATTTAAACACAAATAAATATCAAACATCATTTTAAATGTTGTTAACATGGCAACAAACTGCATATTATTTTTCTACATGAAATTCTGAGCATCTAGCATATGGGACATGTTATATTTGGATGCATGGATAAAAAGATATGATTTAAACAAGTTTGAACATATTTAAACACAAATAAATATCAAACAACATTTTAAATGTTGTTAACATGGCAACAAACTGCATATTATTTTTCTACATGAAATTCTGAGCATCTAGCATATGCGACATGTTATATATGGATGCATGGATAAAAAGATATGTGCAAAGAAAAAAATGCATAAAAACAAAAATTGGGGAGCCTGAGAATCGAACCCGGGACCTCCTAGTGTGTGTGCTGCGTGCTGACCAGTCGGGCTAGTGTGTGTGTTCTGATGGAGATCCAGTTAGGTGGAATATAACCTGAGTGCTCGAACTATAATCGAAAAAAAAATCTAATGGCGCACCAGGGGGAGGTGCGCCATCGTTGTAGTCGTACTTATGGCGCACTAGTGGGAGGTGCGCCATTGCTAACCCTCCCCCACTCCACCTATTCCCCTATGGCCTCTCTCCCTCCCTCGCCAAATCCCCCACTCGACCCCAACAGTACGCCGCCGACCTGCCTTGCTCCGCCCCCTCCGTCCGCCGAGCCTGCACGCCGTCGGCGACGCCGCCGCCTCTCCTGGCTGTGGTCTTGCGCTGCCCGACGCTGCCGCCTGACCCCACCGGACTCCACCCCGCCGCCCGCGCCCCGAATGGGATCGGCCGGCCAGCAGCTAGGGTTCCTCACCCCGCCGCCCGCTCCTCTCCTTTCCTCCTCCCTCCGACGAGCGAGGGCCTCCTCCGACCCCTGCAGCAGCCGGCGAGCGCGGCCCCGATGCGCCCACCCCGCCTGCCCCTGCCGTCCTCCGCCACCGGTCACCTCCGCAGCAGCCGACGAGCCAAGGACGGTGCCGTGACCCTCGCCACCACCTCCCGCCGTCTCTTCCTGCGCGTGGCCAGCGGCTTCTCTCCTTCGACCGCGGCCTGGGGTGAGCCTCTCTTCCTTGCCTCTATGCTTCTTGTCCATGTCACTGTTCCCTATTCCTCTCTTGTTCATGCTGCTAGTTAAATGGATCAATGGATGTTAGATAGATGTATGTATGTTGATGTTAGTTAGGTATATGATGCTTGATGGATGGATGGATGAGTTGTGCTAGTTGCTTGCTAGATGGATGGATAGTAGTTTGGTTATGTTTTTGCTGCTGTTTGGTTCTGAAGATGAGTAGCAAGTATAGTAGGAAGATGATGCATAGTAGTTTTATGTTGTTGTAGTAGTTGTAGTTGTAGATACAAGAGAAAGTATCATGTGCTACTCGTTGTAGATACATAGTTGTAGGAACATTAGATACAAGAATAAGTGTCATGTTGTTGTATAAGATACAATGGCAGATCATGTGTCTTGAAGATGAGTAGTTGTAGGAAGATGATGCCCTAATGGAAGTGACATGAGTATTTGGCCTGCCATTTTTTTCTTGTAGAATTTTTTTATTGACGGTATAAACGAATCAGAGACTCGCTAGGTAGGTTCTCCTAATTAATTAGAAATGATGCATCTTGCAATTAGGGGGAATATTGCAACCTGCTGCTAAACTAGATCATGAATATGTCATTTCTTTTCAGTGAGCTCCTAAGTGTACAAGGCAGCAAGGAGCAAGCACATCATATATAATAATGTTGTGTTTGTTCTGGTTGACTTTGGGAACAGATTCAAAGACAAATAAAAATTCAGAAAAGAATTTTCCTCTCACTACATCTTTGTCCATCTGGTTTGTCGATGTTGGTTCATTAATCTTAAGCCCATCATGTTTGTTGGTTGTTTGCTGTCATGTTGTTATTACTTCCATTAGGGCATCTGTTGGTTCATTAATCTTAAGCCCATTATTCCATGGAATAGCTGAACCATAATACTATTATTCATTTATGATAGTTTGTGAGATACAGAAATAGATAAATTTAAGTTTGTAATGGCTAATAGCCAGACATGTGAATCTGTTCTTGATACTCCTTTTCCCTTTTCTTAGAATCCTCATATACAAATTAGAACCTTTCTAACATCTGCATATTTTAGGTTTCCGAGGAGGTAAAGGAAGTGAAGTTCAGACAGTGCAGCAGCAGCAACACCTCCAAGGTGAGAAATATGTTCCTATTTATCTTTTTTTGCTCAAGTTCTTTAGTACATCATATAATATAGAGAAGTGTAGATCAAGTGGTGCATTCATATACATATGGCCACTTAAGTCATCCTTCCCTTTAAGCAGAGTGATGCCTTTCGATGTCACACAATAATGTTTGTCGCAACAACATTCTGCTCTTAGTGTTTGTTTGTTTACAAAGATCCTGCTTATATATACTGCTGATGAGTCTTGTTGAAACCTTACATATGTTGGTTCCTGCTTATTTGCTCCAACGGCACAAACTTGAGCTGCTAGCATAAAAAGTGTTGCGGGCGACAGATAGTGAGGAACTACTGTCAAAAACTTGAGCTACTGTAAAAAAATTCAGTTAGGTACAGTTAGCATCATGTAAGAAAATGGCCATAATGTGCCCTGATAATGATGTATTTTGTCATAAAAATATATAGTGGACTGCCATGATAATGACATGGTCCTGTGTTTGCAAGATGTCATAATCTTTAGTTTACTTGACTTTTGAGCCTACTAGTAGTTTACTTCCATGAGTTATTTTATTGACATTGGCACATTTGCAATGGAGTTTTATATATCTTTAGCCATCGCTCATTAACAAAGTCAGTTTTTCTCATTGTTATGCACAGATTCACTTCTGCTGCTGCTGCTGTACTTGTGATGATGTTGTACTTGTGATGATGCTACTTGTGATCTTCTGAAATGACCAATTGGCGACTTCATTACGTGGGGATAACGATTGTGCAGGTACCCCGAGAGGCCCTTGAGTTTGCTTCTAATGTCGATTAACTTCCGCTCCGCAAATTGGTACTCCATATGTCCTATTTTCAGGAAAGGTCATGCTGAAATTTTTCGTGAATTTTAGCATGACTTTGCTAAAATAGGACATATGGGGTACTTATGACTAATGCATGGGCCGGGTATCTTAGTACTTAGTTAAGTAGGATCAATCGCCCGCCATTCTTGCTGCATTAAACTATAGGTGGCAATAGAGCCAAGTGATTAGGCCCAACTTAGAATTCTCCTTAGCATCGATAAACCCTAGATGATAAACCCAACTTAGGTGGCAATAGAGCCAAGTGATTAGTGCCAAGTGATTAGGCCCAACCTAGGGTGCCTCGGCATTGATAAACCCTAAATGATGAAAACTTAACTTAGCATTTAGGGTGCCTCGGCGTCGACAAACCATAATGATGAAACCTTGGTTTCTATAGGGTGCCTCGGTGTCGATGAGAACCTAAATGATGTACGCTTAGGCTTTTAGGGTGCCTCGGTGTCGACAAACCCTAAATGATAAAAGCTTAGCTTTTAGGATGCCTCGGTGTCGACAAACCCTAAATGATGAGACCATGATCTTGTTCCTTGACAATAACCAACTTTTTGACCAAACTTTTTTCCTATTTAGAGCGAAACATTGCCCATAACAATGAGGCCGGCGGTTCGGGCGGCAAGCAATTCTGGGAGCTGTCCCAGGAGATGGAGGAACAACCTCACTGCTATGAGGACGCCGCGGAAGACACCGATCCTGACTACACAACCCCTAGTGGCGTCGGGGATGACACCACTGATGGTGCCGCCGAGGATGCCACCACTGATGGTGCCGCCGAGGATGCCACCACTGATGATGGCGGTGCATGCACAGATGGCAGCCAACCGAAGAGGCAACGGAAGGACCGGCGCCCGAACGCGCTCCGCACCGTCAAGGAGGAATTTACTCAAGTGGACTCTGACGGGCATCCAACGGAGCCCAAACATATAGTCAAGGGGTACTCGGTTCAGCTCGGGTGCATTCTCCGGAGCACCGTCTCGATCAACACCGAGAACCTTAGGCATAAGGACCGAGGGAATTTGCGCAACCTCCTCTTCACGAAGCTGCATGAACGATACAAGTTCCCAACTGAATTTGAAAACACACGCCTCTTAGGGAATAAAGTGAAAAGTGCGGAGCACGGTGTAACGCCCCGGACACACCCGCCGGTGGTCGTTACTCCTGGCGGGATCTAGACTGGCCCCACAGATCAATACTAGTCTTTTCTGTACACTTTGTCCTCACTGCGGCGCACTCCGGAGCAACTTCCCGGTCGGTCACCCATCCTGAAACTACTCCAAGCTGAGCACGCTTAACTTTGGAGTTCTGTCTGAATGGGATCCCGGAAAAGAAGGAATTCCTTATTGATATGAGTAGTCTATCATCCCTAATAATCCAGCTATTACATACACCCCCACTCGGAGGAACCGACGTCCTCGTCGGGCCACAGAACGCTCCTCTTGGCACAACCGTCGTGCATCCATGCCTGGTACATGTGCCATGCCGTGTGCCACGACGGGTCACAAACGCTCATGAACAACATGACCGCGCGACTGTCCGCAACCATCCGTGTAATCATGAGGGTCGGCTCGATACCAACTTGTCACGCCCTCGATGCGGCTATATCTCCCACGTGTCGAAGCACGACTTAGAGGCATAACCGCATTGAAAGCAATGTCGCAAGTGAGGTAATCTTCACACAACCCATGTAATACATAAGGGAAAAGATACATAGTTGGCTTACAATCGCCACTTCACACAATTACATGAATAAAGCATTACATCATCCAGATACAATCAAGGTCCGACTACGGAACCAAAATAAAAGAAGAACCCCAAATGCGACAAAGGTCCCCGATCGACCCCAACTGGGCTCCACTACTGATCAACTAGAACGAAACAACACAAAGGGCAAGATCTTCATCGAGCTCCTCCTTGAGCTTGGTTACGCCACCGCTTTCGCAAACATAGGCACCGCAAACTGGTTTTGAAGTATCTAGTGAGCCACGAGGACTCAGCAATCCCATTACCATGGGTATCAAGACTAGCAAAGCTAAATGGGAAAGGAAGGGGTAAAGTGGTGAGGTTGCAGCAGCGACTAAGCAAGTATGGTGGCTGAAAGTGCAACTAATCCCCGGGTGGTTTTGGTAATTAATAACAACATATATATCATTGAACTAATAGCTTCTTGAGAATCATTTCGTAAAGTTCAAGGATATGGGTATGGCTATGATCAAGGAGTGGACCCTCAAAATGCTAAGGCAAGAATTGGCAAAAGCTCAAGACTCCATTTTTGGTTTAGTGATCCAAGATCACATTGAGTCCATAGGAAAGCCAATACTATTAAAAGGGATGAGGTTATGTTAATGATCCGTTGCTCAAAGTTCTTAGTGATATATCTCCTAAACTATCAAGAACTCTCACTTCAAATATACACTCATAAGTAATCTCGGTCCCACCGATTTCCTAAACTCACCACACCGAGATGAACCACCTCACCATAAAGCCAAACCCTAGAAATTTCGGATTTTCCGATTCAACTCGGTCTCACCGAAACTGGTGTTGCTAAGCTTCAGAATCTTCGTCATCAAATCGGTTTCACCGAGATGATGAAGTCGGTCCCACCGAGATTGGCAAACCCTAGTCTTTGGAAGAATCAAACTCACCGAGATTGTATTTTCGGTCCCACTGAAAATCCCAACGCTCACAAGATTTGAACTTTCGGTCTCACCGAGTTGTCAACTTCGGTCCGACCGAGATTGGTCAAATGTGTGTAACGGTTGGATTTTGTGTGGAGGCTATAAATACCCTCCACCCCTTTTCATTCGTGGAGAGAGCCATCGAAAGAACTACCACTCCTACCTTACATTTCGAGAAGAGAACTACCTACCCTTGTGTTGAGATCAAGTTGCTCCACTCCCACCATATGAAGCTTGATCTCTAGCCTTCCCAAGTTGCTTTCCACTCAATCCTTTCTTCCACCACAGCCAAATCAGTGAGGAGAGTTGAGTGTTGGGGAGATTATCATTTGAAGCACAAGAGCAAGGAGTTCATCATCATCAACACCATCTATTACCTTTTGGAGGGTGGTGCCTCCTAGATTGGTTAGGTGTCGCTTGGGAGCCTCCACAAGATGTGGAGTTGAACCAAGAAGTTTGTAAGGGCAAGGAGATCGCCTACTTCGTGAAGATCTACCCCGAGAAAGGCTAGTCCTCCGTGGGCGTATGCCATGATGGCTTAGACAAGGTTGCTTCTTCGTGGACCCTTCGTGGGTGGAGCCCTCCATGGACTCTCGCAGCCGTTACCCTCCGTGGGTTGAAGTCTCCATCAACGTGGATTGACGATAGCACCACCTATCGGAACCACGAGAAAAATCTCCGTGTCTCCAAATTGCGTTTGCTCTTCTCCACCTCTCTTTACTACATGTGCAATTTACTTTCCGCTGCATATACTCTAAAATTGCATGTGTAGGGTGATACTTGACTTGATCATCATCGTGAATCTGCCAAAAACTTGTCTTTATCAAAAGGCTGAATTTTTATATTGTCAAGTAGTCTAATCACCCCCCCTCTAGACATACTTTCGATCCTACAAGTGGTATCGAGCTTTGGTCTCCATTGTATTGGTTTCCATTGCATTGACTCCATAAGCTTGGTTTCACAACCTAGGAGAGTATGGCGCCTAGTGAGGGTAATTTTCAGAGAGGTCCTTACTTTGATGGTTCAAACTTTGCTAGTTGGAACCATAAAATGAAAATGCATATTCTTGGACATAACCCCGCCGCATGGGGCATTATTTGTGTTGGTTTGCAAGGTGAGTTCTTCGAGGAAGGAAAAGTTCGGATCGTGAAGCTACAATGGATGAATTGCGGATGTTGCAAAACAATGCTCAAGCTTGTGACATTCTCTTCAATGCTTTGTGTCCCGAGGAGTTCAACAAAATCAGCCGCCTTGAGAATGCAAAAGAGATTTGGGATACTTTGGTCGAAATGCACGAAGGTACCGAGTCCGTGAAGGAATCAAAGCTAGATGTTCTTCAAGGTCAACTTGACAAGTTCAAGATGAAGGAAGGTGAAGGAGTCGCTGAAATGTACTCTAGGCTTGCTCTCATCACAAATGAGATTGCCGGCTTAGGAAGCGAAGAAATGACCGAATCGATTCATCATCAAGAAGATTCTCGAGCTTTGGATGGAAAGTATGACACCGTGTGCACTTTGATCCAAATGATGCCAAACTACAAGAATCTCAAGCCAACCAAGTCATTGGAAGAATTGTTGCTCATGAGATGACACTTAAAGATAAGGAAGAGCTTCACAACAAGTCAAGTGGTGCTTACAAAGCTACAAGTGATGCTTCCACAACCTCAAGTGACAAGCTAGTTTCCAATGAAGAAATAAGCCTAATGGTGAAGAACTTCAACAAATTCTACAAGAGTAGAAGCAAGGAAAGAAGCTCAAAGTCTAGATCATATGACGAAAAGAGATCTTCTAGTCGTGATCGAAACTGCTACAATTGTGGAAGACCCGACACTACTCAAATGAATGTTCGCTCCCCACAAGAGAAGAGAAGAATCTCCAAGAAGAAGAAGCTCAATAGAAGAGTCACCTCGAAAGAGAGAAGGAGTAGAGATGATCGTTATGAACGAAGATCCTCTCGGAGAAGCAAGGATTCGGAGAGGAAAGACAAGTCATCAAGGAGCTACACAAGAAGAAAACATCAAGCTCATGTAGGTGAATGGGTCTCCGCCCGACTTCGACAATCACTCCGAAAGAAGCTATCACTCCAACTCCGACTACAGCCAAGATGAAGGTGTTGCGGTCTTGCTCTCGTGTCCTCCAACTCCAACTCCTATGACTTATTTGATTCACCAAATGAGGGAATTGGAAGATGCTTCATGGCTAAAGGCCCCAAGGTATCACACCCTGAATTCATTGACTTTGATAGTGATGAGGATGACTTGCTTGGTGAAGATGAGCTTTTACATGACAAATCTAGTGAGCCTAGTAATGATGAACATGCTAGAAGTCTTTATAGTCGAGAAGAGTCGAATGACAATGCTATGAAGGAGATTGAGTGCCTAACTAAAGAACTAAACACTCTTAAGTTAGCTCATGAAACAACTCAAGAAGATCATAGAGAGCTCCTAAGATCTCATGAGAAGCTACGCTTCGAGAAGCTCAATCTAGAGCAAGAACATGAGTTTCTAAAAGCAATCAATGACGATCTTCGAAAGAAGAGTTCTTCATATCTTGCCAAACGACTTCTCTTGTCAAATTTCTTGCCACCTATTAAAACTAAGCATGACAAGCATAAGAAAAATTCTTCATCTAGTAGTAACAATAACCATGCTAAATCTAATGTTGTTACCTCTAGTAGTTCTCTTGATTCCACTAACAATGTTTCAAGCCAAGTTACACTTGAGCAAGAAAATAGTTTATTGAAAGGGATTATAGAGAAAGGTGTCTACAAGAGCCTTGCCGTAAGCAAGAACTTTGAGGAAATTGTTCGCAAGCAAGGAAGGCACCGGAAGAATCAAGGAATTGGTTTTGAGCGAAAGTTCAACGCCGAGGGTGTTGAATGGGAAGAAGGTCAATATCCCACTCCAAAGTTTGTTTCTCAAAAGGAGAAGTATGATCCTACTTCTTCCAATGTGGAACAAGCTCAAGATGACCTTCCACCACAAGACCACAAGCTAAAAGGGAAGGACAAGCTTCAAGAGGAGATTGATGCATTCATTGAAGCACCTAAAGCCATGGTCAAGTGGGTTCCCAAGGAAACGTCAAGTTCTACTTTGTCAAGCTCAACTACAACCCCAAGGATTCCCATCAAGATGATGTGGATCCCGAGGAAGAAGAACTAGAGAGTTCTTGAGGGTGACTCCGCCAACATACTTCACTCACATTCATTTTGGCAAAAACTTGTGCAATCAACTTCCACATCTTGCACTAGTTCATGGAGTCACAAACCCTCTTGTTGGTAAGTCAAGGGACAAGGTAATCATTGCTTTCATGGACATCATCAATTGTGAACTTCAATCTATGTCCATGGATATCCTTGTTTGTTCCTTGTGGGACTAACCCATGTAGGTATTGAAAGTGCCCAATCCAAAGGATTGCTCCCAACTCTTGATGATCTTCATCAACATTGAGCATCCACATCTTCAACATCTACATGAAGTCTTCTACGACAACCCAAGGTTAGTTTGACCCTTTAAAAGGGGTTCTCACATCTAGGGGGAGCTTTGCTCTAAAGAATTGAGCTAAAGCATCTTCAAATGATGTGAACACATTAATGCTTTATGTAAAAGTGGTAACCCCACTTGTGCTTAAACGATGAGTATGACCTATGATCAAATGTTCTCATTTGACTCCTAAGTCAATATACTCATATAAAGGTGACCTAGTCATCGACAAATTGTGTGATAGTAGCTAGAGTTTTGTTTGTGCATGTTTGACACATATTTCATTTGCTATCTTATTGTGTGAGCATGTTGGATGCATGATTTTATCCATTCGAGGACATCCATTTGTTGCTTTGGACTTTTTGGATTTTTCTGACCAAATGGATGGACAAGAATGCCTAAGTACCTCCCCTAGCTATCTATGCTTTCTTGTCTCAAATTCTATTCATGCTTATATCACAAACTTTGAACAAGTCATTTTGGACCCACCGAGTGAGGAGCACTCTGAGCCACCGATCCGTCAAAGGCTAAACTTCCAAAACCTTCTAAGTGATTTCGGTCGACCAACCCACTCAAACTCGGTCGACCGAAAGCACTTGATTGATCTAGGTTTTCACCTCGGTGACACCGAAGTTGTACTTTTCGGCGTGATCAAGTGTGTAATCGTCATAGCTATCCATCTCGGTGCCACCGAAGTTTTACAACTCGTCCCACCGACAGCAGAGGGGTATAAATACTCCATGGGTCGCGCGCATTGATTTCTACTTCAAAACGCCTCGCCTCACACCCCTTGCCGCCGCCGCCGTGGTCTCCGGATCGCCTCCGTCGCCGCTCAGGCGCCCTCGCCGCAGGTCTCCATCGCCGTCAACGGTCATTCTCTCCACGCCGTTGCCGCCGTAGAGGAACTCCACCAAGATAGGGTGAGTTTCGATCCCACTCGTGCTTCAACCTCCGATTCTATGCACGATTGGTTTGCCTAGCATCTTGCCACGCTTGAGATCTTCTTTAACACCAGATTAGTTCCTTTGAACGAAATTCGAGTAAAAGTTTTAGGTTAGGTTTCCACCGAACACATCTCGGTGAGACCGATTCTACATTCTCGGTATGACCGATTTGGCCTCTGCCATTGCATCGCACCTTTCGTCCAACCGAAGTTGTGCAAATCAGTGCGACGAAATGAGGATTTAGTGAAACCCTAGTGTTCTCGGCAGACCGAAACCCACTTCGTCCCACCGAAAGTGGTGTGAATGCTTCATTAGGACACTTCGGATTCACCGAATTTTAGACTCGGTCCGACCAAATGCATTCTGTGAAAACCTAAAACTGAAATTTGAACTCATTTTTTTGCAAAATCTTCTGCAGTTTGTGATAACTCTTCTACTCGCCTACACCTAATCTATTCACAAAGTTGTCACCATGTCGATGCCGCTGACAGCCGTAACAGGTCCGAGTCACCAATTGCTGAAATTCCAGAGGCAGCACTAGTCCCGAGGCCAGCAGCTTTTCAGATGATGGTGAGAGGAGCACACCAAGTGGTTTGCCTCCTGCAGCCACTGTACGTAAAGAAGAGGAATTCGATGAAGAAGATTCGATTTCATTGTTGAGGAAGAAGTCTCCTCCAAGCCAAAGAGGAAAGTGGTTGCCAAAGAGCATCAAGGGCAGCAAACCAAGAAAGGCACCAGTAAAGTGAAGAAGTCCACTGTTTCTAAGAAGCTGAGTATGGAAGAGGAAACTTCAAGCAAGGTGAAGAAAACTTCCAAGAGGAAGAGGATTGTGCATGATGAAGCAAAGCAGATGATGATGATGATGAGGAAGCACCCCAGCCTCCTCCTCGAAGTCTAAGTTCATGGGTGATGCCATCGTAGGGAGCACCTTCAAAGCCCAAGCCATCTGCTTCCAAAGAAAGGCAGCTCAAGCCAAGCCTGCTGCCAAGCCCAAGAAGACTGTCAGAACATCCCAGCTTCAGAGAAGAAGAAAGATAGTGTGCCACCAATGAGTCGATGATGAGGCACCAGATTGCTGAAACTTCGCCGAAATTGCCAATTCACAATGATGCTCATCCTCGAGCTGAGAACATGAAGGAAAGAAAGGATAGAGGTCTCGTGCTATGGAGACAAGCTGATCCATATGTCGTGAGGAGAAGAACTGCTGTTGATCCAAGGTTCCACACCGAGAGCAGCAGGACTTCTATGAGATCTGTCGATGGACAAGAAGCCCATTGTTGCAGATACTAGATATGTTGATCGGGCATACATTGACAAAGGAAGAGCACAGAGACTTCTTTCCACATGTGCATGAGAGCTTTACTGCATGTGGTGTTGCAGATTTCGTTGGTCAAAAGCTGACAGATTGGAATGATGAGATGATCATGCAATTCTATGCCACAACTCATTTCTATCCAAATGGAAAGATCACATGGATGACTGAAGGCCAAAGATTCTCTTCAACTGTTGAAGAATGGGCAGCACTGCTGAATGCTCCAGTGCAGAGAGAGGATGATGTTGATGTCTATGGTATTCCCAAGAAGAACCATGAATCTATGAAGAATATGTACAATGAGGTACCAGCTAAGGATGTAGAAATCTGAAGCTCGCTCAGTGTATCATCTCCAGCAGGTCTACCTACCACAAACACAATTCGAGGCATACCTTGATGCCCAAGTCCGAGATCATCGCATGATCGAGGGTATTTTATCAACATGCTGCATATACTTGATCGAAGGCACCTTTCAAGGTGATGGACCTGATAGTTGAGACTATCAAGAGGACCGCAGCAGACTGTAAGAGGTCATGTGGATTTGCCCGCACATTCAGATGCTTATCAATGCCAAGTTTGGCACGGAACATACTTGTTGGATAGACCACACTTGCCATCGCATCCCGAGCATGAGGACAATGAAGTTGTGATGGATGAGGAGGACCCAACGCCGCTTGAAGGTCAAGCAAAGACTGAAGCTGCCAAGAAAGCTAAAGCTGAGAAGGAAGCAGCAGAAGCAGCAGCAGCCTAAACCCAAGAGTGTTGGAGAGCAGCTCCTTGAAGCTACCTGAGGATTGAACAACGCCTGCCAGCATTGTGCGCCTCGGGAGAGTCTTGAGAGGATTGTTGAAGACAAGATCCATGCTCGATGTCAAGCTAATCAAGTGAAAGTCACTCACAACAAGCTTGAGGCAGATATCGAGGAAGCAAAGAGGGAGAAGGCAGAGCTCATGCAGAGATGCAGGATGACCTAGTCCAGATGATTATGAACAGCCTGCTCCGGTTCCCACAAGACCCCGATCACTGCTATTCCAAAGGATGACACCAGACTACAGCCTCAAAGACCTCCCACAGCTCCATCGGCCCAGCCCAGCCCAAAGGACCACTCCTCCAGCTCCAAAGACATCACCAAGCCTTTGCAGATGCAGCCATCTCAACTCCATCAACCTGCATAGAGCCGCCAGCAGAGTCCCTAGTGACGCTTAGCTCTATACTTTTCGAACTTTTGGTAACTTGTTGCCAAAGGGGAGAAATTGTATAGATCATAGGACTTCGAGAGAGAGTGCTTTGTCTTTGCGCTTTTGCTCTTTCGCTTATTTGCGGTCTTTTGAGATACTTTTGAGATTTCGAGACATTCCGTGTGTTTGATACTACGCTTGCTCTACATTGATGAGTGCTTGGTCGCATTATGCCTTAATGTGTGCTTAATGCTTATCATATGCTATTCATATCTTGTATGATCATTTACTCATGTCTTGGTGATTGGGTGCATGCTATTCATTCTTATCATTTTGTGCGCTCCACCAAGATGTATGTGACATGGAAGAGTGACCCATGATCCTAATCGATTGTGCATTTGCATTCAAACGCAAATCTTAAATAATGCACAAATTTAGGGGAGCTCTTGCTTATCACATACTTCTCAAAGCTTATTTATATTATTCATTGATTATATCATTTGTCGGCTTTGATCTATATGTTGTCATCAATTACCAAAAAGGGGAGATTGAAAGTGCAACTAATCCCCGGTGGTTTTGGTAATTAATAACAACATATATATCATTGAACTAATAGCTTCTTGAGAATCATTTCGAAAGTTCAAGGATATGGGTATGGCTATGATCAAGGAGTGGACCCTCAAAATGCCAAGGCAAGAATTGGCAAAAGCTCAAGACTCCATTTTTGGTTTAGTGATCCAAGATCACATTGAGTCCATAGGAAAGCCAATACTATTAAAAGGGATGAGGTTATGTTAATGATCCGTTGCTCAAAGTGCTTAGTGATATATCTCCTAAACTATCAGAACTCTCACTTCAAATATACACTCATAAGTAATCTCGGTCCCACCGATTTCCTAAACTCACCACACCGAGATGAACCACCTCAGCCATAAAGCCAAACCCTAGAAATTTCGGATTTTCCGATTCTCAACTCGGTCTCACCGAAACCGGTGTTGCCAAGCTTCAGAATCTTCATCATCAAATCGGTGTCACCGAGATGATGAAGTCGGTCCCACCGAGATTGGCAAACCCTAGTCTTTGGAAGAATCGGACTCACCGAGATTGTATTTTCGGTCCCACTAAAATCCCAACGCTCACAAGATTTGAACTTTCGGTCTCACCGAGTTGTCAACTTCGGTCCGACCGAGATTGGTCAAATGTGTGTAACGGTTGGATTTTGTGTGGAGGCTATAAATACCCTCCACCCCTCTTCATTCGTGGAGAGTGCCATCGAAAGAACTACCACTCCTACCTTACATTTCGAGAAGAGAACTACCTACCCTTGTGTTGAGATCAAGTTGCTCCACTCCCACCATATGAAGCTTGATCTCTAGCCTTCCCAAGTTGCTTTCCACTCAATCCTTTCTTCCACCACAGCCAAATCAGTGAGGAGATTTGAGTGTTGGGGAGATTATCATTTGAAGCACAAGAGCAAGGAGTTCATCATCATCAACACCATCTATTACCTTTTGGAGGGTGGTGCCTCCTAGATTGGTTAGGTGTCGCTGGGGAGCCTCCACAAGATGTGGAGTTGAACCAAGAAGTTTGTAAGGGCAAGGAGATCGCTTACTTCGTGAAGATCTACCCCGAGTAAGGCTAGTCCTCCGTGGGCGATGCCATGATGGCTTAGACAAGGTTGCTTCTTCGTGGACCCTTCGTGGGTGGAGCCTCCGTGGACTCTCGCAGCCGCTACCCTCCGTGGGTTGAAGTCTCCATCAACGTGATTGACGATAGCACCACCTATCGGAACCACGAGAAAAATCTCTGTGTCTCCAAATTGCGTTTGCTCTTCTCCACCTCTCTTTACTACATGTGCAATTTACTTTCCGCTGCATATACTCTAAAATTGCATGTGTAGGGTGATACTTGACTTGATCATCATCGTGAATCTGCCAAAAACTTGTCTTTATCAAAAGGCTGAATTTTTATATTGTCAAGTAGTCTAATCACCCCCCTCTAGACATACTTTCGATCCTACAGTGGCTAACATACGCAAATGAGAGCGAGAAGAGAAACAAAGGAACGGTCGTCATCTAGCAATGATCAAGAGGTGATCCTGAACACCTACTTACGTCAAACATAACCCAGAAACCGTGTTCACTTCCCGAACTCCGCCGAGAAGAGACCATCACGGCTACACACGCGGTTGATGCGTTTTAATTCGGATCTGGTGTCAAGTTATCTACAACCGGACATTAACAAATTCCCATCTGCCACATAACCGCGGGCACGGCTCTCGAAAGTTTAAACCCTGCAGGGGTGTCCCAACTTAGCCCATGACAAGCTCTCACAATCATCGAAGGAATAGACCTTCACCCGAGACACTCCGATCAGACTCGGTATCCCGGTACATCAAGACATTTCGACAATGGTAAAACAAGACCAGCAAAGCCGCCCGATCGCCGACAATCCCGATAGGAGCTGCACATATCTCGCTCTCGTGGCAACACCGGATGAGACAAAGCACGGTAAAACCAGCCCTCGAGTTGCCACGAGGTGGCCCAAGAAGCGGCTCGGTTCGACCAACACTTAGACAAGCACCGCCCGGGGGCTAAAATAAAGATGACCCTTGGGTTGGCCGACCCAAGGAAAGGGATAGGTGTGGTGAGGCAAATGGTAAAACCAAGGTTGGGCCTTCTTTGGACAAGTTTTATTCAAAGCGAACTGTCAAGGGGGTCCCATAAATCACCCGACCGCGTTAGGAACGCAAAATCCGGGAACATAACACCGGTATGACGGAAACTAGGGCGGCAAGAGGAACAAAACACTGCATAAGGCCGAGCCTTCCACCCTTTACCAAATATATAGATGCATTAATAATATAAGAGATATTGTGATATCCCAACCAAAATCCTGTCCACCATGGAGAAATCTTCAACTTCACCCGCAACTAGCAACGCTATAAGAGGGGCTGAGCAAAGCGGTAACATAGCCAAACGGTGGTTTGCATAGGAAAGGTGTCAAAGGGTTAGGGGTTCATGGCAATATGGGATGGCTGGACAAACAGTAATAGGTAGCGCAAAGATAGCGAAAAGAACGAGGCAACTAGCATAACAATGATAGTAGTGAGATCCAGGGTAGCGGTCATCTTGCCTGAAATCCTGCAAGGAAGAAGAACGAGTCCATGAAGAAGACGAAGCCACGAAGACGAACCACACGTAGACGAACGAATCCTCACGAACGCAACGAAACAGGAACTAACAAGAAGAAGCACACAACATAGGTAAACACACCACACATGACCAAGGCATGATGCACAACAAGCATGATGCATGACCAAGCTACATGAACCTACTCATGGCAAGAGATGATGCAAACAAGAACAACCCATCAAGGCAAGTTTAAATGAGGCCGGGAACAACATATAACAATTCCGGTAAGTCCTCATATGCAAATTTCGAAATTGGTCCAAAACTGAATAAACATTATGTTGAAGTTGTTAAACAGCAAGTTAAGATGCACCATGATGATCTACACGAAATTCTATTCAAGTTACATATAAAGTTCATTAGATTTGGAGCTACGGTCTAGAAGATATGAGCAAAACGAGTTAAACATGGCATCGACGCAAAATGCATACAAACATCAAGCAAACACCTCAAAACAAGGATGCAACATGGTAATATGAAGCTACATGCAAAAACAAGTAAGTTTCATATAGAGCACACTCAAAACGGAGCAACGGTTCAACACATGCACACTATACAAGTCATAGCAACAATCTGCCCAAAACAACAACTAGGCATATTGCAAGCATCAAAACAACATGCTACAGCAACCCAACATAATAACAAAAGGCATGGTCATGAAGTACACGTAAAGCATAACAAAACATGAACACTGAGCTATCTCCAGAAATCACTAGAACATGCTCAAAAACACATGGAGATATTGCAAGTAATAACAATTTCAGACTTTAGCAGAAATAACATCAGGTTGCAATGTTTAGAGCTATCAAACAACATGTTACAGGAACATATCATGGCAAACAAAGGCATGGCATGAATCTACTAATTGCATATATCAAAAGACCCTTACTGACCATGAGCCAAAAAGGCATCTAAGAAATGATGGCACCCATGTAAACATAGCAAGTTATATTACAGATTCAAACATGGCAGAAATAACAATAAGTAGGCATGTTCGTGAGCTCGAACCACTCACTACAGAGCAATACATGGCATGTAAAGGCAACCAACAGTAAGAAGGCATGATTATGAAGCTAAGCATGGCAAGGGCAAGGTCATAGCATACACGGATCAACTACAACGACCTCGTGAAAATTGAATCTCATGCAAACAATCTGTCAGGAAACATTTTCAAGCAACTTTGGAGCAAGAAATGAACATGTTCCAGCAGGCTATAATTGTAACCAAGTGCATGAATGGATAGAGCATGACATGTATATCAAAACATGTTTATAGAGCATCTCCAGATTATGCATAGAATGATTACTAGAAGCATGTTAACATGGCATCAAAATATAACAGAATCTGTCAGAAAACAAAGAACAAAGAACTACCCTACTTTACAAGCTTGATACACTCAGCACACAACTCACAAAAATACAAGGTCAACACCCTGGAAAGATGGCATGGCATAGTTCAACATTCATGTAGAGCTCATACTCATAGGATGCACACATAAATCATGGCAAAAATGATAAAACAAAGAAGTTATAATAGCCAAAGCAGATTAACATCATGAAGCACTCTTCCAACAGCATTTCGGGCATCAAGATGACCTCAAATGAAAATGATGCAATGGAATGAAATGATGAGCTCGTCGATACGAACAATTTGATATATTACACGTGCAAAACGGAGCTACGGATGCAAAGATGTGATGGCATGAACATGGCATGAAAATAACTGAATCTGGGGACTTGGAAGAAAATGGACCTCGGGGAAAGTCAACGTGGGTGGTGGATCCGGGTCGGGCGAGGTGGATCTGGATCGGGCCGGCATGGGAATCGAGGTGGGGCGCGGCGCCGGCGGAGGAGGCCGAGGCCTCGCCGGAGATGAGGGCACGCGAGCGCCAAGGATCGGCGGCGCGGACGGCGCCGGCGATGACGGCAGCAATGGCGGCGACTGGCCGTGAGGCCGCGGGAAGGACGAAAGCAGTGGAGGCGGGCGGTGGTCGCCGTGACGCTGGCGGCGGAGGGTTGCCGACGGGCGGCGGGTCGCAGGGAGCACGGCGGCGGGGGGGCATGGGCGCCGGCGAGGCGGCGACGGGCGGCCAGGCGAGGCGCGGTACAAGGCGCGCGGGCGGGCGGGCGGAGGGTCGCCGACAGCGGAGGTGCGGCGGCGGCGGCGGCGCTGGCGGGCGGCGGCCGGGAGCCGAGGCGCGCGGGCGCGGCGCGGATGGGCCGGGCGGGTTCGGCTGGCCCGGCTGGCCAGCGCGGTGGAGGGAGCCGACGGTGAGGTGGCCGCTACTGGTTGGCTAGCTCGGCGGCGGGTGACTTGGCGACACCCGATTGGTCGGGTGACGCGGCCGTGGACGCGTCTCGGCCAAGCGGACGTGTCCGTAAGGCAGAGGAGGAGCGGGCTAGGGTTAGATCATGAAAATTCGAGGGGATCACATATATATAGGTAGAGGGAGCTAGGAGTGTCCCAATGAGGTGCGGTTTTCGGCCACGCGATCGTGATCGAATGACCGAGAGCATGGAGGGGAGTTTGGTGGGTTTTGGGCCACTTTGGAAGGGGTGTTGGGCTGCAACAAAAGAGGGCTTTACATTATCTTGCTAACCGTTGAGTATCAAATGACTCCAAATGGCACGAAACTTGACAGCGGTTCATCGGTGCTATACCAAGGTCGCTGGCAAACCTCGGCCATTCCGAGAAAGTTTAACACCCGCACAAGAGAGGAGGCAAAAAGGGGACGCCGGGTGAGATAGGAGCGCCGGATTGCAAAACGGACAACGGGGAAAAAGCTCAGATGCATGAGACAAACATGTATGCAAAATGAAATGCACATGATGACATGATAAAATGCATATGATGACATGGCAAAGTGCAACACGCAAGCACATGACATGGCAATGACGGCGAATAACCGACGGACACCTGGCGCAACGGATCCGGGGCGTTACAACACTCCACCACTATGAGAGGATCTCGTCCCGAGATCTAGGATGGCACCGGAGGGAAAACGGAAGAGGAAGAGAAGAGGTAAAACTAAGTTGCTTCTTTGACGAACGAGTGAAACAACGAACCTTGAGAGGTTGAGCAATTTAAAAGAAAGAGTACAACAGAGATGAACGAGATTGCAAACAATCCATTAGAAAAGAGGAACAAGGAATATTACGAGGACTTGAAGGTTGCAAAGACATAAATCAAGAGTTTGATGGATAAGATAGAATTTGAAACCACTCCGGTTAAAAATAGATAGAGAAGGAATAAGATTGATATGATTTGGGCAGCACTCCGGTAGAAAAGAGAAGAAAACTTGATGAGATGAAAAGAGACTGAAGAGATGATACAACACTCCGGTTAAATGGATAAGCATGAAAAAAACACAATCCTCACAAATCGAGATGATGAGTGAAGAGAGCAACATCACCATGCCTCCGTAATGAAAGAATAGAAGTTAGACCGTTGGGATAAAGGGACGGTGAATAGAATGATTGAGAAAGGTGATAGTTATGAGAAGATCAAGACGAAAAATCCTTCGATCAGCGAAGATGACTACAAGGAGTTCAAGATCAAGTGCGAGAGCAATGCAACCTCCGAATCAAGTCAGTGGGGGAAAGAAATGCGGGAGTTGAACTTAGGGGAACACAAACTCGGTGCCGGCGGTTACAGAGTGGCGGAGCCTATATGGGACAAGGAGGACGCGAGCGTCTTGAAAAGGCCTCATCGCCCCGCCGAGAAATACAGAAGGACAAGGCATCAGAACTATGTCGGGGCCCGGTACAAGGAGGACCCGATAACAAAGGAGCTTACCACGGATCCGAAGACTAGGGCGCTTGAGCTTATTCTGGAGAAGGAGACTGAAAGCAGTAGCGCGGGGTCGTCTGAGAGCACACCTGCTTGGGACAGCACTCTAAATAGGGCGTTGCACGTAATTGTCGGTGTACTAAAGTAGGGGTACCTTAGTATCCCGAACTTGTGCACGGGCAGTTGCAGCGTCCCGCGGCAAGGCTTGTCGGGCGTCCGCCAAGATCCTTCGTTATTCCTATTACTGCCATTCAGGAACAAAGTGTTTAACTGTGAAGACAAGGCCCCGGCAAGAGGAGCTTACCGGGAAGGACAAGACACCGGCAAGAGGAGCTTGCCGGGAAGGCCAACCAAGGCATTTCAAGAGACTTGCCGCGACGCACCGCGCGTTCCGGCAAGGCCTGGCGAGCGACAAGCTTGCGGGTGCGACAAGACAGCGACCGTGGCAAGGCGCTTGCCGCGGCGAAGCCACCACTCTGCGCCCACGCCCCAACAAGATCCGACGACGACGTCGCCGCAGGTCGCTCTGGCGCGCGTGGCGGTAGTCAGGCAGCCAAGCGGTGCGAGGTGGCAAGTGGAGATGACGAGAAGGCCATCGTGGCGATCGGTGGCGCCTCTAACGGTCGCTTTCTCGCACTGTTTGGTGACCGGACGGGCATTAATGCCCTTGTCCCCCCGTCAGAGTTAGGTAGGGACACTATTGATAGCGGTTGTACCAACCTCTTTTTTACTTTTTACCCTCTCTCTGCGTTGCACTGTCGGTGACCCCTTTAGACTATAAAAAGGAGGCCCATGCGCACGAGAGGGGTTTGACTCATTCAAAACTACAACACACCCACGCTTTCGAGCAAGAATGAATAGAAACACAAAGCAGCAAGAGGAGTTTTTATCTCCCGAGAGCTCCGGCTGGGTAAAATCCTCGCGTGCTTTACCTCGACCGCTCTTCAGGCGCCTCCGCGCCTCGCCGACCAAAAGGGCCATGCCCCATAGGTGTTCGCTCCCACGACATCTTGGGCGCGCGTAGGGCGCCGAGGTTGTGCGAACCTGATCCGGTCTTCGCGCGCGCTACATCAACATCTTCATCGACATGCCACCGAAGAAGAAGGCTTCGGAGGAGGCCGCTCCGTCCACGTCGATCCCACCGCCGCCGGAGCAAACGGGCGGTGGGGTAGACGCCGGCGGAGGAACGGGCGTCGACGGGGGGACTCACATTGTCACCAGATCCAAGGACAAGGCACCGCAGGCTTCGGCATCCGTACATGCACCGCACCCTTCTCAGGAGGTGCGGATCGACAACGCCATGGCGCCCCGCACCGTGCTCGCGGGAACAAGGCCAGCCGGCGGATCGTGGACGCCAAGGCCAACGCACGCCAACACGCTGGCACGAAGCGCGCATACGCCGGACGAGATGCTGCTCCTTCTAACACCGCGAAGTTTGAGCATATCCGCCTCGCGTCGTTCGCCCCGCCGCCGAAAACACTGTAAGAAGCGCGGCCCGATCCCAATCAAGCATTAGACTACCCTCCATCGCCGGACAAGATCGACGATCGGAGGATCACCATCCAGCCTCATCGGCCGCTTAACGGCGATAAGCCCCGCAACCAAGCACGCTGAAGCGGCGAAGACGCCAGCGCAAGCCGATGGCGACAAGACGGTGGGGTGCCACCACCGCACTCCCCACCCGGCGGCTGTTCGCCGACTCGCTGGGCCAACCTCGACACCAACTCCACCGCGTCGCCGGACCCGTGAGCCCGCCATTTATCAACGCCAAGTTCTCCAAGAACGACGACAAGAAGACGCTCGTACTCACATCGAGCGTCGAAGAGAAGCGCGACGTCAGTCCGACCAGCGCGCCTGGCCCATCGTTGATATGCATGCGCCAGGGAACCAGCGATTTGTCAGACGCGTAGGTTGCCCTGCGCTCACTCGAAGCCGCGGCAGTCCCGTGGCCCAAGACCAAGAACTTCAAACCGGACGCATTCGAGAAGTACGATGGCAGGATACATCCGCCGAGTTCCTCGCCGCTCTACACAATAGCGGTGCAGCTGCGTCGGGCGCGACGAGAAGGTCCTCGCCAACTACTTCGCTGGTGCTCAAGCCCAATGTCGATCTTGGCTCATGCACTTGCCGACAACCCATCTCTTCGTGGCGACTGTGCCATCAGTTTGTTTGGTGCCTTCACAAAGCGCCACAAACCCCATGGCCAGAGAGTGATCTTCATCTGCCGCCAGAAGAAGGAGAACCCCGCAAAGTACATACAGAGATTCAGCCAGTACAGCGAACATCCCAGACGTCCACCTGCTGCGGTTATCGGCGCGTTCCATCGAACGCGCGAATCGCAGGATGAGGGAGGAGATGGCGATGTGCAAATCGAGATGTCGCCGAGCTATATGCTCGCCGACAAGTGTGCACGCGTTGAAGAGGGAAGGAAACTCCCGGAGAAAACGCAGGAGCGTAAGGCTTTGACAAGAGGACGCCCCGCAAAGAAGAACCGGAGGCGAAATAATGTAAAAAGGAATGCTAAGGATGTGCTAGTTGTCGAGCAGTCCGCAAGAACGGAGGCGGCGCCGAGAAGGCCAAAGCTGGTGACTCGGCGAGGCTGTGGTGGCCGCCGACAAGCGTGATGGCTCCGCAAGCGAGATCGCAAGATCCACCGCACCAAGGGCCATGATCTCCAGGCCTGCAAGATGGTCCAGGAAGGTTCCTGTCCCGCAATGTTGACGAGGCCCTCTGTCTAGAGCTCCACCGTAGCCCTGAAGGTGTTTTGAGTCTCGCCGCCCTCGCCGGCAGCTCCTCGCCGCTCTTGATCTCCTTCTTCAAGTCATCTTCCCGCCTCTTGGCACCATCCAGCGCCTCCGCCAAGGTGGCCAACTTCAGCTCCAGATCAGCGCTTGAGTCCTTGACGGCGTTCAGTTCCCTGACCTTGTCGGCGAGTTGAACTTGCAGATCGCCATGGGCAAGGGCATCCTTCTCGCGTTCACGCTGGAGTGCGGCAAGCTCTTCATTCTTCCCTTTCATATCTGCCTCCAGCTGCGTCACCTTCACCTCTAACTCCTTCTTGGCGGCCTCGGCGGCCGCGGCAGCGTCCTTCGCCTCCTTGAGCGCCCCGCCAAGTGATTGCTCCCGTGCGGCGAGCTCCTCCTTGTGGCTGTACAGGTTAACCTTTTTCTATGTCAGTTCACCTTCCCGCCTGGACATCTCCTCGGCGGCGAGCCTCTGCTGCTCCTCGGCTTCAGCCTTTTCAAGGATGAACGCCTTCTTCGCCTCCACAAGCTGCGCCCTCTCCTCAGCAATAGACCGAAGGGCCTCTTGGTTGCGGCTCTGGAGCTCCTCCGCATGCTTCTCTATGTCAACTCCCGCCTGTGCGACAAGCGCTTCCCGGGACTCCAATTTCACTTGCCGGGCGCGGTAGAGTGACACCAACTTCCGGAGCAACTGCTCCTCCTCGGACTCGCCGCTGCTGCTGCTTGGCGCATCAACCACTACCAGCCCAGCAGAGGCGAGTACTTCCCCGTCAAACTCCTCTCCTTCGACCGGCGCCCTAGAGCTCGATGCCCAGGGAAGCTTGATATAGACATCCTTACCAGCCTTCAAGTAGGCGCCGGGCTGGGGCTCCTCGAGTCCGGCACAGATCAGCGGGCGGAGGGTCGGCGGCGGTCAGTAGCGCTTGCGCCTCTGCGCCCTCCGGTCGCTGCCGCGATCGCGGACCTCGCCACTCCTGCGCCCGAGCCTTGGCGGCTTCTTCACGGCAGGTTCACTCCTTGCCTCTTCCTCGCGGCGGCGGCGTCGGTATTGTTGCAGGCGCCTTCCTCGCCAAAGGGCCTCGGCCCCATCGGGTCTGTGAGATGGGGATCTGAAGACAGGAAGAGGAAGGAAAAGTCAAGCAAAGGTTCAAAAAAGAAGATCAGAAAAAGAACCCAAGGGAAGATTTCCGACAAGAAGGGTTACCTGTGCTGGGCTCTATGACCATGGGCTCCACCACCAAAGGCTCACTGGTTCCGTCCCTTGCCGGGGAGCTCTCCCTTGTCGGGGAATCGCCCCTTGGCGGCGTTGCTCCTGATGAGCCTGTTCTGCTCCTACACAAATAAATCAACAATCAAGATGTCAGCAAAAGAAAAAGCACCCATGCGCGCCCCACAACAGGAAGTGAACCAAACACTTACGCCTGGGCCAGCTGGGGCCGCTTCGAGGAGATGGTATCGCGTCCGGCAAGGTAGTCTCGGACGTGTCCTCGGCTATCACAAAGGGATCATCCTCGATGACGACCACGGGACCTTGGCCCTCGCGCGCTTCTCGCCGTAGTCCCGAAAAGGAACGAGATTCAGAGAGAAGCAAATCAGATGCAAGACAAGAAACAACAAAGATCAAGAAAACAAGTACAATGAGGAGAAAGCCTTATCGCTTCCTCCTCTTCTTCCTCCTTGTCGGAGCTCAAAGACAGAGAGGTCAAGTCTGCACCCTTTCAAGCTGTGAGGCGGAGGAGTAGGCTCCCTCGGGCGCTTGCCGGACGCTGCGGCAGGATCAGGCGTGGCAGCCCGGGAAGACCCAGCCCCAGTTGCCGACGCAGCATGAGATGCTCCCGCGGCAACAGTACTTGCCGCGGTGGAGTGTGCCCCGTGGCGCTGCGGCTGTTGGCCCATCTGCCGCCCTGTTGTGTCTCCGGCCCTGCGAAGACGCCTTGTGTGAGCTGGGTTGCGCCGAGGGCCCTGCTCATGCAAGCTGCTTGAAGACGGTTGGCCACTTGCGCCCGGCAGCTCGCTTGCCTCGGCTTGGGCTGCTCGCGCAAATGACCTCCCCGCCAAGGTCCTCTCGGTCGGCAAGGCTTGCCGCTCGGCCGCCTCGCTTCCTCCAAAGTGAAGCCAAACTCACCGCTGGGCGGCCGTTGCCGCCTCTTCGCCCTGGTGGCGATGTACCGCATCTCGCTGTCGGTGGTGTGTCGCGGTGAGGAGCCTCTCGCCGCCGGCACGGATCGCTACTCGACCAGGCTGTCAAGAATTGCCGCGACTACGCCGCCGGCGGCTCCTTCCAAGTTGGGATAACCTTATGCGAGTCGTGACCGCATCATAGCACGGATGCGATCAAGACCGGAGTTGTTGCACAATGGGACGACGCCTGCGGGCAGCCTCGAACCACTCCGGTGGTGGGCGCGGCTTGAATAGCTCCTTGAGCATCCCGCCAAGCTCCGTAACCGTGAAGTTGAAGTTGAGGCCCGAGCGCAGCCTCATGATATCCGCTGGCCGCCAAACAGCCAGCAGGCTCCTCCTCTCTTGCAGAGGGGCGATGCGACGGCGGCGGAAATCAAGGCCAACGCCCTCGCCAGGAGCCCGCAAGCTCGAGCCGCAGGATTCGGGTGGTGGCGATCTTCAGCTTGGCGTCGTCCGGCGACAGAGCGCTCCAATCGCCACCACGCACTACCCGGGTCTGGCGCAGGTTGGTGAATGGCTGCGGGTTGGTGTCAACAATCCAACACCACTCCGCCCTCCACTCGTCCCATTTGCTACGGAGCTCCCCCTCCAGATACACCTCCTTCATGCCGACTCGTGAGATCCAGGCGACCCCGCCAGCTAAGGGCTCTCCTTTCTCGGCTCAGGGGATGAAATAGTGGCGAAAAAGAGCAACATTTGTGTCGTGGGGGACGAGCACCTATGGGGCAGGGAGCCCCTTCTGGTCCGGCAGGGAGCGGGGGGCCGCGCGAAGAGCAGATCGAGGTCGAGCGCGTGGGGGAAATGGGCGATTTTTACCCAGCTTCGGAGCTCTCCGGAGAGGTAAAACTCCTACTGCTGCTTTGTGTTTGTATTTGTCCTTGCTCCAAAGCGTGGGTATCTTGTGGTCTCGAGTGAGTCGAACTGACCGAACCCAAACGAGCCGAACCTCTTCTACGTGCGCATGGGCCTCCCTTTTATAGTCCAAAGGGGTCACCGACAGGTGGCAGCGTAGAAAGAGGGGTAAAAAGGTAAAAACGCAGGTTGGTACAACTGCCATCTACAAGGCCCCCTACCTAACTCGACGGCAGGGACAAGAGCATTTACGCCCGTCCGGCCGCTTCCAACAAAGGCAGAAACGACCGCTAGAGGCGCCACCGATCGCCACGATGGCCTCCTTGTCGCCTCCGCTTGCCACCAAGACCGCTTAGGTCAAGATAAACCACCCGCCACGCACCAGAGTGATCCCGTGGCGACATCGCCGTCGGGTGAGCTAGCGCAGAGTGGTGGCTTCGCCATGGCAAGTGCCTTGCCGCAGTCTCCGCCTTGTCGCACCCGCAAGCTTGCCACTCGCCAGGTCTTGCCGGGACGCTGGGCGCCGCGCAACTTCTCCGGCGCATCGATTGGCCTTCCCGCAAGCTCCTCTTGCCGGGGTCTTGTTTCTTCCCGCAAGCTTCTCTTGCCGGGTTTTTTCTTTCCCGCAAGCTCCTTCTTGCCGGGCCTTGTCAACACAACTAATACTTTGTTCTTGAACGCAGAAAATGGGAGGACGGAGGGTCTTGGCGGGCGTCCGCAAGCCTTGCCGCTGGGTGCTGCGACTATCCGCGTTTCAAGTTCGGGGTACTAAGGTACCCTACTTTAGTACACCGACAGAGCCCCGGGCCTGGGCCATACACGGTGCCGAGCGCTGTTGGGCCAGGCCCAAAACAGGGAACGGGCACACGCGGCCTGAGTCAAACCAGATCCACTTCGAATCCACCGTGATCCTCTCAGAACGCACGCGCCAATCGAGGCGCGTGGGAGAGATCAGGCAATTTTAATCCCAGTGAAATGCGAACGCTCGCTCCCTGCTTATAAGCAGAGGAAACCGCCGCGCCCCCACCTTCGCCACTTGTAGTTCCTTCCTCCGAAAGCTCCGCCGCCCTCCGCTTCCCAAGCCGAAGAGCGCAGCGCCCGCCGCCGCCGCCGCCGCCTCAACACTCCCGCTCCTCCGCCGCTTCGCCATGGTTCAAGACCAGCAAGGCCGAGAAGTTCGCCGAGGCGCTGCGGCTTGAGGCGCTACGCAAGAAGCACGCGGCTTTTCACCCCGAGCTCACCCGCAGCACCGCGCGGAGTTCTACTCTTCGGGTCGACGCAGACGCGGCGATCCGCGACACCGGTGCTTTCGCTGAGGCTTCAAATCGGCTGCGGTGCCCAAAAGGGTACTATTTCTTTCCGGTGTTCTTTCTATTGCGGGCTCGCCCACCTTTTTCGGATTTCTTCGCGACATTATGAACACCTACGGGTTTCATCTTCTTGATTTCACCCCAACGCCGCTCGACAATGGCGGTTTCGCACACCTCGCGAGAACTTTGTTGGCATCCACCCAAATGTCGCTTTTTTTCGCCACTATTTCACCCCCGAGCCGAGAAAGGAGAGCCATTGGTCGGCGGAGTTGCTCGGGTCTCACGAACCGTATGAAGGAGGTGTATCCGCGCGAAGCCCGCAGCAAGTGGGATGAGTGGAGGGCGGAATGGTGCTGGATCCGTGATGCCAACCGCATCCATTCACTAACCTGCGCAAGGCTCGGGTAGTTCGCGGCGGCGACTGGGGCGCTCTGTCGTCGGACGACACCAAGCTGAAGATTGCCACCACCCGAATCCTCCGGCTCAGGCTTGCCGGGCTCACGACAGGGGCAGTTGGCGCGGATTTCCTTCGCCATCGCATCGCGCCTCTGCAGAAGACGGGGAGGCCCGCATGGCAGTTTGGCGGTCCGGCGGATATCATGAGGCTGCGCCCAGGCCTCAATTTCAACTTCACAGCCTCGAGCTTGACGGATGCCGAGGAGCTGTTCAAGCATGACCCCACCATCCAGAGTGGTTCAGCTGCCGCAGGGCGCCATCCCATTGTGCAACACTCCCAGCAGCGACGAGATTCACAAGAATGATGCCAGAGTGCGATTCGCACGGGATAATCCCAACTTGGATGGAGCCCGCTAACGACGTCGTGCAGCAGTTCTTCGATGGCTTGACGGAGGTGGCAGTCAATGCTGACGAAAAGAAGCTTCTCACCCGCGCTACCACTGAAAAGGAGATGCGGTACATCGCCAGCAGGGCCGAAGAGGCGGCGGTAGCCGCTGCCGCGGGCGAATTCGGCTTCACACCGGAGGAGGCAGAAGCGGCCGAAGCGGCAAGCCTTGCCGACAGGGAGGACCTTGCCGGAGAGGTCGAGGGGGAGCCCGAGGCCGAAGCGAGCGAGCCCATCGAGGGCGCGAGTGGCCAGCCGTCTTCGAGCAGCTTGCCGCAGGCGGAGCCCCCAGCGCAGCCCCAATTCCAACCAAGAAGGCGCCTCCGCCGAGCTGGAGATACGGCAGGAGGACAGGCAGCCGAGCAGCCGAGGGGCCGTGGGACACGCTCCACCGCGGCAAGTGCGGTTGCCGCGGGAGGGTCCCAGGCTAGGCCGTCAACTGAGGCGGGGTCTTCCCGGGCCGCCACGCCGATCCTCGCCATAGCCCCTGCAAACGCCGAAGGAGTTTACTCCTCCGCCAAGGCCGCAGCAGAGGGTACTGACTTCACCTCTCCGCTAAGCTCATGACGATTTAAGAGGAGGAGGAGGAGGAGTAAGACTTTCTTCTTGCTGTTCTCGATTTTCTTCCATTTTTGTTGTTTCTTGTCTGGCATCTGATCTGCTTCTCCCTGAACCTTGTTCCTGTTCAGGACTTTGGCCGAGAGAGCGGCGAAGAGGGCCAAGATCCCCATGGTTGACATCGAGGACGATCCTGCCGAGACAGCAGAGGACACGTCCGAGACCACCTTGACGGATCCGGTTCCTTCTCCTTGCGGCAGCCCCCTGCATAGCCCCCAGCGTAAGTGTTTGGTTTGCTTCCCGTTGTGGGGCGCGCACGGATGCTTCTTCTTTTGCTGACACCTTGATTGTTGATTCATTCGTGTAGGAGCAGAACAGGCCCACCAGGAGCAACCAGAGGCCGCCTCGGAGGTGCTGTCGTCTTCGACTATGCCGCCAAGTGGCGGTTCCCCGACAAGGGAGGGGTCCCCGGCGAGGGAGGGGTTCCCAGCAAGGGGCGCAACCAGTGAACCCCCGGTGGTGGAGCCCATGGTTACAGAGCCCAGCACAGGTAACATTTCTTGTCGGAGACCTTCCCTTGGGTTCTTCTGACCTTCTTCCTTCTTTCTTTTTTGGGTATTTGCATGACTTTTCTTTCTTCTCCCCGTCCTCAGACCCGATGGAGACTGAGGCCACCGGCGAGGAAGACGCACGCGGCAACACTGAGGGCGCCGTCGTTGACGAGGGAGAAGCCGGCGCTGATGAACCCGCCGACGAGGAAGCCACCAAGGCTGCTGGCGTAGGAGCCGGCGAGGGATTCGGCGATCGTACTGACGACCCGGAGGACACAGGAGCGCAAGGCGCCAGACCGATCGCCGATCCTCCGCCGCTGATGCAGCGCGGGCTCGGGGAGCCCCAGCCAGCGATACATGAAGGCCGGGCGAGGGCGATACATCAAGCTTCCCCGGGCGCCGAGCCCGTGGTGCCGGCCAAGGAGAGGAGTTCGATGGAGAAGTACTCGCCTCATTGGCTGGCAAGTGGTTGACGCGCCTAGCAGCAGCAGAGGCGAAGTCCGAGGAGGAGCAACTGCTCCGGAAGTTGGTGTCACTCTACCGCGCCCGGCAAGGGAAGCTTGAGTCCCGGGAAGCGCTTGTCGCGCAGGCGGGAGTCGACATCGAGAAGCATGCGCAGGAGCTCCGGAACCGCAACCAGGAGGCCCTCCGATCCATTGCAGAGGAGAGGGCGCAACTTGGTTAGGTTAAGGAGGCGTTCATCCTGGAGAAGGCTGAAGCCGAGGAGGAGCAGAGGCTCGCCGCCGAGGAGATGTCCAGGCGGGAAGGTGAGCTGACATAGAAAAAGGCTAGTCTGGACAGCCACGAGGAGGAGCTTGAGGCACGAGAGCAGTCACTTGGCAGGGCGCTCAAGGAGGCAAAGGACGCAGCCGCAGTCGCTGAGGCCGCCAAGAAGGAGTTAGAGGAGAGAGTGGCGCAGCTGGAGGCGGATATGGGAAAGGAGAATGAAGAGCTGGCCGCACTCAGCCATGAAGCGCGAGAAGGATGCACTTGCTCATGGCGATCTGCAAGCTCAACTTGCCGAGAAGATCAAGGAGCTGAACGCCGCCAAGGACTTAAGCGCTGATCTGAATCAAGCCGCCACCTTGACGGAGACATCGACGCCGCCAAGAAGCGGAGGATGACTTGAAGAAGGAGCTCAAGGGCAACGAGGAGCTGCCGACGAGGGCCGCCGAGACCCGTAACACCTTCAAGGCCACGGTGGAGCTCGACGGAGGGTCTCGCCAACATCGCTGCATCCATCGATGAGGAGCTGGCGGAGCTGGACTTGGCGGGCTTCGGGTACTCCATCAAGAAAACCTCCAGCCAGCGCCAAGCTCACGCTTTTTCTTCAAGGGTGTGGTGACGGTTTCCAAAGAGCTCCGGAAAGGAACCCGAAGAAGCTGGCCGACGAATCGCGCGCGATCTGCGCCAAGGTCTTGGAGAAGGTGTTGGTGAAGATACTCTTTCGCAACCCTAGCGTTGACCTCTCCCGCGTCCTCAAGAAGCTGCCGGCGGGTGCCTATCTTGAAGAGCTCAAAGCCATCGTCGCACCCATTGTGGACAAGATCAATGATGTCAGGAGGGTCGACGGCGAGCGCGTGGATTAGGCCACCCTTCTTCTCCCTTTCCTTGCCGCTGCTGGATTGTCATAGGAATAACTCATCAGAGTGCGGCAAGCTATTTATTGTAATATAACTTTATCCTGGGTACTATCTGCTATGTTACTTCCTTTACTTGATTCCATTCCTTGTATGCTTTTACCCTATGCTTTTTGGGAACTTGCCGGCGCAAACACACTTGCTGAGTGCGGAACATCAGCAGCCCGCTGGCGGTGTTGCCTCCGGCAAGTAACCTTGTCGGGGCTAGTTGCAGCTCACTTGTATTGTTGGGCAGACTCAAAACAGATTAAGGGCACAACTTAACCATGAGTCGGTTCCTCCGCGCACAGGTTTTCCATACAAGGCACGGTCGTTCAAGGAATATAACTTAAAAATTTAAAATTGACTATGCTCAAACTTTGGCAACTTAGCTTTTCTGTCGCCTGTGTCCCGGCAAGGCTAGATTCCTTTGAACGACGCCTGGCCCACATCCTTATCTTCTCCTCCCCCCGGTGAACTTGTGGTCGGAGGAACCTTCTTTTTGAGAAGAAAGAAGAGAAAATAATGATATGGAACCTTAAGGTTTGCTATTGCTTACCGGGGGCAAGTGCTGCATAAAGTGTCAGTGTATACATGCTAAGAAGAAAAAGGCATGATATTTGACAACTTTTGGCGTAGCATACAATCTTTATTTATGCACGGGATCTGCGCCCGGCTTTGTACAAAGGGTTACATGCAACAGCGGCAAGGCTTGTACAAAAGGTGGTTGCCGGAATAGGTTCGGCAACCGCGCCTTATGGGTAAAACTTGCGAAGATGCTCTATGTTCTAGGAGTTACTCACCGGAAAACCATCTTCGGTCTCAAGGCGGACAGCGCCGGGCCTAGTGACTCGCTTTACCCGATAAGGGCCTTCCCACTTTGGCGTCAACTTGTTGGAATTCTTGGCGGATTGAACGCGCCGAAGAACAAGGTCACCTTCCTCGAAGCTTCTAGCATTAACTTTGCGGCTATGGTAGCGGCGCAAAGCTTGCTGGTAGCGAGCAGCTCATACCGCAGCCTGAAGACGATCTTCCTCGAGGAGCAGCGCGTCATCTTGCCGTAGCCGCTCTTGCTCAAGCTCATCGTAAGCGAGCACTCAAGGCGATCCGTATACGAGTTCCGTGGGGAGAACTGCTTCTGCTCCATAGACAAGAGCAAAAGGTGTCCGCCGCTGGCTCGATGGCGCTGCTCGACGAACAAAGAACCACCGCAGCCTCGATCCAATTTCTTCCGTGACTTGTGCAACCTGTCGAAAGTTCTGGTCTTGAGCCCGAGCAGCACTTCAGCGTTTGCCCTCTCCGCTTGACCGCTGCTTCGGTGAGCAACAGAGCGGCGATCTTGGTGCCAAGATCTTGACATACCGCATGAAGGCGCTGCTCGTGAACTGTGGTGCCATTGTTGGTGATAATCCCGTTAGGGATTCCAAACGGCAAACAATCGACCTCAAAACTTGATCACCGATCGTGCTGTCACCTTCCTCATCGCTTCCACTTCAGGCCACTTTGTGAACTTGTCGATTGCAATGTACAAGATTTCAAAGCCCCGATAGCTCGGGAAAGGGCCAAGGATGTCGAGCCCCGCATCAAAATGGCCGTGATAAAGGGATTGTTTGGAGAGCTTGAGCTGGTTGATGAATCGCTGGAGTTGAACAGCACGCTTACACTTGGTTACTTGTGCGCTTGCTTCCTCGAGGGCTGTTTGGTCGAAGAAACCTTGCCGGAAGGCTTTGCCGCAAGTGTTCTTGCGCCAATGTGGTGACCACATATGCCTCCATGTATCTTTGCCAACAGCTCTTGTCCTTCTTCCCGGAAATGCACTTCAATTTCACTGCTGAATCTTCTTTTGTACAGATGTCATCGACAAACTGGTACATACCGATTGCCGTGCTACTCTCTCCGCTTCTTGCTGCTCCTGAAGTTCTCCTGCTTGAAGGAAACGGACTATCTGCGTGCCCATGTCGGAACTTGTGGCTCGACGACAAGGACTAAAGGCGAAAATGTTGCTGCGGAACATCCGCTTCTCACGGCAAGGATCTCGATCCCGCCGAGCGTGATGTTCCCGGCAAGCGTGTCGACACGGCTTGCTGGGAGCGCCTGCTTCAACGAACAAACCTCGGGCTTGTCGAGCAGCATCGCTTCCTCAAGACTTTCTGTGGTTGATCCTAGAGACCTTCTTGGCGGCGGCTTCAGGAGCTCACGAAAGTAGTCGCTAGTAACCAACTTTCTTCTTGCTCGCCTAGCTTGATGGTGTTACGATGGTTGAGTCAGCCTAAGCACAAAAATCCCTGGTTCCACAGCAACTTAAGCGCGGCGATTTTGACAGCCATCCGCAATGTCATTCTCGAGCTCTTGAACGTGTTCCATCCGCAGTCAGCCAAAATGCTCTTCCAGCTTCCTCACTTCAAAGAATGTAGGCTTCCATCAACGGACTCGATAATCTTTGTTGACTTGGCGGACGACAAGTCGTGAGTCACCCCCGATAATAAGCTTTTTGATCCCAAGCTCGCTGCGACTCGAGTCCGCAAGCAAGCCTTCATACTGCAAGATTGTTTGTTGCTTGCCCTTGGGAAAGTGCATTTGGACCACGATTTGAGGTGCTCTCCTGGTGCGATAAGCAGACGCTCAAGACCGGGCGCTTTGCAGCGAGAAGGCACCATCAAAATACATGATCCATTCCTTGCTCGCTTCCTTGTCGGGGATGCTCTTCTCTCGAATTTCTTCATCGTGTTGGCGCCCATTCTCGCTATAAATTCGCCAATGCTCGGCTCGATAGTTGAAGTACTTTCAAACTTGAGGCCAAAGCTTGATAGCCCAAAGGCCCACCGACAATCCCGCCTGTTGCTTCGGATTTTGCAAGATCCTCTTCAATGGAAAGCGAGTGACAACTGTGGATCTCATGTGCTTGGAAGTAATGGCGCAGCTTTCTCGAGGCCATGAGGAGGCCGAAAAGCAACTTCGCACACCGTAGTACCTTGATCTAGCCCCTCAGAAGGTAATCGACGGCAAACCGGGCGCTGCACCATCTTCTTCTGTTTTTCTTCCGGCAACTGTGCAGATCCATCCTTGCAGGAGCCAGAACTTGTCCGGGAAGCCCCCTACTTGTCGCTAGATTTGATTGCCGCGGCCGCTGGATCATCATCCGCCTCCCTCTCCACTACTAACGCAGCACTAACCACTTGATTGGTTGCCGCCAGATATAGCAGCAACTTCTCCTGTGGTTTAGGTGCGACAAGTGTTGGAGTGGAAGATAGGTATCTCTTCAAGTCCTACAGCACAGCCTCCGCTTCTGGAGTCCATTTCATCGGACCTGCCATTTTCAAGATTTTGAAAAACGGCAGGGCGCGCTCAGCAGAGACTTAGAGATGAACCTATCGAGAGCAAAGAACGCAGCCGCAAGCTGCGACATCCTTGACGCGCTTCGGGCTTCAATCTGCTCGATGGCTTTGATCTTGTCGGGATTGGCTTCAATCCCTCTCGAGATACAAAGAACCGAGAAGCTTGCCGGAAGGACTCCAAACACACACTTCTCGGATTCAGTTTGAGATTGATCTTGCGCAGATTTGCAAAAGTCTCGCCCAAATCTCGGATCGTAGTCTCTTTGTCCTTGCTCTTGACCACTATGTCATCCATGTGAGCTTCTACATTTCGCGCGCCAGTGGCTCAAAAGCATGACCGACTACTCTTGCAAATGTTGATCCAAAGATTCTTAGTCCGAAAGGCATTCGTACAAAGCAAAGACGCGCCACATGGAGTAATGAATGCGTTTTCTTCATCCTCTTCGCCATGAAGATCCGATGATATCCTCGAATATGCATCAAGGAATGAAAGCAGATCACATCCTGCCGCGGAGTCGACTAATCTGTCAATGCGCCGCAAGGAAATGGATCCTTGGGGCAAGTTTTATTAACATCGCGAAGTCAATACAAAGCCTCCACTTCCCATTCGCCTTGCGCACGACCACTGGATTGGCTAACCACGTTGGATGGAGTACTCCTCGGACGAGGCCGGCTGCTTCCAACTTCTTGATTTCCTCTGCAATGAACTCTTGGCGTTCTACTGCTTGTTTCCTGAGTCTCTGCTTGACGGGCCACACGTGAGGACAGACAGCAAGGTGGTACTCAATTACTTTCCTGGGAACGCCGGGGATGTCAGATGGTTGCCATGCAAACACATCGACATTCGCCGCAGAAAGTAACGAGCGCTTCCTATTTAGGATCAAGCGTGGCAATCGATGGTGAAGGTACCACCAGCCGCCCTCCTTGGCGCCACTTTCTTGGTCTCAGTGCAACTGTCTTCGCCTTCTTGCACTTGCCAGTGGAGCTCGATGGTGCGTCCTCGACGGCAGCGCAGCACTCCGAAGAGGTGCGCTTGCCGGAGTGGGCATTAGAGCTACGCTTGTCGGACTTAGTCTTTTTCTTCTTCCCCCCGGGAGCTTCAGCGGCAAGTGGGTTGCGCTCTGCTGCGGCTGCTGCTTCCCGGTAAATCTTGTCGGTACAGATAAGTGCATCCTTCTTGTCGCCTTGGACAGAAATGACACTTATCGTACCAGGCATCTTGAGCACATTAAGCATAGTGAGAGGCTGCCATGAACTTGGCAAGTGCTGGACGGCCGAGTATCCCATTGTAGGGCAATGGGAAATCAGCAAAGTCAAATGTGACTCTCTCGCCCCGAATTCAGCTCACGCCAAACGCCATCGGGCAAGCAGGATCTTCCCTTCGCTTGCTCCTTCCTCGGATTGATTCCTTGAAAGGTACCGCCTCTTCGAGCTTGCCGTCAGATCCGAGCTTCTTGAGCACCGCAGAGGAGATGAGATTTAGGCCGCCCCGCCAACCAACATCTTTGTGACCTTCAGATGCGGATGGTTGGCGTAAACCAATATCGGCAAGCACCGACCGCAGTGATGCGATCGGGGATCCTCAACGCCAAAGACGGCGGGCGGCTGGACCACTTCAGGGCTTGCACGATTCGACCGATGGTTCTGCTGCATTCACCTCCCGCACTCCATCGCTTGAGTTGACGGTGCGGTGTGCGAGAAGCACCGCCAATGCACAAAACCTCCGTCGCCTCAAACTCTTGATCGCCGGTCTCATCCTCATCCATCTCATCATCCTCATCCTCTTCTTCGCCCTTGTCGCGCCACGGGAGGTCTATCTTCTTGCCGCTGTTTAGCCTTGTCAAGGGCGCCTCCCCGGGCGGGAGGCTTCTTGCCGATCCTCCGCCACCTTCGGGCCTTCTCCTTGTCGCGCGCCAGATTCAGCTTTCAGAACTCGCCATCTGCTCAACCTTCTTGCATGCTTGGAGATCATGGCCCTTGGTGCGATGGATCTTGCAATATCGCTTGCCGGAGCCGCCCTCCTTGTCGGCGCCACCACAGCCTCGCCGAGTCGCTGCCTTTGGCCTTGTCGAGCCGCCTCGCTGCTGGACTGCTCAACAACTAGCACATCCTTAGCTTTCTCTTCGTTATTCCGCCTCCGCCTTGCCGAGGGGCGCCCTCACCGCCGATCCTTCGCTTCCTACATTCTCTCCGGAAGTTTCTCCTCTTCAAAGACGTGCACACTTGTCGCCGAGCATATAGCTCGCCGACATCTTCGATCTTGCTCATCGCCATCTCTCCTCATCCCGCGACACGCACGCTCGATGGAACACACCGATAACCGCGCAGGTGGACGCTCGGGATGTTGCGCCGCACTGGCTGAATCTTCAGATGTACTTGCGCAGGGTTCTCCTTCCTTCGGGCAAGCAAATGAAGATCGCTTCGCCATGGGCTTGTGGTCACCGTGAAGGCGCCGACAAACCGATGGCACAGTCCGCCCACGAAGAGATGGAGCCGTCCGCAAGTGCATGAGCCAAGATCTCGACGTTGGCAAGGGAACATGGACCAGCGGGAAGTAGTTGGCGAGATCTTCGTCGCGCTTCGCAGCCTGCACCGCGATGGTGTAGACGCCGAGGAACTCCGCGGTGTATCCCGCCATCGCATTTCTCGCACGCCCGCTTGAAGTTCTTGGTGCTGGGCCATCGACTTGCCGCAGCTCACGAGTGAACGCAGGACAACCTACCGCAGACGCAAGTTGCTCGGTTCTTCGGGCGCTGCGTATATCGACAGCGGGCCCAACGCGCTGGTCGGACTAACGTCGCGCTTCTGTCCGATGCTCGATGCGAGTGCGAGCATCCTCGTATCATCGTTCTTGGATAACTTGGCGCTGATCACGGCGAGTTCGCGGGTCCGACGAGGCAGTGGAGTCGGCGTCGAGGTTGGCCCGACGAGTCGGCGATCTTGGCCTTCGGGGCGGAGAGTGCACGGTGGCGGCACCTCAAGCGGCTTTGTCGGCGTCGGCTCACGCCTGGGTGTCTTGCCGGGGCTTCGATGCGCTCGGTTGCCGGGGCTTGTCGCCGTTGGCGAAGCCGATGAGGCTATAAATGGCCATCCTCCAGCCGCCAATCTTGTGTGGCGCCGAGGGTAATCGAGAAGCAGCTGGCTCGCCGCCGCTTCTCCCGAGTCTTGGTGGCGGCGGCGACGAGCGGCGCGAGGAGCGGATGTGCTCGCTCCCAATCGATTGGAAGGAGCAGCACTTCGTCCGGGCGATCGCACTCACTCGCGCCAAAGATGTCGGGCGGCACGCTGGTCTTGAATGTCCCGTGCCCCACCAGCTTGGCCTTGCTCCAACGCGAGCACGGTGCTAGGAGCACCAGGGCGTTGTCGACCCTGCACCTCCTGGGAAGGGCGTGGCGACGTGACGGTCGCCGACGCTATGGGCCTTTGTCTTTGGACCCGTGACGACATGAGTCCGCCGCCGTCGCCGCTTCTCCTCCGCCGGCGTCAACTCCACCGCCCGTTTGCTCCTGCGGCGGTGGTGGAATCGACGTGGACGGAGCGGCCACCTCCAAAGGCTTCTTCTTTGGTGGCATGTCGATGAAGATGTTGATGTAGCGCGCGCGGAGACCGGATTAGGTTCGCACGACCTCGACGCCCCCTACCTGGCGCGCCAAAGATGTCGTGGGGGACGAGTTTCTATGGCGCAGAGCCCCTTCTGGTCCGGTAGGGAGCGGGGGGCCGCGCGAAGAGCAGATCGAGGTCGAGCGCGCGGGGGAAACGGGCGATTTTTACCCAGCTTCGGAGCTCTCCGGAGAGATAAAACTCCTACTGCTACTTTGTGTTTGTATTTGTTCTTGCTCCAAAGCGTGGGTATGCTGTGGTCTCGAGTGAGTCGAAGTGACCGAACCCAAACGAGCCGAACCTCTTCTACGTGCGCATGGGCCTCCCTTTTATAGTCCAAAGGGGGTCACTGACAGGTGGCAGCGTAGAAAGAGGGGTAAAAAGGTAAAAACGCAGGTTGGTACAAGTGCCATCTACAGTGCCCCCCTACCTAACTCTGACGGCAGGGGACAAGAGCATTTAATGCCCGTCCGGCCGCTCCAACAGTGTAGGAAACGACCATTAGAGGCGCCACCGATCGCCACGATGGCCTCCTTGTCGTCCGCCGCCACCAAGACCGCTTAGGTTGACAGCCACCCGCCACGCACCAGAGTGATCCCGCGCGACACGCCGCCGGGTGAGCCGGAGCGAGTGGTGGCTTCACCGCAAAGTGCCTTGCCGCTGTCTCCGCTTTGTAGCACCCGCAAGCTTGTTGCCGCCAGTCTTGCCGGACGCGCTGGCGCCGCGGCAAGTTCTCTCGGCGCATCGATTGGCCTTCCCGCAAGCTCCTCTTGTCGGGTTCATGCTCTTCCCGCAAGCTTCTCTTGCCGGGTTTTGTTCTTTCCCGGCAAGCTCCTCTTTCCGGGGCCTTGTCAACACAACTAACACTTTGTTCTTGAATGGCAGAAACTGGGAGTGACGGAGGGTCTTGGCGGGCGTCCGGCAAGCCTTGCCGCGGGGTGCTGCGACTATCCGTGCCCAAGTTCGGGGTACTAAGGTACCCCTACTTTAGTACACCGACAATTTGGGTGGATGCCAACGAAGTTCTCGCAGAGGTGTGTGAAAACCGCCATTGTCAGAACGGCGTTGGGGGTGAAATCAAGAAGATGAAACCCGTAGGTATTCATGATATCACAGAAGAAATCAGAAAAAGGTGGGCAGAGCCCGCATTAGAAGAACACCGGGAAGAAATGGTACCCTTTTGGGCACCGCTTCGAAGTAGAAGCTTCGGCAGAGAGCACCGGCGTGCGCGATGCGCCTGCCTCCGCCGACCGAAGAGGTAGAACTCTCCCGCAGCGCCTTCGGGTGAGCTCGGGGAAAAGCACTCGCTTCTGCGCAACGCCTCAAGCCGCAACGCCTCGGCTGATTTCGTGCTCTTGCCGGTCTTCGGAGCCATGGCGGAAGCGGCGGGGGAGCGCGGAAGCGTTGGGGGCGACAGCGGCGGCGGGCGGCGGAGCGCTGTTCTCTTTCGGCTTGGGAAGCGGAGGGGAGCGGCGGAGCTTTCTGAGGAAGAAAGTGCGAGTGGCGAAGGTGGGGGAATGGCCCCTGTTTCCTCTGCTTATAAAGGGGAGAGGCGAACGTTACGCATTTCTGGATTTAAGAATTGCCCACGATCTCTCCACGACGCCGCGTTTGACGCGTGCCGTTACGGGAGGGCGCGGTGGATACAGAGTAGATTTGGTATGGACCCGGCCGCGTGTCTGCAGCCTGCTTTTGGGCCTCGCCCAACAGCGCACCGCAGTATGGCCCAGTTCGGGCTCTGCCGGTGTACTAAAGTAGGGGTACCTTAGTATCCCGAACTTGTGCACGGGCAGTCGCAGCGTCCCGCGGCAAGGCTTGCCGGGCGTCCGCGAAGATCCTTCGTTATTCCTATTACTGCCATTCAAGAACAAAGTGTTTAACTGTGAAGACAAGGCCCCAGCAAGAGGAGCTTACCGGGAAGGACAAGACCTCGGCAAGAGGAGCTTGCCGGGAAGGCCAACCAAGGCATTTCAAGAGACTTGCCGCGACGCACCACGCGTTCCGGCAAGGCCCGGCGAGCGACAAGCTTGCGGGTACGACAAGACAGCGATCATGCAAGGCGCTTGTCAGGTGAAGCCACCACTTACGCCCACGCCCAACAAGATCCGGACGACGCGGTCGCCGCAGGTCGCTCTCGCGCGACGTGGCGGGTAGCTGTAGCCAAGCGGTGCGAGGTGGCAAGTGGAGATGACGAGAAGGCCATCGTGGCGATCGGTGGCGCCCCTAACGGTCGCTTCTCGCGACTGCTTAGCGACCGGACGGCATTAATGCCCTTGTCCCCGCCGCCGAGTTAGGTAGGGGACATCATGATAGCGGTTGTACCAACCTCTCTTTACTTTTACCCCTCTCTGCGCTGCACCGCCGGTGACCCCTTTAGACTATAAAAGGAGGCCCATGCGCACGAGAGGGGGTTCACCATTCAAACTACGACACACCCACGCCGAGAAAGAACAGAATAGAAACACAAAGCAGCAGAGGAGTTTTATCTCCCGAGAGCTCCGGCTGGGTAAAATCCTCGCGGCTTTACCTCGATCCGCTCTTTCAGGCGCCCTCCGCCTCCCTCGCCGATCAAAAGGGCCCTGCCCCATAGGTGTTCATTCCCACGACAGTAATGAAAAACAAGGATAAGCTTAGTAAGCCGTCGTCAGCTGGTCGTGTGGCCGGCAAAGGCTTGTCCACAAAATGGTCGTCATACTATACCGCTGGTGGGCGAAAGGAGAAAAAGACCAGCTCGGAAAGCCAGTCACGCGAGGTTCAAGAACTCAAGGCACAAGTGGCGCGGATTCCGGAGATTGTCCAAGAGCAAGTGCAACAACAACTGGGATCGACGCTCACTGGCATTATGCCTACCTTGATTCATGGGCTAACGACGTGGATTGCGGGTGGCCAACAGGGGCCGCCCCCGATTCCCAGCTTCACGGCTAGCAACTCGCACAACGCGCAGGCGGCGCCATTGGTGTCTCCGGCGGCACCATTAGTGTCTCCGGCGGTGGCAGTATTGGTGTCTCTGATGCCGGCACGGGCATTGGAGCTTAATGCACCCGAGTGTATGCCGCCGCACTCGCAACAAGCGCCCTCCGTCTGGCAGACGCTTCGCCGTTGGCGGTGGCTCGACATTAGCCGAGCTCGACGCCATCATCACCGTAACTAATTAAGCCTCTCGGCCGAGAACTTCATCTCCTTGCCTTTGATTGGGCATCCCTGACGCCCTACATGTTTTCGCAGGGCGCCGCCGACGTTCCGTGCACTCTCCTGCACTTCATGAACGACGAGTTGGTCGATGTCGCCAAGGGCAAAATCGTTCAACCGGGCAACTCCGTGTTCCACGGTAAACCGATGCCACCCACCATGTATAGGGTTCAACCGTTCGGTGCTTCCAAAGGCGACGAGTTGTTACCTCCGATTCGACCCACCGGGCCGGCGAAGATGATCTCGATGACCTCGGCGCCGCTTAAGCTGGCCCTCGCTGGTCAAGAGCCAGATTCATTTGGGGGCGGGGGACACCACCCCAAAGACAACACCGCCAGTCGTGCCGGCGCCAAGCCATGGCAAGACCGCCGCAACGCTACCGGACATGCCGGACATCCCTATGGCACAGGATCCGAACATGCATATGGCACAGGATCTGGACGACAACGACAATGATGATGGCCGTACATTTAGCAACGTCGATAAGTACTTTGCCTAACATGGGTACAATGACGAATTCTGCGGGCCTCTTTCCCAAGAACCCAACCAAGACGACCGCGGTCTAGCTGGTACGACGGAGAAACCCAATTGCAACAAGCATCGCTCATGCTCAGCTTCTCAGAGACGCCCAACCATGCCGACTTCACCGAGCCTCGATAGCCGAGGTGCCAAATATTATCAGCCCCAACACACTCAAGAAGGCGGTCTGTGAGCAGAACTCGGTCCCATTACAATAGAAGAAGAAGGGACGGAAAAGAAAGAGTAACAAGGGTGCGAGCCAGCCGGCACCGAGTATGATCCGTGCTCAGGACGGGCCACCTTCACCTAACGATATCTCGAGGAGGGTGCATGTGGAGGGTAGGGTGATGCTACCGACAAATATGCTAATGCTGCAACCGGTGCTATGCGAAGTCTGCATGATAGTGTTCTTTCTTTGGAGAAGCGGCGTCTCAGAGAGAATGATGTGGCATACCCAGTTTTCGTGGCCAAGGTGCCAGAGGGCAAGGGCTTTGTGGATGGTGAAGGAAATATGCCCTAGAGGCAATAATAAAGTTATTATTTATTTCCTTATATCATGATAAATGTTTATCATTCATGCTATAATTGTATTAACCGGAAACATGATACATGTGTGAATGCATAGACAAAACAACATGTCACTAGTATGCCTCTACTAGACTAACTTGTTAATCAAAGATGGTTATGTTTCCTAACCATGAACAAGGAGTTGTTATTTGATTAATGAGGTCACATCATTAGTAGAATGATCTGATTGACATGACCCATTCCTTAGCTTAGCACACGATCGCTTAGTATGTTGCTACCGCTTTTATCCATGACATATACATGTTCCTCGTAACTATGAGATTATGCAACTCCCGCTTACTGGAGGAACACTTTGGTGCTACCAAACGTCACAACGTGAATCGGGTGATTATAAAGGAGTACTACAGGTGTCTCCAAAGGCAAATGTTGGGTTGGCGATTTCGAGATTAGGTTTTGTCACTCCGATTGCTCGGAGAGGTATCTCTCGGCCCTCTCGGTAATGCACATCACCAAGCCTTGCAAGCACTACAACTAATGAGTTAGTTGTGAGATGATGTATTACGGAACGAGTAAAGAGACTTGCCGTAACGAGATTGAACTAGGTATTGATACCGACGATCGAATCTCTGCAAGTAACATACCGATGACAAAGGAACAACGATGTTGTTATGCGGTCCGACCGACAAAGATCTTCGTGGAATATGTAGGAACCAATATGGGCATCCAGGTCCCGCTGTTGGTTAGTGACCGTGAATAGTTCTAGGTCATGTCTACATTGTTCTCGAACCGTAGGGTCCGCACGCTTAAGGTTACGATGACAGTTATTATGAGTTTATGTATTTTGATGTACCAAGGAGTTCGAGTCCCGGATGTGATCACGACATGACGAGGAGTCTCGGAATGGTCGAGACATAAAGATTGATATATTGAAGCCTATGTTTGGAGTTCGAATGGTTCCGCGAAAACGGGAATTTACCGGAATACCGGGAGGTTACCGGAACCCCCGGAGGTAAATGGGCCTCGATGGGCCTTAGTGGAAAGGAGAAAGGGCCAGCCCTAGTGGGCCAAGCCCCCCCTTCCCTAGTCCTACTAGGACTAGGAGAAGGGGCCGCCCCTCTCTCTTTCCTCCGGGAATCCTAGTCCAACTAGGATTGGGGGAATCCTACTCCCGGAGGGAGTAGGACTCCTGTATGCCCTCCCTTGGCCGCCCCCCTCCCCTTGCTCCTTTATATACGGGGCAGGGGGCACCTTGGAACACACAAGTTGATCGTGAGATCGCTCTTAGCCGCAGCGGTGCCCCTCCACCATATTCCACCTCGGTTATACCGTCGCAAAGCTTAGGCGAAGCCCCGCGCCGTGAAACATCAAGATCGCCACCACGCCGTCGGCCGACGGAACTCTCCTCGACACTCGGCTGGATCGGAGTACGAGGGACGCCATCGAGCTGTACGTGTCAAGAACTCGGGGCGCCGGAGTAACGGCGCCGATCGGTCGGATCGCGAGGAGAACGTACGACTACTTCCTCTACGCCAGATCGCTTCCGCTCGGGTCTACAAGGGTATGTAGACAACACTCTCCCTCTCGCTGCTATACATCACCATGATCTTGCGCAGCGAGGAAAATTTTTGAAATTACTACGCTCCCCAACAAAGGCATCCGAGCCTAGGTTTTTTTTTTATGGTTTGATGTTTTTTGCACGAGTAGAACACAAGTGAGTTGTGGGCGATACAAGTCATACTACCTACCAGATGTCATACTTTGGTTCAGCGGTATTGTGAGATGAAGCGCCCGCACCGACATTACGCCAGACGCTTACGCGAGACTGGTTTCACCGCCACGAGCACTCGCTGCTTAAAGGTGACCGGTGGGTGCCTGCCTCTCTCACTTTAGTTGAACTGAGTGTGCTACGCCCGTCCTTGAGAAGGTTAAACGGAGTCTATTTGACGAAGTATCGCTGTGGTTTTGATGCGAGGTGAGACTGGTTCTTGCTTAAGCCCGTAGCAGCCACGTAAAATTTGCAACAACAAAGTAGAGGACGCCTAACTTGTTTTTGCAGGCATGTTGTGATGTGATATGGTCAAGACGTGATGCTATATTTTATTGTATGAGATGATCATGTTTTGTAACCGGTTATCGGCAATCGGCTGGAGCCATATGGTTGTCGCTTATTGTATGCAATGCATCGCTCGTAATGCTTTACTTTATCACTAAGCGTAGAGATAGTCGAGAAGCATAAGATTGGCGAGACGACAACGATGCTACGATGGAGATCAAGGTGTCGCTACCGGTGACGATGGTGATCATGGTGGTGCCGCAAGATGGAGATCATGAAGCACAAGATGATGATGACCATATCATATCACTTATATTGATTTGCATGTGATGTTTATCCTTTATGCATCTTATCTTGCTTTGATCGACGGTAGCATTATAAGATGATCTCTCACTAAATTATCAAGAAGTGTTCTCCCGAGTATGCACTGCTGCAAAGTTCGTCGTGCCTGCACACCACGTGATGATCGGGTGTGATAAGCTCTACGTCCATCTACAACGGTGCAAGCCAGTTTTGCACACGCAGAATACTCGGTTATACTTGACGAGCCTAGCATATGCAGATATGGCCTCGAACACGGAGACCGAAAGGTCGAGCGTGAATCATATAGTAGATATGATCAACATAAGATGTTCACCATTGAAAACTACTCCATCTCACGTGATGATCGGTTATGGTTTAGTTGATTTGGTCACGTGATCACTTAGATGACTAGAGAGATGTCTATCTAAGTGGGAGTTCTTAAGTAATATGATTAATTGAACTTAAATTTATCATGAACTTAGTCCCGTAGTATTTTGCAAATTATGTTGTAAGATCAATAGCTTGCGTTGTTGCTTTCATATGTTTATTTTGATATGTTCCTAGAGAAAATTGTGTTGAAAAATGTTAGTAGCAATGATGCGGATTTGATCCATGATTTGAGGTTTATCCTCATTGCGCACGTAAGAATTATGTCCTTAATGCACCGCTAGGTGATGTACCTATTGCAGAGCGTATGACGTTATGAACGCTTGGCTAGCTCAAGATGATGACTACTTGATAGTTTTGTGCACCATGCTTTATGGCTTAGAATCGACTTCAAAGATGTTTTGAACATCATGGACCATATAAGATGTTCCAGAATTGAAGTTAATATTTCAAGCAAATACCCGAGTTGAGAGATATGAAGTCTCCAACAAGTTCTATAGCTAAAAGATGGAGGAGAATCGCTCAACTAGTGAGCATGTGCTCAGATTGTCCGGGTACTTCAATCGCTTGAATCAATGGGAGTTAATCTTCCGATAAGATAGTGATTGATGAATTTTCTAGTCACCATCACCAAGTTAGTAGAACTTCGTGATGAACTATAGTATGCAAGGGATGACGAAAATGATTCCCTGCTCTTCGTGATGTTGAAATCGACGAAGGTAGAAATCAAGAAAGAGCATCAAGTGTTGATGGTTGACAAGATCACTAGTTTCAAGAAAAGGGCAAAGGAAAGAAAGGGAACTTCAAGTAGATTGACAAGCAAGTTGTCACTCCCACGAAGAAGCCCAAAGCTGAACCAAAGCCTAAACCGAAAGTGCTTACATCGCAAAGGAAATGGTCACCGAAGCGGAACTGCCCTAAATATTTGGTGGATAAGAAGGATGGCAAAGTGAAAAGGGTATATTTGATATACAGTGTTTTATGTGTGCTTTACTAGTGTTTATAGCAACCCCTCGGTATTTGGTACTGGTTCAGCCATAAGAGTAGTAACTCAAACGGAGTTGCGTATAAACAAAAACTAGTTAAGGGTGAAGTGACGATGTGTGTTGAAAGTAGTTTCAAGATTGATATGATCATCATCGCACACTCCCTATACTTTCGGGATTAGTGTTGAACCTAAATAAATGTTATTTGGTGTTTACGCTGAGCATGAATATGATTTGATCGTGTTTATTGCAATACGGTTATTCATTTAAGTAAGAGAATAAACTGTTGTTCTGCTTACATGAATAAAACCTTATATGGTTACACACCCAATGAAAATGGTTCATTGGATCTCGATCGTAGTGATACACATATTCATAATATTGAAACCAAAAGATGCAAAGTTAATAATGATAGTGCAACTTATTTGTGGCACCGCCGCTTAGGTCATATTGGTGTAAAGCGATGAAGAAACTCCATATCGATGGGATTTTGGAATCACTTGATTATGAATCACTTGATGCTTAAGTAACCATGCCTCATGGGCAAGATGACTAAGACTCCGCTTCTCCGAACAATGGAGCGAGCAACCGACTTATTGGAAATAATACATACCGATGTATGCGATCCAATGAGTGTTAAGGCTCATGGTGGGTATCGTATTTTCTCGACCTTCACAGATGATTTGAGCAGATATGGGTATATCTACTTGATGAAACATAAGTCTGAAATAGTTGAAAGGTTCAAAGAATTTCAGAGTGAAGTGGAAAATCATCGTGACAAGAAAATAAGATTTCTACGATCTGATCGCGGAGACAAATATTTGAGTTACGAGTTTGGTCTTCAATTAAAACAATGTGGAATAGTTTCACAAATTCATGCCACCGAACACCACATCATAATGGTGTGTCCGAACGTCATAACCGTATTTTATTGGATATAGTACAATCTATGATGTTTCTTACCGATTTACCAATATCGCTTTTAGGATCATGCATTAGAGACAGCTGCATTCACGCTAAATAGGGCACCATCTAAACTGCTGAGACGACACTATATGAACTGTGGTTTAGCAAGAAACCAAAGTTGTCGCTTTCTTAAAGTTTGGGGCTGCGATGCTTATGTGAAAAGTTTCATCCCGATAAGCTCAAACCCAAATCGAGAAGTGCGCCTTCATAGAATACCCAAAGGAAATTGTTGGGTACACCTTCTATCACAGATCCAAGGCAAAACATTCGTTGTTAATAAATGGATCCTTTCTAGAGAAGGAGTTTCTCTCAAAGAAGTGAGTGGAGGAAAGTAGAACTTGATGAGGTAATTGTACCTTCTCCTTATTGAAAGTAGTTCATCACGTAAATCTGTTCCTCGTGACTACTACACCAATTAGTGAGGAAGCTAATGATGATGATCATGTAACTTCAGATCAAGTTACTACCGAATCTCGAGGTAAACCAGAGTGAGATCCGCACCAAAGTGGTACGGTAATCCTGTTCTGGAAGTCATGTAACTAGACCATGATGAACCTACGAACTATGAGGAAGCGATGATGAGCCCAGATTCCGCGAAATGGCTTGAGGCCATGAAATCTGAGATGAGATCCATGTATGAGAACAAAGTGTGGACTTTGGTGGCGTTGCCCGATGATGGGCAAGCCATAGAAAATAAATGGATCTTCAAGAGGAAGACGGACGCTGATAGTAGTGTTACTATCTACAAAGCTCGACTTGTCGCAAAAAGGTTTTTGACAAGTTCAAGGTGTTGACTACAATGAGATTTTCTCAATCAGAGCGATGCTTAAGTCTGTCCGAATCATGTTAGCAATTGCCACAATTTATGAAATTTGGCAAATGGATGTAAAACTGCATTCCTGAATGGGTTTTAGGAGGAAGAGTTGTATATGATGCAACCGAAGGTTTTATCGATCCAAAGGAGCTAACAAAGTGTGCAAGCTCCAAATGATCCATCTATGGACTGGTGCAAGCATCTCGAGTTGAATATACGCTTGATGAGTTGATCAAAGCATATAGTTTTATATGCACTTACGGTGAAGCCTGTATTTACTAAAAAGTGAGTGGGAGCACTACAAGATTTCGATAAAGTATATGTGAATGACATATTGTAGATCGGAAATAATGTAGAATTATTCTGCAAAGCATAAAGAAGTGTTTGAAAGGAGTTTTTCAAAGGAAAGACCTCGTAAAGCTACTTATATATTGAGCATCAAGATCTATAGAGATAGATCAAGATGCTTGATAAGTTTTTTCAATGAGTACATACCTTGACAAGATTTTGAAGTAGTTCAAAATGAAACAGTCAAAGAAAGAGTTCTTGCCTGTGTTACAAGGTGTGAAATTGAGTAAGACTCAAAACCCGACCACAGCAGAAGATAGAAAGAGAATGAAAGTCATTCACTATGCCTTGGCCATAGTTTCTATAAAGTATGCCATGTCAGTGTACTGATCTATTGTATACCCTGCACCGAAGTTTCGCAAGGAATACAATAGTGATCTAGGAGTAGATCACTGGACAGCGGTCAAAATTATCCTTAGTGGAATAAGGATATGTTTCTCGATTATGGAAGTGACAAAAAGGTTCGTCGTAAAGGATTACGTCGATGCAAATTTTTGACACCAATCTGGATGACTCTAAGTCTCGATCTAGATACATATTGAAAGTGGGAGCAATTAGCTAGAGTAGCTCCGTGCAGAGCATTGTAGACATAGAAAATTGCAAAATACATAACGGATCTGAATGTGAAAGACCCGTTGACTAAGATTCTCTCACAAGCAAAACATGATCACACCTTAGTACTCTTTGGGTGTTAATCACATAGCGATGTGAACTAGATTACTGAATCTAGTAAACCCTTTGGATGTTGGTCACATGGCGATGTGAACTATGGGTGTTAAACACATGATGATGTGAACCATCGATGTTAGTCACATGGTGATGTGATCTAGATTATTGACTCTAGTGCAAGTGGGAGACTGAAGGAAATATGCCCTAGAGGCAATAATAAAGTTATTATTTATTTCCTTATATCATGATAAATGTTTATCATTCATGCTATAATTGTATTAACCGGAAACATGATACATGTGTGAATGCATAGACAAAACAACATGTCACTAGTATGCCTCTACTAGACTAACTTGTTAATCAAAGATGGTTATGTTTCCTAACCATGAACAAGGAGTTGTTATTTGATTAATGAGGTCACATCATTAGTAGAATGATCTGATTGACATGACCCATTCCCTTAGCTTAGCACACGATCGCTTAGTATGTTGCTACCGCTTTTATCCATGACATATACATGTTCCTGTAACTATGAGATTATGCAACTCCGCTACTGGAGGAACACTTTGGTGCTACCAAACGCCACAACGAATCGGGTGATTATAAAGGAGTACTACAGTGTCTCCAAAGGCAAATGTTGGGTTGGCGATTTCGAGATTAGGTTTTGTCACTCCGATTGTCTGGAGAGGTATCTCTGGCCCTCTCGGTAATGCACATCACTCAAGCCTTGCAAGCACTACAACTAATGAGTTAGTTGTGAGATGATGTATTACGGAACGAGTAAAGAGACTTGCCGGTAACGAGATTGAACTAGGTATTGATACCGACGATCGAATCTCGCAAGTAACATACCGATGACAAAGGAACAACGATGTTGTTATGCGGTCCGACCGACAAAGATCTTCGTGGAATATGTAGGAACCAATATGGGCATCCAGGTCCCGCTGTTGGTTAGTGACCGTGAATAGTTCTAGGTCATGTCTACATTGTTCTCGAACCGTAGGGTCCGCACGCTTAAGGTTACGGCGATGCTTATTATGAGTTTATGTATTTTGATGTACCAAGGAGTTCGAGTCCCGGATGTGATCACGGACATGACGAGGAGTCTCGGAATGGTCGAGACATAAAGATTGATATATTGGAAGCCTATGTTTGGAGTTCGAATGGTTCCGGCGAAAACGGAATTTATCGAATACCGGAGGTTACCGAACCCCGGAGGTAAATGGGCCTCGATGGGCCTTAGTGGAAAGGAGAAAGGGCCAGCCCTAGTGGGCGCGCCTCCCCTTCCCTAGTCCTACTAGGACTAGGAGAAGGGGCCGCCCCTCTCTCTCTTTCCCTCCGGAATCCTAGTCCAACTAGGATTGGGGGAATCCTACTCCCGAGGGAGTAGGACTCCTGTATGCGCCTCCCTTGGCCGCCGCCCCCCCTTGCTCCTTTATATACGGGGCAGGGGGCACCTTGGAACACACAAGTTGATCGTGAGATCGCTCTTAGCCGCAGTGCGTGCCCCTCCACCATATTCCACCTCGGTTATACCGTCGCTGCTTAGGCGAAGCCTCGCGCGGTGAAACATCAAGATCGCCACCACGCCGTCAGGTCGACGGAACTCTCCTCGACACTCGGCTGGATCGAGTACGAGGGACGCCATCGAGCTGTACGCGTGTCAAGAACTCGGGGCGCCGGAGTAACGGCGCCGGATCGGTCGGATCGCGAGGAGAACGCACGACTACTTCCTCTACGCTAGATCGCTTCCGCCTCGGGTCTACAAGGGTATCACTACAAGAAATATGTCAACTTGTGACCTCACTATTGGTCGCCGAAAGGTCATAGTTTTTCATTTATGACCTTTTGTGACCAAAACAGTAAGGTCAAAAGTCGAGGGTCATTAATCGACTATAGCGACCTTCTCTCGTGATATGTAAAAGGTCGTTGGTTCTTTGACCAAATTTTTGGTCACTAGCAAATTCCTCGTGCCACGAGGGCATCCAGCCGTGGCAAGTGTCGATGTGGCACAAGATTCAGCCCGGTCCAATTCAGTGTTTATATGGGCCGAGCCCATTAATTCGGCCTTTTTAATATTTATTTTTCCTATTAATTTTTGCTACCTACATGGGCTGGCCCAGCTATAATTCGGCCTTTTTATTTTTGGGTTGTGGCTGGTTTTTTCTTTTTTTTTCAAATGGGTCCCAATTGTCGTGTTCGATATGTGGGTCCCAAATTTCTAATTCTGGTTTGTGGGTCCTTGTCATCATGGTCATGTTCCTCGATTTCAATATGCCAATAATTAAACAACCAATATTTAAATCACAATAGACAGAAAACAAGTGTAAAACTTCAAATAACAAGAAGCAACAATCTGTTACATCAAATCACATACAACATTTCATTCAAAAACAGAGAGAAGATACATGAAATTCTGGAGTTCACAATGCCCAAATAACCTAGCTATTATTACATAACTTGCTATACAAAATGTCTTGGCGCTTTTTTGAACATCTTGTTTCGCCTTGAATTTAGGCAAAATATCTCGCCAACAAGAAACAGAACAGCGAGGATATAGTGAATAACAACAGCAGCAAGTGATGGGGTGCTATTTAGTAAGATTAAGTCCGGAAAGAAACATGCATGAAAATTAAGAATAGCTAGAGCAATTCTGCATGAAAATTAAGAAGTGCTATTCAGTATGAATGCCATGAAGTTTTCGCACGCCATGCCAAGTCAGCCAACATGTAGCATGCATGTGAGCCATAAAACATGATCACAGCTCAGCACCTACAACAGCCCGACACAATAGATAAAGCCATGAAGTGATAATAACAAAGGTGTGATGAGAAACTGACCGCTTTTTTTAATTACTATGAGCAATAAAACATCTAGTTTCAGATACTCAACAGATTCATTCATATACTTATTATATGTCGACATGGATTATAGAGGTTAACAACAAAACTGAACTCGAACTTGTCATAAGCTAACAAAAACACATTCCAAAACTATCTCAGATAAAACATTTATGCATGGATACATTCAAGAACTAGAAAAGTTCAAATAGGTTTATAAATGCACAAATAACTTGAGGAAAAGTAGCCAACTGCAGGTCTGAATCAGACAGGATCAGCAGGTTTATAAATGCACAAATAGGTTTTTAAGATATGAGCTGCTTACTTTACTTACTATGATCGCATGATGTGTTCTCGAATCAGACAGGATCAGCAGTACAATTCATCAACTGAACTAATCGCGCCCAAGCAAATTAAGCTTGAATCCCGTGAGGCAAAACCAAGAGTAAAAACAAGACTAGGCCAGCTGCAGGTCTTGCGCTAGTGGCGCTGCAGTCTTCATGGCGCCCGCTGCCACAAGGACATTAAATGTGAATGAGCTTGGTAAAACGGTAAGCAAGTGTTAAAGGACACCGGCACTAGCACCTAGACTCTATTTGATCATATTATACTTATCATTAACTCATTCACACCGAGATATCACAACTTCTCCACCCACGTAAAAAGAGAAAGAATATTCTCAGTAAAAAGACTCTCAAAAGATTTAATCATTCCGTTAAAAATAGAGTAGCAAGAGCAACGCCGACATCATTACAAAGATATGAGTTGTAGGATACAACTTGTGGAAACGAGCAAATAACAACAAAGATCAAGAAAATTAGAGTTCTTGATTCTTGAAGCACCGACAAATAGGAAACCCAGATAACATACGATATATGAATTGTGGGATACATCTTCCTATAGTTGTGGAAACTTGAGTCAATAACAGTAGCATAAAGTTGACATTGACAACAAGATAGCAAAATGAGAATGACCTTTTCCTAGTAGTTGTGGAAACATAAAAACAACATGAAACTGACATTGGCAGCAAGATAGCATGGTACATGAATGATTCACAGCAACTACATCGACCCTGTTCATTCATTTAACAAAGGGAACATGCAGAGTACTGTTTAATCAGCAATGGCATGGCAGGATCTCGGACCAGCACACATGCACGTATGCGTAGCAGCCTGATCGATCTGCATCAAACGGTGTACTGCTACTACATGCGTGTTTAAAACATGAAAATCCAAATCTATCTCACGTAAAAACAACCGACTTGTTACAAATAGCGCTCAAGTTTGAGAGTGCTAACAACGCTAGACACGGGCGTTGTTATCCACACCCTGCAAATTAAAAAGTACTATCACTTTACACGGCAATAAGGTTGTCACAGGTTGCTTCTTGCCCTCCACAAATTTCTTCAGATAGTTAGGATTCCCACTAAAGATTAAAAATCCTTGCTGGTGCCTACTTAGACAAAATGAAATAAGGAAAGGCGCCATGATTTTATATTTACATGCATGCTTGTGAAAATGATGATCTTCTTCAGTTCCAGTTTAGAGATCGCAGGGGGACAAGGACGACAATGGAGAAAGAAAATGGAGGGAAGCAATAGTGGAGGGATGAGAGACCTAGAAGACCGCAGGCCGGAGGGGGTCGAAGCTGATGGCGCAGTCGAGAACTTCCGGTCGATGATGCATTGATGCCGCCCACCAAGGCCGCCATGTCGCTTCATCATCTGCTCCGGCCGCTGATGGGGATCCATTCAACTTGTGCATCGGCAAGGGCGACAGGGAGGGGCATCCAAACTCGTCAGATCGAGCAGCTTCTCCCTAGCCCCAAACTGCACACGCAACGCATGTATGCATCAGATGCGGCGAATAAGAAAGCCAGAAGAAGAGGAGATGAGGAGGGAACCATACACTTGTCGAGGTCCCCGAGAGGGGTCAGCCACGGGAGCACGAGCGCCCTGATGGCACCCGAGCCCGAGCTGATCTTGGTCCCGAGCGCCTTGGCAGCGGCCTTGTCCTGGGCGGCCTCCTCGACCTCAGCGCCATCGACCTCCATCACGGCTTCGTCATCCTCGTCTGGATCGCCGTCGCTCCCGGGCCTGCAAGCATAACCACTTGGCGTCGGCGTCGGGTCATTCTACTTGAACGCGGCAGCGCAACGAGAAAGAGAAGGAAAACGCACGGCATCCTCGATCTCCTCGATGGGAACCCATGGGCCGATGAGGACATGGCCGAGCCGACGAGGGCACGCGGCGGGGCGAGGGGTTCTGGCTCTGTGGACGCGGTAGGTGGAGGGAGTGGGGTGGGCGGAGAAGAGAGGGGGAGAGTGAGGCCGGCGGCGAGGTGAAGGGGGACAAGGCGATTGATCTGGGGAGAAGGGAGGCGGCGATGGAGTGGGAGGGGGAGGAGGGCGATTGGATCTGGGGGAGAAGGGGCGACGGCGATAGAGTGGGAGGGGATCTGAGTTAGGGTTTGGGTGGTTGGGCTGCGGGTAGGGTTTTCTTTTTCTTTTTGCCTTTTTTCTCTTTAGATAAATGGGATGGATGGATGGATGGATGGATGGATGGATGGATGGATGGATGCCATGTCATCGATCCATGGCACAAACGTTTCAACCAATGAGAACAAAGCTTATGTAATTATGTTTTTTCTATTTGTTTCTTTTGTATTTTTTGCACAAGGTGCATCTTCGAATGGCATAGTTTGTTCAAAATTATCGCATATTGTGCACAAGGGTGCATCAAGGAATGGAAAAAAATGTTGGCTAAGAAAGTTTTCATTTTCATTGGACAAAAAATCCATTTTTCATTTTTTCGAGTGCCCAAAACGAGTTTTTTTGTAAAGGACCTACCATATCTTTGTTGCAAAATTGTACCAAATCATTTTTACAAAATACTAGGCCATGTTTAATGCACAATTGACCAAATGGTTGGGTGTAAAAAGCTTTGATCCACCTCTGATGAAAAAGACAAATTATCGTCGATTCAGCTGGAAACGGGTCAAATTTGAACTGTAGCTGCCTCATAGTTTGCTCTTTATTTTTTCCAAAAATCATTTCTAGGTACATAAGTATCTATTTAATCATAGAAACACCAAAAAAATTCCAAGATTCAACCACTACCTAGGAACGGTCAAGCCCGCCGTTTTGACCGCATTTCGAAACGGGCATAAAAAATTCAAAATAAATCAAAAATTGGAAAACCTTCGCATTGTGTCATTATATGTGACCAAGTTTCCAGGAAAAATAATAAACTTGTAATACGGTAATTATTTTAAAAAAGTGTTCTCAGAAATGAGCTATCAAGTGTGAAGATTCATGGCTTTCAAGCCAAATGATCAATCTTATGGCCACATTCATGGCATAGTTTGTTCAAAATTATCGCATATTGTGCACAAGGGTGCATCAAGGAATGGAAAAAAATGTTGGCTAAGAAAGTTTTCATTTTCATTGGACAAAAAATCCATTTTTCATTTTTTCGAGTGCCCAAAACGAGTTTTTTTGTAAAGGACCTACCATATCTTTGTTGCAAAATTGTACCAAATCATTTTTACAAAATACTAGGCCATGTTTAATGCACAATTGACCAAATGGTTGGGTGTAAAAGTTTTGATCCACCTCGATGAAAAAGACAAATTATCGCCGATTCACCGAAACGGGTCAAATTTGAACTGTAGCTGCCTCATAGTTTGCTCTTTATTTTTCCAAAAATCATTTCTAGGTACATAAGTATCTATTTAATCATAGAAACACCAAAAAATTCCAAGATTCAACCACTACCTAGGAACGGTCAAGCCCGCCGCTTTTGACCGCATTTCAAACGGGCATAAAAATTCAAAAAATCAAAAATTGGAAAACCTTCGCATTGTGTCATTATATGTGACCAAGTTTCCAGGAAAAATAATAAACTTGTAATACGGTAATTATTTTAAAAAGTGTTCTCGAAATGAGCTATCAAGTGTGAAGATTCATGGCTTTCAAGCCAAATGATCAATCTTATGGCCACATTCATGGCATAGTTTGTTCAAATGATCTCATATTGTGCACAAGGGTGCATATTGGAATAACAAACAATGTTGCCTAAGGAAGTTTTCATTTTCGTTGGACTAAAAAACCATTTTCCATTTTCTCGAAAGTGCCCGAAGGAGGTTTTTTGTGAAGGAACTACCAAATAATTGTTGCAAAATTGGACCAAATCATTTTTCTAAAATACTAGGCCATATATAATGCACAATTGACCAAATGGTTGGGTGTAAAAGTTTTGATCCACCTCGATGAAAAAGACAAATTATCGCCGATTCAATTTGAAACGGGTCAAATTTGAACTGTAGCTGCCTCATAGTTTGCTCTTTATTTTTCCAAAAATCATTTCTAGGTACATAAGTATCTATTTAATCATAGAAACACGAAAAAATTCCAAGATTCAACCACTAGCTAGGAACGGTCAAGCCCGCCGCTTTTGACCGCATTTTGAAACGGCATAAAAATTCAAAAAATCAAAAATTGGAAAACCTTCGCATTGTGTCATTATATGTGACCAAGTTTCCAGGAAAAATAATAAACTTGTAATACGGTAATTATTTTAAAAAAGTGTTCTCAGAAATGAGCTATCAAGTGTGAAGATTCATGGCTTTCAAGCCAAATGATCAATCTTATGGCCACATTCATGGCATAGTTTGTTCAAATGATCTCATATTGTGCACAAGGGTGCATATTGGAATGGCAAACAATGTTGCCTAAGGAAGTTTTCATTTTCGTTGGACTAAAAAACCATTTTCCATTTTTCGAGTGCCCCAAAGGAGGTTTTTTGTGAAGGAACTACCAAATAATTGTTGCAAAATTGACCAAATCAATTTTATAAAATACTAGGCCATATATAATGCACAATTGACCAAAATGGTTGGGTGTAAAATTTTTGATCCACCTCTCGATGAAAAAGACAAATTATCGCCGATTCAAATTGAAGCGGGTCAAATTTGAACTGCAGCTGCCTCATAGTTTGCTATTTATTTTTCCAAAAATCATTTCTAGTTACATAAGTATCTATTTAATCATAGAAACACCAAAAAAATTCCAAGATTCAACCACTAGCTAGGAACGGTCAAGCCCGCCGTTTTGACCGCATTTTGAAACGGGCATAAAAAATTCAAAAAAAATCAAAAAATTGGAAAACCTTCGCATTGTGTCATTATATGTGACCAAGTTTCCAGGAAAAATAATAAACTTATAATACGGTAATTATTTTAAAAAAGTGTTCTCAGAAATGAGCTATCAAGTGTGAAGATTCATGGCTTTCAAGCCAAATGATCAATCTTATGGCCACATTCATGGCATAGTTTGTTCAAATGATCTCATATTGTGCACAAGGGTGCATATTGGAATGGCAAACAATGTTGCCTAAGGAAGTTTTCATTTTCGTTGGACGAAAAAACCATTTTCCATTTTTCGAGTGCCCCAAAGGAGGTTTTTTTGTGAAGGAACTACCAAATAATTGTTGCAAAATTGGACCAAATCATTTTTATAAAATACTAGGCCATATTTAATGCACAATTGACAAAATGGTCTGGTGTAAAATTTTTTGATCCACCTCTCGTGAAAAAGACAAATTTCTGCCGATTGAGCTGGAAGCGGGTCAAATTTGAACTGCAGCTGCCTCATAGTTTGCTATTTTATTTTTCCAAAAATCATTTCTAGTTACATAAGGACATATTTAATCATAAATACATGGTTTGGTGGCGATCGTCGAGGTTTGGGCGGTGGCCGAGGGCCCCAACTCTAGAGCTGCGTAAACTCAAGATGCCCGCCCGCGTGGTCACCATGTGACCGTGGCGTTGCCATGTGTTCAGGCGGCCTAGGCATGTCTAGTGGGTTGGGCACTCCCAGGTTGGTGCTAGGAAGAAAATTACAACATAAGATTCTAACGAGGAGACCAATCGATGCTCAAACATGAATTAGCACCAAGTGTTTGATTAGCGATGCGGAAAATGTACATGGCTAATGGGCGTGAGTTTTGGTGAGGATGATCAGTTACTAAGAAGACCGTTTTCACAAATTTTCAGCTCAAAGGAGGAGCCTAGGTGGTACTTGCTTTGCAAACCACCACCTTTGGACATAAATACGAATGTTGAAGCTCGGCTCAAAATAATGAATGGATTGAGATGGCATTTGGTGGAGGATGGTTATTTGGGCATAGGAAAGCATCAGTAGAAAATGGATACTATTTGGACATGCCAAAGTGGTACTTCCTTCACAAACTGTTACTCTGAATGAATAGGAAAATGAATATTTTGAATTATTTTTGAACTAGGCAAGGAAGGTTTTTACATATTTGACGAAGATATGACCCAAAGAATTTATGAGATTTTTTGGGAATTTTGGGAATGATGAAATATAGGTTGCTTCACAACCTAGGGCAAAACTGCCACATGGACATGACACATAGGCAAAAGCCCGATGAGGTGGCGCCTAGTCATAGCAACCCACCACAATTTACAAAGCTATGACCATCTATATTGGTCGTTAACAACTAGAAATAAGGCAGCGGACTAGCGCTGTTTGCTTTATGACCTTTTCGCGTGAGGAAATTCGACCTTCGACCAAAATGGTCGCAATGGTTCGAGGTTTGGAGCCCCGAACAGCTTTTGACCAATTGGTCTGAAATGGTCATAGATTTATGACCAATTCTTCGAGGGTCACTGACAGAAGGTCATAAGTTGACATATTTCTTGTAGTGTATGTAGACAACACTCTCCCCTCTCGTTGCTATACATCACCATGATCTTGCGTGTGCGTAGGAAAATTTTTGAAATTACTACGTTCCCCAACAGATGGCGCCATCGAGGGTACGATCGTCCTGCGGTTTGATGACATCTCTGCTATGTTTAACCTTCATCCGCTGCACTACACCTTCGTTCGGCTGTTTTCGATGAGTATGGAGATGCGGATCATTAGAGACAAGACCCCGGACATCGTGATAGTCGACCCCTTCTACATGAGTGCCAAGAACTTGTGCAGCGCTGGGGACCGCATGTCACGAGTTCTTACCTCGAAGGCGTCATTCTGGCAAACCCAGATAAGGATAACTTCCTCGTGCCTTACTTTCCCGAGTAAGTTATCCCCTAACCGCCCCGTAACATATGATTTCTTAGATTTTGATCATTCCTTTTTTTCTAACATTCCGTGTTCTGTGGAGTGACACACATTGCACACTCATCCTCTTAAGCCCGAAATATTCCATGGCCACGTATTTCGACCCGGATCGTGACTCCAAGATAGACTACACAAATATCAAGAAACTTCTTGATGATGTTCTCCCCGGCTACGCCAAATCTGGAGGCACCTTCACCAAGCCAGTTTGTAGGTACAGCAGGCACGTGTTCGCCCACAATACAAAGTTCTCCTGCGTCAAGCAGCTGCCTGGCGGTCAGAAGGATGCCTACTACACCCTCCATCACATGCGGGCGATCATACGGGACCATCATCACCTTCTGCTACCAGATAATCTCAAAGATTGGGCCGCGAGCTTGTCGACAATCCAGGATGCGGACATCAGACAAGAATTCTTTCGCATCCAGTCGGAGTTTGCGGAAATTATCCATCAAGATGTCCTTCGTACCTCGGGGCAGTTCTACCTCAGATATGAACCGTCCAACAGTGAGACAGACACAACGCTACAAATGCAGGCTGACAACACCCGTAATTTCATGACCATCACGACAGACGGCGGCTTCGTCCACGCTTCGGTCCCATGAGTCGAGTCGAAAGTAGTGCTGCTATGTGTAGTTCTGAAACATTGATTGGCTCATTTGTAATTAAACTTTAATGAACTTGTATGTCTCTTTGGTTTGGACAGTCGTTCAACTTAGATGTAATTGATGCTATTTATTAGTAGGACCATCAATCGTGCTATTAATGTCTTGCTTTTCTCTTTCAATCCTTTTGTTGCATACTTATATATTGCTTATGTATTGTCTGTTGTTTGGCTTGTGCATAGAGATGCCGTCGTATGTCGTGTACAAGGGTAAGGTTCCCGGAGTCTACGACGACTGGGAGGAGTGTCAGAGACAGTTTCACCGTTTCAGTGGTAACAGTTACAAAGGGTACACCACTAGGGCGGAGGCGGAATCTAGATACGCCTGCTATCTAGCAGGAGAGAGGAGGGAGCGTTGGAGGAACCGGATGAAGACCAGTTTCATCGTGATGATGCTCATCGTGATGACCGCAGCTCTCTTCTATGTGATGGTAGTTTAGATGATCGATATTGACTTGTAATGTGAAGACAAACTCGCTACTCGCGGTCTCGAGACTTGTAATGTTCTATCTTTGTTCGGTCTTTTGAATTCGGAGACTAATATGATGAATTGTATTCGGAGACTAATCTTATATTTTATTCGATGAATCTACTGTTGCTGTGTGGTGTTGTCTAAATTCTGTCCAATAATATATTTTGTAACCTGTGAAAATATCAGAAAAAAATCCATAATATTCATACTAGTGGCGCACCACACAAGACACTAATGGCGCACTGTGATAATCACACTAATGGCGCATCACCCATTGGTGCGCCATTAGTATGCCAAAGCACATGGGTACATATGGCCCCCTGGGAGGCATACTAATGGCGCATTGTGGGCTATACTAATGGCGCACTACATGGTGCGCCATTAGTACACCAGATACTAATGGCGCACCAGTGGTGCGCCATTACTATTCAATTCTAATGGCGTGGTGCTAGTGGTGCACAAGTAGTGCGCCATTAGTAGGAAAAACTGGTGCTCCACTAGCATGCCTTTTCCTAGTAGTGGGGGGTACAATAGTGATTCAGGAGTGGATCACTGGACAACAGTCAAAATTATCCTTTGGTACGTAAAGAGGACTAAGGAAATGTTTCTCGGTTATGGAGGTGATAAAGGGTTCGTCGTAAAGGGTTACGTTGATGCAAGCTTTAACACTGATCCATATGACTCGGAGTCTCAATCTGGATACATATTGAAAGTGGGAGTAATTAGCTAGAGTAGCTCCATACAAGAGCTTTGTATACATAGAAATTTGGAAAATACATACAGATCTGAATATGGCAGACCCGTTGACTAAACTTCTCTCACAAGAAAAACATGATCACACCTTAGTACTCTTTTGGTGTTAATCACATAGAAATGTGAACTAGATTATTGACTCTAGTATACCTTTGGGTTTTGGTCACATGGCGATGTGAACTATGGGTGTTAATCACATAAAGATGTGGTCTATTGGTGTTAAATCACATGGCAATGTGAACTAGATTATTGACTCTAGTGCTAGTGGGAGACTGAAGGAAATATGCCCTAGAGGCAATAATAAAGTTGTTATTTTATATTTCATTTTTCATGATAAATGTTTATTATTCATGCTAGAATTTCATTAACCAGAAACTTGATACATGTGTGGATACATAGACAACCATGTCCCTAGTAAGCCTCTACTAGACTAGCTCGTTGATCAAAGATGGTTAAATTTCCTAACCATATACATGTGTTGTCATTTCATAAATGAGATCACATCATTAGGAGAATGATGTGATGGACAAGACCCATTCGTTATCTTAGCATTACGATCATTCAGTTTTATTGCTACTGCTTTCTTCATGTCAAATACATAGTCCTTCAACTATGAGATTGTGCAACTCCCAGATACCGGAGGAATGCCTTGTGTGCTATCAAACGTCTCTACGTAACTGAGTGATTATAAATATGCTCTACAGGTATCTCCGAAGGTGTTTGTTGGGTTGGCATATATCGAGATTAGGATTTGTCACTCCGAGTATCGGAGAGGTATCTCTAGGCCCTCCTTAATACATATCATAAGAAGCCTTGCAAGCATAGTGACTAATGAGTTAGTTGCTGGATGATGTATGACAGAACGAGTAATGAGATTTTCCGGTAACGAGATTGAACTAGGTATGAAGATACCGACGATTGAATCTCGGACAAGTAACATACTGATGACAAAGTGAATTGTGTATGTTGTCATAACGGTTCGACCGATAAAGATCTTCGTAGAATATGTGGGAGCCAATATGAGCATCCAGGTTTCGCTATTGGTTATTGACCGGAGAGGTGTCTCGGTCATGTCTACATAGTTCTCGAACCCGTAGAGTCCGCATGCTTAACGTTCGTTGACACTAGAGTAGTATTGGGATATTTGATGAGTGGTAACCAAATGTTGTTCGGAGTCTCGGATGAGATCTCGGACGTCACGAGGAGTCTCGGAATGGTCGATAGGTAACGATTTATATATAGGAAGTCATATTTCGGGTTCCGGAAAAGGGTGCAGTTTTTTCGGTATTGTACCGGGAAGCTTCTAGAAGGTTCCGAAGGATTTCGGAGGGGTCTGGAAGTCCACAAGTGGGTTCACCACGACCCAAGGGCTAGCATGGGCTGCTAGGAGGTGCCCTAGCCTTATTGGGCTAGGTGCACCAAGTCCTCAAAAGCCCATGTGGCTAGGGAAAAAAAAGGAAGGAGTCCTAGTAGGAATAGGATTGGACTTGGATTCCAAGTCCTCCTACCCCTTGGCTGCGCCTTGGACTTTGGAGGGGTTGTTGCCCCGGCCCTCCACCTATATATAGAAGGAAGGGGGCGCCCCAAGAGGACACAAAAATCCCTTGGCACCCCTCTCTCTCCCGTTACTCCGTAGTTCCACCGCCTCGTCTCGACGGCGCTTAGCGAAGCGCTGTTAGTGCTCCACGACCACCATCACCACCACGCCATCGTGTTGGTGGTCATCCCATATACTTCTCCTCTCCTGTTTGCTCGATCAAGAAGGAGGAGACGTCATCGGGCTGAACGTGTGTAGAACTCGGAGGTTCCGCACGTTCGGTGCTTGATCGGTCGGAACGAGAAGAAGTTCGACTACATCAACCACGTTGTCAAATGCTTCCGCTTTTGGTCTATGAAGGTACGTGGACACACTCTCCCCCTCTCTTTGCTATGTATCTCCTAGATAGATCTTGCGTGAGCATAAGAATTTTTTTGAAATTGCATGCTACGCTGCCCAACACTTTGATAATTCGATATATGGGTGGACGGTGCTTGGGTGCGATTGTTACTTGAACAGGCCTCCCAGTTATGATTACCCCCTCCCGCAAGCATCCGCAACTATGAAAGAAGAATTAAGATAAATCTAACCATAGCATGAAACATATGGATCCAAATCAGCCCCTTACGGAATAACGCATAAACTAGGGTTTAAGTTTCTATCACTCTAGCAACCCATCATCTACTTATTACTCCACAATGCCTTCCCTAGGCCCAAGTATGGTGAAGTGCATGTAGTTGATGTTCACATTACACCACTAAAGGAAGCAATGACATACATATCATCAAAATATCGAACGAATACCAAATTCACATGATATACTTATGACAAGACTTCTCCCATGTCCTCAAGAACAAAAGTAACTACTCACAAATCATATTCATGTTCAAGATCAGAGGGGTATTGAATATCATCAAGGATCTAAACATATAATCTTCCACAAAATAAACCAACTAGCATCAACTACAAGATGTAATCAACACTACTAGCAACCCATAGGTACCGAACTGAGGTTTTGAGACAGAGATTGGATACAAGAGATAAACTAGGGTTTGAGATGAGAAGGTGCTGGTGAAGATGTTGATGAAGATTGATCCTCCCATGATGAGAGGGTTGTTGGTGATGTCGATGGCTTTGATTTTCCCCTCCCGGAAGGAAGTGTCCCCGACGGAATCGCTCCACCGGAGAGCAAAAGTGCTCCTACCCAGGTTCTGGCTCGAGTCGACAACGCTTTGTCCTAAAAGTCTTCTCTTGATTTTTTTTCTAGGGAAAATGGCATCGTATAGTTAAGACGGGCCTCGAAGGCCAGCCAAGGGCTCCACAAGGTACTAGGGCGCGTCCAGGGGGGTGACCGTGTCCTAGTGCCTTGTGGGCAGCTAGTGGGTCCCCTCTGGTACTTCTTTTCTCCAGTATTTTTTATATATTCCAAAATAATTCTCCATGAAATTTCAGCTCATTTGGAGTTGAGCAGAAGAGTTATCTTTGATATAGCTTTTTCCAGAATTCGAGCTGCCGACAATGTCCTTCTTCATGAAAATATTGTAAATTATGAGAGAAAAGGCATTACGATTACACCACAAAGAATGATATTGATCAAAAACATTATAAATAACATCAAGAAAACATGTGCAAAATGGACATATCAATGAGTTGATCATTGGTTGTGTCGCCAATATCATATTGGCTTGCTAAACCTTGAGTTCACTTGAGGGAAATTGCTTCTTGCTACAAACCCTTGCTCTTGGGGCCCCAACCCTTCCTAGATAAGATGAATAAACACCTTATCTCCCTACATCATATCTTTTCCTTGAGCGACCCCTTATATTCTTCTTCTTCCCTCTCTCTCCATCCTGCATTACAATAACACATGGGGATGTTGTATCCCATAATCTCAAGTGCTGGAGTTGATGTGCACCAGTGCTGTAGGAGACGCGCCACTGGACGACGGTTAAGACTATTGTCGGAGCATCAACAAGACATGGTGCAACCAGAGGTGAGTTGTGCTATGAGCATCAGTGAGTGGTGCTACAACTAACATCGACCGATGCATCAAGGGAGCTATGGTGGCAATGACCATGGCAGGAGCTATGGTAGGATCTTGCGACCATCATCCACATGAGTTGCAACCGTCATTTATAGGAGTTGTAACCAGGGCAACGACGGAGGGCGCTAGATGGCATGATGCAAAAACATTGATGGTGGAGCTTCAAACGGTGGCACGAGGAGCTGTAGCCAGCTACGAGCGTAGCTTCGACTAATGGTGTGCGGTGCTGGAACCCGCCGATGCAACCAACAAGGAGAGCTCTGATCAGTTGTGCGGGGCATGCTATGACCACTAGTGTGGGATGCTGGAACTAGTGGTAGTGTGTGCTGTGACTATCTAGTGTAGAAGCTACAACCGATGTGAGCGTGTGCTGCGATCTCAACACCCATCTCTGTCGAATGTTGCAACGAGTGGCACCAAAAGATGCAACAAGCCGACGACTATGATGGAATCAACGGAGATGAAGTCGTTTCTAGTGCAATAGGCAGAATAATATGTTGCGACCCACAAGCGATGGGGCTAGCGACATTGACGGCGAGGGATGCAAGGTGTGGAGGTCAATGGTGCAAGCTGCAACTGCTATTGATGGTGTTGCAACAACAGACACGGTGAATGGGCCCACACTATTGTGACTAGCGAGCGTCTTGCTTGACGGTGCCAGGTCATGGTGGTTACGCGGGGTGACAATTTTTCCTTGAGCTCCCTATTGTTTGACGTCTAGCGGGAGGAGATGGAGGAGTGGGGCAGGCATTTTTTTCATCGATGCGCTAGGGAGGTACAAGGGGGACAGCCAAAAGGAGGAGATCTGATGGTCAAAGTCCACCTTGTTGAATGGTCGGGGAGGTCACCTATCTGGCCCCAGGCCGATTGATCGGCCCTTTCTTTGTTGACTCATAAGTTAAGAGTGAAAGCCTAAGGGATGGGGCGGAAAGATATAGGGAACTCAATATTTCAAAAAAATTACCTACGATCACGCAAGATCTATCTATGTGATGCATAGCAACGAGCGGGAGAGTGTGTCCACGTACCCTCGTAGACAGAAAGCGGAAGCGTTTTATCAACGCGGTTGATGTAGTCGTACGTCTTCAGGATCCGACCGATCCTAGCACCAAACATACGGCACCTCTGTGTTCAGCACACATTTAGCTCGATGACGTCCCTCGTACTCTTGATCTAGTTGAGGCCGAGGGAGAGTTCTGTCAGCACGATGGCATGGTGAAGGTGATGATGAAGTTACCAGCGGAGGGCTTTGCCTAAGCACTACGATGATATGACCGAGGTGTGTTTTTGTGGAGGGGGGCACCGCACACGGCTAAAAGATCAACTTGTGTGTCTTTGGGGTGCCCCTGCCCACGTATATAAAGGAGGGAGGAAGAGGAGGCCTGGCCTAGAGGGGGCGCGCCAAAAGGGGGGAGTCCTACTTGGACTCCCGGTCCAAGTAGGATTTGCCCCCCTTTCCTATTCCAACTAGGAGAAGGAATGTAAGGAGGAAGAAAAGAGAAGGAAAGAGGGGGGGTGAGGGAGTCTGGGATTAAGGGGTCCTCGGACAGCCGGACTATATACTTTGGCCGGATTGTTGGACTATGAAGATACAAGATTGAAGACTCCCCTTTGCGTGGAAGGCAAGCTTGGCAATTCGGATACATAGATCTCCTTCTTTGTAACCGACTCTGTGTAACCCTAGCCCCCTCTGGTGTCTATATAAACCGGAGGGTTTAGTCCGTAGGACAACAACAATCATAATCCTAGGCTAGCTTCTAGGGTTTAGCCTCTGCGATCTCGTGGTAGATCAACTCTTGTAATACTCATATCATCAAGATCAATCAAGCAGGAAGTAGGGTATTACGTCCATCGAGAGGGCCCGAACCTGGGTAAACATCGTGTCCCCGCCTCCTGTTACCATTAGCCTTAGACGCACAGTTCGGGACCCCCTACCTGAGATCCGCCGGTTTTGACACCGACATTGGTACTTTCACTGAGAGTTCCACTGTGTCGTCACGATAAGGCTTGATGGCTCCTTCAATCATCTTCAACGACGCGGTCCAGGGGGAGGGTTTCCTCCCTAGACAGATCTTTTTATTCGGCGGCTACGTGCTACGGGCCAACTCGCTTGGCCATCTAGAGCAGATCGATAGCTATGCCCCTGGCCATCAGGTCAGGTTCGGAAGCTTGAACTATACTGCCGAAGTTCTCGGAGACTTGATCTTCGACGGATTCCAGCCCATGTCAGGTGCGCTGAACAATCACGACGAGCATGACTTAGATCTGCCATCGGACAATGTTCGGGAGATCGCGACTGCGGCGGCCTCGGGAATCATCTGGAGCAGATCGCGCCATCTGAGGACAGGTGGATGGACCCCGCCACGGAGGCCGCACACTCATCGGCGTTGGAGCCGAACACTAACCCCACCCCCTGTGAGGCTGGTGTCATCGGACCCTCAGACTCGTCTCCGGCTACAGGCTCCGAACCACGTGCATCCGTGCCTATCAAATCTGATTGGGCATCGATCATGGAGTTCACCTCCGCGGATATTTTTTAGCACTTGCCCTTGGGTGACGTGCTAAATTCATTTAGGTCTCTCTCCTTTTCAGGAGACTCTTGGCCGAACTATGTTCGCTGGAGTGGGAAGCGGACGACGAAGAAATTCGTTCCCCACCCACCACCCATGTAATAGCCACCGTCGATGACTTAACCGACGTGCTTGATTTTGACTCCGAAGACATTGACGGTATGGACGACGATGCAGGAGAAGAACAGGAACCACCGCCCACAGGGCGCTGGATGACCACCTCATCATATGATATATATATGGTGGACACCCCCAAATAAAGCAATGGCGATGAGGCAATGGAAGATAATCCCCTGGAGAAGCAATCAAGGCACCGGCGTCATAGGCGCCGCTCCAGGCCCCGCCATAGAAAAAATAGTGATACCGGCATAAGAGATGATAATCCGAATGGTGCCGAAGATGAAAACAATCTGGCTCAGCCAGGCTTCCAGCAGGCCGAACAAGAAGATGGGAAAGTTAGCCCTAAGGAACAGGTAATAGATGGAGAATCAGAGGATGATAATTACATGCCTCTCTCCAGAGACGAAGTGAGCCTTGCCGACGAAGGATCCCGTCGAGCAGGAGCGCTTCAAGCGCCAGCTTATAGCCACTGCAAAAAGCTTGAAGAAGAAGCAGCAGCAGCTTCAAGCTGATCAGGATCTGCTAACTAATAGATGGACCGAGGTCCTGGTTGCCGAGGAATATGGACTCGAGCGCCCTACCAAAAGTTACCCAAAGCGTAGGTTGCTACCTCAACTAGAGGAGGAGGCATCAAAGCCTACACTACCAGCGCATGATGCGGCTGAGCGGCCACCTCGTGGCCGAGACAAACCGACGTTTCAACCTGAAGTCTAGCCCGCACCCCGACGCCAGACAAGCAAAAACATAAAGGCCCGGGGCTCCACGCATTACCTGCGAGACAAATTGAAAAATAAACCAGGATAGTCAAGATCGATCTACGGATCACGGGGGCGCGCCCCAACGCGTGACGATGACCATCACGCTGGATATACCAACAAATCCGGCCGGACCGAATACAATGTAGCCCGGCACAGAGGCGCCGCACACCCCAATGCTTCACTGATGAAGTAATGGATCATGAATTCCCAGAAGGGTTTAAACCCATGAACATTGAATCATATGATGGTACTACACACCCTGCGGTATGGATAGAAGATTTCTTCCTCCACATTCACATGGACCGCGGAGATGATCTACATACCATCAAATACCTCCCACTAAAACTCAAAGGACCGGCTCGACATTGGCTGAATAGCTTGCCGGCAAACTCCATCGGGAGTTGGGAGAACCTGGCAGACGCATTCCTGGACAACTTCCAGGGAACTTATGTGCGACCACCAGATGCTGATGATCTAAGTCACATAACCCAACAGCCCGGAGAGTCAGCCAGGAAATTTTGGTCTCGGTTCCTAACTAAAAAGAACCAAATTGTCGACTGTCTGGATGCCGAAGCCCTAGCGGCCTTTAAGCATAACATCCGTGACGAGTGGCTTGCCCAACATCTCGGCCAAGAAAAGCCAAAGTCCATGGTGAAAGCACAAGTGCTCCCTAGGTGGTTTTGGTAATTAATGTCAACATATCTCTTGTTGGACTAACACTTTTATCTAGTATGTTTCAGATAAGTTCAACAATGGAGTGGCATGGACTAAAGGATGTGGGAACTCCTTCAAGATGCTAAGGACAAAGGATTGGCTCAAGCTTTAAGCTCAAGACTCTTTGTTTTACATTTTAGTGATCCAAGATCACATTGAGTCTATACGAAAAGCCAATACTATCAAGAAGGGATGAGGTGTTGCTTAATGAGTTTCTTGCTCCACAGTGCTTAGTGATATGCTCCAAAAACCCTCAACTACTTTCCCACTTCCACACATATGACCTAAACCTAAAGTCAAACTCATCCATACCGATTCTTTCTATCCGGCGCCACCGAGTTCAGATGTCATAGCCACTGGCACAAACCCTAGGCAAATCGGTTTCACTGATAGGGATCTCGGTCTCGCCGAGATGGGATTGCAATCTCTCTGTGTATGTCCATTACCAAAATTGGTCTCACCGAGTTTGAGCAATCGGTACTACCGAGATTACAATGCAAACTCTCTGGTTAACTTATTACCAAAATCGGTCCCATCGAGTTTGAATAATCGGTTCCACCGAGTTTGCCTGACCAACTCTCTGGTTAGCTAATTACCAAAATCGGTCTCATCGAATTTGTGTAATCGGTCTCACCGAGATTACGTTATGCCCTAACCCTAACCATATCGGTCCTACCGAGTTGCATGTCGGTCCCACCGAAAATCCTAACGGTTACTAGATTTGCTGAATCGGTCCGACCGAGTTTACCAATTCGGTCCCACCAAGTTTGGCAAGTTGTGTGTAACGGTTAGATTTTGTGTGGAGGCTATATATACCCCTCCACCTCCTCTTCATTCGTGGAGAGAGCCATCAGAACAAACCTACACTTCCAGCATACATTTTCTGAGAGAGAACTACCTACTCATGTGTTGAGGCCAAGATATTCCATTCCTACCATATGAATCTTGATCTCTAGCCTTCCCCAAGTTGCTTTCCTCTCAAATCTTCTTTCCACCAGATCCAAATCCCATGAGAGAGAGTTGAGTGTTGGGGAGACTATCATTTGAAGCACAAGAGCAAGGAGTTCATCATCAACGCACCATTTGTTACTTCTTGGAGAGTGGTGTCTCGGCTAGGTGTCACTTCGGAGCCTCCGACAAGATTGTGGAGTTGAACCAAGGAGTTTGTAAGGGCAAGGAGATCTCCTATTTCGTGAAGATCTACCGCTAGTGAGGCAAGTCCTTCGTGGGCGGCGGCCATGGTGTGATAGACAAGGCTGCTTCTTCGTGGACCCTTTGTGGGTGGAGCCCTCTGTGGACTCGCGCAACCGTTACCCTTCGTGGGTTGAAGTATCCATCAACGTGGATGTACGATAGCACCACCTATCGGAACCACGACAAAAACATCCGTTTCTCCAATTGCGTTTGAATCCTGCAAAACCCTTCCCTTTACATTCTCGCAAGTTGCATGCTTTACTTTCCGCTGCTCATATACTCTTTGCATGCTTGCTTGTTGTGTATTGTGAATGTTAAACTTGTGCCTAAACTCCACTTAAACTTAAAGGAATTAAAAAACTGCACCTTTGGTACTTAGTGTCTAATCACCCCTCCTCTAGACACCTCATCTCAAGGTCCTACAAGTGGTATCAGAGCATTGGTCTCCATTGCCTTGGTTTAATCACCATTGGAGGAAGATGGATGAGTCTACTTTGGGGAGTCTTGGACATAGAGTGCCTATTCTTGATGGAGAGTATTTTCATGAGTGGAAAAATGAGATGCTTGTAATCTTCAATCAATATCATTTGAACAAGTACATTGCTAGCCCTTGTGCACCTCATGTTGATCCTATGCATCCTACTCTAGATGAGTCAATTGACATGATCCGCAATCTTAGAACTGCCGAACTTATCTTTAGAGGCTTGCCAAGAAACTTGATTGGATGTTTGCCTACTCTTAAGTGTGCCTACACTATATGGAAATTTCTTGAGGAACGCTTTCCGAATTATTACTTGAAAAATCTTGATGAAATTCTCCATAAGTCTATTGCCTTGAGTAAGATGAATTCTAGTGATCCTATGTTTGGTGATTGTTTGTTTGAGCTTACAAACCTTATGCGTGCCAAAGGAGATGTGGGAATTATTAGTGATATTATTTCCGAAGCTATAAAAATTCATAAGCAAGATCATTGTCAAACTCACTCTAACGAATCACCCTCTCTAGGATTTGATCCACCACATGACGATGTTGAACATGGATACTATGATGAGGATGATGATAGTGACTTCGATCTTCACGATGCAATGAGACATTTTGGTCTTATGGCAAATTTTCGGGGATATATGTCAGGAGGAAAGGAATGGGTTCTTGATAGTGGATGTACCGATCACATGACCAGGGATAAAGACATGTTTCGTGAGCTTGCTGAAAATGATGGACCTCGAAAGTATGTCACTTTCGGTGACAACTCAAAGGGTAAGGTGGTTGGCCTCGGTAAGGTGGCCATATCACATGATAGCTCCATACAAAATGTCATGCTCGTTGAATCTCTTGGCTACAACTTACTTTCAGTATCTAGAGTTGCTGATTTCGGTTTCAATTTCCTATTTACTAAAGTAGATTGCCAAGTGTTTCGTAGAGATAATCATAAAATGGTCTTTACCGGTGTACGTAGAGGTGATTTATACATTGTTGATTTCACTAGAAAGGCTCAACCTAAAACTTGCTTCATTGCTAAATCCTCTAAAGGTTGGTTATGGCATAGACGATTAGGTCATGTTGGTATGCGAAACCTTGACAAGCTTATTAAAGGAAATCATATCCTTAGAGTTAATAATGTCATATTTGATAAGGATAGACTTTGCAGTGCTTGTCAGGTAGGTAAACAGGTTGGAGGGAGGCATCCCGTGAAGAACGTCATGACCACAAGGAGGCCACTCGAGCTACTTCACATGGATCTCTTTGGTCCCAACGCCTACAAGAGTCTCGGTGGAAATTCTTTTGGTCTAGTTATAGTTGATGATTTTTCAAGATTTACGTGGGTGTTCTTTCTCGATGATAAATCACAGGTCCAAAAGATCTTCAAAAACTTCGCTAGGAAGGCCCAAAATCAATTTGAAGTGAAGATCAAGAAGGTTCACAGCGACAACGGAATGGAGTTCAAGAACGCAAATGTGGACACCTTTCTTGACAAAGAAGGGATTTCACACGAGTTCTCGGCTACGTACACACCTCAACAAAATGGAGTTGTTGAGAGGAAGAACCGGACACTCATCAAAATGGCGAGAACGATGCCTGATGAGTACAAGGCACCGAAGCACTTTTGGGCAGAAGCGGTTGAGACAGCTTGTCATGCAACAAATCGCTTGTATCTTCACAAGCTACTCGGCAAGGCGGCATCTGAGCTCCTCACCGTAACAAACCCCAAGTTGGATACTTTCGAGTATTCGGCTCAAAGTGCTACATTCTTGATAAGCATCGTCGTTCTAAATTTGCTCCTAAGTCTCATGAAGGTTTCCTACTAGGTTATGGCTCAAACTCTCACACTTACCGTGTCTAGAACAATTTCACCCGAAAGGTTGAAGAAACGGTAGATGTGAAGTTTGATGAATCTAACGGCTCGCAGGTAGAGCAATTGCCAATTGATGTAGGAGACAAAGATCCCTCGGAAGCAATCCAAGACTTGTCTATTGTCAAGATTCGTCCAACGGAGGTGAAGGAGAGTACCTCGTCCGTCCAAGTGGAAGCTTCTACTTCACGACAAGGTGAACCAAGAGTTGATACGGAAGCATCCACAAGTTGAACACACCAAGATGAAGAAAATGATGAAGTGCATCAAGATGAACGTCAACAACCTCCTTCTCCACCACGACAAGAGAACGACAACGCCAACAATGAAGAAGGTCAAGAAGAAGAACAAGATGAAGAAGAATTTCAACCAAGAACCAAGCAAAAGCTCTCACGAGTTCGAGCAAGAATTGCTAAAGACCACCCCGTCGAGCAAATCTACAATGATATTCACACCGGGAGAATCACTCGCTCTAAAACTCGTTTAGCTAACTTTTGTGAAAACTATTCTTTCATGTCTAGCATTGAAACTATGAAGGTCGAAGAAGCATTGGAAGATCCGGATTGGATAAATGCTATGCATGAAGAGCTACACAACTTTGAGAGGAACCAAGTTTGGACATTGGTTGAGAAGCCCGACAAAAACCACAACATCATCGGTACCAAATGGGTGTTTCGCAACAAGCAAGATGAAGATGGACAAGTAGTTCGCAACAAAGCAAGTCTCGTCGCCCAAGGCTACACACAATTCGAAGGTATGGACTATGGTGAGACTTACGCTCTCGTTGCTAGACTTGAGTCCATTCGCATCTTACTTGCCTATGCTAATCACCATGATATCACCTTGTACCAAATGGACATTAAAAGTGCTTTTCTAAATGGTGAAATAGAGGAGGAAGTTTATGTTAAGCAACCTCCCGGCTTTGTCAATCCTAAGAAACCAACTCATGTTGACAAACTTCACAAAGCCCTTTATGGTCTTAAACAAGCTCCTAGAGCGTGGTATAAATGCTTGACCAAGTTCCTCATTGAAAAAGGCTTTGAAATTGGGAAAATTCATTCCACACTTTTTACTGAAAGGGTTAATGGAGGACTATTTGTGTGCCAAATCCATGTTGATGATATTATATTTGGTTGAACTAACCCTCATTTTAGTGAAAAGTTTGGGAAGCTAATGTCGGAGAAGTTTGAGATGTCTATGATGAGTGAACACAAATTCTTTCTTGGGTTACAAATCAAGCAAACTAAGGAAGGTACTTTTGTTTCTCAAACAAAGTACACCAAGGACTTATTCAAGAAGTTCAATATGCAAGAGTGCAAAGGTATGTCTACACCCATGCCTACTAGTGGACATCTTGATTTGACCAAAGATGGTGAACCGGTTGATCAAAAGGTTTATCGCTCTATGATTGGTTCATTGTTATATCTATGTGCCTCACGTCCCGATATCATGCTAAGTGTGAGCATGTGTGCACGATATCAAGCTGCTCCTAAAGAATGTCATCTTAAGGCCGTGAAAAGGATAGTGAGATACTTAATCCATACACCAAATTTTGGCATTTGGTATCCTAAGAGGGTCTCTTTCGATCTTGTTGGCTACTCCAACTCAGACTATGCCAGAAACAAGGTTGATAGAAAGTCCACTTTGGGTACTTCTCAATTTCTTGGTAGATCTCTTGTGTCTTGGTTCTCCAAGAAACAAAACTCGGTATCCTTATCCACCGCCGAAGCGGAATACATTGACACTGGTTCATGTTGTGCTCAATTAGTTGGATGACCCAAACTCTTAAAGATTATGGGATATATGTGAAACATGTTCCATTACTTTGTGACAATGAAAGTGCTATCAAAATTGGTCATAATCCCGTACAACATTCTCGAACTAAGCATATTGAAGTTCGTCATCATTTCATTCGAGATCATGTTGCTAAGGGTGACATTAATCTTAAGCATGTTCTCACCGAAAAGCAATTAGTGGATATATTCACTAAACCTCTTGACGAGAAAGTGTTTTGCAGGTTAAGAGGAGAATTGAACATCATTGATGCTTCAAACTTGGAGTAGAAACTCCATTGGACACATGCAAGACATGAGCTTATGACTAATCCTTGATATTTCTCTTATGATGAAGATCTTATGTCTTGGATATATTTGCATCTTGCATGTTATATAACCCATGTAGGTCCTTGTATGGATCAAAATCCATGAGATTGTAATCTACTCACATCTTGAGCAATCTCTACATCACCAAGTCTCTACACTATGGTGGTTGAAGACAAGGAAGCATGGAACCATTCAAACATATCCTTTGACAAATTCTATGTTGAGCTTCATGATTGTCATTTTTGGATACACAAGTGCTCTTCCTTGCAAAAACTAACCCATGTAGGTAGATGAACTCAAATTCCAAGTGGTGCTCCCAATTCTTGATGAGCTACATCAACCTTGATTAAACCACACAAGTTCAACTACATGTTCAACACCACCAACCAAGGTATGTTATTCCATCTTAGAGAAGCTTTACTCCGAGTCATGAGATAAAGCAACTCAACAAGATGTGAATGCATCAAGATGCTTAAACAAAAAAATGGCAACCCCATTTTGTGCTTAACGATGAGTATGACCTATGATCAAGTGATCTCACTTGACTTCTAAGTCAATATACTCTAACATAGGTGACTTTGTCGCCGACCATCTCTAGATGAAGTTCTCTTTTCTGTGTTTTTGCATTTGTCTCATGCATATTTGTTTCCCCTTTCAAAAAAAACTTCATCTTGATTTCTTTCTGTTTGCTCTGCATTTTCTGCATCAAATTCATTGCATATCATTCAGTAAATTCCTTGCAAATCTTTGTGAGAGCTTACTAGTCTAGTGAGCAGGTGACAAGTGTTTTCTCTGCGACGAACTCGGTTTCACCGATTTGTTTTTCTCGGTCCAACCGGATCCTTTCGGTATAACCGAAGCATACCACTCGGTGCCACCGATTTCACAACAGGAAAAACAGTTTGCCACTTATTTTGTGTTTCTACTGATCCAGCTCCACTCAATGAATCTTGTCCTCTACAAGCATCACATTTATATAAATGCTTTGTGCTGTGACTCAAGGATCAAACCCTTCTTGGAAATTGATGTCAAAGGGGGAGAGAGAGATCACATCAAAGCTTATCACTTAGAGAGATCACATCAGAGAGAGAGAGAGAGTATCACCTCCTCAGGGGGAGAAAGAGATCTCCAGGGGGAGAGAATACTCAAGTATTTCTCAAGGATCCCAAAAGCTTGGTGTTCAAGAGGAGAGATGCCACATGTCTTCTTGAGGGGAAAGACATGTTCATATGTGCTTATTTGCATTAGCTCTGTTCATTTATATCTTTCAGCTCCGATTTTTTGTTCCCTATCTTCTCCCAGTATCCCATGCTAGATTCAGGGGGAGCAAGACATTTAAGGGAAAGAAATCATTTAAATTCATTGAAGATCCTTACTCTTGGGGACATGTCTAATCCAATGTGATACTTAGTACTCACTCTCCACACGTCATCCCAGTCTTGGTATTCTTGTGGTTTCTTCTGTTTGCTCTGGCTAGTAGATGTACCTGTGTTATCTAATCTTGTTTACGCAGGTTCATTCCATCCTAAGCCAACTCAAGACTACAAGGTAAGTATATGCATCACAATCATGTGTATGAAGAATTCTTGCTGATGTACATACTGTTTGCAAGAAGGACTCATGGGCATGAAGGTATTTTCTTTAATATTCTTTGCTCTGATGCATATGGCCAAGATATATGTAACACATTGCCTACTCTATCATGGTTATGCTCTCACATGCTTCTACATTCCATATTCACATGATTGCATACATGTAGGGGGGAGCCTATGCTTGTTACATGTCTTTCCAAAGCTTCACTTGCTATTCTTTATATCTTTATCTAAAGATTTGATGTATGTTGTCATCAATTACCAAAAAGGGGGAGATTGAAAGCACAAGTGCTCCCTAGGTGGTTTTGGTAATTAGTGTCAACATATCTCTTGTTGGACTAACACTTTTATCTAGTATGTTTAAGATAAGTTCAACAATGGAGTGGCATGGACTAAAGGATGTGGGAACTCCTTCAAGATGCTAAGGACAAAGGATTGGCTCAAGCTTCAAGCTCAAGACTCTTCATTTTACATTTTAGTGATCCAAGATCACATTGAGTGTATAGGAAAAGCCAATACTATCAAGAAGGGATGAGGTGTTGCTTAATGAGTTTCTTGCTCCACAGTTCTTAGTGATATGCTCCAAAAACCCTCAACTACTTTCCCACTTCCACACATATGATCTAAACCTAAAGTCAAACTCGGCCATACCGATTCTTTCTATCCGGCGCCACTGAGTTCAGATGTCACAGCCACTGCCACAAACCCTAGGCAAATCTGTTTCACCGATAGGGATCTCGGTCTCACTGAGATGGGATTACAATATCTCTGTGTATGTCCATTACCAAAATCGGTCTTAGCGAGTTTGACCAATCGGTACTACCGAGATTACAATGCAAACTCTCTGGTTAACTTATTACCAAAATCGGTCCCACCGAGTTTGAATAATTGGTTCCACCGAGTTTGCCTGACCAACTCTCTGGCTAGCTAATTACCAAAATCGGTCTCACCGAGTTTGTGTAATCGGTCTCACCGAGATTACAATATGCCCTAACCCTAACCATATCGGTCCTACCGAGTTGCATGTCGGTCCCACCGAAAATCCTAATGGTCACTAGATTTGCTGAATCGGTCCGACCGAGTTTACCAATTCGGTCCCAACGAGTTTGGCAAGTTGTGTGTAACGGTTAGATTTTGTGTGAAGGCTATATATACCCCTCCACCTCCTCTTCATTCATGGAGAGAGCCATCAGAATGAACCTACACTCCTAGCATACATTTTCTGAGAGAGAACTACCTACTCATGTGTTGAGGCCAAGATATTCCATTCCTACCATATGAATCTTGATCTCTAGCCTTCCCCAAGTTGCTTTCCACTCAAATCTTCTTTCCACCAGATCCAAATCCCATGAGGGAGAGAGTTGAGTGTTGGGGAGACTATCATTTGAAGCACAAGAGCAAGGAGTTCATCATCAACGCACCATTTGTTACTTCTTGGAGAGTGGTGTCTCCTAGATTGGCTAGGTGTCACTTGGGAGCCTCCGACAAGATTGTGGAGTTGAACCAAGGAGTTTGTAAGGGCAAGGAGATCACCTACTTCGTGAAGATCTACCGCTAGTGAGGCAAGTCCTTCGTGGGCGACGGCCATGGTGGGATAGACAAGGTTGCTTCTTCTTGGACCCTTTGTGGGTGGAGCCCTCCGTGGACTCGCGCAACCGTTACCCTTCGTGGGTTGAAGTATCCATCAACGTGGATGTACGATAGCACCACCTATCGGAACCACAACAAAAACATCCATGTCTCCAATTGCGTTTGAATCCTCGAAAACCCTTCCCTTTACATTCTCGCAAGTTGCATGCTTTACTTTCCGCTGCTCATATACTCTTTGCATGCTTGCTTGTTGTGTATTGTGAATGTTAAACTTGTGCCTAAACTCCACTTTAACTTAAAGGAATTAAAAAACTGCACCTTTGGTACTTAGTGTCTAATCACCCCCCCTCTAGACACCTCTTCTCAAGGTCCTACACATGGGAGCCCTCACAACACTCATGACCCGCTTTTGTGCGGGCGAGGATAGTTGGTTGGCTCGTAGCAACAACACAGCAAGCAATCCTGGCACATCGAAAGCCATAGATAGCAACGATAAACTATGACGCAACAAACACAAGCATCGCAAAAACGTTAATAGCACCAAAGTCACGGCTGTCAATGCCGGATTCAATGGCTCCAAGTCCGGTCAGTGGAAATGCCATTCAACAAAAACAATTCGGGCCCGTCTAGTTTGGACCGCATACTCGTCCGTCCATGCCAAATTCATGTCACCCCAGGAATACCAGCCAATCATACAAACAGAGAATGCTGGGTCTTCAGACAAGCCGGCAGGTCAGATGCCGAAAACAAGGGGAAGGGATCTCAAAGCGACGATGACGACGAGGAGCCCCGATCACCGAATATAGGGGGGCAAAATTTTCCCCCGCAAATCAAAACGATGAATATGATAAACACTACCCGCATTCCCAAGCTGGAACGAATGTGCAATCTTAGGGATGTCGACTTAACGGAGCCAGTCGCCCCACAATACAACCTATGACCGATCACCTTTGATCGTAAGGATCGTCCGGCCAACACCAATTAGGGCAATCCAGCCGCTCTCGTCCTTCACCCAATAATCGATGGGTTCCACCTCACAAGAGTCCTGATGGACAGAGGCAGCAGTCTAAACCTGCTGTATCAGGACACAGTGCGCAAGATGGGTATCGATCATTCAATGATCAAGCCAACTAAAACCACCTTTAAAGGTATCATACCAGGTGTGGAGGCCAATTGTAAAGGCTCCATCACTCTGGAGGTAGTCTTCGGATCACCAAACAATTACCGTACCGAAGAGTTAGTCTTCGACATCGTCCCTTTTCGCAGTGACTATCAGGTACTACTTGGACGGACCGCGTTTGCTCGATTCAACGCGGTGCCACATTATGCATACCGTAAGCTCAAGATGCCCAGTCCGGGCGATGTCATCACGGAGGTCCGAACTCCCCCTCACCGCCGAAGAGTCTACGGATGGCAAGAGCAACGGATGGCACCTTTCAATTGAACCTCGAGTCGATGGCCAACCTCCCGGACACCGCCAAAGGAGTCCAAACTACAAAGCGGCTGGATAACCCGGCTTGTTCGGAGCTTAATTAAAAACACTCCGGCAAAAGTTAAGACAAACCACATACTGCGGCTCAACCGCTCTGTGGTGCAAAACCATTGCTCGCATTTCCTTTGCAGGTTCACCGTTGCGTAGGCCAGGATGGATGGCGTGGAAACAGTTCAAGAACGTAAGGGAATCTCTAGATATTCCCCTCTATGATCATCCGACTACACTTCGGACCCACATACAACTTCCTCCCGCCTGGTCTCAGCAGGTCCCATAGTCATATTTCTTTTTATCACATTACCTGTACTCATACGCATTGACGTATTATTCAAATACAACATGTGGATTTATATGATGCTTGTCTACTGCTATTTCTTATTAATACTCTTTTGTCAAAAGGCAGCTGCACATCACGATATGCCTTAGTATGCCAGGGGCTTCATTATATCCATACTACGGCAAAAAAGTCTGAACACCTTCACGGCAGTTCGGCACCCCGAACTTATAGCATTATATGCATCAGCTCTGAATCATGTCTTGGGTCAATAGTTGGGTTTGCCTGGCTCCTATGTTTAGGTACCTTACATTCCGCTATATCGGCTAAGGTAGCACAGGGAGAACTACTGCGATTATGTCCCGGTTCTTCCGGACGAGCACCTCGATGAAAGCGGCCGATTGTCATGATCTGGCGACAGTGGTCGACTATTTGAGAGGTTGTAAAATCTTTAAGGATTTCTTCCGCATAATGCCATAACCAATGCAGTGTGTGATGGATCGGCTTTTCTTCCGATCAGGCGCTTATAAAGCCCCTCGCGCGGTCTTCCGAACACTAGGGGCTGCACCTTCCTTCCTTTTAAAACTCGTATGGCTAAGTGAGAGTGATAAAGCCCTATAGTCCGATTGCCTGGTTCGCTGTGCTGAACACCTCCTTCAAGGACCCAAAACTGGGATAAAGAGTGCTCAGTTTTATACCGAACACCCCCATACTTACTATGTGGGGGCAGAAGCCGACGACTTGCCCACTCTCAGGATTAGTATATAAAATGGCCGCACAGGAGGAAAAACTTTCAAATGACAAGCAATAATAGAAATGACCTTGTTCACACATTACAAAGGACAAACATGACCGTATTCATGGAAATATAATGTCCTTGGTGCATTGCTTTGCTGCAAGGCGGGCTCCTTTCAAGACACCTTTATAATACAGTTCGGTCTTGCGGTGCTCCTTCCCCTCCGGCGGTCCCTCGATCATCAGCTTTTCCGCATCCATCTTCCCCCAATGCACCTTTGCGCGGGCAAAGGCCATTCACGCACCCTCTATGCAGACCGATCGCTTGATGACTCCGAGTCGAGGGCAGGCACTCACAAGCCACTTCACGAGACCTAAGTAACTGCTCGGAGTCGGCTCGGCGGGCCACAGCCAGATAATTAAATCCTTCATGGCTAGCTCGGCCGCCTTATGCAGTTCGATCAGCTTCTTTAGTTGATCGGAGAAAGGCACAGGATAATTCGGCGCCAGATACTACATCCAGAAGAGCTTACCCGCAGTATTCCTTTCTTCGGCTCGGTAGAATTGGGCGGCATCAGATATGCTGCGCGGCAGCTCCGCAAATACCCCTGGAGAAATCAGAATTCAAACTATCAACTTGATTTTCTCCTTTCAAATACCCGCTTTGTATAGAAAAAGCCTTACCAGCCAAAATCTTCCTCGCCTCCTGGATTTCCTTCAGGGCACCTTGGGCTTCCCCTGGGCATCACTTGCGGCTTGGCGATCCTGGGAGAGTTCGTATTCTTTCCCTGATAAACTCTGCTCCAAGGTCTCACATTTCTTCACGGCCTCCTGAAGCTCTCGCTCAGCTTCAATAACTCTGGCCTCATGCTTCTCACGGAGAGCTTTCTCTGCGGCTGCCTTCTTCTTGGCTTTGGCCGCCGCCTTTTTAAGAGCCTCAATTTTGGCCGTCGCCCCTAGAGCACATCATAAAAATACTTTCATCATGCACACTTATTCATTTGTGCTAAATAAATAAGGTTTCTGCATACCTTGGTTAGCCTCCAGCTGTTTCTGCACTCGGCCAAGTTCTCCTTCGGCCCGCTGTAGACTATGCCTCAGTCCGGATAATTCTTCCGCAGCATGAGAGGCGGCAGACGCTACAGATGCCTGCTTATTAAAAAGAGATAGATGTCATCAAGTGAGTCTCCTGCGAACATAAATTTGATCCTCTGTCCGGTTCTTTCTTTCACCAAATAGTGTATCAGGGGCTGCTATCTTTACCATGACACTCCTCCAAACCTCATAAAACATACCTCAAAGCCTCTCATGAGGCTGATACATGATTCATTCAGTCCACTCTCAGCAGACTGAATCTTTTCAATGACCGCACCCATAAGGGCACGGTGTTCATCAACGATGGAGGCGCTCTTCAGCGCCGCCAATAAAGCATCTGGCACCTCTGGTTGGACAGAGGTTGCCGGCGGAACAGACACACCCCCTCTAGTGGACGGAGGCTGCCTGCCTGATTCTGGGGCATTATTGGTATCCGGAATCATGTCCGGCTGGGGGCCGGATTCAAGACGACCCCCGCCATCGACGTCCACGGGAGCCTTCTCTCCCATGTGTCCGGACCCTGAAATCTGGCCTCCTGGCGTCGCCCTTGCGATCTTTCCCCCCCCCCCCCTCTGTGGCCCGGGTCCTTTTGGGACGAAACCTCGGTGTTATCCACATGTTTGGGGAGGGAGCCTTCGGGGTTGTCCCGCTCTCCATAGCATCCGAACCCAGCAAATCCTCCGACGAGGATTGTTCGGCGCGGGACCTCGCAGGACTGTAAAAAGTATGGCTCAGATTAAAATGTTATGCCATGACAAGTCTAGACGCATAAGCATGTTCAGATCTTATACTCATGAGTTCACCAGGGGCTGGGCCCTGGGATCCCACTCTGGGCTGCTATCGGCGGCGGCAGTGGACTCCTCTGGAAGGGGAGTTTTTCCCCTTTTGGGAGACTCAGCCTCCAACGATATGGAGGCCGTCCTTTTGTTTCTTCCCCCCGCGGGGGATTCATCTTCCTCCTCCTCATCGCCCTCTTTAGAGGAAGAATGGGCATTGGAGTCTTCGGATTTTGTGTCCAAAGTGCCATGGCGGTGGAGGCCGCCCTGGTCTTCTTGACCTCCTTCTCGGCCTTCTTCTTCGGCGCCTTGTAAGACGCCGGGACCAGCATCTACGTCAGAAGTGGGACGGCCGGTTCTTCTAGCAGAGGGGCCAGACATAGATCCGCCCCGCCTTCTTCGCCCAGCCCTGGGAAAGTTGTGGGAAACACATTAAGCATTTTCCTAAAGGATGTGCAAATGAAACATATGAATTGTCAACATACAGTGACTTACCGAACTTGCAGGGCAGGATAGTTGGTACCCACGGTCCTCGGCGGAGTCCGGCAATGGTTTGCCGGACTTGAAAAGCACCTTCTAGATGTCCTTGTGTGAAGAGCCAAAGAGCTCTAGCAGGGTCTGGTGATTGGCCAGGTCAAACTCCCATAAATTGCAAGCCCGGTGTTGGCAAGGTAGAATCCGGCGAACTAAGATCACCTGGACTACATTGACGAGCTTGATGTTCTTGTCTTCCATGTCCTGGATGCGCGTCTGGAGCACCGACAGTTCATGAGACAAAGCCCAGTTCAGGCCCTTCTTGGGCAAGGACGTAAGTCGCAGGGGGCTCCGGATCTGAATTCCGGAGCAGCGGCCCATTCCTTGCCACGCGGCTCAGTGATGTAAAACCACTATTTTGTGATGGAATCATTGAAAGTACCTGTTGGCCATGTAACATTGGGCATCTTGCTCACCATGGCGCCTCCGCACTCGGCGTGCTCGCCGCTCACTACCTTCGGCTTCACATTAAAAACCTTAAACCATAAGCCAAAGTGTGGCGGGATGCGGAGAAAGGCCTCGCACACGACGATGAATGTCGAGATGTTGAGGAAGGAATTGGGGGATAGATCATGAAAATCAATCCCGTAATAATACATGATGCCGCGAACGAATGGGTGAAGGGAAAACCTGTCATAGCCCCAGTTCAGGCCTTGCTTGTCTTTGCATTAGCTTCCATGCATCATGTTTAAATTTCTCTTAAATATGAAATGGGGATGACAGAACCCCCAGCACCCCCCCTTTAAACCAATTGGGGTTTACTAAAACCTTTTTCAATGAACCTGAAATGCCCTTCTAAAATGTTCATCATCTTTGCCTTGGTCTAGAACCTCTGACAAAAATGGTGCACAATTTTCTAGGACACATAAGGTCACTGAATTAAATCATATGCTATTTGCAATTGGCAGTTTAAAAGCTATATATTATCTTAAGTGATCAATTAATTCTGAACTTAAGTGAGGGCTGTTAGGAATAATCCAAACAGAGCCCACAATTATCTTCAGGATTTCTGAAAACGTTCTGGTATTTTTAGTAAAGCCCTAAAGACTACAGAATAATAGAAAAACAGAAACTAAAAAAAGGAAAACCAGAGAGAGAGAGCCTAACTGGGCCTTCACCTGGCGCCCCACCACGGCCCAGCAGAGGCCCAGCCCACTGGCCCCTGCCAGTCATCACCGACCTCCCGCCAGGAGGACACCGTGCGCGTGGCCGACGCGCGCGAGCACACGCTCCGCCACCTCCTGCTTGCCGCTGAGCTTCTCGACGCCCTGGACGCCGACACGCACCCCTCTGGAACTCTCTCACTCTCTCCCGACCTCTTTCCCCTCCTCTGCTTTCTCTCCCTCTCTGCCCAAGCAGAGCTCGCCGCCGCCGCACGCTGTAGACGCAGCCTCCGTGCTCCCCTCGCTTCCCCGACGTGTCCATGAGCATCGCCACGCCACCCTCGTCCTCCCCGTCCAGCCACGACTCGCCGGAGGCCCTGCATCGACGCCATCTTCATCATCTTCGTCGCCGGCCGCCGGAGATCCCTCTCGCCGCCCCGCTCGCTCCGGTGCTTCCCCGAGCACGCCAAGGCCACCTCTACACTCGTTGTGAGCTCCTCTACCGATCCCCCCTACTCCCATGTCCATTAGCTCATCGTAGCCCTCGTTTCCGAGGAGACCGAGACCTCGCCGGCGCCGGACTTGTCGCCGTCGTCGTTTTGGTTCGCCTCCATCCAAATCGAGCATGTCATCGCACTCAGTGCACTCCCAGGAGGCCATAGTTCCCACCAGCTCCTCCTCCCATGCACCGTAGCGCCGAACCCGTCGTTGTCCAAACTCCGGCCACCGCCTTGGAGCTCGCCGTCGTCGGCTCCGGCCACCATAGGCCCGCCCTCGACCACCACTCGACGCGCGCCTGCAAGGGCTTTCCAACGAGCCCAAGAACGGCCTCGTCCGTGCCCTGTGGGCATTTTCCGAGCCGCACCGCCGTCTCGGGCCCCGCCGGCGCCGAGCCGCCGGCAGGTTTGACCCACTGGCCAGGGGTTTGACCTCCCCAGGCCCCTGCTTATTTTAGTATTAGGTTTAATTAGTGTTAAGTTAACTTAGTTAATTAGATGAGCCAATGACATGTGGGCCCAGGTCCTAATTAACCTAGGTTAGTGCTAACCTAACACTAACAAACGCTGTTAGTTAGTTGTTACACCGACATGTGGGTCCCAGCTGTCAGGTTTGACCTGTGCTGGCGCCTTTGACCTGCTGACATCACACTGACGCCAGGCTGACGCAGTAAATCCTTTTCTGGATTTATTCTTATTTAGGAAATTTCAGAAAATAATGCAAACTTCTAAAAATCATATAAAATCAACCGTAGCTCCAAATCAAATAAATTATATATGAAAAATGATCAGAAAAATCCAATCTATCCATCTGCACTGGTTTCATGCATGTTAGAACACATTAACCTTGATTTTTAGGTGAAACAAGTTAATGCACTATTATGACCTCCTAAAATGGGTTTGCATTTGAATCTTTGGTTCAAATGGACTCATCTCAATCTGTTCTAGCTTGCATTAGCCAAAACATATTCTTATTGCCATGTCATAGCATGCATCATATTTTGCATTGCATTGATCATGTTTCTTCTCTGTTTGTCGATGTTGTTCCCCCTCGGTAGACGTTGTATCGACGTTGTGATCGTTGACACTGATGAAGACTCAATGCTATCTTCAGAAGTGCCAGGCAAGCAAAACCCCCTTGTTCATTCCGATACAATCCTAATCTCTCGCTCCTGCTCTCTTTTACTGCATTAGGACAACAACGATTCATCTGTTACTTGCTGTGGTAGCTGAACCCCTTTATCCTCTGCATGACCTGTCATTGCCACAGTAAATAGATGAAACCCAGTAGTATGAGTAGGAGTTGCTTGAGCCCTGACGTGCCTACTGATTCATGCTTGTTTGTCATGCCTGCTATTGTTTAGAATTGTGTCAGGTCTGATTCATCCGGGATGAATCAGAGGTGTGTGAACATGTCCTACTGTGTGTGAGCTAAGTGTGTGAACACGATTTGGTAAAGGTATCGGTGAGAGGCCATGTAGGAGTACATGGTGGGTTGTCTCACTGAAGCCGTCCTCAGGAACTGAGTTCTATGTTTGTGATCCATGATTCAGCTACTACCATGCATTGGGCCCTAAAATATGACCCCGCTCGACTTCTTAATCACCCTTGTCCTCTGTCCGGGAGTTGCAAGTAAATTCAGTGTTTGTAGTATCTTTGGAGGCCGTGCTGCAGCTGCCGGGAGGGTGGGCTGTGATGCGGTAGGCACGTGGCACGGTGTACCGGGCGCCCATTTGGTGTCTCGGGAACCCTGCACACATCGTTTGGGGCTGTGAGTGAAACTCCGGCCGGATCTCCTCGTGGATGGAACCCGAATAGGCGATAAACCTAGACTAGAGACTTGAGTGTTTAGGTAGGTCATGGTCTACACCCACGTCGGCTTTCGCTTGAAGTCTGCCGAGCACATGTCGTGTGCAGACGCTAAGTGGTGGAAACATGTATGATGAAGTACACCCCTGCAGGGTTAACATCATCTATTTGAATAGCCGTGTCCGCGGTAAAGGACTTATGGGTTGCCTATAACAGTTCATAGACAAGTGAAAGTGGATACTCTAAAATACGCAAGATAAGCGTGAGTGCTATGGATGGCGTTCTCGTAGGGAGACGGGAGCGGATCCATAGTGGTGTATTGATATGGTGAATATGTGGATTCTTGTGCGCCACCTCAAAGAGTTACTTGCAGTCGTAGTTTAGGATAGCCACCGAGTCAAAGCTGGCTTGCTGCAGTTAAACCCCACCATCCCTTTGTTGATAATGATGCATATGTACATAGTTCTGATGTAAGTCTTGCTGGGTACATTTGTACTGACGTTTGCCTATTTTATGTTTTTGCAGAGAGACTTCAGTCTCACTAGTAGTTCCACGTGGACTTTGACGTTTAGCTTGTTACCTCAGCTACGACTTGTGCCCTCGGCAGGATTTAGTAGATAGTCAGGCTTCTAAGCCTTTTTCATTTGCAGATGTCTGTACTCAGACATGTTAAGCTTCCGCTTCTGCTTTGACTTGTATGCTCTGAATGTTGGGTCGTGAGAACCCTGTTTGTAATATCTCTCTCCTCGGAGCCTAATGAATACATACTTGAGTCGTAGAGTTATGTTGTGATGCCATGTTGTATTTACACATATCGGGCATATTGTGTGTATGTTTGAAATGCTTGGTATGTATGGGATCTGACTATCTAGTTGTTTATCCTTAGTAGCCTTTCTTACCGGGAAATGTCTCCTAGTGCTTCCACTGAGCCATGGTAGCTTGCTACTGCTCCGGAACACTCAGGCTGGCCGGCATGTGTCCTTCTTCGTTCATGTGTCTGTCCCTTCGGGGAAATGTGACGCGATGAATACCGGAGTCCTGTTAGCCCGCTACAGCCCGGTTCACCAGAGTCCTGCTAGCCAAGTGCTACAGCCTGGATTCACTCGCTGATGACCGACACGTTTGATGCTGGGTCATGGATGCCTGTCCCTATAAGTTTGTGCCACTTTGGGTTTTACGACTAGCCATGTCAGCCCGGGCTCCTTATCATATGGATGCTAGCGACACTACCATATACGTGTGCCAAAAGGCGCAAATGGTCCCGGGCAAAGGTAAGGCGACACCCATGGGAATACCGTGCGTGAGGCCGCAAAGTGATATGAGGTGTTACATGCTAGATCGATGTGGCATTGAGTCGGGGTCCTGACAAAACTCTAGCCCTTCGGACAAAGTGAGGGAGGAATACCACCCTCTCGTGGGGTTCCGGAGTGGGGACGATCTGTCCCACCATCGGAAGATGGTGGCCAATTCTCTTGGCCAAATAACCGGCCCCCCAAAGCTTTTTGATATCCTTGTCCCGGACGATAGAGGCCATCCACTTGCCTCCTGCTCTGGATCCGGACATTTTAGGGAAACCTTTTGGGGCGGAGAAGACAAACTCTTGGGCGCTGGGGCTCGGGCAAGAAGGAATGGATGAGCGGAGGAAGAAGAAGGCGTGGGTGAAAAAGGGAGTTCTTATCCCCTTATAAAGTCATCGGAGATCCTGCGCCCCCCCCCCCCACTTGCCCGACAAACGCGCTCATTCCCCAAGCGCCACGAGTGATGGCCCGGTTAGGTTACCCACACCCGTATTGATGAGAATTCCGTGATAAGGGGACACGATCTCTGCTTTGACAAGATGTGCCAATAAAACCGCCTCGCAATGTGTGCGGTGGCTTGTTGAGAAAAACGGTTCGAATAATTACTGGGCCATGGCGTGATGTCACGCTATGTAAAGTTGTCGGCATATTAGATTTGTGGAATATTGTGCTCTCTACGGTGGTATGTGGAATTTGTTTTGCAGAGCCGGACACAGTCCTTGTGTCCAAAATCTTCTATGGAGTATTCGGAGAAGGAACCCGCCTTGCAATGCCGAAGACAATCTGCGCGCTGGACTCATCGTCATTAAAGCCTGGTTCAGGGGCTACTGAAGGAGTCCGGGATTAAGGGGTCCTCGGACAGCTGGACTATATACTTTGGCTGGACTGTTGGACTATGAAGATACAAGATTGAAGACTTCGTCCCGTGTCCGGATGGGACTCTCCTTTGTGTGGAAGGCAAGCTTGGAAATTCGGATATATAGATCTCCTTCTTTGTAACCGACTCTGTGTAACCCTAGCCCCCTCCGGTGTTTATATAAACCGGAGGGTTTAGTCCGTAGTACAACAACAATCATAATCATAGGCTAGATTCTAGAGTTTAACCTCTACGATCTCGTGGTAGATCAACTCTTGTAATACTCATATCATCAAGATCAATCAAGCAGGAAGTAGGGTATTACCTCCATCAAGAGGGCCCGAACCTGGGTAAACATCGTGTCCCCCACCTGCTGTTACCATTAGCTTTAGACGCACAGTTCGGGACCCCCTACCCAAGATCCGCCGGTTTTGACACCGACAGGGGGCGCCGCCCCCTCCTAGTCCAATTCGGACCAGCCCATGGGGTGGGGGGGCATGACCACCCCTTGAGGCCCTTCTCTCCTTTCCCGTATGGCCCATTAAGGCCCACTACTTCCCCCGGCGAATTCCCATAACTCTCTGGTACTCCGAAAAAACCCGAATCACTCGGAACCTTTCCGATGTCCGAATATAGACTTCCAATATATTGATCTTTACCTCTCGACCATTTCGAGACTCCTCGTCATGTCCGTGATCTCATCCGGGACTCCGAAGAACCTTCGGTCATCAAATCACATAAACTCATAATACAAATCATCATCGAACTTTAAGCGTGCGGACCCTACGGGTTCGAGAACTATGTAGACATGACCGAGGCACATCTCCGATCAATAACCAATAGCGGAACCTGGATGCTCATATTGGCTCCTATATATTCTACGAAGATCTTTATAGGTAAAACCGCATAACAACATACATTGTTCCCTTTGTCATCGGTATGTTACTTGCCCGAGATTCGATTGTCGGTATCATCATACCTAGTTCAATCTCGTTACCGGCAAGTCTCTTTACTCGTTCTGTAATACATCATCCCATAACTAACTCATTAGTCACATTGCTTGCAAGGCTTATAGTGATGTGCATTACCGAGAGGGCCCAGAGATACCTCTTCGATAATCTGAGTGACAAATCCTAATCTCGATCTATGCCAACTCAACAAACACCATAGGAGACACCTGTAGAGCATCTTTATAATCACCTAGTTATGTTGTGACGTTTGATAGCACACTAAGTGTTCCTCCGGTATTCGGGAGTTGCATGATCTCATAGTTAGAGGAACATGTATAAGTCATGAAGAAAGCAGTAGCAATGAAACTGTAACGATCATAATGCTAAGCTGACGAATGGGTCTTGTCCATCACATCATTCTCCTAATGATGTGATCACGTTCATCAAATGACAATACATGTCTATGGTTAGGAAACATAACCATCTTTGATGAACAAGCTAGTCAAGTAGAGGCATACTAGGGACACTCTGTTTTTGTCTATGTATTCACACATGCACTAAGTTTCCGGTTAATACAATTCTAGCATGAATAATAAACATTTATCATGATATAAGGAAATAAATAATAACTTCTGTATTGCCTCTAGGGCATATTTCCTTCAAAAGAACCACCTGATCCAAATCTGGCAGAGAGGCAATTCTACCCCTCACCCTTGTCATTCGGTGTGGCAGTGCCGAAAGCATGCTGATACATCACAAATGTATCTATATTTTTTGCTTATTTCATGGTATAATTATATCATTTTGGCTTGGTTATATATTTTTTTTCTAGACTAGCCTATTTTTAGTGCCCATTAACGGTTGCTATTTTTTAATGCTTTTGGACATTTTAGGAAAATAAATTTTATGGAGCCCAAAAAAATATTCTTCATGGAGTGATTTCTACCAATCACTTCCGAGCTTAGCAAACACTACAAAGTCTATATTTGTCAAAGATGACATCTTTCATGCCCAATATGTGATCATCTTTGATCAACTTGTCGTGATTGCACATTCCTACATGTCCAAGTCTCCTATGCCACAATCATTATTTTTCTAGACTAGCCTATTTTTAGTGCCCATTAACGGTTGCTATTTTTTAATGCTTTTGGACATTTTAGGAAAATAAATTTTATGGAGCCCAAAAAAATATTCTTCATGGAGTGATTTCTACCAAGTCACTTCCGAGCTTAGCAAACACTACAAAGTCTATATTTGTCAAAGATGACATCTTTCATGCCCAATATGTGATCATCTTTGATCAACTTGTCGTGATTGCACATTCCTACATGTCCAAGTCTCCTATGCCACAATCATTATTTCGAAGAAATGGCAAAAATACATGTACGGACTTGTGATCCACATAAGAAATTAACAACATAAAGATCACAATCATGAACACTAGTGAAAACCATAGTCTAATCATACTTGTGAAATACTTGGTAATGAAATTCTATAAATAGCACATGAAATCAAAAGTCGATTAGCTTTTGTACGGAAAGAAGATTTCTACCAAGTGATTCAACAAGCATGATATTCTTCATAGGGTTGATTTTTGAAATGACCACCTTACCAAGGCCTAATACCTTTCCTCCTAAGTTGTCACCAAAAGTGACACTTTCCTTGGCGGCACTATTCTTGTCGAGTCCATGGAACATGTCTCTATCTCTAGTCATGTGGTCGGTACATCCATTATTGGGTACCCATTATTTTCCATCTAAAGTTCAGTTCTTGTGAGCTCTAGACATGAGACACCTTAGGATTCTATGACATTCATCATCTTCTTTAACATCATCATCATCATTTTATTCAACATCGTCAATGATACCTACCACATTTTTAGTAGAGATATATGTTTTGGATTCATTCAAACGGGTGAACTTCAAGAGCAGATGATAAGTTGTTAACAATAGTTGGCACATAACCTTTCTTGCAAATAAGATCACAATGTTCACGACATTGCTTGTCAAAGCTCACATCTGTTTCATCACAGTTCCTAGAGAAAATATTAGCTTTGATAAGAATTGGATCAAGTTTTTAAAGAGAAAGGTTTCTCTTAGAATGAAAGTGATGTTTCTCCAAATATTTTTGAACACTGTAAGCACTACCAAAATTATACAACCTCTTTACATAGCAAGTCATGTTCTTCCTTAAGGGTGGCATGAAGAGGATGTCTCTTATAAGCACTACCAATATTTTTGAACACTGTAAGCACTACCAAAAGTGATGTTCCGTAGTGATGTCTCTTATAATAATTTTAATAGCTCTAGTATTACATAGCAAGTCATGTTCTTCCTTAAGAGTGGTGTGAACAGGATCCACTGGGGGTGCATATTCATTTTCAATAGAATCAAGCATTTCAACTTCCTTAAACAAGCTAAGCATCTCAAACTTCTAATAGTCCACGAAGGGTGCACGAAGGAGCAACCAACCTATGGCATCATGACATACTCCCATGGAGGACTAGCCTCACTCGGGGTAGATCTTCATGAAGTAGGCGATTTCCAAGCCCTTACAAACATATTGGTTTCTTCAGAATCTTAAGGTCTACCAAGAACCTAGCCAATCTAGGAGCTGCACACCTTCCAAAAGTAGTAAGATTGTGGTTGCTTGGTGATGAATGCCTTGCTCTTGTGCTTCAAAATATTTCTCCTCCAAACTCAACTCTATCAAGATTTGGCATTTGGATTGGAGAAGTGAGAGTGGAAAGTGAAGATGTGATTAGATCTCAAAGACTTGGCTTGTTTGTTGGAGTTGAAAGCTCTTTGAAATCAACACAAGAAGGTGGAGTTCTCTCTCAAAAAATATGATATGAGTGGAGTTTGCTTTGATTGCATTGGTGGGATAGGTGGGGTATTTATAGCATGGACCAAAAAATTTACTGTTACACACACTTTAACACAACTTGGAGGCTCTGAAGGGGTTAGCTCTGAGGCACCAAACAAAGCTAAAGGTGGCAAATTTTGAATGACTCGGATGGTCCGATCAGCTAGCATTCGGAGGCTCCAGCCTAGTGGATTGCCGCAACCATGGGGCACTTTCTATAACCACTTCAAACATTTTGAGCGGAGGGTTTGAGAATTCCCATAGGGTAATAGAAGGTTTCCAGTTGCATTGGTGTTCTGAGTGGAGGACTTAACTGCTCTTAAGTGTTAGGGTTTGAAACAGCTATATCTGGATGAACTGCTCAGCGGTTCTGACTGATCTTGGATCACTAAAATGAAAATGAAGAATCCTTAGCTCGGCCAACACTTGTCTTCATGATAATTTGTGGGGGTCACCATCCATTGCTTTTGTTGCAACCTAAGGAAAATTCCTAAATAAACAAGTTAAAGATTTAGTCCCTTGAGATATATTGAGAACAATTTTTTTAAAAAAAATCCACCAAGGGGATTAGATGGACTTTCTGCGCCGTTGGGCAAAGTCAGCATGGCATTGGCTCTGACGGGATTTTCTTCTCCCTCTGTGAAGCGTGTTATGATGCAGGGTAGTGCAACTGAGCTGAGACGTGCAAGGACTTGGCGTGGTGACCTAGGGTCGGCGTGATGCCTGACTAGGAGACGAGGAATGGTAGGTGCGGGTGCACAAGCAGCTGTGGGTGCTCTTGAATTTCTGGCCACTGAGTGCATGCCATGGGGCATGATGGAGGCTTCCTGAGACATGGCGGGAGCTCCCGACACAGGGGTCGAGTGCACTAGATATGTAGCCATGACAAGCGTGCATGAGTTAGTGGCGTGATAAGATGGGCCTGGTCTGTACCTTTATAGTCAACAACTTGGGGGTGACGAAGGTGGATGTGGTGGGTGATGTTATTGATGCTAGGGGTAGGAATGTCCCTGTGGCAGAGGATCCAATTTGGGGTGTCTATGGCTATGTAGTGCCATGACTCAGGCGATGTCGGCATCTCCCGTGTTTCGGTGCTCCTTTCGACAATACCTGCATCTCGAGCTTTGAGGGTGCCTCTGTCCCATGGCTTGGCTACCCGAGGGTCGAGGTTGAGCTTTACCTTGTGATGGTTGCGGCTGTAGAGAGTCGGGTGTGAGTCAGCATGGCTTTGAGAAGCTACGACGAGCGGATGGGTTGTCTGTATGGATTTCTTTGGCTGAGGATCAATGGTGAAGCCGACAGAAGCCCTGTCTTCAACCATGGTTGGAGCCAAGACAATAGAGTCCATGGATGCCATGAACTTTAAGACGTCCTTGGACTACTTGGGTTCTCTCTGCCGTAGACACATTTGGGGAAATCCTAAACTTGATGAGGTCAGATGATGGCGGCGTCACTGTCGGGGGTTGGGTGCAACATATGCTGAAGGATGGCTTATCATGGTGGGAGCAAGTAGAACGTCACCGATGCACAGGCGGGATGAGGCGTGAACCTAACGCAGGCACAATTTACCTGTGTTCGGCGCTCCCTAGGATATAACACCCTAGTCACCTTTCTGCGGGGTCTCCGCATGATCACTAAGGCACTAGTGAATACAATGGTGCTCCTCGAGCTGTATGCTAGTGGTAGAAGGAGGCAGGGCTAGCTCTCTTCTTCCTCTAGGGTGGAAGCTAGTTCTAACAGGTTGGGAACCCTTTGCATGGGTGCCCTGGGGGTTTATATAGGCCTACCCCCCGGGGGTACAATGGTAATCTGGCCGGGTGCTCGACCCGGCTGTCAATGTCTCTGGTCGCCGGCTTCTTCGACGGCAGCTGGGGCCCGCCGCCTGGTGGGCCCGCCGACCGATGCAGTATGGAGCCGACAGGCCGCCCCTTGTTGGCGGGTCTTGTTGATGGCTGATCCGCATGAGCCGTGATGCTAATGACGCAGGCTTGGTTAGTGGAGCGTGGCTCCAGTCCCGCCGCCTGGTGGGAGATTACTATAGCCACACCACGTCTTATCTGGTTAATGGTGCACGAGCCTCGAAGGAGGAACTGGCCGCCTGCTGGAAGCCGGCCTCCCTCAGGTCCGGCTGGTCCGGCCTCCACCTTCTTCCGGGCTCTCACTGCCTGGTAGGGCCCGCCGCCTGCGGGCTGTACCGACAGGCCATCGTGGGAACAGGGCTCCGCCTGTCAGGAATGACGTCAAGGGGGAGGTGGCAACTGTGCCGCGTCGTGCGAAGATCTATGTCTGTACGGGGCACTGTAGCCATGCCAAGCCCAGGATTCGAGGGTGAGGGGCTACACTGTAGCCTCACCCAGTCTTGTCCTCTTGATGAGGGGCGCTGGGTGGCCGGCTGCTAGAAGCCGGCCTCTCCGGAGGCCATCTGATAGGAGCCGGCCTGTCTTGGTGCCATCTGCTAGCGCACAACCGTCTTCGGGCAGCCGAACACTGAGCCAGCCGGCCACCGAAAGGCGGCGCTTTATTCTGAAGTATTGTGGTGCGGAGCCGGCCCTAATCTTGAAAGGCTCAGGGCCTCGGGTGAGGCTACCCGTGGCCCATTACTCCGACAGAAGACCCCGAAGCTGGTGAGGCGTCGTGGCCGACAGACCATGAAGCCTCAACAGTTTCCTTCCTCGTCGGGCTCCGATCGAATGCTTGGTCCGCCTTGTGACGCGCCAGCTGCCGGAGCCTGTTTTGACAAGGCGGGCTCTTCTGCCGATTTCGAACACCAAGGCGGGAAACATATGGCGTGCCTGCTAAGCTTCCCAAGGCCTGCCGCCCGCCACGAGCACGCCACGCGACGCATGTCAGCCTAGCCAGCCTGCCATCCCACTCTCTTGATGGGACGTGATAGTAGGCCAGGCCCGCCAATACCGGTCCTCGGCACGCAGGCGGATCCGCTGCGGCCGAGGCGGGCGGTTGCGATTCCCGCAAGAGTTACTGTGCAGTAACTCTGCGTAATAATCGGGGGGTCGTGGGGTCGGCGGTGCAATTAATCCCACGATCCCACGTCCCACCCCCTCGGCTTCGCAGCTCGAGGGCTATAAGTAGGGGGAGGCAGGGGAGCGGCGGAGCACGCGCACCCTCCTCCCCACTCTTTCTTCTTCCTCTCTCTCTGCTGCCGCTGCTTAGTGCCCGCCGTAGCACCGCTGCAGCTTGCCGTCGTCGAGCTCCTCCTCCCCACGCAGCTCCGCTCGGATGCCATGGCGCGCGAGAAGGGAGGAGACTTGGACAGCTCAACGGTGATCGAGGATCACCTCACCTTCCACCAGGCCACGCGCCGGATGCCCAACGTGGCCTTCGTCAAGGTGCGGGTGCCACCGCGGGAGGAGATCTCACCGGCGCCGTAGGGGGACGAGCGGGTCGTCTTCCGCTCGCATTTCCTTCGTGGCTTCGGCCTCCCTGTGAGTGGGTTTCTCTGCTCATTCATGGACTTCAACCACATCCAGCCGCACCACTTGACGCCCAACACAGTGACGCTGCTGTCCGCCTTTGTCATGGCGTGCGAGGCCTACCTCGGCATCCTCCCCACCATCAAGCTGTGGGGAGCCTTCTTCTACACCAAGCTGGGTACCTCCGCCAAGGAGACGGCGGCCGAGTGTGGCGCCTTCGTCGTCGTGCGCCGGCCGTCGAAGAAGAACGCCTTCCCGGTCATCAAGCTGTCACAGTCGGTGAAATTATGGCAGCAATCCTACTTCTATGTGGAGAACGTCAACCCGGCAGTCGACTTCATCAACCTGCCGGCCTACGAGGCCGGCCCCCTGTTGGGCTTCGGCCCAACTGGGGCTACAAGCTGAAGCCCATGTCAGCTGACACGGCAGCCACCATCGGCCGGCTCCGGGTGCTGACGGAGGCGGAGGGTCTCTTGGCGTTCAACCTGCTGATCGCCTTCATCGAGCGTCGGGTTCTTCCGCTCCAAGGACGTCTTCATCTGATCTGTTGGATGAGCGGGCACCGCGACCCAAGCCGGATGTGCACGAAGGAGATGCTGACTGCCGAGGTGGCGAGGATGGTGAACGAGATCTCCTACCTCAAGGTGTCGGAGGGGTCCTGGCGGTTCGGGAAGCGGCCGTACTCCCACGACAACCCGCCGTCTGCCGTAAGTCTCTTAGTTTCTTCTTTTTAGTCCTTGCTTTAGTCTTGATCTTGGTATGAAGTGGTTCCTTCTCTGGAGCGCAGATCTACATGCCTGCGGCGACAGCCGCCATCGTGGGGCTGGGTGGTGATTACCAACCGGGCCGGGAGGTGAGAGATGAGGACGACCCCAACTTGGGGGCGGCCGCCTTGGAGGACGACGCCGTAGACGGCGGCAACGGAGCAGGTGGCTCCGAAGAAGGGGGCGGCATGGAGACCTGGCCTGACGACTACGAAGAAGAAGACGAGCCGCGCCTTGCCTGGAGCACCGCTAACACAGGCGCAGGCCTCTCTGCCAGGCCGTCTGCTCGAGGCGGCAAGCGCAAGCGGAAACACGGCGCCGCCCTGTTTGGCAGCGCACCGAAGAAGCCCAAGAACCCGGCTGCGACGACCAGGCGGAAAGAGGCCGCGGTGAAGGCGGACAAGTTCCAGAGGCAGCTGAAGGCGCCGCATATGGTGTCGGCGTAAGTGTTTCTCTTACGCTTCCCCTTTTATGCCGATCTGGCCTAAAAACTTTTTTGTCTTGCTTTCTTGTCTCAGGGCCCCGCTCACCCTCAACAAGTCGGCTGCCACCTCGGTCATCAGGTCGGCAGAGACTTCCACCACCTCCCGGCGAATCGATCCAGCCACCGACCTCCAGGAGGCGGAGGAGCAAAACGCACGGGAGGTGCGCGAGGAGCAGGAAGCCTCCCGCCTGGAGAAGGCGGAGGCTGACAAGGCGGAGGCGTCTGTGCTGAGGAAGCTGGCGCAGGTGGACGCTGACGCCGCGGCGAAGGAGCGGCTCGCGGAGGTCGCGCGTCGCCAGGAGCCGCTGCTCGTGATTGCCCTGAATTCCGCACCACCTCCGCCAAAGTTTGTTGCGATGACTGGGGGGGCAGCGACGAGCAGCTGGTCATGGAGAGTGAGGGCGGCGACATCGCCATGCCGGACGTCATTGTGCCTCCGCCACCACCGACCGGTAGAGCGCAGGACAGGCAGCCGGCCTCCCCGCCGGTGCCACCAGCCGGGAACGAGGTGGTGACGGGCCCAACTCCTGAGGTCCGCACACCCGTGCACCGCCGTCTTGCGAAGGCGGCCTCGGCACCGCGACTGCTGGAGGCCGGCGCCGTGAACTCGTCGGTCCCCGACACAGGTGAGACCAGCGCCGCACCAGCCGGCTGGGTACGCGGAGGCGGGACGGGAGCCTTGAACCAGGCGGCCCTCGACGTCCAGGCCAAGCTCCAGGCTGAAGCCGACACCCTCAAGCGGTGCAACGAGGCGTTCCTGGATTCGCGAGCAGCCATCCGGGTATGCTTCTTACATCTTTGTTTTTTATCCTTTTACTTCTTGGTGGGGGCGCGCGAGCGCCCCCACTGGGTGTAGTCCCCAAGTTTTGGGCCGGCTGCTGAGTAGGCGGTCCGGAACTTTAACTTGTGAGCATCAAACGCTAACTCCTTCTGACGTCCCTATTGCAGGATTACCACAATCTTCGCGCGACCACCTTAAACTCCGGAGTCCGAGAGCTGGAGAAGCAGACCGCCAACTTGTCCGAGAGCCAAAGTAAGTCTTGTCTTTCTTTCTCCGCGGGGGCGCGTTGGCGCACTAGCGGGCTGTAGTCCCCGAGATTCGGGCCGACTGCTGAGCAGTCGGGCCAGATCTCCCTAGTAATTGTATTTCTCTTGTTGACTGTTGGCAACTTATTTCTCTGCGGGGGTGCGATAGCGCACCCACGGGCTGTAGTCCCCGAGATTTGGGCCGACTAGTGAGTAGTCGGGCCGGATCTCCCCGGCAACTGCGTCCCTTCTTTATTGATTGATTGTCGTCCTTTCTTCTTCTCTCTTTGCAGAAGCCAACGCCGCCTTGCAGCAGCAGCTGGGCGAAGCCAACACCGCACTGCGCGGTAAGGAGGCAGAGTGCAGCAAACTGGCCGAAGAGCGTGACCGACTGGTCCCGCAGCTCGCGGAGCAGACGGAGCGTCTCAAGACGGCTCCGAAGGAGGCGAAGACGAAGGAGACCGACCTCCTCGCTGAGTTCGATATCGAGCGCTCTGCCTGGGCCGACAAGGAGGCGCAGCTGACTGCCTGCTTCAGCAGCATTGAGGACTTGGTCGACTATAGGCCTCTTCTTTTTTCTTTCTTTCTTTGAGTCGCCGACCCCTATCCAGGCCGACTGCTGGTTTCTAACCTCTGGCTTCCTTGCCCTTCATCCAAACAGACTTCTTCATAGGCCTCTCCGTCGCCGTGAACTAGGCCATTGAAGCTCGTCGTCAGGAGCGGAGAGCAAAAGGCGTGCAGATTGCCGCTGACACTCCCCGAACCCTTAACGAGCATCTTCTCAGCATCCAGGCCTGCCTTTGGCCAACCCATCAGATGCTGCACCGTCTTCAGCGCGTCGGGGCCCAAGCGATCTCCGCCCTCTAGCCAGGCATGCAGGCTCCGCGCACTCCCAGTCGGACTGCCGACTGGCTGGAGGTGGCGGCCGGCCGCCTGGAATCCTGGAAGGGCTCCTCGGCCCGGGCTGGGGCACGCTGGGCCCTGGAGTTCGTCAAGGCGTGGTACCCTGGGCTAGATCTAGCCCAGCTGACCACGTTTCGACTGGAGGCCCAGGAGGAGCTGGTAGCGGTGGAAGGCGACCTTGTCAGGAGGGCGGCAGCGATCGCCGACTTCACCGACACCAGCGTCTTCATCCCGGAGCTGGTTGACGAAGGCGTTGAGGCGCCGCTGGAGTGGCTCGGGCTGAACCCGGAGGATAGCAAGGACTCGGCCAAGGTGATTGATTCTATCGATGAAGGGGAGGAGGCGGAGGACGAGGAAAGCGAGGAGGACGCACTGGTGGTCGGAGCGGATGGTCAGCCCCAACCTGACCGCGCCGTGAGCAACGACCCGCGCTCAAGTGCAACGACTACTGCTGGAGGCGGCCAGGCGGAGACTGACCAGCCGCCCGTTCCACCGGCTGGCACTGCCGACTCTACCGTCCAGCCGTCCAATGCTCCGACCGATGCCACCGATGTCGGCGTTCAGGGAACGGGGGTCCCCAGACTTGCCAGCCTGCGGCCTGCGGCGTGGCTCAGGTGGTGGCCCAGTGCGGCCCATCTTCATCAACGCAAGACTCAAGACCCTCACGAGGGGCCAAGCCTCACGGGGCGGACGACGCTAGGCTTCCTCAGGAACGGCCTCGCCAGGCAGGCTCGCGAGGAGGCGGAGAGATCAAGGCAGGGTACCTCGCGAGGTGCTCGTGACGCAAGCCATGACGATCGAGGCCAGGCGGGCGCCGGCCTACGCAGTGTCCTTGTTTCCTCTTTGGTGCAAAGGGGGCAAGCACAGGCATGGAGTACCGAGGCATCAGGCAAAGGTTGCCATTTCAGTGCAACAAGACCAAGACCAGTGGAGCTGCAGGATGGAGGTCACCGTGGAGCCCAGGACGGCGTCATCGCCAGTGCTTTTGGCAGCCAAAGACCAACTTTAGTCAGGATAACTTGTACTAGATGTTCCCCTTTAAAATGGCCATTGTTGGCGCCCTTCCCGCTCAATATTTGGGAAGAGGACCAGGGCCTCTATAAATAGGACTAGCCACCACGAAGTAAGAGGAGGACAGGCAGGATATTCAGAGAGAGAGAGAGAGAGGCGATCGAACTCACCCAAGCAGTTCATCGCACCAGCTCAAGAACACTGCTACCTCTTGAGCACTGCGTTGGATTTCCCCGAAGAGGAGAGGAGGATGCAGCAAAGTAGCGTAAGTATTTCCCTCAGTTTTTGAGAACCAAGGTATCAATCCAGTAGGAGACCACGCACAAGTCCCTCGTACCTACACAAAACGATAGCAACTCACAACCAACGCGATTAGGGGTTGTCAATCCCTTAACGGTCACTTACGATAGTGAGATCTGATAGAGATGATAAATAATATTTTTGGTATTTTTGATAGATAGATGCAAAGTAAAAAGGAAAAGGCAAAGTAAACAAAGCAAGTAAATAAAGTGATAGAGATTGATATGATGAGAATAGACCCGGGGGCCATAGGTTTCACTAGTGGCTTCTCTCAAGAGCATAGATTTTCTACGGTGGGTGAACAAATTACTGTTGAGCAATTGACAGAATTGAGCATAGTTATGAGTATATCTAGGCAATGATCATGTATATAGGCATCACGTCCAAAACAAGTAGATCGAAACGATTCTGCATCTACTACTATTGCTCCACTCATCGACCGCTATCCAGCATGCATCTAGAGTATTAAGTTAAAAATAGAGTAACGCCTTAAGCACGATGACATGATGTAGAGGGATAAATTCATGCAATATGATAAAAACCCCATCTTGTTATCCTCGATGGCAACAATACAATACATGCCTTGCAACCCTTTCTGTCACTGGGTAAGGTCACCGCAAGATTCAACCCAAAGCTAAGCACTTCTCCCATTGCAAGAACTACCAATCTAGTTGTTCAAACCAAAAAGGATAATTCGAAGAGACTTGCAAAGATAACTCAATCATACATAAAAGAATTCAGTGAAGAATCAAATATTTTCCATAGATAATACTGGACCATAAACCCACAATTCATCGGTCTCAACAAACACACCGCAGAAAGAAGATTACATCGAATAGATCTCCACGAGAGAGGGGGAGAACATTGTATTGAGATCCAAAAAGAGAGATGAATCCATCTAGCTACTAGCTATGGACCCGAAAGTCTGAAGTAAACTACTCACACTTCATCGGAGGGGCTATGGTGATGATGTAGAAGCCCTCCATGGTGGATACCCCCTCGTGAGCTCGAACAGGCCCCAAGATGGGATCTCGTGGATACTGAGAGGTTGCGGCGGTGGAATTAGGTTTTGGGCTCCTGTTCTGATCGTTCGGGGATACGTAGGTATATATAGGAGGAAGGAGTACATCGGTGGAGCGTCAGGGGGCCCACGAGGTAGGGGGAGCGCCCTCCACCCTCGTGACCGCCTCTGGCACTTCTTGGAGTAGGGTCCAAGTCTCCGGGATCACGTTCGGTTGGAAAGTCACGTTCCCGAAGGCTTCATTCCGTTTGGACTCCGTATGATATTCCATTTCTTCGAAACACTAAAATAGGCAAAAAAACAGCAATTCTGGGCTGGGCCTCCAGTTAATAGGTTAGTCGCAAAAGTAATATAAAAGTGGAAAATAAAGCCCAATATAGTCCAAAACAGTAAATAAAGTAGCATGGAGCAATAAAAAATTATAGATAAGTTGGAGATGTATCAAGTATCCCCAAGCTTAATTCCTGCTCGTCCTCGAGTAGGTAAATGATAAAAAAGATTTTTTGATGCGGAGTGATACTTTGGCATAATTACAATGTAAATCTTCTTAATTGTGATATGAATATTCAGATCCAAAAGATTCAAGACAAAAGTTCATATTGACACAAAAATAATAATACTTCAAGCATACTAGTCAAAGCAATCATGTCTTCTCAAAATAACATGGCAAAAGAAAGTTCATCCCTACAAAATCATATAGTTATACTATGCTTCATTTTCGTCACACAAATATGTTCCCAACTTCTATACCCCCGATGACAAGCCAAGCAATTGTTTCATACTTAAATAATCTCAAACTTTTTCAACCTTCACGCAATACATGAGCGTGAGCCATGGATATAGCACTATGGGTGGAATAGAATATGATGATGGGGATTGTGTGGAGAAGACAAAAAAGGAGAAAGTCTCACATTGACGAGGCTAATCAACGGGCTATGGAGATGCCCATCAACTGATGTCAACATGAGGAGTAGGGATTGACATGCAACGGATGCACTAGAGCTATGAATGCTCAACAAAAGAAAACTAGTGGGTGTGCATCCAACTTGCTTGCTCATGAAGACCTAGGGCATTTTAGGAAGCCCATCGTAGGAATATACAAGCCAAGTTCTATAATGAAAAATTCCCACTAGTATAAAGAGACAACTTATGAGACTCACTACATGAAGACCAAGGTGCTACTTTGAAGCACAATATATGAGACTCACTACATGAAGAACAAGGTGCTACTTTGAAGCACAAGTGTGGAAAAAGAGATAGTAGCATTGCCCTTTTTATATATATTTTTGGGCCTTTTTTTTGGCCTTTCTCTTTTTTTTATTTGGGCAATTCTCTAATAATGATGATCATCACACTTCTATTGATTACAACATAAGGATTACAACTCGAAACTTAGAACAAGATATGACTCTATATGAATGCCTCCGGCGGTGTATCGGGATGGTGCAATGAATCAAGAGTTACATGTATGGAAAATAATGCATGGTGGCTTTGCCACAAATACGATGTCAACTACATGATCATGCAATGGCAATATGACAAAAGTAATGTATTTCATGATGATGATGATGATGGTGGAAGTTGCATGGCAATATATCTCGGAATGGCTATGGAAATGTCATGATAGGTAGGTATGGTGGCTGTTTTGAGGAAGATATAAGGAGGTTTATGTGTGATAAAGCGAATCATATCACGGGGTTTGGATGCACCAGCGAAGTTTGCACCAACTCTCAAGGTGAGAAAGGGCAATGCACGGTACCGAAGAGGCTAGCAAAGGCGGAAAGGTGAGAGTGCGTATAATCCATGGACTCAACATTAGTCAAAAGAACTCATATACTTATTGCAAAAAATTTAGAACTCATCAAAAATCAAGTACTGCGCGCATGCTCCTAGGGGGATAGATTGGTAGGAAAAGACCATCGCTCGTCCCCGACCGCCACTTATAAGGATGCACAAGCCAGGTACAATTCATGTTTCAAATTTGTTACACAACTTTAACCATACGTGCATGCTACGGGACTTGCAAACTTCAACACAAGTATTTCTCAAATTCACAATTACTCAACTAGCACGACTTTGATATTATCACCTCCATATCTCAAAACAATTATCAAGCATCAAACTTATCTTAGTACTCAATTCACTCAAAAGAAAGTTTCACATATCTTGAACACCAAGTATATTAACATTAAGCAAATTACCATGCTATTAATGACTCTCAAAATAATCTAAGTGAAGCATGAGAGATCAATAGTTTGTTTAAAACAAATCCACCACCGTGCTCTAAAAGATATAAGTGAAGCACTAGAGCAAAAATTATCATGTTCAAAAGATATAAGTGAAGCACCATGAGCAAAACTATCAAGCTCAAAAGATATAAGTGAAGCACATAGAGTATTCTAACAAATTCCAATTCATGTATGGCTCTCTCAAAAGGTGTGTACAGCAAGGATGATTGTGGTAGACTAACAAGCAAAGACACAAATAATACAAGACGCTCCAAGCAAAACACATATCATGTGGTGAATAAAAATATAGCTCCAAGTAAATTACCGATGGAAGTGGACGAAAGAGGGGATGCCTTCCGGGGCATCCCCAAGCTTTGACTTTTTGGTGTCCTGGGATTATCTTGGGGGCGCCATGGGCATCCCCAAGCTTAGGCTCTTGCCACTCCTTGTTCCATAATCCATCAAAAGAATTCACCCAAAACTTGAAAACTTCACAACACAAAACTCAACAGAAATCTTGTGAGCTCCGTTAGAGAAAGAAAACAAAAGACTACTTCAAGGTACTGTAATGAACTCATTCTTTAATTATATTGGTGTTAAACCTACTGTATTCCAACTTCTCTATGGTTTATAAACTATTTTACTAGCCATAGATTCATCAAAATAAGCAAACAACACACGTAAAACAGAATCTGTCAAAAACAGAACAGTCTGTAGCACTCTGTAACTAACACAAACTTCTGGAACTCTAAAAATTCCACCAAAATAGGAGGTCCTGGAAAAAAAATTATTGAACATCAGCAAAAAGAATCAACGCAAAATCACGTTCCTGTGATTTAAAAAAATTATATTCGTGCGTGCAAAGTTTCTGTTTTTCAGCAGAATCAAATCAACTATCATCGTAGTTTATCCTATAGGTTCTACTTGGCACAAACACTAATTAAAAGATAAAACCACATCTAAACAGAAGGTAGATGGATTATTTATTCCTAAACAGAAGCAAAAACAAAAAACACAAAATAAAATTGGGTTGCCTCCCAACAAGCGCTATCGTTTAACGCCCCTAGATTGGCATGAAAGCAAGGATAGATCTAGGTATTGCCATCTTTGGTAGGCAATCCATAAGTGGCTCTCATGATAGATTCATATGGTAATTTTATTTTCTTTTTAGGGAAGTGTTCCATACCCTTCTTTAGGGGAAATTGGAATCTAATATTCCCTTCCTTCATATCAATAATTGCACCAATCATTCTAAGGAAAGGTCTACCAAGAATAATAGGACAAGAAGGATTGCAATCTATATCAAGAACGATAAAATCTACGGGCACATAATTCCTATTTGCAACAATAAGAACATCATTAATTCTTCCCATAGGCTTATTAATAGTGGAATCCGCAAGATGCAAGTTTAGAGTGCAATCATCAAATTCACGGAAAATCTAGCAAATCACATAAAGTTTTGGGAATAGTAGAGACACTAGCACCCAAATCACACAAAGCATGAAACTCAAAATCTTTAATTTTAATTTTTATAGTAGGTTCCCACTCATCATAGAGTTTTCTAGGGATAGAAACTTTCAACTCAAGTTTTTCTTCATAAGATTGCATCAAAGCATCAACAATGTGTTCGGTAAAGGCCTTATTTTGACTATAAGCATGAGGAGAATCTAGCACGGATTGCAACAAGGAAATACAACCAATCAAATAGCAATTTTCATAATTAAATTCCTTGATATCCAAAATAGTGGGTTTAGCAACATCACGGTTTTTATTTATTTCAATCTCACTATCATCAAATTCATTATCAAGATCTAGAAACTCCGAATTCTTAGAACGCCTTCTAGGTAAAGGAAGATCATATTCAGATTCCTCAAGATTCATATTGCAAAACAAAGATTTAATGGCGGACACATCAATAACTTTTAGATCTTCATCTTGATTTTCATAGGAATTGGAAGAACACACTTTAATAAAGGCATCTTTGGAAGCACGCATCCTAGCGGTTCTTTCCTTGCACTCATCAATGGAAATTCTCATGGCTTTGAGAGACTCATTGATATCATGCTTAGGAGGAATAGATCTAAGATTTAAAGAATCAATTTCAAGAGAAATTCTATCAACGTTCCTAGCCAAATCATCAACTTTAAGCAATTTCTCTTCAAGCAAAGCATTAAAATTCTTTTGTGAATTCATAAACTCTTTAACACTACTCTCAAATTCAGAGGGCATCTTATTAAAATTTCCATAAGAGTTGTTGTAGGAATTTCCATAACTATTAGAAGGATTACTAGGATAAGGCCTAGGATTAAAATTCCCTCTATAAGCGTTGTTTCCAAAACTATTCCTACCAACAAAATTCACATCCATAGATTCATTATTATTCTCAAGCAAAGTAGATAAAGGCATATCATTGGGATCAAGAGGAGTATTTTTAGGAGCAAACATCTTCATAAGTTCATCCATCTTTTCACTCAAAACATTGATTTCTTCTATAGCATGCACTTTTTTACTAGAAGACCTTTTGGTGTGCCATTGAGAATAATTAGCCATAATATTATCAAGCAATTTGGTAGCATCTCCTAACGTGATTTCCATAAAAGTGCCTCCCGCGGCCGAATCTAAAAGATTTCTAGAAGCAAAATTCAATCCGGCATAAAATTTTTGTATGATCATCATTAATTCAAACCATGAGTAGGGAAATTACGAAGCATCAATTTCATTCTTTCCCAAGATTGGGAAACATGCTCATGATCAAGTTGTTTAAAATTCATGATGTCGTTCCTAAGAGTGATAATCTTAGCAGGAGGAAAATACTTAGAGATAAAAGCATCTTTGCACTTGTTCCAAGAATCAATACTATTTTTAGGCAAAGACAAAAACCAAACTTTAGCACGATCTCTAAGTGAAAACGGAAATAATTTCAATTTGACAATATTGTTATCTGTATCTTTCTTCTTTTGCATATCACACAAATCAACAAAATTGTTTAGATGAGTAGCGGCATCTTCACTAGGAAGGCCGGTGAATTGATCTTTCATAACAAGATTCAACAAAGCGGTATTGATTTCACAGGACTCATCATTATTAAGAGGAGAAATAGGAGTACTAAGGAAATCATTATTATTGGTATTCGAGAAATCACACAATTTGGTATTATCTTGCGCCATGGCAACAAGTAATCCAACACACAAGCAAGCAGAAAGGCAACGAGAAAAAGGCAAACGGGAAAGAGAGGAGGAGATTGGGAAAGAGAGGGCAAATAAAGCGGCAAGGGTGAAGTGGGGGAGAGGAAAACGAGAGGCAAATGGCAAATAATGTAATGCAAGAGATAGGGATTGCGATGGGTACTTGGTATGGTTGACTTGCTTGCGTGAGCCTCACCGGCAACGGTGCCAGAAATTCTTCTTGCTACCTCTTGAGCACTGCGTTGGATTTCCCCGAAGAGGAGAGGATGATGCAGCAAAGTAGCGTAAGTATTTCCCTCAGTCTTTGAGAACCAAGGTATCAATCCAGTAGGAGACCACGCACAAGTCCCTCGTACCTGCACAAAACAATAGCAACTCGCAACCAACGCGATTAGGGATTGTCAATCCCTTCACGGTCACTTACGATAGTGAGATCTGATAGAGATGATAAATAATATTTTTGGTATTTTCATAGATAGATGCAAAGTAAAAAGTAAAAGGCAAAGTAAACAAAGCAAGTAAATAAAGTGATAGAGATTGATATGATGAGAATAGACCCGGGGGCCATAGGTTTCACTAGTGGCTTCTCTCAAGAGCATAGATTTTCTACGGTGGGTGAACAAATTACTGTTGAGCAATTGACAGAATTGAGCATAGTTATGAGTATATCTAGGCAATGATCATGTATATAGGCATCACGTCCAAAACAAGTAGATCGAAAAGATTCTGCATCTACTACTATTACTCCACTCATCACCCGCTATCTAGCATGCATCTAGAGTATTAAGTTAAAAATAGAGTAACACCTTAAGCAAGATGACATGATGTAGAGGGATAAATTCATGCAATATGATTAAGAAAACCATCTTGTTATCCTCGATGGCAACAATACAATACGTGCCTTGCAACCCTTTTTCTCACTCGGTAAGGTCACCGCAAGATTCAACCCAAAGCTAAGCACTTCTCCCATTGCAAGAACTACCAATCTAGTTGGCCAAACCAAAAAGGTTAATTCGAAGAGACTTGCAAAGATAACTCAATCATACATAAAAGAATTCAGAGAAGAACCAAATATTTTCCATAGATAATACTGGATCATAAACCCACAATTCATCAGTCTCAACAAACACACCGCAAAAAGAAGATTACATCGAATAGATCTCCAAGAGAGAGGGGGAGAACATTGTATTGAGATCCAAAAAGAGAGAAGAAGCCATCTAGCTACTAGCTATGGACCCGAAGGTCTGAAGTAAACTACTCACACTTCATCGGAGGGGCTATGGTGATGATGTAGAAGCCCTCCATGGTGGATGCCCCCTCCGGCGGAGCTCCGGAACAGGCCCCAAGATGGGATCTCGTGGATATTGAAGGTTGCGGCGGTGGAATTAGGTTTTTGGCTCCTGTTCTGATCGTTCGGGGATACGTAGGTATATATAGGAGGAAGGAGTACGTCGGTGGAGCGTCAGGGGGCCCACGAGGTAGGGCGCGCCCTCCACCCTCCTGACCGCCTCTGGCACTTCTTAGAGTATGGTCCAAGTCTCCTAGATCACGTTCGGTTGGAAAATCACGTTCCCGAAGGTTTCATTACGTTTGGACTCCGTTTGATATTCCGTTTCTTCGAAACACTGAAATAGGCAAAAAAAACAGCAATTCTGGGCTGGGCCTCGGGTTAATAGGTTAGTCCCAAATGTAATATAAAAGTGGAAAATAAAGCCCAATATAGTCCAAAACAGTAAATAAAGTAGGATAGAGCAACCAAAAATTATAGATACGTTGGAGACGTATCAAACACCTCTCACGATGCTGTTCTTCCCTTGTATTGTTCATCATCCGCCCCAGAGGCAATCCACCACACCACACACTGGAGTAGGGTATTACACCACAACGGTGGCCCGAACCAGTATAAATCTTGTGTCCCTCATGTTGTTCATCGTTTTCAGCTTAGATCTCATGAGGCGATCGGACGTAGATCGGTAGGGGAGAGATCTTTGTGCGCACCCCAGTGTTCGAACCATAAGGGTCTGCCGGAACCCAACATCCGACAATTGGCGCGCCAGGTAGGGGTGCGCCGGAATCTTTCTTCTGCTGCTTCATGTTTGATCTTCCGTCGTGTCCATGGCTGATGCTCGCCGGGCTCGCGCCGAGCGTCGGGCTGCTCTTGCCGCCTGCGTCACCCAGACGGCTCCCGTCGGTGGGTGTCCCCGTCGTTCCCAGTCGCCTGCCGCCAATCCCTTCCCCGTCCCTACATCCTTCGGTGCGGCGGGAAGGCCGCACCGCCACCCCGTTGCTGACTCCAGCCGGTTCATCGTCCCACACCCGTCGCGTTCCCACGGACGCGCACGCCGCATTGCTCCTGGCGCGTGAGCTCCTGCACTACCGTCTCGTCGACAACCTCTACGAGGACTGGCTCGCCCGCATCACCGAGCTCGTCAGCGCTGCAGGGGGCTCTATTATGCCGTCCCTCTTGCTGCCTCGCCCTCCATCCTACGCAGGAGGCGCAGATCAGGAGGTGCCTCCGCCACCTCCTCCCCAAGAAGGCGCCCTGGCTCCAAGGCGTGCGGCCCCGGGACAAGATCCACCGCGTCCGGCACCCACGCGACCAGAGAGGAGCTGCCAAGAAATCCCTCGTCCCCAAGACAACGCTCGCATGCTCCCGGCACCAGTGCGCCATGGCTGCATCCCAGCGCCACCGTGTCAAGACCCCGCGCTGCTCCAGGCAGCGGCGCGCAGGAATCCCCAGGAGCAAGCCCAGCATCAGCAGAGGGCTCCGGTGGCCACCGCAGGCTACCGTGCCTTCACCACCGAGCTACGCAGTCTCGCCTGGCCAGGCAAGTTCAAGCCTGACTAGCCTCCTTGCTACGACGACGCTGCAGATCCCGCGGAGTTCCTACAGCTCTATGAGCTGGGCATCGAAGCCGCCAACGAGGACGAAAAGGTCATGGCGAACTGGTTTCCCATGGCACTCAAGGACGGCGCCCGCACCTGGCTTCTGAACCTAGCTCCTGGCATGATTTCCTCCTGGGATGAGATGCACACCCACTTCATCGCCAACTTCCAGGGCACTCGCGACCGTCCGCCGGCTGTGTGTGACCTATGCCGCATCAAGAAGTAGCATGGAGAGACCTTGCAGAAGTATATCCAGCGCTTCAATAACGCTCGCCTCAAGATTCCTAGGGTGACCGAGGAGGCCATCATTTCGGCGTTCTCTGATGGCGTCCGCGACGTCAAGATGAAGGAGGAGCTGGCAATCCATGAAGAACTGTGTACGTCACTGGAGTTGTTCAACCTGGCGACCAACTGCGCAAGGGCTGAAGACGGACGCCTCTCCCTTCTCGAGCTCCCGGCGGCAGACCCAGAAGAGAAGAAAGCCAAGGCCAAGGATGTGAAGCGCAAGGGAGCAGCTGTACTCGCAGCGGAGCCGGACACAAAGCGTGGCAGGGACCAGCCGGAGTTGTCCAAGGGCAGCCGGTACTGCGTGTACCATGATCTCCATACTCATAACACCAACGAATGCCAAGAGCTCAGGGCCGTGCGAGAAGGCTGTGTCGGTCGACGCCCCGAGCGCAGCGATCGGGGCTACGGCCGAGGCGGAGCAAGAGGTGGAGGACGATGGGACGATCGTGGCCCTCGCCAACGGTGGCGTGACCGACCTCGCGAGGACCGCTGGCAGGACCAGCCTCGCGTGGGAGCTTGGAGAGATCAGCCTCGTGAGGATCACCCGCAAGGCAACGCAGGCCTTCCTCCTCTGCCACCACCACCGAGAAGGAATGAAGACCATCATTAGGACGAGGGGGCTGGGGGCTTGCAGGAGCCACGAGCAATCTCTTGCATCCTGGGCGGCGCTTAGGCTCCAGCCTCACAGTGCATCTTCAAGCAGTTTGCTCGTGAGGTGAATGCAGTCCTCCCCAAGCTTGAGGCCACGCGCCCTCTCAGGTGGTCTGCGTGCACCATCATGTTCAGCTCAGCAGATCAGCTCAAGTGCGCGGCGACGGCCGGTGTCCTCCCAATGCTCTGTTCCCCAGTCATCAGCAATGTGCAAGTCACCAGGACCCTCATCGATGGTGGAGCATGACTCAACGTTTTGTCCGTCGAGATGTTCAACAACCTCCAAGTGCCATATGATCAGCTTTAGCCAACCAAGCCTTTCTCAGGAGTCACTGATGGTTCCACTGTGACGATAGGGCAGGTCCGCTTTCCTGTCACCTTTGCACATCGCAACAACTACCGCACTGAGCTCATTGACTTCGACGTCGCTCACATTCGCCTGTCGTACAATGCCATCCTCGGGTATCCGGCCCTGGCCAAGTTCATGGCAGTGACTCACCATGGCTACAATGTCCTCAAGATGCCAGGAGGTGGCGGGGTCATCATGGTCCCATGTGAAGAGAAGAACGAGGTGTGCTCTCTCGAGCGCGCCTTCCAACTGCGTTAATCGAGGACCCAGACAGCAAGAGTGGAACCCTCCCCGGAGCAGCTCCCAAGAAGAAGAAGACATCACCTAGCTCAAGGCCTCAGGAGGCAGGCACCTCCGGAGGCGCCACATCCGGACATGTGTCCGTCCAAGGGGCGCCACCCTCCATCGCATAGGAAGGCGCGCCCAATGCCCTCCTTGGGCAGGGCTCGAGGGCTCTCTCCTGGGGAGCCACCGACCTTGCCAAGATCATGAGGGAGGCAATTGGGCACCACTTGGAGGCGTGCTTTGCGGCACATTTCCCTCCGGAAGGCATAAGGGAAGAAGGACCCGGCCCTCAGGAGTTCATCACCAAGGCCGCTCAGGAGTTGCAGGAATCAAGAGTCATGCGCGGCAACCGCCGCCTGCCCAGCGTAGCTCCCCATCCAGGCGAGGATGGCGGGCTGCGCGTCTGCATCAACTACCCAGGGCTCAATCGAGTCGCTTCTCAAGAGTGCTTCTGGCCTTCGCGCGTAGGGCATTGCGTGGGCCCACCACACAGCTTCGTTCGCATGCCCTTCGGCTTGCCGAACGCGGCTGCAGCCCACCAGCGCCTGACGAGGAGCATTCTGGAAGCTCAAGTGGCCAAGCATCGCGCGTTCCTGGAGGAGATGGGGATGGACCTCAGCGAGCTGCCCGGACCTCCTGAGCCTCCTGAGGCTCGGAGTCCCGAGGGCTCGTGAGGATCGGCTTTTCGCCCCGCACCGCCAGCTACTCCGACACTCATTCTGCAATGGTATTAGGTGATTTCTTCCAAGTTTCATTTCAGCTGGGAGTGCTCCCAAGGATGCATCATTCCCAGGTCGCATGGGTCCGTCCCTGCGGCATGTATCCGTTTTGCTTATGACTTCTGCTTACCTTGATGGGGGCGCCCCTCGGGCTGCATCATCCCCAAGCCACTCGGGCCTGTCCCAGTGGCGTTTGCTTTCTTTGCATCTATCTAAGTTGATTTGCTCCTTCATGCTTGACCTACTCATGATTGTCGTCCGCCGCCCACCACGGGCCTATTTCTCCTCATGCAAATCGCTTGCACGTTAAAAGGGGGGCGCCTGAGCATCATGACTCATGGGCTCTTACTGGCTCTCCAGCCCTCACCCCCTGGCCTTGACCCACGGCATCGTGAGCTATCATACCAGCGGCGGTTGAGCTTTCTCGAGGGCTGGGACCTGAGTACGTAGAGCATTTGCATTCTAACCACCTTGCAGGAACATACCACTGACAAAGGCCTAGAGCCAGGCGCAACCCGCCTTGAGGTAGGGCCTCGTGAGTCCCGCGCTGGCTCACGGGTGCCCAGATACACCTCCCTTAAGCCCTACCATGCCGGCCACGTGTCAGGGTGGGGCTGTACACGTCCCGGGGGTCCTCCCGGAGGGGAGCCCCCTCCCATGCACCAGTTGAAGCACCATGCTCTGTGCTGGCTGACGACACTGCCGAGGAGCGGCTATGCCCGTACACATACGGAAGCACTATGCTCCGCGCTGGTGATAAACAACTAAGGGCAGCCCACGGCTGTATCAACCTCAGGGAGCCCAGAGCTCAGTGTCTAGCACCATCACAAAGCCTCTCCTCGGGAGTGCCCCGCGAGGGGGCTGGACACGGGGGCTACACCCGGACCACGCCCGAGAACATGCCACCCAGTCAGGTCCCTCGGACCAGGTCATCGCGCGCCCCTCCCCGAGCGGAGCCAAGGTATGAAGACTCGTTTGAGCGTCAAGGGGGACTCCTGAGCATCGCAACTCAGGAGCCTAACTGGTCACGTAGCCCCTCACTCCTTAGTTCTGAAAGGCTAACGGCGGTTGAGGTATGCGCGGGGCCGGGCCCTGCCGACGTAGAACGACAAATCCTCTCCTTCATCCCCTCCCTATTTGTTGTTCGCGCGTCAAGGGGGACTCCTGAGCATCGCGACTCAGGAGCCTAACTTGTCACGTAGCCCCTCACTCCTTAGTCCCGTCCTGGTGATCTTGTCGGGGCTAACGGCGGCTGAGGTATGCGCGGGGCCGGGCTCTACCGATGTAGAACACAAGCAAATAGGAAGGAAATCGCAAAATCTAGCAAATCCAGAAGCAAATATTACAGACCATAAATTGTTCTCACAATAAAAGACACAAATTTAAACGCCTCCACGAGGCATGGTGTGTTGCAGGAATCAAAGCAGGAAAAAGGCCGCGAGAAGATCACCCCTGGGCCGCGCCACCTCCTGGAGCTGTGGGGCCAGCAGCACCTCGCTGGGGCGCGGTATTGAAGGCGCGGAACTCTCACAGCAAGGTCTCCGCTCGACCCTTGACGGCTTCAGCAGCAGTGGCCGAGCGCTTGGCGTCCACGGGCTCCAGCAGGTCATCGAGGTTGGTGTCGGGGTTGTGGAGGTAGACGTGGCTGAGGATCCGCGTAAGCGCTGCGGAGGAGAGGACTCGAGCCTCGACTTCAGCCATGGGGCCGATGCCGATCACGACCTCCTCAAGCGCCTCGACGAGGAAGGGAACCAGCTTAGTGGGGCCTTCCTTGGCTCCGGCTAGTGGCTTCTCCAGGCCGCCGTCATAGAGCGTTTTCAGCAATATATGGGCCCTTTTCTCATAGAGCGCGAAGGCCGCGCGGTCCTCAGCCAAGACCTTCGCCTCGGCATCTAGTTCGACCCTCTCCGCCTTCAGCACCTGCTCCAGTGTCTTCAGCCGGTCGCGGTCGGCTGAGAGTTCGGCGTCGCGCTCCTTGACAGCAGCCTCCCGAGACTTCATCTCGTCCTCCTTCACCTGGTGGTCGCGAATCTCCTTGGCGAGCTCATCATGCATCATTTGCAATTCGCCCTCCAGCGTCTTGCAGTGGCCCTTGGTGGCGGAGGCATCCTTCAATGCCTCGTCACGAGCGGCCATGGCCTGGGAGGTGGCTTGCTTCCTCTCCTCAGAAGCCGTCACAGCTTGGCTCAGCGCCGCTCGGACGGAGGCGTCAGAGCGAACCCAGCTGGAGATCAACTCCAGGTGCCCGGCCACCAGACGGGGGTCCGTGCTCCAAACATCCTCCCGCAGCAGACTCAGTTCGTCGGCAGCACGGTCCAAGGCGACAGAGGAAGCAAAGGAGATGGGGGACGGCGGAGTAGGAGGAGAATACGGCAGCGTGATCACAGCTTGGGAGGAAGGGACCCCCTGCGCCTTGGCAACCCAGCGGTAGCATCAAGAGCAGGCAACTCCAGAGTCATGGGGCCCATGGGGGCTGACTCCTCGCCGGAGCGTCCCTGCTGGTCTCGGGAGGAAGATCGGGTAGGGGACGTGCGGGCCCTGCTACCTCCCTTTCCCGCAAGTGAAGACGCGGCCGTGGCCGAGGAGCCCGTCCCAGGCGGGGTCGCCGCATCTCCCTTCAGCCTCTTTGCCGCACGGCAGCAGCCTGCCCAATAGAAGATGTCAGATCCAGACAGCAAAAGACAGAAGCAAGGCGAAATTCAAACACTTACTGATTGACTGCCGCTGGATCCCACATGCTCCGGCCAAGCTTAAAGCCTGAAAACCTCTTGCGGGGCTCAGCCTCGGGAGGCCCAGTCGCAGGAGAAGGCGTGCCTGAAGGGCTAGAGCTTACTACGGCTGATGCGAGGGCTAGGGTAGACCCTTGGGGGATTAGCCCGGACTTGTCCTTCCTCGGGACCAGGGGCGCGTCGTGCACCTCTCGCCTGGCGCTGGCCTCGTCATCGTCAGGCAAGGAGTGGAGGGCGCTGAACCTGCGCCAAGGAGAAGTCTCCCCCGTCCCCTCGAAGGTCGCCTCCGAGTCACGCTCCTCGTCCTCGTCGTCATCTCCCTCCTCTTCTCCGCTGGATTCACCGGAGGATAGGTTCACCATCGCCGTCACCGCCTGACCCTCGGGATCCTCCGCTGGCACCAGGCTGACCCCGTCGAAGGTGGGCATGGCGTCCACCACCAGCTCCCAGTCATCATGGAGGAACAAAGGGACCGGAGCATCCACCGGGCCTACCACTTCCTCTCCAACCAAGCAGCGGAGGGCCGCGACCAGATCCTCGTCGCTCAGGGCGTCCAAGCTCAGGCGGAGGACGACATCCGCATCCGTGAGCCTCCACAACGGGTGTCAGTACGCCTGAAGGGGGGCCACCCGGTGCGACAGAAACTCCCTCAGGAGCGAGGCCCCGGTCAGCTTCGCCGCCCTCAGGCTGCCCGGCCTCAGGTCAGCGTTCATCTTCTCCAACACCAGCTTCGCTCACCGATCGTCGAGCTTCGCGCGGAACCACGCCTCAACGGCCTCAGGCTGCTTTGTCGGCATCTCCATCAGGGGGTTGCAGCGCCCGGCGTCCACCATGACCCACTTGCTCCGGAAGCCCTCGGCCCTCTTCCCGGCCTTCGAGATGGTGTTGGACTTGGAGTACGCGACAAAACTCGCGCACACCTAGATAGTGCCGCCGGAGACCCGGAGGGAGAAGAAGTGGCGTAGTAAGGCCACGGAGGGCACCACCCCGACGTGCGCCTCACAGTAGTAGGCGAAGATCGACATGAGGAGGATGGAGTTGGGATGGATATGCAGAGCATGCAAGTGATACTAGCGAAGGATGGCAAGGAAGAACTCCGAGAAGGGAGGAACCAGACCAGCGATGAAGGTGTTCATGAAGAGGGGGTAGAAGGTGCTCCCCTTGTCCTCCGGCCAGGCGGAGCCGAGTTGGAGCGCAGTCTCCCCCATCTCGTTGATCTGCAACGCCGCCATCTGGCGCGTGAGGGCGAGATTCTTCTCCGTCATGTTGGGGGAGACCAAAGTTGGCGAGTACAGGCCGATGCGGCCCCAGCCGGGGTCCTGCGGGGCGCCATTGCTCGCCGGAGAGAAAGGATGCGACAGATCTAAAGATTTTGGAGGCAGGAAGGCGAAGAGCAAGAAAGGGGATCTGGAGCAAGGAGAGCGAGATTAATGAGGTAAGGCTACCCGGAGCTAGCCTTTTGTCAGTCGAGCAATTGCCGAGGCAACGTGGGGAAGCGGAGACGCCCACGTCCAATTAACCGCCACGCGGGGCCCAAGGCCGCAGGCTGATGGGGTTCGCGGCGCTCCACCCTTGCCCCTTTGCTTCTCCGCTAAGCCAAGTCCGAGCGCGCCTTGGGCCCGGGGGCTACTGTCGGCATTCTGGGAACAGGGGTCCCCTGACTTGCCTGCTTGCGGCCTGCGGCATGGCTCAGGTGGTGGCCCAGTGCGGCCCATCTTCATCAATCCAAGACTCAAGACCCTCGCGAGGGGCCAAGCCTCGCGGGGCGGACGATGCTATGCTTCGTCAGGAACGGCCTCGCCAGGCAGGCTCGCGAGGAGGCGGAGAGATCAAGGTAGGGTACCTCGTGAGGTGCTTGTGACGCAAGCCATGACAATCGAGGCCAGGCGAGCGCCGGCCTGCGCAGTGTCCTTGTTTCCTCTTTGGTGCAAAGGGGGCAATCACAGGCGTGGAGTACCGAGGCATCAGGCAAAGGTTGCCATTTCAGTACAACGAGAATAAGACCAGCGGAGCGGCAGGATGGAGGTTACCGTGGAGCCCAGGATGGCATCATCGCCAGTGCTTTTGGCAGCCGAAGACAACCTTTAGTCAGGATAATTTGTAATAGATGTTCCCCTTCAAAATGGCCGTTGTTGGCGCCCTTCCCGCTCAATATTTGGGAAGAGGACCAGGGCCTCTATAAATAGGACTAGCCACCACAAAGGAAGAGGAGGACAGACAGGATATTCAGAGAGAGAGAGAGAGAGAGGCGATCGAACTCACCCAAGCAGTTCATCACACCAGCTCAAGAACACCTCTCGCGAGGCTGTTCTTCCCTTGTACTATTCATCATCCGCCCCAGAGGCAATCCACCACACCACACACTCGAGTAGGTTATTACACCACAACGGTAGCCCGAACCAGTATAAATCTTGTGTCCCTCATGTTGTTCATTGTTTTCAGCTTAGATCTCATGAGGCGATCGGACGTCGATCGGTAGGGGAGAGATCTTCATGCACACCCCAGTGTTCGAACCTTAAGGGTCTGCCGGAACCCAACATCCGACAACCGACTCTACCATCCAACCGGAATCCTCTGGTGCCCCAACCGGCGCCGCCGACTACACTGTCCAGCCGGAACCCTCTGCCGCTCCTTAGGCTGTTGTCTTTTATTTTTCTGCTTATTAGTCTCGAAAAACTTTGATTAAATTTGCACAATTCCATCCGCGGGGTGTATATCAAACTCTGTTGAATGTTGGCCAATGGGCCTTTTGCTATGTAAATACCCTTTGTTGCAAATTATGCTTTGTCTGCCGGCTTCTGACTTTTCTTGCTTTCTGCTCCTTGCTTTTTTCCTTTGCCGCCCTCCCTTGGCTATCCTCTTGCCAGCCAAACAGCCGCTCTGCAGACTACAGCTGGGTTTAGTACTTAGCTATTTACGGGAGGGCAAGTACTTAGCCATTTGGAGTGTTGGCAAGCTAAGCAAGAGCCGGCTGGCCGGCTGCTCGGCAGCCGGCCGAAAAGGCGGGATGCCGGGCCAAGCTATATGCGCATTTTTCCTTAGCCATCTTTCATATGGGCATTGCTTTGCAACCCCTGCCCACCGTACAGTCGCTCTGCGAGTTGCGGCTTCTGACAGGAGAAGTTTTTTGGTGCCGACACACTACTTGTCCGACTGCAGGAAATGACATATAGCAGAAGGCGGCAAGCTTCCGAGCCGACTGGTCAAACCTAGTGCCAGGTGGAATAATAAAACAACACATTCATAGGCATAATACTTATCATATAGATAAAAGAGGGTAGTCCCCGAGCTCTTCTCAAGGGACCCGGAGTCTTTGTACTTAATACAAAAGGTAGCGTGATACATACTGCTTTTAACTGTAAAATCTTCGGAGGAGGTTTGCGTTCCATGGCCTCTCCGTCTCCTTGCCCGAGTCATCTCTTTTGCATGCTCTGGGCTTCTGAGCATCGATCAGGTAGTAGGACCCGTTGCCCAGCACTTTACTGACGATGAAAGGGCCTTCCCAAGGTGCTGAGAGCTTGTGCTGGCCGGCTGTTCACTGGATCAGCCGAAGCACAAGGTCTCCCTCTTGGAAGGATCTTGGCTTCACCTTGCGGTTGTAGTATCGACGCACACTCTTCTGGTAGATGGCGGACCGGCTGAGTGCCAATAGCCGGCCCTCTTCCAGCAGATCGACGCCGTCTTCTCGTGCCTCCTTGGCATCCGCCTCGGTGTACATGGTGACTCATGGGGAGTCGATTTCTATGTCCATCGAGATGACGGCTTCAGTGCTGCAGACGAGGAAGAAGGGCGTGAAGCCGGTCGACTTGTTCGGAGTTGTGCGCAGGCTCCAAAGGACGACCGGCAGCTCATCGAGCCAGCAGCCGGCCGAACACTCTAGAGGATCGACTAGTCAGGGCTTGATGCCGGACAGAATGAGGCCGTTTGCTCGCTCCACATGGCCGTTTGACTGCGGATGGGCAACGGATGCTAAGTCCAGTCGGATGCCCTACGTCGTGCAGAAACGAGCCAAGGCTCCTTTCGCGAAGTTTATGCCGTTGTCGGTGATGACGTTGTGTGGTATGCCGTACCGAGTGGTGATGTTGGCAATGAAAGTCATGGTAGTAGGCCCATTCAGCTTCTTGATTGGCTTTGCTTCTATCCACTTGGTGAACTTGTCCACAGCGACAAGCAAAGGAGTCATGCCGCCACGAGTCGTCTTGAATGGCCCCACCATGTCCAGCCCCGAAACGGCGAAGGGCCAGGCAATGGGAATAGTCTTGAGCGTAGAAGCCGGCAATTGTGGCTTGGAACAGAACTTCTGGCACCCTTTACACTTCTGGACCAACACCTTGGCGTCTTCTAGCCCAGTCGGCTAGAAGAAACCATGGTGGAAAGCTTTCGCAACAAGCGATCTTGAAGCCGCGTGGTGACCACATTCTCCTTGGTGGATATCTTTGAGGATTGCTTGACCCTGGTCTGGCTCCACGCAGCGCTAGTACACACCAGTGACACTGCGCCGTACTAGTTCTTTGTTGAATATGGTGTATGTTGCTGCCCGCCGTTGCACTTGTCGGGCTAGGATCTCATCAGTCGGCGGCTCTTTGTTCACCAGAAAGTTGAGGATGGGTTGAGCCCATGAAGGTGCTGCTATTTCTTCGACTGCCACGACTACAACTTGTACAAGGGCGGTTGGGCCGAGAGGCGGCGGGTTGGAGTTGGCTGCCGCCTGTTGAGTTGAAGAAGTCCCCGTGCTGACTACTGAAGTCCCCGGGCCGGGTTCTGAAGTCCCCGGACCGGGTGCGACGACCGCAGTCCCCAGGCCGCCTGCCGAAGTCCCCGCGGCAGCTTCTGGGGCCCTCAAGTCGGATCCGACTACTTCAGGAGGGGCCGACACGAAGATGGAGTCAGACTCTGGTGACGGCTTGACAGACAGATTGAGGAGGGGCTGTAGGGCGACGCCGGCTGGTATTGCTTGCCGGGTGGAGCCGATCCGTGCCAAGGCATCTGCTTGCTCATTGTCATTTCTTGGCACATGGAGGAACTCGCACCCATCAAAGTATCCGCTGAGCTGCTATACGAGGAAGCGGTAGCTTGCCATATTTGCATCCTTGGCATCCCAGTCGCCTGACGACTGCTGGACCACCAAGTCGGAGTCATCATAGAACAGGATCCGACGAATGCCGAGTTCCTTGGCAAGCCGGAGCCCATGTATGAGTGCCTCGTATTCAGCTACGTTGTTGGAGGCGGCAAAGTGGATTTGCAGCACATATCTGAGCTTGTCGCCTTTGGGAGAGGTGAGGACGATGGCGGCTCCTAGACCGGTGCGCATCTTTGAACCATCAAAGTGCATCCGCCAATGGGTAGAGTCTGGCGCTGGCGACATGTACTGGGTCTCGACCCAGTTGACGAGGAAGTCGGTCAGTGCTTGTGACTTGATGGTGGTGCGAGGCTGGTAGTAGATGGTGTAGGGGGCCAGATCTATGGCCCATTTGGCCACTCGGCCTGAAGCATCTCGGCTTCCAATGATCTCAGCAAGCGGAGCAGTGCAAACAACGGTAATTGGGTGCTCTTGGAAGTAGGGCTTCAGCTTCTTGGCGGCAAAGTGCACGCCATAACACATCTTCTGATAGTGGGGGTAGTTCTGCTTGGAGGCGGACAGTTCTTCACTGAAGTAATATACCGGCCTCTGGACCGGCAATGCTCTGCCCTCCTCCTTGCGTTCCACCACTATGACTGCACTGACCACCCGACTGGTGGCGGCGATGTAGAGGAGCATGGGGTCTTTATCAGTCGGAGCCGCCAGGATAGGCGGGGTGGTCAACATCTTCTTGAGCTGGAGAAAAGCTTCGTACGCCTTGTCGTTCCACTAGAAAAAAGTGGTCTTCTTCATGGGCTGGTACAGGGGAAGAGCCTTCTCGCCTAGCCGACTGATGAAACGGCTGATTGATGCCAGACAGCCGGTGAACTTTTGCACGTCCAGCAGTCGGGTGGGCACCTCCATCTTCTCAATGGCCTTGATCTTCACAGGGTTGCACTCTATGCCGCGCTCTGAGACTAGGAAGCCGAGAAGCTGGTTGGCTGGTACTTCGAAGACGCATTTCTTCGGTTTGAGCTTGATCTGAAATCGGCGCAGGTTCAAATGTCTCCTTGAGGTCTTCCAGCAGCGTGCCATGCTTCTCCGTCTTCACCACCACATCATCCACATAAACGTGGGCGTTTCTGCCGAGTTGCTTGAGGAGACACTTCTGCATGCAACGCTAAAACGTGGCACCAGCATTTCGCAGGCCGAACGTCATGGTCAGGTAGTAGAAGGCTCCAAATGGCGTGATAAAGGCGGTCTTCAGCCTGTCGGCCGGGTTCATCTTGATCTGATGGTACCCTGAGTACGCATCCAAAAAACTCAGCAGCTCACATCCGGCTATGGAGTCTATCACTTGGTCAATTCTTGGCAAAGCAAAGGGATCTTTGGGGCAATCTTTGTTGAGGCTGGTATAATCAATGCACATGCGCCACTGCTTATTCTTCTTCAACACAAGAACTGGATTGGCCAACCATTCTGGGAAAAATACTTCCATGATGAAGCCGGCTGCTAGAAGCTGGGCTATCTCTTCTCCGACAACTCTTCTCTTTTCTTCCGACAGGCGGCGCAAGGGCTGCCTGACCGGCTTGGCGTCAGGTCGGACATGTAACTTGTGCTTGGCAAAATCCGTCGGAACACCCAGCATGTCTTTGGGAGACCATGAAAAGATGTCCCGATTCTCACGGAGGAAATCGACGAGCTCGCTTTCCTATTTGCTGTCAAGGTTTGCACCTATGACAGCGTGCCTCTTCGGGTGCTCCGAATCCAAGGGTATCTTCTTTGTTTCTTTCGCTGGCTTGAATGAGCCCTCAACTTCCGACTCCTTGGGATGGGTGACATTTCTGGCTTCTTGCCTGCCATCGCCACAACTCGGTCAAGGAGCCGCTTTTCAGCCGCAGTCACAAGGGACTCGGCCAGCCGGCTGCTGTCTGCCGCGCAGGCAGACGACTTCTTGTAATCTCCGACTATGGTGAGGATTCCCTTGGTAGTCAGCATCTTCATCTTGAGGTAAGCATAGTGGGGACCACCATGAACTTGGCCAGAGCAGGCCGTCCAAGTAGCGCATGGTAGGGGCTCTCAAGGTCCACCACCTCAAACCAAACTGGCTCTCGGCGGAAGTGATTCTTGTCTCCAAAGAGAACATCAATCTGGGTCTTGCCGATTGGTGAGCAGGAAAGGCCAGGGACTATGCCATGGAATACAGTCCGACTGGGGTGAAGCTGCTTCTACTTGATTCCCAATTTCTCCATTGTGTCATGGTACAGGATATTGATGCTGCTGCCACCATCTATCAGGACTCTGGAGAAACGAGCTGCCCGCCTCTCTGTTGCGAAGGTGGCATCTAAGACCAGGGCATAAGAGCCAGGGGAGGGCATCACCTCTGGGTGGTTGGCCCTGCTCCAACTGATGGGCTTCACAGACCAATGCATAAACTCTGGACTATCTGATTCCACTGCTTGTACTTCTTGCTGTTGCTGCCGTCTGTTGTGTCTGTCGTCGGCCATACAGGTGAACACAATGTAGGCTCTGTGCTCCTCTGGATACTTATCTTGTATGGCGCCGACAGGCCATGCCGCCGGCTGCTGGGGCGGAGGAGGCGGCGGGCCGGCAGGTGGAGGAGGCAGGAGTCCATCTCCCTTGGCAATTCTGGTGAGCCAATGGCACTTCCAAGTGGTGTGGTTGGACGGCTTCGCACCACTATGGAACTTGCAGGGTGCATCAAGAGTCTGCTCGTACCAGAAGGAGGGCAGCCAATTGGGCTTGCCACCCTTTTGACGCTAGGGGGAGGCTGCCCCTCCGGCTACTGGTCTTCGACTGTCGCCACCTGCCGGCTGGTGGAAGCCGGCTGCGTGGCCTTGCGCTTGTTGTCGTTTGGTTGCTGTCGCCGACTGGTGTCACTAGCCGGAGTCCAAGGGGCCTGTGGGGCTACCTTGCCGGTTGTGTTGACTTGGATCTCCACCTTCATGGAGGAGTCGGACGTGGCATATTTGTCAGCGATGATCGGTAGTTCGTCGAGAGTCGCCGGCTCGTCGCAGAGAAGTCGGTGCTTGAGGAGGGCGCCTTCTCGGCACTCGGCGGTGAAGTATTCGATGGCCTTCACCTCGTGCATGCCTTCACAGGAGTTGTGTAGCTCCGCCCAGTGCGTGAGGTAGTCGCGAGTCGATTCGCTAGGCCCTCGGACGCACAAGGAGAGCTAACGGGGCTTGGGAGGCCGCTTGTACGAGCTAGTGAAGTTGCGAATGAAGGCTTTAGTGAAATCAACCCAGCTGTTGATGCTGCCGGGCTTCAGGCTGTTAAGCCACGTCCGGGGTGTGCCCTGGAGCATGAGTGGGACGTACTTTACAGCAACACGCTTGTTGCCGTTTGCTATGCTGACGGCCGTAGAGTAGTCGACCAGCCTGTCGTCCGGCTTCACGGACCCGGTGCACTTGGGCGTATCTCTTGGGAGCGTGAACCCTCGAGGGAAAGGCTTATCTCGGATTCGCGGGCCGAAACAGGGCGGGCCCAACACATCTTCTTCTTCTAGCGCTAGGGATTGGTTGAGATGGTCGATCCGATGGCGGGCATAGTTCTCTCCGACTCCTTCTCGGCAGCCAAGGCGGTCGCTGAGTGTCGGGTGCATGACAGGCGGCGGATGGGGTGCCTTTCTCCGTGAGGCGGAGGGGGAGGCGGGTCGCCTCGCCGCTCCACTACTCGAGGGCGGCCGTCTGCATCACGATCGATGGAGAGGTGAGTCCGACTGCGGCTGGCAGCCGGCTCATTGCCTCTTCTACCACGGGCGCCACCAGTCGGCGTCCGAGATGTCACGCCGTGATCCTGGCGAATGGGTTGTTCGTCGTTCCGCCGGACGGGCGCTTCGGCGCGGTAGCCGGCTTTGTGCTGCTCGGCGGCCGCGTCAAGGAGCTGTTGGACTCGCTCCGTCATGTGGCGACGCTCGTCGCCCTCGTACTTGTCCGGCTCATCTGTCATCGCCTGGGCAGCCTGGATGTTCTCTGCGGACGTGGCATAGACGGGACGATCCGTCCCGAACATGCTGGCGATGGTCACGCCACGCTGCCGGATCGAGCCGATGCGGCTAGGCCCCTCAGGAGCCGGCGTGCCGCCGACAGCTCGGTCCATCTCGTGCCGGTAGGCTTCCGAGAGGCGTCGCATGCTAGCCAGTCGGTTGGCGCTTTCGATGAGCTGGACGCGGCATGCCTCCCGCGTCTCAGCGTCTGCGTCTCCTGGGATGGGCGCTGACAAGTCTCCCAGCACCGCATCGAGTGGGTCTTGAGCGCCACCGTCCGAGTGCTCGCCACTGTGGATGACAAGCACCTTCGTCACGGTGCTCCCGCCGCTGTGCTCGCGAGGAGGCGACTCGTCATAGACCACCATGTTGGTGGGGTATGCGTCAAGCGACGCCGTGTCAGAATCGACGATCATCGGGTCGGTGGAGCCAACAGACTCCAAGTCCACAGCAGGTTCGCTGGCGACGTGAAACTGGTCGAGGAGGCTAATGAGGCGGCTCTCGGGGCAGTCGGTGCCCGCGTCAGACGCAGGCTCGTCGGAGAGGCGGATCTCGCCAATAAGGTCAGCGAGGCAGTTGGCAGCGCAGGCGATCTCCGTGCCATGCAGGCGTCGAGGCTGACGTCGTCGGGCGTGCTGGGCTGGCTGCGCTCGCCAGGAAGGAACAAGGTTCCCGTCTAGAGCAGGCCTCCGGACGACGGTGCTCCTCGCCCCACGGTGGGCGCTAAATGTCGGGGGTTGGGTGCGACATATGCCAAAAGATGGCTTATCATGATGGGAGCGAGTAGAACCTCACTGGCGCCTGGAAGCGGCATGAGGCATAGACACGAACGTCGGCACACTTTACCCAGGTTCGGGGCTCTCCTAGGAGATAACACCCCGAGTCCTGCTGTGGGGTCTTCGCATGATCACTAAGGCACTAGTGAATACAATGGTGCTCCTCAAGCTGTATGCTAGAGGTAGAAGGAGGCAGGTCTAGCTCTCTTCTTCCTCTAGGGTGGAAGCTAGTTCTAACAGGTTGGGCACCCTTTGCATGGGTGCCCTGGGGGGTTTATATAGGCCTACCCCCCAAGGGTACAATGGTAATCTGGCCAGGTGTTGGACCCGGCTGTCAGTGTCTCTGGTCGCCGGCTTCTCCGCCGGCACTGGGCCCGCCACCGTCTGCACGGAGCTGAGCCGCCGCTTGTTGGCGGTCTGGTTGGTGGCTGATCACTATAGTCGTGATGCTTATGACGCATGCTTGGTCAAGGAGCCTGCTCTGATCCCCGCCACCGGTGGAAGATCACCGAGCTGCACCACGTCTTATCTGTTTAATGGTGCACAGGCCTCGAGGGAGGAACTGACTGCCTGCTGGAAGCTGGCCTCTCTCAGGTCCGGCTGGTCCGACCTCCGCCGTCTTCCGGGCTCTCACTGCCTGGTAGGGCCCGCCGCCTGCGGGCCGTACCGATAGGCCGTCATGGGAACAGGGCTCCGCCTGTTAGGAATGACGTCAAGGGGGAAGTGGCAACAGTGCCGCGTCGTGCGAAGATCTCCGTCTGTATGGGGCACTGTAGCCATGCCAAGCCCAGTATTCGAGGGTGAGGGGCTACACCGTAGCCTCACCTAGTCTTGTCCTTGATGAGGAGCACTGACTCTGAGGGCGTTGGGTGGCCGCCTGCTAGAAGCCGTCCTCTACGGAGGCCGGCTGCTAGGAGTCAGCCTGTCTTGGTGCCGTCTGCTAGTGCACAGCCGTCTTCGAGCAGCCAGCCGTGAGCCAGCCGGCCACCGGAAGGCGGCGCTTTATTCTAAAGTCTTGTGGGGCGGAGCTGGCCCAAAGTCTTGAAAGGCTCAGGGCCTCGGGTGAGGCTACCCGTGGCCCATTACTCCGACAGTCTCAATGTTGTTCCCCTTTCATGGGCATCATTTTCGGAGCTTCATCCAGCTAGCGGGACAGCGACGATGGTGTCTTGGCTTATGTGGCAATGACGGTGTGGTTAGTGATGTCAGGGTCGTGTCATGGTTGTGGTAGTCGGCTCTTCTTTGGCGTGTTCGTGGATTTGTCTTGGATTGTTTGTTTTTGTTAAATTGGAGCTGTGGTGACGGGGTCTATATGGGACCCCCTTAACAGTTCGCTTTGAATAAAACTCCTCCAGCAAGGCCCAACCTTGGTTTTAACATTTGCCACCTAAGCCTTTTTCCCTTGGGTTCTGCAGACTCAAGGGTCATCTTTATTTAACCCCCCCCCCCCCCGGGCTAGTGCTCCTCCGGGTGTTGGTCCGAACCGGGCAGACTGCGCAGCCACCACGGGGCAACTCATGGGCTGGTTTTACTCGTAGGCTGACCCATCCGTTGTGCCTTGAGAATGAGATATGTGCAGCTCCTATCGGGATTTGTCGGCACACCAGGCGGTCTTGCTGGTCTTGTTTTACCATTGTCGAAATGTCTTGTAAACCGGGATTCTGAGACTGATCGGGTCTTCCTGGGAGAAGGAATATCCTTCGTTGACCGTGAGAGCTTGTGATGGGCTAAGTTGGGACACCCCTGCAGGGTATAAACTTTCGAGAGCCGCGCCCGCGGTTATGTGGCAGATGGGAATTTGTTAATATCCGGTTGTAGAGAACTTGACACTTGACTTAATTAAAAAGCATCAACCACGTGTGTAGCCGTGATGGTCTCTTTTCGGTGGAGTCCGGGAAGTGAACACGGTCTTTATGTTATGATTGAACGTAAGTAGTTTCAGGATCACTTCTTGATCACTTCTAGCTTCTCGACCGTTCCGTTGCTTCTCTTCTAGCTCTTATTTGCGTATGTTAGCCACCATATTTGCTTAGTGCTTGCTGCAACTCCACCTCATTACCACTTCCTACCCATAAGCTTAAATAGTCTTGATCTCGCGGGTTTTGAGATTGCTGAGTCCTCGTGACTCACCAGATACTAATCACAACAGTTGCAGGTGTCGATGATACCAGTGCAGGTGATGCAACCGAGCTCAGATGGGAGCTCAACGAAGATCTTGGTCGTTGCTATGTTTCGTTTCATGTTGATCAGTAGTGGAGCCCAGTTGGGACGATCGGGGATCTAGCAGTTGGGTTATCTTTTTTTCTTTTGGCTTCGTCCGTAGTCGGACTATGTGTGTACTCTGATTGATGTATGATTTATTTAAGTACTTGTGTGAAGTGGTGATTGTAAGCCAACCCTTTATCCCAGTCTTGTTCATTACATGGGATTGTGTGAAGATGACCTTTCTTGCGACAAAACCATAATGCGGTTATGCCTCTAAGTCATACTTCGACACGTGGGAGATATAGCCGCGTCATGGGTGTTACAAGTTGGTATCAGAGCCGACCCTCACTGTTACACGGATGTTTGCGGACAGGTGCGCGGTCATGTTGTTCATGACGTTTGTGACTCATCGTGGCACACGGCATGACACATGTGCCAGACCGGAAGCACAGATGTATGTGCCAAGAGGGAACGTTCCTGTGGCCCGACGAGGATGTCGGTTCCTCTGAGTGAGGGTGTATGTAATAGCCTGGCTTATTAAGGATGATAGACTACTCATATCAATAAGGAATTCCTTCTTTTTCGGGAGCCCATTCGGAAAGAACTCCAAAGTTAAGCGTGCTCAGCTTGGAGTAGTTTTAGGATGGGTGACCGACCAGGAAGTTGCTCTCGGGTGCGCATGAGTGAGGACAAAGTGCGCAGAAAAGACTAGTATTGATCTGTGAGGCCAGTCTAGATCCCGTCAGGAGTAAGGACCACTGGCAGGTGTGTCTGAGGCGTTACAAGTTGGTAATCAGAGCCATCCCCGACTTAGGAGCCCCCTGCTTGATCGAATTGCTGGCGTTGTTGAGTCTAGAACAAAAATGTTTTGTGTCTTAGGATTATATATATCGGAGAGTAGGATTCTTTTTACTCCTCAGCCCCTTCGTCTCAATCCCCATCGCAACACCATCTCTCCCTCGATCCCCTTCACACCCACACGGCCCCGCGCCTCCCCGTAGACCATGTCGCCTTCGCGCCACCAGCCAGCCACCGGAGCCCGCCCTCGCTGCCGGATCAGGCTGCACTTCGCCGGGGTCCTCCCCTACCGCCGCCGCCGGCCTTCGCCTCGCCACGCTGCCCCAGGACGTCGCCCCTCCTCCTCGCCCCTGCCGTCTTCGGCGTCGCGCTGCCGAGCGCCATTGCCGGAGCTGCTCCTTTTGTCGAGCGCCTCCCCATCAGCATCTCCGGCGCCCCTGCCTCTCGTCGGCCCCTACTGATGCCATGGCCGCCTCGACAGCAAGCTTCCTTCGCCTCTCCTGCTGCATCGCCGACCTGCCTCGCCTCGGTTTCCCGTGACCCCGCTCCTCGCCATCCTTCCCCCCCACTCCAAGTTCCGCCACCCGTTGCCTCCTCTGCATCGGTGACCGACCATGGCCTCTGTTTCACCATCTCCTCCTGCCCGCACCACGCCATGGCCCTCCCGAGGATATCACCACGCAACACCGTGTTGGCCTCCTCTTTGCCTGCACCACATCGCTCCACCAAGGTCGCCGCTCGCTGTCATGATGAGGCCTCCTGCCGTCTTTGCTGTTGGGAGTTTTTCTCTCGAGCTCCACCTTCAAACCCTGCTGTTGCCTTATCGAAGTCCGCCAAGGCCATCTGTTTGGCCCCGGTGACCCTTGGCTCCTGTGCACGCCCTGCGCCATTTACCTCCATTGCCTTGTTGACGCCAAGTTCGACTACACTGCAAGACCCGGGGCTCCGCAATGCCTCCACAACCACCGAACCAGGAACGCCAAGGCCATCTTCGAGATTTTCATCAAGTACCAGGAGGTCGATGAATGGGTCATCTACGTGCGTGTGCGACCATCTTCGACAAGCACCCGTGTACGACTACACAACAAACCGTGAAGTTCCACAAGATAACGTGTACCACTACCGTCGCCCCGAAGACGTTGGATTCGTCAAGTACCTCTCCGAAACGAACGTGTACAACTACTTCCTCTACCGTCGCGAGAACGACTACTTTCACTACGGCCCATGTACCACTACTTCCTTCGTCGAACTCAACCCGCTCCGAAATGCACGCTCCGAAGGTATAACCCCGAGACGATCGACCGTGGACCATATGTGTGTGTTGTATGAGATGAACCGTATGTCTGCATCGTGCCTGTTTGCTTCATGCATGTTCCTCCTCGTTTGCCATCCCATCGACCCGTGGGAACCCGGTAACCGGGATCACCCCACCATATTTTGCATGTTTCGCACGTCCACACCTTCTTTTGCACTGGTATCTTCATGGGTTACCGGAACCGATATGTTGTCATGCCACCATTTCCGTTTCACCGCCGTGGCACCCTTTTCCTTCCGCCATGATGACAAATGCCTTGTATCAGGATCATGTCAACATTCCCATAAAATTGCTTAAAACTTGCATATGTCATCCGCATCATGTTAACAACATTTAAAACGTTTAAAATTGTTGTTTGCTTTAAATTGCTAAATGACATATGGGGATTTTCCGGAATTGTTATTTGTTATTTCCGGCCTCTTTTAAACTTGCCTAAATAGACAGTTTTATTATGCTTCACCTCTTGCCATGCTTAACCACATGTAATATTGTTGTGTTCCTAAACAAGAGAGAACTAAATAATTGATGTGGTGTTTCGTTTGTGCATATTGAGCTCCACTTAACTTGTAGTGTTGTTGGTGCATATTGCCATGCCATGCCTCATTAAACCGGACAAGCATCATACTTGTTTGTGCATCATGACATGTTTATGCTTGTGTGTTTACTATGTTGTTTGTTTCTTTCCGGTGTTGCTTCTTAGTTCCGGTAACATTGAGGTTGTGAGGATTCGTTTGACTATGCCCGTTCGTCTTCTTCATGGACTCGTTCTTCTTCCTTGCAGGATCTCAGGCAAGATGACCATTACCCTCGATATCACTTCTATCTTTGCTTGCTAGTTGCTTTGTTCTATCGCTATGCTGCGTTACCTATCACTTGTTTACCATGCCTCCCATATTGCCATGTCAGCCTCTAACCTTTTCGCCCTTCCTAGCAAACCATTGCTTGGCTATGTTACCGCTTTCCTCAGCCCCTCTTATAGCGTTGTTAGTTGCAGGTGAAGTTGAAGATTGCTCCATGATGGACATGATTATGTTGGGATATCACAATATATCTTATTTAATTAATGCATCCATATACTTGGTAAAGGGTGGAAGGCTCGGCCTTATGCCTGGTGTTTTGTTCCACTCTTGCCGCCCTAGCTTCCGTCATACCGGTGTTATGTTCCTTGATTTTGCGTTCCTTACGCGGTTGGGTGATTTATGGGACCCCCTTGACAGTTCGCTTTGAATAAAACTCCTCCAGCAAGGCCCAACCTTGGTTTTAACATTTGCCACCTAAGCCTTTTTCCCTTGGGTTCTGCAGACTCAAGGGTCATCTTTATTTAACCCCCCCGGGCCAGTGCTCCTTCGGGTGTTGGTCCGAACCGGGCAGACTGCGGGGCCACCACGGGGCAACTCGAGGGCTGGTTTTACTCATAGGTTGACCTATCAGTTGTGCCCTGAGAATGAGATACGTGCAGCTCCTATCGGGATTTGTCGGCACACCGGGCGGTCTTGCTGGTCTTGTTTTACCATTGTCGAAATGTCTTGTAAACCGGGATTCCGAGACTGATCGGGTCTTCCTGGGAGAAGGAATATCCTTCGTTGACCTTGAGAGCTTGTGATGGGCTAAGTTAGGACACCCCTGCAGGCTATAAACTTTCGAGAGCCGTGCCCGCGGTTATGTGGCAGATGGGAATTTGTTAATATCCGGTAGAGAACTTGACACTTGACTTAATTAAAAAGCATCAACTGCGTGTGTAGCCGTGATGGTCTCTTTTCGGCGGAGTCTGGCAAGTGAACACGGTCTTTGTGTTATGATTGAACGTAAGTAGTTTCAGGATCACTTCTTGATCACTTCTAGCTTCTCGACCGTTCTGTTGCTTCTCTTCTCGCTCTTATTTGCGTATGTTAGCCACCATATTTTCTTAGTGCTTGCTGCAACTCCACCTCATTACCACTTCCTACCCATAAGCTTAAATAGTCTTGATCTCGCGGGTTTTGAGATTGCTGAGTCCTCGTGACTCACCAGATACTATCACAACAGTTTCAGGTGCCGATGATACCAGTGCATGTGATGCAACCGAGCTCAGATGGGAGCTCAACGAAGATCCTGGTCGTTGCTATGTTTTGTTTCATGTTGATCAGTAGTGGAGCCCAGTTGGGACGATCGGGGATCTAGCAGTTGGGTTATCTTCTTTACTTTTGGCTTCGTCCGTAGTCGGACTATGTGTGTACTCTGATTGATGTGTGATTTATTTAAGTACTTGTGTGAAGTGGCGATTGTAAGCCAACCCTTTATCCCAGTCTTGTTCATTACATGGGATTGTGTGAAGATGACCTTTCTTGCGACAAAACCACAATGCGGTTATGCCTCTAAGTCGGTTTCGACACGTGGGAGATATAGCCACATCGTGGGTGTTACAGTCTATGTGGCAGTGATGACGAAAGACAGGTGGTTTGTTCAGTAGCTAGCTTTGCATTGTTCTCCTTCGTAGCTCTAGATTAGCAGAGCTTCTGCTGCACTATCCCGTCTTGGTGGCTGGCTATTTGACATGAATTTTCATGTGGCTTTGCATGGCCTTTGCGGACTAGGCTGAGTCAACGGTCATCTGCGATGAAATCGGAGTCGCTTGCTCATGTAGAAGGGATGGTAATGACGCTGCTCGGGAAAAGTGATGATGATGACTCCAATGTGCGTGTGTGTGTGAGGTATCTTGGGTGCCGCTCAGTGGGTTGTCATAGTTTTCCGTTAATTAAGCAGGTGACTCCCTTCTTCTTTATTAATGGACTAGGATTTTGTTTTTGCCTTTGCTTCGAAAATAATAATACAAATATAGGGTAAAAATTGTAATTCACTCTTAGATTCATTTCTTTTTTTTTGAACCGAAAACCGTAGAACAATCGTTCTACGGTAACTTTCATTCAAAGCAAGCCAAAGTTAATTACATGCAAGTAAAAAATAAAAAAAACATGGAGGTACATATAACCAATGCCAGCTCTAGGAATATCCATGATCAATTAATATAGATTATCTGTAATCCATGCCCTAAAAGCTTCTCTGAATTTTTCTTTGGTTCTCAAAATCAGCAACTTTAGGTCCTCTTTGAGTAGCTTTCTCCAGACTTGAACCGAAGGGTTTTGAGCTTTGAAAATTTTGGAGTTCCTCTGCATCCAAATGTGCCAACAACCCATGGTGATGATGCTCATGGCGAACTGTTTGGGCAGATGGGTTGACAGCAAGTTGATATCATCGAAAACATTTATATCTCTAACTTTGGAAGGAACAATTGAATCCCAGCATTGCAGAGCAAAAGGACAATCCCAAATGAGATGGAGGCTGGTTTCTTCACAGAACAGCTTACAAAGCTCATAGCTGTAATTTGGCAAATGAAAGTGCTTTACGGCAAGAAGATTTCGACATTCACTCACATGCAAAGCAGCAGCCATAGGAAAATTTTATATCTTAACATGGCAGCACTCTTCCAGATCCTCTTAGAGAGTGGGGAGTGTACTTCTTTTCCTTGTATGTGTCTGTATACGGCTTACTTCCAGGCGATTGCCAACGGGCGCCGTAGACGCAACACCATTCCCTGCCTTTGGGAGGGGGTTACCCTCCTCCAGGAACCCCGGGACATCCGCTCCCATGTTGACGGTTTCTATCGTTCCCTCTTCTCTCCCGCTCCTCGGAGCGGTCTCTCTCTCGCCCATGATTGTTGGGCCGGTGCCCAACTTGTCTCTGATGCAGAGAACGCGTCCCTGACGGCTCCCTTCTCCGAACAGGAGGTCTGGGAGGCCATCAAGGGTATGAACTCCTCCTCTGCTCCGGGCCCGGACGGTCTTCCGGTCATTTTCTTCCAGACCTTATGGAACGTGATTAAACCAGAGGTCATGGCCATCTTCGAGGAATTCTTCGTGGGTTCTATTGACCTAGGCCGCCTCAACTTCGGGACCATCTCCCTCATCCCCAAGGTCCCTGGGGCGACTGACATCCGCCAGTTCCGCCCGATTACGGTCATCAACGTGATCTTCCGGATCCTGGCCAAGGGGTATGCCAATAGGGTGACCCTGCTTGCAGATCGGATTACCCACCCTAACCAATCAGCCTTCATTAAGGGAAGGTACATCCTAGATAGTGTCCTGGTGCTCCATGAGGTCCTTCATGAGGTCCGGGTCAAACGCCTGAAGGCGGTCTTTCTGAAGATCGATTTTCACAAAGCCTATGATACGGTAACTGGTCCTTCCTTAGGGAAGTCCTTCTGCGGAAGGGCTTTGACGACCGGTGGATCACGAGAGTCATGCAAATGGTCTCTTGCGGTCGCACGGCGGTCAACATTAACGGCGAGATCGGTCCCTTCTTCCCTACCCTATGTGGGGTGCGCCAAGGCGACCCTTTCTCCCCGTTCCTCTTCAATATGGTCGTGGACGCTTTGGCCTCCATTCTAGATAAGGCTAAAGCCGCGGGCCACATCCGAGGTATTACCCCCCACCTCTCTGGGGGCTCGGGAATCTCCATTCTCCAGTATGCCGATGACACGATCATCATGGTTGAAGGCTCGGAGATGGACATCTCCAACCTCAAGTTCCTCCTCCTTTGCTTCCAACAGATGTCGGGCCTCAAGATCAACTTCGATAAGAGCGATGTTATGGTGATGGGATATTCCCCCGCTGAGTCTGTGGCCATTGCCAATAGACTTAATTGCCGCCTGGGCTCGTTCCCCACTACCTAACTTGGGACGCCCATTAGTGACTCGCGCCTCTCTGCCACCGACCTTCGCCCCTCCGTCACCAAGCTCCAGACCAGGTGCGAGCCCTGGCAGGGGAGGTGGCTCTCCAAGGCGGCCCGGACTATCCTTATCAACTCCTCCCTCTCCAGCCTCCTCTTATTTCTGATGAGTTTCTACAGCCTCCATGAATCTCTTCATAAGGAGATCGCCAAAATCCAGTCCCGATTCTCTTTGGGCTGGCGAAAGAACAGCGTAAGTATCACATGGTCACCGGCTCGACATCCGCAAGCCAGGAAGCAGGTGGATTGGGCATCATGTGCTCTAAACGGATGAATATTGCCCTTCTATCCCGGTGGCTGCGGCGTATCACGCAGGGTCATGGTGGCCTCTGGCTGGACATTATCCGAAATAAGTACCTGCACGGCCAACCCCTTGCCTTCTGCCAGAAATCGGGAGGCTCTCAATTCTGGCAGTCCCTCGTCCAGCTTCTTCCTGTGCTCCGCATTGGTACCTCTATCTCGGTGGGGTCCGGCCTCTCGACGCTCTTCTGGTTTGATCGTTAGGCCGGCGACTCTCCCTTTGCGGCCCGCTTCCCCATCCTCTTCTCTATCTCTGTCGACCCCATGATCTCTGTTGATAGGGCCCTTCTTGACTTAGGGCGCCTCGCTTTCTGTCGGCCATTTGGGTCGGCGGAATCCGCCGCCTGGCGTGAGTTGCTTGACTGCGTTGCTCTGCATGAGCCGTTGGTGGATGGGGATCAGGATCTTGTGCGCTGGCACTTGCAGCCGTCGGGCCAGTTCTCTACCAAATCGCTTTACTTGGCCATTGCCCCCTCCTCCGCTCCCCTCCCCCTATCGATGGTTTGGTCCATCCGCGTCCCACTGAAGATCCGCATCTTCATGTGGCAGTGGATCCGTGGACGGATCCCGTCCGGTGTGGAGGTCCGCAAGCGTAATGGCCCGGGCACTGGTATTTGCCCCCTCTGTGCTGTTCCCGAAGACTCCAACCACATCTTCTTCGCTTGCGTCTCCGCCCGGTTCCTCTGGAGCTGCTTTCGCGAGATTGTCGGGGGGAAGTTGGCACCACACAAATTTCCCGGACCTATTTGCTGAACTCCAAGCGTCCCCTTCGTCCTCTCGCCACATTAGGTGGCTGGAGGTTGGTGTCCTTTCCTGGACTCTTTGGACTGTTCGCAATAAACTTGTGATCCAGCGTACTCCTCTTCGTCGCGCTACTGACGCTCTCTACAAATTCTCGGGTTTCTTGCAGCTTTGGCGGCCGCTTAGCCGCCCCCTGGATCGGGACGCCATCTCTGCCTTCATCGCCGATCTTCGTTCGATGGCCGTTCGCCTGTCGCCCCCGACGCCGCCGCCTCCGCCGGAGCCTGACTAGATCGCCTGCTGTGGACAGGCTTTGTTTTTTCTCTTTCTTTGGGCTTGTTGAGCTGTGCCCTCAGCAGAACCTTATGACTTTGTTGTGGTACTTGGGTGCGTGCGTGTGGAACTGTCGTGGTTGTATGTCTTGTGGCGGTTTGCTTTATTTATAAAGCGGGGCGAAAGCCTTTTTCGGTATGTGTCTGTACATTTTGATGGCCGAAAATTCATTGTTATGGTTGTTCCATGGCAGACTCTAGGTGTTCAGAGTATGATTTAGTTGGGTATCCTGTATGAGAGCAGATAGCTCTTAGATTCATTTCTCAAACACTACAGATGTCATATGCGATTCGGTTCCCCTAAAGTGATTTCTTTTTAGAGAGATTCTTTCAAAGATTCCCGCAAGTACAAAGACCTTACGTTTCCTATTGGCGCTAGAAATGCCTGAACCAGTAAATAACTATGGGAACGATTTGTTCGCTGACGACAACCACACACAGCCGGCATCAGGAAGTACGGAGATTAGAGTAATCGGCTGCCTCCATTTCCTTATAGCTGAAGAGAAAAATATTTTATACTCCCTCCGTCTAGGTGAGTAAGTCATATTAGGAAGAGCAGCGCGACCTAGGTGGCTCAAGATTGGACGAGGAGAAGCACCTTGACCAGGAAACGTCCAATCACAGCGCTATTTTAAAACGGAAGGAAAACCAGCATTGACTCGCTAGTTATTAGCTGCCGTTTGAGTTGTCCATGCACACGCGTGTATGTACTGCATGCAAAACCATTTTAATCTCTTGCCTAATCAACAGCCAGCCACGATGCATGCAGCGGTCCTTTCCTTGCGGGCGCCTCCTCTTTCTGGTTTTTGTGGGCAGCAGTACGAGGCTAGGAGAGAAACGAGGAAGGAATTTAATGTATTGCGCCTAAGACTTTTGGGAATACCTGGTTTTCGTAAGGTGACTTATTCACCTAGACGGAGGGAGTACCAGAAATGTCAACCTGCTTGCCACGTTTCGCCGTGCCATCGGTACGTACTACACGGCTACTGGCTAATCACCATTTCTTAGCGCGCGTAAACGGTAAACCTCTACTAGTATCGATCTTAGGGCCTTGAAATAGAGTTTATTTTATAGTAGTATGTGTGGGTCATGTCACATGGTTGGTGGCGTAATTCAAGGAAAGGCGAACGATTTTTTGGCTAAAGTTGATGGACGTGAAAATCTAGGTCCCGTACAAGTTAATCCAATATGTACTCTATATTATTGTAGTACGGGCCCCTTTGGACTAAGGAAATTTCATACGAACTTTTAAGAATGTCAAGTCATATAAATTTTTCTATGGAGACCCCTTGAATTATTGGATTTGGGTCACCAAGTTCCTATGGAATTCCTTTCTGCACTCTCATTAATTTCGTAGGAATCTCAACATCAGATCAAACCTCATTTTCAAATACTCTGGCACTCTATTCCTTCCTACTTTCCCTCATTAATTCTCTACAACTCATGTGTTTTTTCGGCGCACCATAGAAAGACACCTCTTTAAAAATTCACATGTCTTAAAATCATGTAGAAATTCATAGTAGACATGATATGTTAGGCTGGTCACAGTGGGGAGGAATTTAGAAGTAACATCACACACTCCAATACAACTTTGCTTACGTGGCACGTATTTAATGAAAAGAGAGGTGCTTGTGGTAACTAGCTAAGTTACCGGAACATCACACACTCCAAGAAACAATGAATCTATAACCTAATAAATACATCGTTGCATGACACTACATAGATGTTCCTACCCACTATGGAGGTAGTAACATAGTCTAGGGAAGTGTGTAAGTTACTAGCTTATGTTCTTGCCCATTGTGACCAGTAGTCCTGTGTTTTTCTTATTGCTACGTTTTCAATTTCCTTGGGAAGAGGCCCGTACTCTATCGTTGAACATTTAGAAGAAAAAGAACAACATTACTGGAATGAAATTAACCATGCAAACATTTACCAACTGTTCGCTAAGCAAATTTTCATTTTACAAAGATTTGACCTTAGAGCTTTGATTACATCTTCATTCAAGACTTTGAGCTCCAGTTTTTGGTCAGATCCAAGGAGATTAGTTGGAAGTTGGGAAGCAGGAGCGTGCCTTGTCCGGGAGTAAGGGCGCCTCCATTAGTTTAACCACCTTTTTAAGTCAGTGCAATAAGTGCATTATAATTAGAGCAAGTGGAGCTCACGGAGCATGTGGGGGGAATCGAGTACATGATCTTGAGAATTTGGGTTTATCGCCTAACAGCCTGTGTTTTCTCTCTCTCCATTGGACAACTGTCCTTTGTTTGGATAGTATAGTGATACTGCAATCTTATATTGGGACGAACCAGCCTAGATGTGTGTGTAAAGAATCAGGCTTATAAAACCTTTGTACAGCTAACCTCTGATAATAGCTGCTATTAACAACATTAATCTCCTTCACTCTCTGCAGAATCATCAACCAACCACTGTCCAGTGGCTTCTGCTCCTACATCTACATGTAAGATATCCATTCTTCAGCAACTTTCTCCTTGAAAACCTTGGTATGTACGTACTCTCCAATACTATCTTATAGGTATAAGTGTATAATCTACTTAACCAGTAGTACGAATCACCCTTCAATTCTTGTAGATATATACGGAGTACTTCCTTTCTACAGAAGTTGAGCTTGAGTTCTCTTGCTTTAATTCATGGCCAGATACAACTGCACTCTACAGCTTACGTAGTTCTCGTGCTAACCAAAACCGATCCATGTCCATCTTCTCGGTAGAGAGAGCATGCAAGTGATGTACGCTGTGTTGACAACGCATACGGATAACACGGATCCGATAAGTCTACGTGTTGATGCTTGCGGCCAAACAACCCCATGGCCGTGGACCCAGCGGCCACCTGCATTGCCAAGAACATCCATGGCGGCTAATATCTTTCTCGCAGCTTTGCGGGCCTGAGATTCGAAACTGGGAAGCGGATAGGCCTTACCGAGAATGCACAGGGCACAGGTCAACACGGGCAGTAGCGGCATCGAAAACTTGCCATTAGAAGGCCGATGAGCTGGGTGGTTGGTTGAGCCTGCCGTCGAAAGCTTCCGGTTCCACGCAGATGAGCACGAGAATGAGATGCAGGCCATGGAAAATGGCTCATCGGCAGCATGTGCATGTGCATGCATGAGGATGATGGGATTATTGGCTGTCGTGAATGGGTTGGATTAATTGGCCGAAATCGGTCCAGGATCCGGCCGAGTTGTTACACGGCGGGCTTTACAGTTCAGATAGTAGAAAGGAATGCACCGTCAGTGACAGTACGGACACTAGAGATAGCTCAGAGGGTAAAGGTGCGTATGCTGAGTAGATAAGCAGCCACTCAGCTACTGTTGCTCTAGCACAAGGAATGGTCTGTCATCTTAGTCCGCAGGTTCAACACTCGCAAGTTGCAAGGCGCAGAGAGAAAACTAATGGGAATTAATGGATGGGCGGAGGGAGGAGCAGTGGCCGGCTCCTTCGGAATCCCGGGGCGAGGGAGGGAGGTAGCGGGTGACGACACGTCCAGGGGCGCGGGGGCGGGTGGTCCCGTCGTGGGGGAGTCCGGAGCCAGCCGCTGGTCGACGCGTGCCTCCCTTCCTGTTCCTACTCGGCCCGCCACCATGTGCCTAGGCCCCTTGTTCCCGTGCTAGCAAGCTACCCCTACTCCCGCAGCCACAGTCTCGCCTGCGCCGCTCGCTGCATGACTTTGATTTGATCTTGATCTTGATCTCTTTCTTTACTTTCCCTTCCTTCCTCGATCGCCGGCCACTAAACATCATCCCCTGCTCATTTCCGGGCCTCGCCCCTACACACACAGAGTATGAATGCATGCACATATCTCTCCTTGTTGAGCTTATCCTAGAGCACATGCACGCGTCCTTTAATTTGCAGCTAATTCAGGCAGGTTGTGGTTACCGCATGCGTTTGCCATGCATGGCCGAATTGCCACTCGATCACTTCTTTCCCTTCATGGATATTGCGTGACCGGATAGATCTCCCTTATCCGCACTGATCGATCGGATGGATCATGCAAACGCAGAGCCAGCGTGCATGTGTACCTTCTCGATCGTCGTCGACAGATAGATATGAGTTGAGGTCTCACTCTCCTTCATTTTTGCTAATTGACACGTTTAATTTCCGACCTCGATCACCATATCCTCTTCCTAGCTAAAATAATTAACCGAGCTCTTCTACGTTGCAGCGTGAATGCATGTAGCACGGCGATGTAACATGTCAATCCACTGCTAGTTGTTGCGACGAAAGGTCGTTCGATCGCATTGGGCAGTTCAATTTAGAATCCACCGAGCGCTGTTTACTTTGGTCGCTAGCTAGGTAATAATTTGAAATTACTAATAGCTGCTACTTACTACTAATTGGAGGTCGAGCAGCTTTATAAAGCTCATGGAGAGTAAACAGTCGGCTATATCATGAGTAGTACACCACTCATCAAATTCAAAACAACGTGGTGTTGCCTGTATAACTATAAACTAGCTAGAGTGAGTTAAGGACCGGAGGGCCGATCTTTTCGACGAAAGCGAGAGCCCTTTCCAGGAGCTATAGCGTAGCAATGGTCACCTGTCGAGCCGCTCTCTTGTTTACGCCTGGGAGGCCGTGCATTCCCCCACTAACCCCCAAATTAAGCACTGTCAAATGCCATCCCGACTCCGGACCCCTACTTCAACAAAGTAAGAGAAAGAGACGGATAACAAAAACTTTTGGTCGCGTGATAACGACGATCAAAACCGGATACAGTGACGGATAATCTGTTTGATTTTCGATCGCTCCAAGTAAATTGATGCATGCATATACGCTTTCCTTTCCGTGCTGCAAATTAACTGAACTTGTTGCTTTATTTTTTTTCGGGGTACAAAACTGAACTTGCTGAAGCATGCATGTCATCAGAATGCAGAACTCAGTAAATCAATCTCCAAAATTACGTGATATAGACTATACATAGAGGTCGTCAGCAAACACCCGCAAAAGAAAAGAGAGTTCGTCAGCAACGAGAACAGATAAGGGCGCGGGCGAGCGAGGAAGTGAGTGAGTGCAACAGTATACGTAGTACTTGGCTGCATCATACGTTTGCATCTCCCCGCCGGACGGCCTGGCTGGGAAAGCACCTAGCCGGAGCCCCACCGGCGATTGCCGCTGGGCACCTTTGCCACCTATATATATTACTCCTAGGTCTCTCCCTCGAGACACGCACTCCCCTCCTCCTTACTTAACATCAAATAGTGCCTTGCGGTGGTCCTCCTCTCGATCCAGTTCCTCACCACACCAACACAACACAACCCACCGGGCCTCCCCTCCAACCTCCCCACCACCCCCCATCTCTCCCCTCCTCAGCTCCCAACAGCAAGCATGGACAAGCAGCAGGTCTTTGGTTCCTCCTACGTGGACATGCCTTTCTTCGCGGCCAATGGTACGTGCGACGCCGCGCGCGCCCGGTGTTTCTTTGCGCATGCGATGATGCGGCTGTTTCACCGGCCAGGAGCCCAGGACACGCATGTGATGCCTTTTTTTCGATTCCGTGTGTGTAGGTGCAGCCACGGCACAGGGGGAGAGCCGGCCGAGGGCGCGGCGCAGGAGGCGGAGGGCCGCGAGGTGCGGCAGAGGGGACGGTGACGGCGGGGAGATGGACGGGGGAGGGGACCTCAAGAAGCGGCGGCTGACCGACGAGCAGGTGCACGGTCTGGAGCTGAGCTTCCGGGAGGAGCGCAAGCTGGAGACCGGCCGGAAGGTTCATCTCGCTGCCGAGCTCGGGCTCGATCCCAAGCAAGTCGCGGTGTGGTTCCAGAACCGCCGGGCGCGACACAAGAGCAAGCTTATGGAGGAGGAGTTCGCCAAGCTCAAGCACGCCCACGACGCGGCCATCCTCCACAAATGCCACCTCGAGAACGAGGTATGCTTGCTCGCACACACTCACACTGGCATACATATGGCGCCGTACATCATCAATTCTTCTCTGTTCTTGCACAAGCTGACTGACACACGTATGGACAGGTGCTGAGGCTGAAGGAGAGGCTGGGAGCGACCGAGGAGGAGGTGCGACGCCTCAGGTCGGCAGCTGGGAGCCACGGAGCATCCGGCGACGGCGGAGACGCCGCTGGCGCCGTTGGCGCGTGTGGCGGGAGCCCGAGCTCGTCCTTCTCGACGGGAACCTGCCAGCAGCATCCTGGTTTCAGCGGCGCAGACGTGCTGGGGCCGGACGATGACCTGATGATGTGCGTCCCCGAGTATGGTGGCTACGCCGATAGCAGCGTGGTCGAGTGGTTTAGCCTGTATGGGCTAATTTGATATTGAGACGAGCTGGGTATCACTATCAACTTCATGCAGATCGATTACTATTCTAGTTAGCCATAGTGTTAATTAAGCTGGGGTGATCTCTAGGCGTGCCTGTTTAATTATGTAGATAGTGTTGATTAATGGCAAAAGCTTGCAAGCTAGCAAGTGTAGTACTGGTAGCTCTGTTGAAGTTCAGAGATGATGTGTGTTATGTGTTATCATTTGATATATATTTTACTTCAGCAGTAAATAGTCTTCTTGGGTAGTATGTGCTAGTTGGCAATCATCTTAACTAGAAGTGGTGCTGCTGCATTTCTAAATGAAGATCTAAATATTGATGATGGTGGTGGTGACTGGTAGTACAGTATACAATTTCGATCTGTCCAGTAATAACGAGTTAAAATGACGATTAATCGCTGGTTTTGGTAAACTGAATGTAAAATTCAAAAGGATGACGCTTTTCAAGGCCACTGCGCTCTTACGAAGTTTTGTATGTTAGCCCTTGTGCACAAATATAACTTTGTAAAGCATGAACTTTGTTTATACACTACTAGAATTTGGTTTTGTCCTGAGTTCCAAGACTTTGCCGAGTTCATTCTATCTAGAACTCGGCGAACTTCTGTCTGCCGAGTTTGATTCAAAATCTGACTCGGCAGCGATATGCAACTCGGCGGAGCTGTCCTTTGCCAGGTTCTGATGAAAAACGATTCGACGATTAAAAAAAAACTCGGCAAAATTACATGTTCACCGAGTTCCCATCGAAAGAAACTCGGCCATAATCACTACTGGAATTTTCCTCTTTGCCGAGTGTTAGGCTCTTTGCCGAGTGCATTATGTCGGGCACTCGGCAATAGTATCTTTGCCGAATACCTAACTCGGCAAAAACACGAAATTCGGCAAACATGTACTTTGCCGAGTGTCATGGATAAAACGCTCGGTAAAACAACAAAATTCGGCAAACAGGGCTTTGCCACTACACTCGGCAAAAGGGGACCTTTACCGAGTGTCACGCTCGGCAAAATGGGGTCTTCACTAAACTGCATGGTTTTGGATGTAGAGGTTGCATACGACCTTGGATGAAGATGGTCCAAAAATCAAAGTTGTTCATTTTAACGAGACGGAAAACTTCAATGTTGAGAACATTTTCATTTTAGGCCATATTAATTACACTTTTTGGCATGCCAAATATTAATATAGTCTCAAATGACCAAGGTGATGGCCATATTCATTGCATAGTTTATTATAATGTTCCCAAATTAGACACATGCGTGCGTCATTACAAACAATGTTGCCAAATAGAGTTGCTGACGTTTTTGTACAAAAAAAAAATCATTTTCTAAGTGTAAAAAATGGGTGTTTTTTGTGAAGCAAGTACAAAAATCAGGTTGCAAAATGGCACCACTCCAATTATCACAGTAAGTAGACCATATTTTATGGACAATTCCTAAGTTTCATATCTTTTCTAGTTTTCTAGCTAGTTTCGCACATTTAAATGACTTTATGGCAATTTCCCGAAAGTAATTCAAAATTGAACTGCAAGTGTGATAGCTCAGTCATAAAAATTAGCAAAACATATTTTTAGATACACAAGTAGTCATTATATGGGAGAAACGCTCAGAGTTTTGAGAGGTTCAACCCCTTGTGAAGAGTAGTCATGTCGATCATTTTGACCCGTTTTGGAAAAAATGAAAGAAAAATAATACAAAGTTTAAAAAATGCAATCCTTTCGCATGGAGTCATTTTATGTGTACTAGTTGCAATGGAAATACCAAACTTTCAATATAACGAATTTGAAAAAAAAATCCTTCACAAAACGTGCTATCGTGTATGAACATTCACGAAATTCAAGTCAAAGGACCAAGGTGATAGTCATATTCATTGCATAGTTTATTATAATGTTCCCAAATTAGGCACATGGGTGCATCTTGACATTACAAACAATGTTGCCAAATAGAGTTTCCTAGTTTTTTGTACAAGAAAAATCAATTTTCATTTTCCAAGTGTCAAAAATGGGTGGTTTTTGTGAAGCAAGTACAAACTCAGGTGCAAAATGGCACCATTCTAATTATCACAGTAAGTAGAACATATTTTATGCACAATTCCCATGTTTGATGGATTTTCTAGATTTCTAGCTACTTTCACAAATTTAAATGACTTTACTCCAATTTCCCGGAAGTAATTCAAATTTGAACTACAAGTGTGTGATAGTATCATAAAAAGTAGCAACAAATATTTTTAGGTACATAAATAGTCATTATATGGGAGAAACACTTAGAGTTATTAGAGATTCAACCCCTTGTGATGAATAGCCATGTCGAGAGGAAGACGAAGAAGAAGAGGAGCGCGACTCGGAGGCGACCATTGAGGGGACGGGGGAGACCTCTCACCGGCACAGTCCGCACCTTGCCAGACGACGACGAGGCCGACGCCACGCGGGAGGAAGAGGATCCACCTGCGATCCCGAAGAAGCACTAGTAGAAAAAGGGTCAAACGTGCAGCACATTAGTGCCGGTTTGTATTAGAGCCGGCACTAATGTATACATTAGTGCCAGTTCGAACGGATTTGCATTAATGCCGGTTCGTGTTGAACCTTTAGTACCGGTTCGTGGCACGAACCGTACTAAAAGGGTGATGGCAGTGGCGTCGGGCGGGCCCCACGATCACCTTTAGTACCGGTTCGTGGCACGAACCGGTACTTAAATTATTTAGTACCGGTTCGTGCAACGAACCGGTACTAAAGGGTCGACCTATAGTGCGGTTCGTGCCACAAACCGGCACTATAGGGCAATTTTCGCATCCGATGGGAAAATGTAAAACGGCTATAACTTTTGCATACGATGTCGGAAAAAAACGTATAATATATCAAAAAATTCAGCACAAAAATCCGCATCCGATGGAGACAGCCTACGGCCTATTTGGAATTATTTAGAATCCTCAAATTCCAAAAGGAAAAAATTATTTCAATTTTTTGAATTTTGGTCAAATAATTTTAGTTTTTTTAAAAAAATTGGTTAAATCTGGTCAAACTACTTATTCAAGAAGTATTAATGTTACTACATAATTATTCAAGAATATTAGTGTTACTAAATAATTATTTCAATTTTTGAATTTTGGTCAAATCTGTCAAACTATGGTCAAACCGGTCAAGCTATGGTCAAACTTATTCAAGAAATATTAGCGTTACTAAATAATTACTGTTTTTTAGAATAATAGTTTCAAACTCAAACGGTGAAATGTGTGACTTCATGCTCAAGCTAAACTCCTGAGGGTTAATAGGATTAACATCTTACTATTGTCAGGAAAACAACAAGTGCAGACTCGGAATCGAAGGAGAATAGAACCCGAAAGTTAAGCGTGCTCGGGCTAGAGTAGTGAGAGGGATGGGTGACCGGTCGGGAAGTTAGATGATTTGGAATGAGTGATCCACACTTGAGCAATTAAGAGAGGTGATTAGAGACTAAATCATCAAATAATTCAGAAAAATTAAAAATCGAAAAAAAATCAATTTTTTTTTCCAAAATTTTCAAAAAAAAATAATAAAAAAAAACCTTTAGTGCCGGTTGGTAACACGAACCGGTACTAAAGGTCCCCCATACCGGGGCGCGAGCTCACGCCACGTGGTGGCACTTTAGCGCCAGTTCGTGCCGAACCGGTACTAAAGGGGGGGGGCCTTTAGTGACCACCTTTTAGTGCCGGTTATAACCGGCACTAAAGGCCCTTACGAACCGGCGCTAAAGCTCCGTTTTCTACTAGTGAAGGACAGGTCGACGCTAATCTCCCGAGGGGCTGCTTCTGCCCAGGCACTGCCCGAAGCCGCCTCGAGCCCTTCTGCTGCGCCCTCTTCCGCTGCTGGACCTCTTGAGGCTGCACCCCGGACCACGAGGCTCTCGGGCTTCAAGCTCGGCAAGAGGTCGGTGACCTATGCCGCGGTTGACCAGTAAGTGCTCGAACTCCATCTTATTCTTATTTTTGCTGTCGAGGCTTGACGTTCTCCATCACTTGGCTAGGCTGCCGGTTGCGGCGAAGAAGAAGAAGGGGGACACGGCGACTCCGTCTGGGGCAGACTCATCTGCCACGGCCGCTCCTTCATCCGTGGGAAGGGGAGGCGATGATGTTCGCACCTCCCCTACCCTATCGTCCTCGCGAGGCCCGGAGGAGTGCTCTGGTGGGGTGCCAGCCCCCGTGGCCCCGCTGGCTCCGGAGGTGCCGGTGCCTGATGCTGCTGTTGAGGTACCCAAGGCTCAGGAGGCCCCAGTCCCTGAGCCGTGGTTATGCTGCCGCCACCTCCTCTTGCGCCGCTGGTTCCGGGTTCTTCTGCCTTATCTGTTGTCTTGGACCGTGCCCTTTCCGAGTTGGGATAGCTGCGAGGTGACCTCCAAGGCATCGACTCCCACCTGGTAGCCGGGCGCCTGGAGCTGGTCTCCGGCTGGATTCATTCTGACGCCTCCGTCCGAGCGGCGCTGAGGTGGGCCGAGGCAGCTTCTGAGGAAGAGAAACAAGCCGCCACCCAGGCCGCAACCGCTTGCGAGGCGGCATTGAACGATGTCGGAGTCGCCCAGGACCGCTGCAAGGTGCTGGAGGCCGAACTGCAGGGTTTGCGCGATGAGCACGCCAAAGAAGTTCGCGACCGAAGGAGGAGAAGATGAAGGCTCCGGAGGACGCTGTCAGGGACCGCGACGCCGAGCTGACGCGGCTGTCGGAGTCGCAGGCTGCTGAGCGCAGCCGGCTGGAGATGCTGGAGCAGAAGCTGAGGGCGGAGAGGGCCGAGCTGGACGCCAAGGCAAAGGTCCTGGCCGAGGACCGCGTGGCCTTCGCAGTGATAGCTCATCGGATGAGGACCAGTTCAGGCCCTTCTCGGGCCAGGACGTGAGTCACAGTGGGGCTCTGGATCTGAACTCAGGAGCCACAGCCCACTTTTTGCTGCGCGTTTCGGTGATATAGAACCACTGGTGCTGCACTCCTCGACGGAGTCATTGAAGGCGCCCGTCGGCCATATAACCTTGGGAATCTTGCTCACCATGGTGCCGCCGCACTCGGCGTGCTCGCCACTCACCACCTTGGGCTTCACATTGAAAATCTTCAGCCATAGGCCGAAGTAAGGCAAAATTCGGAGGAAAGCCTTGCACACGACAATAAACGTCGAGATATTAAGGAAAGAATTTGGGGACAGATCATGAAAGTCAATCCCATAATAATACATGATACCGCGAACGAATGGGTGGAGGGGAAACCCGAGCCCGCGGACAAAATGAGGAAGAAACACGACTCTCTGGTGGGGCTCCGGAGTAGGGACGATCTGTCCCGCCGGTGGAAGACAGTGGCCGATCTTTTTGGCCAGGTACCCGGCATCTCAGAGCCTCTTGATATCCTTCTCCTAGACGGTAGAGGCCATCCATTTGCCTCCTGCTCCAGATCCGGACATCTTTAGAGAACCTCTCCTCGGTGGAGAAGAAGAGTGCTTGGGTGCTAGGGCTCGAGCAGAGGGGAATGTACTAGCAAAGGGAAAGGCGTGGGTAAAAAGGAAGAGACCTTATCTCTTTATAGAGGTGGTAAAAGCTTTTGCACCTCCCCAATTGCCTGGTGGAATCCGCTCGTTCTCCACTCGCCGCGATTAGCGGTGCGTTTGGATTACCCGTACCCGTATTGATGAGAATCCCGCAATACGATCTCTGCTTCGGCGAGACATGCAGAGGAAACCGCCTCGTGATATGCGCTGAGGCTGGTTGTGGGAAAACGGTTCGGATAAGGGCTCAACCATAGTACCATGTCGCTTTATCTTAAATTGCCAGCAAATCAAATTTATGCTAAGTTCTCTACGACGGTATGTGAAGATCATCTTACAGATCCGGACACGATTCAAGTGTTCGATAATTATTTTGGAGTGTTCGGAGAAGGAACCCGCCTTGCAATGCCGAAGATAAACTGCGCGCCGGACTCATCGTCATTGAAGCCTGGTTCAGGGGCTACTGAGGGAGTCCTGGATTAGGGGGTATCCGGATAGCCAAACTATATACTTTGGCCGGACTGTTGGACCACGAAGATACAAGACTCAAGACTCCGTCCCATGTCCGGATGGGACTCTCCTTTGCGTGGAAGACAAGCTTAGCGATCCGAATATTAAATTTCCTTCCTTGTAACTGACTCCATGTAAACCCTAGCCCTCTCTGGTGTCTCTATAAACCGGAGGGTTTTAGTCCTTAGAGACAGAATCATGATCATCATAGGCTAGCTTCTAGGGTTTAGCCTCTACGATCTCGTGGTAGATCAACTCTTGTACTACTCATATCATCAATATCAATCAAGCAGGAAGTAGGGTTTTACCTCCATCGAGAGGGCCTGAACCTGGGTAAACATTGTGTCCCTTGCCTCCTATTACCATTAGCCTAAGACGCACAGATCGGGACCCCCTACCCGAGATCCGCCGGTTTTGACACCGACAGCAGCCCCGGTTGTTGTGCTCGGGGCGTCGACCGAAGCGTCCTTCTCGAACGGCCCTGAGCTCCTGGCATTTGTTGGTGTTGTGGGTGTGGAGGTTGTGATAGGCGCAGAACGGTCGACTGCCCTTGGACGACTCCGGCTGGTCCCTACCATGCTTCGTATCTGGTTCTGCTGCAAGCACGACTGCTTCTTTGCACTTCACGTCCTTGGCCTTGGCCTTCTTCTCTTCTGGGTCAGCAGCTGGAAGCTCGAGGAGGGAGAGGCGTCCCTCCTCAGCTCTTGCGCACTTGGTCGCCAGGTTGAACAGCTCTAGGGATGTGCACAGCTCCTTGTGGATGGCGAGATCCTCCTTCATCTTTGACATCGCGGACGCCATCAGAGAAGCTGAGATGACGGCCTCGTCGGTCACCCTGGGGATCTTAAGGCGGGCGCTGTTGAAGCGCTGGATGTATTTTTCTAGGGTCTCTCCAGGCTGCTGCTTGATGCGGCATGCGGCGCAGGTCACCCGCGGCCAGGGGGCGGTCGCGAGTGCCCTAGAAGTTGGCGACGAAGTAGCTACGCATCTCGTCCCAAGAGGAGATCGAGCCGGGAGGCAGGTTCAGGAGCCAGGTGCGGGCACCATCCTTGAGCGCCATGGAAAACCAGTTCACCATGACCTTCTCGTCTCCATTGGCCGGCTCGATGCCCAGCTCATAGAGCTGCAGGAACTCCGCGGGGTCGTCAGTACCGTCGTAGCAAGGAGGTAGATCTGGCTTGAACTTGCCCGGCCAGGCGACGCTACGCAACTCCGTGGTGAAGGCACGGCAACCTGCCGTGGCCACTGGAGCCCTTTGCAGACGCGGGGCTTGCTCTTGGTGGTACCCGCGCATCACCGCTAGGGGCGGCATGAGGTCTTGGCGTGCTGGTGCAGGGACGCGGTCTTGTCGTGCTGGTGAGGGAGCACGTGAGCACCTTCTCGAGGTCGAGGGATTTCTTGGCTGCTTCTTTCTTATCGCGCGGGCGCTGGACGCGGTGGGTCACGTCCAGGAGCCACGCGCCTTGGAGCCAGGGTGCCGTCTTGGGGGAGAGGTGGCGGAGGCGCTCCCTGAGCTGCATCATCCACGCATGACGGAGGGTGAGGAAGCGAGAGGGACGGCGCAAGAGAGCCCCCTGCGGCGCTGACGAGCTTGGTGATGCGAGCTAGCCATTCTTCGTAGAGGTCGTCGATGGGGCGGTAGTGCAGGAGCTCACGTGCCAGGAGCAACGCGGCTTGGGCATCCGTGGGGGAGTGACGAGCGTGAGACAATGAACCAGCTGGGGTTAGAGATGGAGTGGCGGTGCGGCCTTCCCGCCGCATTGAGGGGTGCAGCGAAGATGCTTGCTGCTCGTTCCCCACCGGGCCGGTGGCGCCGTTGGCGGCAGGCGACGAAGAACGACGAGGAGGGCCACTGACGGGAGCCATCTGGGCAACGCGGGCGGCGAGAGCAACTCGGTGCTCGGCACGAGCTCGGCGAGCGTCTGCCATGGATGCAACGAAGCGATGTGACGTAGATCAGCGGAAAGAAGATTCCGGCGCACCCCTACCTGGCGCGCCAAATGTTGGATATCGGGTTCCGGCGAAACCCTTAAGGTTCGAACTCTGGGGTGCGCACGAAGATCTCTCCCTACCGAAACACGCCCTCAGCCTCGCCACGATCCCTCGGCTAGATCGATGAACAACACAAGAGACACGAGGTTTATACTGGTTCGGGCCACCGTTGTGGTGTAATACCCTAATCCAGTGTGTGGTGTGGTGGATTGCCTCTTGGGCTGATGATGAACAGTAGAGAGGAAGAACAGCCTTGCGAGGAGAGGTGTTCTTGGGTTTGATGGGTGTGCTTGAGGAGGAATCGACCCATCTTTGTTGGCTCTGGATGAGATGCTTTCTACTGTGGTGGCTAGCCCTATTTATAGAAGCCCTGGTCCTCTTCCCAAATATTGAGCGGGAAGGGATCCAACAACGGCCATTTTGAAAGGGGACAACTAGTACAAGCTACACTGACTAAAGGTGGTCTTCGCCTGCCAAAGGCACTGGTGATGGCGCCGTCTTGGGCTCCATGGTGACCTCCATCCTGCCGCTCCGTTGGCCTTGGTCTCGTTGCACCGATATGGAAACCTTTGCCTGATGCCTCGATACCCCGCGCCTGCGCTTGCCCCCTTTGCACCAAAGAGGAAACGAGGACACTGCGCAGGCTAGCGCCCGCCTAGCACCCACCTGGTCTTGATCGTCATGGCTTGCGTCACGGGCACCTCGCAAGGTACCCCCTGCCTTGATCTCTCCGCCTCCTCGCGAGCCTGCCTGGCGAGGCCACTCATGAGGAGGCCTTGTGTCGTCCGCCCCATGAGGCTTGGCCCCTCGCGAGGGTCTTGAGCTTTGATTGATCAAGACGGGCCGTATTGGGCCACTGGTTGAGCCACGCTGCAGGCCGCAGGCAGGCAAGTCTGGGGACCCCCGTTCGAAGAACACCGATAATGAGTAGCGTAGTTCTCTTAGTGAGGACGTAGATTTCTAGATAGATATGCTACGACTCTGCCTTCTTGCATCAGAACACCTCCAAGCCCGGTTCTTGATGCATCACAATATATCACAAATTCCTTGTGAATATCAGGTGTGGCCAGAGCTGGGGTGGTGGTTAATCTCTTCTTGAGCTCTTGGAAGCTCTCTTCACACTTCGGTGTCCATTGAAACTTCTTGTCCTTCTTCAAGAGCTGAGTCATAGGTCGGGCAATGCTTGAGAATCCTTCGATGAACTTGTGGTAATATCCCACGAGCCCGAGGAAGCTTCTGACTTCCTTCACATTACCCGGGGTTTGCCATTCAGTCACGGCTTGAATCTTGGTGGGATCCACTGACAACCCTTCGAAATTCAAGACATGACCCAAGAATCCAACTTCACGCAGCCAAAATTCACACTTGGTGAACTTGGCATAAAGCTGGTGCTCTTGAAGCTCATCTAGGACCATTCTCAAGTGTTGCTCATGCTCTTCTTCAGACTTGGAAAATATGAGTATGTCATCTATGAAGACGACAACAAACTTGTCCAGGTACTCCATGAAAACTTTGTTCACGAGGTACATGAAGTAGGCAGGGGCATTAGTTAACCCAAACGACATGGTTGTGTACTCATACAAGCCATACCGGGTTACGAGTGTCGTCTTCAGAATGTCTTGGGGTCTATGTCAGGACCCCAACTCAATGTCACATCGATCTAGCCTGTAACACCTCATATCACTTTGCGGCCTCACGCACGGTATTCCCACGGGTGTCGCCTTGCCTTTGCCCAGGACCGTTTGCGCCTTTTGGCACACGTATATGATAGTGTCGCTAGCATCCATATGATAAGGAGCCCGGGCTGACATGGCTAGTCGTAAACCCAAAGTGGCACAGACTTACGAGGACAAGCATCCATGACCCAAAGATCGAACGTGTCGGTCATCACGAAGTGAGTTCCGGGCTGTAGCACTAGGCTAGCAGACTCGCAAACCGGCTGTAGCGGCTAACAGACTCCGGTACTCAACGCGTGACATTTCCCGAAGGGATGTACACAGAACGAAGAAGGACATACGCCGCCAGCCTAAGTGTTCCGGCGGCAGCAAGCTACCATGGCTCGGTGGAAACACTAGGAGACATTTCCAGAAGAGAGGCTACTAAGGATAAACAACTAGATAGTCGATCCCACACATACCAAGCATTTCAATAACATACACACAATATGCTCGATATGTGCAAATACAACATGGCATCACAACATGACTCTACGACTCAAGTAATTATTCATTAGGCTCCGAGGAGCGAGATATTGCAAACATAGGTCTCATGACCCAACATTCAGAGCATACAAGTCAAAGCACAAGCGGAAGCTAACATGTCTGAGTACAGACATCTACAAATGAAAAAGGCTTAGAAGCCTGACTATCTACCAGATCCTGCCGAGGGCACAAGATCATAGCTGAGGTAACAAGCTAAACGTCGACGTCCACGTGGAACTACTAGCGAGACTGAAGTCTCTCTGCAAAATATAAAATAGGCAAACGTGAGTACAAATGTACCCAGCAAGACTTACATCAGAACTAACTACATATGCATCATTATCAACAAAGGGGATGGTGGAGTTTAACAAAGAGAAGCCAGCTTTGACTCGCGGCTATCCTAAACTACGACTACAAGTAACTCTTTTCGTGGCGCTACGAGTCCACATATTCACCATATCAATACACCACTATGGATCCGCTCCCGTCTCCCTACGAGAACGCCATCCATAGCACTCACGCTTATCTTGCGTATTTTAGGGTATCCACTTTCACTTGTCTATGAACTGTACAGGCAACCCAGAAGTCCTTTTCCGCGGACACGGCTTGTCGGAGTAATGGGCCATGGGTAGGCTGACCCAGGTCCCGAGATCTTTCAAGACATCGGGGCGGGCCGCGCCCCTCAGCCGAGTCCCAGTAGGGCGACCTCCGAGAAGGCCGAGTCCCAGCTGGGCGACCTTCGAGAAGGCCGAGTCCCAGCTGGCGACCTTCGAGAAGGCCGAGTCCCAGCTGGCGACCTTCGAGAAGGCCGAGTCCTAGCTGGCGACCTTCGAAGAAACCGAGTCCCAAGACGGCGACCCCCGACCAAGCCGACTCCGGGCTTGCGGCCTCCCAAGGGGCCGACTCCGAGAGTCGGCCCGCGACCTTCCACGAAAACCAACGCAGGGTACAGCCCGTCGTGGCTGTCCCCTCGGACCCACGGGAGGGGGCATGGCTCTGATGGCAGCGTCACCAGGAGATCTCCGGTGAGGCGCGGCACTGTTGCCATGCCACCCCTGACCTCAGCCACAGTGCACGCGGCACTGTACCCACGACGGCAGCACGTACGGCCGAGAGATCGCCGGGCCCTCCGTCAGTGAGATAGAGGAGCTCGGCCGGAGAGTTCGAAGACGGCCCTGCAGGTCGGCCTCCCGGTCGGCCGCCGCCGCGAGGCCCCACGAGCCATAAACCAGATTGGATGGGGAGGGCAACAGGATCACCGACAGCGGCGGCACTGTTCCCACGACCCCATGACCATGCCTGCGTCATCAGGAGTGCTGCCACAAGACTCGTTTGTCCATGGGACCCGCCAATCAGCGGGCCCTGGTTGGCGGAGAAGACGGCCGCAAGAGAGACTGACGACTGGGGGCCACGCCCAGTCAGATTACCATTGTACCCCCGGGGGCAGGCCTATATAAACCCCCCGGGGCACCCATGCAAAGGGTTCGGCCCTGAGTAGGTTTTTAGACACATAGCAAGAGGGAAGAGCTAGCCTTGCTCCTTCCTGCCTCCATACAGCTCAAGGAGCACCATTGTACTATCACCCCATAGTGATCATTCGGAGACCCCGCAGAGCAGCAGTAGGGGTATTATCTCCTCGGAGAGCCCCGAAGCTGGGTAAGATTCGTCGGCGTGCATGCCTTCACCTCATCCCGCTTCCGGGCACCGGCGACGTTCTACTCGCCCCCACCATGATAAGCCACCCGTTGGCATATGTCGCATCCAGCCCCCGACATTTGGCGCCCACCGTGGGGCGAGGTGCACCGTCGTCCGGAGATCTATTCTAGACGGGAACCTTCTTCCTCCCTGGCGAGCGCAGCCAGCCCGGCTTCGCCTGATGGGTTCGTCGGCCTGCCGCTGGCAAGGCGTCGAGGCCGCTCATGCAGCGAAGCGGCTCGCCGAACTCCTCGGCGAGGTGCGCCTCTCCGACGAGCCCGTGCGGCGCGCGCCGCGGGTGGCCCCGAGAATCTTCTCGCGGGCCTCCTTGATCAGCTCCAAGTCGCCGGCGAGCCCGCCGTAGACTTGGAGTCCGTAGGCTCCTCCGACCCGATCTTTGGTCGACTCGGCGCCAGACGCTGATACCTTCCCCACCAACGTGGTGGTCTATGACGAGCCGCTCCCGTACGAGGAGAGCAGCGGAAGCGCCGTCACGGAGGTGCTCGTCATCGGCCACGGCGAGCACTCCGGAGAAAACGCCCAGGACCCGCTGCCTGCGGCCCTGCAAGACCTGTCCGCGCCCCTCCCGGAGGACGCGGACGCAGAGATGCTGGAAGAACGCCGCCTTCAGCTTATCGAAGGCGCCAAGAAGTTGGCGAGCATGAGACGCCTGTCTGAAGCGTACCAGCGCGAGGTGGATCGCGCTGTAGGTGGCACGCCGGCTCCGACTGGGCCGAGCCGTCTTGGCGCGGTCCGAGAGCGCGGCGCGGCCGTCGCCGATCTGTTCGGGGCGAAGCGTCCCGTCTACGCCACCCCTGCGGAGAACATCCGCGCCGCCCAAGCGGCGACCGAGGAACTGAGGGACCTCGACGGCGAAGAGCGCCGTGTGATGACGGAGCGAGTCCAGCAGCTCCTCGACGCGGCTGCTGCGCAGAATGCGGCAGGCGGCCGCGCTGACGCACCGCAACAGAAGAATGACGACTTGCCCCCTCGCCGAGATCAGGGCGCGACCTCCCGTACGCCGACTGGCGGAGTCCGCGGAAGGAGGGAGAAAGAGCCGGCTGCGAGCCACAGTCGGACTCGTATCTCCATCGAGCGAGACCAAGATGGCCGCCCCAGAGCAGTAGAGCGGCGTGATGATTATCTGCCTCCCCCGCCTCGGAGAGAACGGCGAGTCTCCCCGCCGCCTGTCGAGCACCCGACTCTCGGAGATCGCCTTGGTCGCCGAGAGGGAGTCGGAGAAAACGACGCCCGCCACCGGATCGACCGACTCCACAGATCCCTGGTGTTGGAAGAAGAAGACGAACTGGGCCCGCCTTGCTTCAGGCCCCGCATCAGAGACGAGCCTTTCCCCAAAGGGTTCGCGCTCCCTCGAGACACGCCCAAGTACACCGGCTCCGTGAAGCCGGAAGATTGGCTGATAGACTACTCCACGGCTGTCAACATCGCCAACGGCAACAAGCGAGTCGCCGTCAAGTATGTTCCCCTCATGCTCCAGGGCACAGCCCGGACATGGCTGAACAGCCTGAAGCCCCGCAGCATCAACAGTTGGGTCGACTTCACCGAGGCCTTCATTCGCAACTTCACCAAAGACGCATAAGCGACCTCGAAGCCGCCGCCAGCTCTCCTTGTGCGTGCAAGGCCCGAGGAATCGACGCGCGACTATCTCACGCTACTGGGCGACTCCGAAACTCCTCAGAGGCGTGCGAGTGCAGGCCATCGAGTACTTCACGGCCGGGTGCCGAGAGGGTACCCTCCTCAAACACAAGCTCCTCTGCGACGAGCCCGAAACCCTCGACGAGCTGCTAGTCATCGCGGACAAGTACGCCACGGCCGACTCCTCTATGAAGACGGAGATCCAAGTCAACGCGGCTGGCAAGGTGATTCCCCAGGCTCCCAGAACGCCGGCCGGAGACGCCGGCCGACGGCAGCAGCAGAACGACAACAAGCGCAAAGCCCCCCAGCCGACTTCCAACAGCCGGCAGGTGGCTGCAGTAGAAGACCAGCAGCCTGAGGGGCCGCCTCCGGCCAAGCGGCAGAAGGGTGGCAAGTCCAACTGGCTGCCGGCTTTCTCCTATGAGCAGACTCTGGATGGTCCTTGCAAGTTTCATAGTGGCGCGAAGCCGTCGAACCATACCACCAGAAAGTGCCACTGGCTCGTCAGGATCGCGAAGGGAGACGGCCTCACCCCTCCGCCGCCTGCAGGGCCGCCGCCGCCTCCGCCGCCTCCGCAGGCCGCAGCCGCCGGTCGGCGCGGTCCAAGATGAGTTTCGAAGAGCACGGAGCATACGTAGTGTTCACCGATCTGGCAGATGACCGGCGGCGGCGGCGCCAAAGAAGAGCGAAGTTAACGCAGAGCATCGAAGCCCCGAGTTCATGCATTGGTCCGGAAGCCTATCACCGAGTCGGGTGGATCACCCAGAGGTGATGCCGAGTCCGGCTCAGACGCTTTAGTTCTTGAAGCGACCTTGGCCATCGACAAGCGGGCCGCTTCGCTTCTCGCGAGTCCCGATAGACGGAGGCAGCAAGATAAACATCCTGCATAAAGATACCATGGAGAAGCTCGAATCGAGACGAAGGCAGCCGCAGAGCAGCCGCCTGCTTTCCATGGATCGCAGGCCCTCTCTGTTCGCCGATTGGCAAGATTCGATAGATGTCCTCTTCGAGACAAAGATCACTTCCGCCAAGAGCCGATCTGGTTCGAGGTGGTGGACTTGGAGAGCCCATACCACGCCTCGCTAGGCCGGCCTGCCCCGCCAAGTTCATGGCGGTTCCCCACTACGCCTATCTCAAGATGAAGATGCCGACCTCGAAGGGATCTTGACCGTGGCAGCGACTACAAGAAGTCATCCGCTGCTGCCGAGAGCGATCGGCTGGCCGAGTCTCGGTGATCGCGGCGAGAAGCTGCCCTTGACCATGTCGTGGCGATGGCTGGGAAGCAGCCGGAGATGTCGCCAGACCCCAAGGAGTCGGGGCAGAAGGATCGTTCAAGCCGGCCAAAGAGACCAAGAAGATACCTTTGGACCCAGAACACCCAGAGAGGTACGCTGTCATGGGCACCGGCCTTGACAGCAAATAGGAAGGCGAGCTCGTCGATTTCCTCCGTGAGAATCGGGACATCTTCGCATGGTCCCCCAAGGACATGCCAGGTGTACCGACGGAATTCGCCGAGCACAAATTACACGTCAGGCGGATGTGAAGCCGGTCAGGCAGCCTTTGCGCCGCCTGTCAGAAGAGAAGAGGAGAGTAGTTGGAGAGGAGATAGCCCGGCTCCTGGCAGCCGGCTTCATCATGGAGGTGTTCTTTCCGGAGTGGTTGGCTAACCCTGTGCTGGTGTTGAAGAAAAACAAGCAGTGGCGGATGTGCATTGACTACACCAGCCTCAACAAAGCCTGCCCAAAGGATCCATTCGCTCTGCCAAGGATTGATCAGGTGATAGACTCCACAGCCGGATGCGAGCTGTTGAGTTTCTTGGATGCATACTCAGGATATCACCAGATCAAGTTGAATCCAGCAGACAGGCTGAAGACCGCCTTCATCACGCCGTTTGGAGCCTTCTGCTACCTGACGATGACGTTCGGCTTGAGGAATGCCGGCGCCACCTTTCAGCGTTGCATGCAGAAGTGCCTCCTCAAGCAACTCGGCAGGAATGCCCATGTTTATGTGGATGATGTGGTGGTGAAGACGGAGAAGCGTGGGACGCTGCTAGAGGACCTGAAGGAGACCTTTGAGAATCTGCGCCGATTCCAGATCAAGCTCAACCCAGAGAAGTGCGTGTTCGGAGTCCCAGCCGGCCAGCTCCTTGGTTTTCTGGTCTCCGAACGCGGCATAGAGTGCAACCTCGTGAAGATCAAGGCCATTGAGAGGATGGAGGTACCCAGCCGATCACTGGGCGTCAGAAATTCACCGCCGCTTGGCTTCCATAAGCCGATTCATCGACCGGTGGGCGAGAAAGCTCTGCCATTGTATCAACTAATGAAGAAAACCACTTTTTTCGAGTGGAACCACAAGGCAGATGAGGCATTTCTCCAACTAAAGAAGATGCTGGCGACTCCCCCTGTGTTGGCGGCTCCGACTCCCAAAGAGCCAATGCTTTTGTACATTGCCGCCACCAGTCGGGTAGTCAGCACAGTTATTGTAGTCGAACGCAAGGAGGAAGGCAAGGCGCTCCCGATCCAGAGACCGGTATATTACCTGAGCGAGGTACTGTCGACCTCCAAGCAAAACTACCCTCACTACCAGAAGATGTGCTACGGCGTGCATTTTGCCGCCAAGAAGCTGAAGCCCTACTTCCAAGAGCATCCAATCACTATGGTTTGCACTGCCCCACTCGCCGAGATCATCGGAAGCCGAGATGCTTCCGGCCGAGTGGCCAAGTGGGCTATCGATCTAGCTCCTTACACGATCTACTACCAACCTCGCACCGCCATCAAGTCGCAGGCGCTGGCCGACTTCCTCGTCGATTGGGCTGAGACCCAATACTTGCCGCCTGCGCCCGACTCCACTCATTGGCGACTGCACTTCGACGGCTCCAAGATGCGCTCCGGCCTCGGAGCCGGCGTCGTCCTCACCTCCCCCAAGGGCGACAAGCTCAAATATGTGCTGCAAATCCACTTCGCCGCCTCCAACAACGTCGCCGAATATGAAGCACTCGTTCATGGGCTCCGGCTTGCCAAGGAACTCGGCATTCACCGGATCCTGTGCTACGGCGACTCTGATTTGGTGGTACAGCAGTCATCCGGCGACTGGGACGCCAAGGACGCAAACATGGCGAGCTACCGTTTCTTAGTGCAGCAGCTCAACGGATATTTTGAAGGATGCGAGTTCCTCCACGTACCAAGAAACGACAACGACCAAGCAGATGCTTTGGCACGAGTCGGCTCCACTCGCCAAGCGATTCCCTCCGGTGTCGCCCTTCAACGACTCCTCAAGCCGTCTATCAAGCCTTCACCAGAGTCCGACTCCATTTTCGTACCGGCTCTCCCAGAAATAGTCGGATCCGACTCCAAGACATCAGCAAGCGACCTCAAGAAAGCTAAGGATCGGCCGGGGACTGCGCCCGGTCGGCCGGGATCGCCAGATCGGCCGGGATCGCCCGGTCGATACCTCACGCCCGGTCGGCCGGGACTGCCATAGTCGGCCCGGGGACTGCGCCAGTAGGCCCAGAGACTCCCTCAATTCAGCAAGCGGCAGCAGAGCCCAGCCCGCCGCCTCCCAGCCCAGCCACCCTCGTCCAAGTCGCTGTGGTGACAATCGAAGAGATAGCAGCACCTTCATGGGCGCAGCCCATCCTCAAGTTCCTAGTCAACAAGGAGTTGCCTGCAGATGAGACTCTGGCTCGGCAAGTACAACGCCGAGCGGCAGCCTACACCATAGTCAACAGAGAATTAGTCAGGCGCAGCGTCACTGGTGTCCACCAGCGCTGCGTGGAGTCGGAGCAAGGCCAAGCGATCCTCAAGGACATCCATCAGGGCGAGTGTGGTCACCACGCGGCCTCGAGGGCGCTCGTGGCCAAAGCCTTTCGGCACGGCTTCTTTTGGCCGACTGCCCTGGAAGAAGCCAAAGAATTAGTCAAGAAGTGCAAGGGGAGCCAGGTGTTCCGCTCCAAGCCCCTTCAGCCGGCTTCCGCGCTGAAGACGATCCCTATCGCCTGGCCCTTTGCAGTTTGGGGCCTGGACATGGTGGGACCTTTCAAGACGGCTCGAGGCGGCCTGACTCATTTACTCGTCGCAGTGGACAAGTTCACCAAGTGGGTGGAAGCAAAGCCCATCAAGAAATTAAATGGGCCCACAGCAGTGACTTTCATTGCCGACATCACAGTGCGGTATGGCATACCGCACAAAGATCATCACGACAACGGCACCAACTTCGCCAAGGGCGCCTTGGCTCGTTCTGCGACGCAGGCATCCGATCGACTTAGCGTCCGTTGCCCATCCGCAATCAAACGGCCAGTAGAGCGAGCCAACGGCCTCATCCTATCCGGCATCAAGCCTCGATCGGGTCGAACCACTCGAAAGCGCCGGCGGTCTTTGGGTGGAAGAGCTGCTGCGCCCTTCTTCGAGTCTGCGCGACGACTCAACAGATCAACCGGCTTTACGCCGTTCTTCCTCGCTCTCGGTGCGGCCGTCATCCCGACGGATATACAATTCGACTCTCCACGAGTCTCCATGTACACCGAAGAGGAGGTGAAGAAGCACGCCAAGACGGGCGCCGACCTGCTGAAGAGGGCCGGTGTTGGCACTCACCGGTCCAAAGATCTACCAACAGAGTCTGCGGCGATACTACAATCGCAAGGTCAAGCCAAGATCATTCCAAGAGGGCGACCTAGTGCTCCGGCTGATTCAGAGAACAGCCGGCCAGCACAAGTTGTCGGCGCCTTGGGAGGGCCCCTTCATCATCAGCAAAGTGTTGGGAAACGATGCCTACTACCTGATCGACGCTCAGAAGCCTCGAGCACGCAAGAGAGACGACTCTGGCAAAGAGACAGAGCGCCCGTGGAACGCAAATCTTCTTCGAAGATTTTACAGCTGATATAGTATGTATCGCTACTCCCCTTTCAGATTAAGCACCAAGACCTCAAGGCCCCGAGCCGAGCTCGACCGCTTTTGATTATCTCGATGATATGAATTTCGCTTCAAATGCTTCCCCATTTTTATCATACCGTCCGCACGGGTCCGACAAGTCGGCCCGGGACTCGCCGCTTTGTGCTATGAAGCGCCCCGAGGTCGACAGTAATGGGCGCTCAAAGCCGCCTCCTGACAGAAGCCACAGCCAGCAGCCGACTGCCGGAAAGAGGGAGGCGGAAAGTGAGCTGCAAGGTGAAAAATGGCTAAGGACTTAAGAGCTACGATAGCACAAACCGCTCTCGGTTCTCCCCTCGAGCCGAGTCACGAAAGCAATCGGCTCACGCTTTAACCTCTATTAAAGAACGGTGACTTTGAGAGTCGGCGGCGATTTCAGCCAAACTTGCTACGACTCTTTAAACGACTAAGTATTTTGCCCAGGGTAGCGAACGCTGACCCAAATGACAGTCCAGAGCGGCTGCCCAGATGGCAAGGCGGCAACCAAAGGAAGGCGACAAAGGAAAACAGTCTAAAAAGAGCCAAAGCAAGCAAAAGGCGGAAACTTGATAAATATTTACATAAGGCCCTTGGACGAATACACCCCGCGGGTGGAATTGTTCGCAACTAACAAGTTTGTCAAAAGAACAAAAGAAACAGGTAAGGCTGACGCATCCTAGGGGGCGGCCTCCGGAGCCGGAGGGCCGGAAGCGGCAGTAGCTTCGGGCGTCGGGGCAGTCGGCTGAGCGGTCTCGGCTTGGTCGCCCTCGGCGACGTTTGCCTTGTCCTTCCGAGGCTCGTTGCTGGAGGCGCGATCAAGCTGAGGCTGGTCGCCTTCTTCGTGCTCTGGCGCCTCCTCCTCCTCGCCTCCGTCCTCGACTCGCTTCCCCTCGGTGCTGGAGCCGACACCTCGCAGAGTCTTCCTCGACTGGTGCATCCCGAACCACTCAGCGGAGCCTCCTCGCCGCCGGGCGGTCCGCTGGGCACAAAGACACTAGTGTCCGTGTACTCGGCGATGGCCGCCAAGGCCGACGAGGGCGCCTTCCACAGCCTCCACTCGACTCGGCCTCCGATCAAACGCAGCCAGCGGTCCAGTCCAGTCCGGGTACCAGCCCTTGATTTAACTCAGGGCCGGCGTGCTCGACGGGCCGAGGAGCCCTCCAAGCCTCGGCGCCGGGCGGCGACTTCCGGCCACGGCCACCGTCCGACCGGCGGTGCGAAGAGCGGCACCTCCGCCATAGGGCGGTGACGACTTGGCGCCCGCGCGTTGAAGACGGCGCGATCGACGGTGAGCAGGCCAAGGCGAGCCCGATGCTCAAGATCTGCTGCGTCGACAAGTCTGCGAAGCGCGTTGGCGGTGATCACCGCCTGCGCTTTCGCTTCCTCCCGATCCGCCTCGATGGCGGAATGACGGCTCGCGAGTGGCCGGGAAGAAGTCTCGCGAAAGATAAGAAAGGAAACAGTCAAGAAAAACCAGAAAACAGTTCGACAAAGAATCGAAGACCAAAAGAGAAGACGGAGTTACGTCGACGGCGCCCTCAAGCACGTGGTAGCCGGAGGTCAAGACGCCGCTGGTCGGTCCAGCGCCCGCCCATCTCGAACTCGCCGTAAGGGCATCCTCCGCGACTTGGCGTCCGCCGCGCCTTCCGGCAGATCCTTCGCTCGCCGATTCGCCGCCAGAGGTCGCGTTTGAGCGAAGCTTGTCGACTCTTCCTCCTTAGTGCGACGGCGGCGCTGGCCTCATCCAGCTGCCCTTGAAGGGCGGCGTTGGCGCTCAAGCCCAAAGAAAGATAAACATCATCAACAAAGAAGAAGTGCTGGAGATCCGCCCGATCACAAGCAGCATCCGCCCGAATCTCGGGGATTACAGCCAAGCGGCGCTTAACGCGCTTCGCGGAGAAAGAAGGAAATCGCCGAGAGATCCGCCCGATCACTGAGCAGCCGCCCGAATCTCGGGATTACAGCCGCTGGTGCGCCAGCCTCCGCGAAGAAAGAAAAATCTGCCTACCTCGACTCTCCGCCAGATCGGCGGTCCGCTTCCTCAGCTCCTCAACGTTGCGGTTGAAGGCTGTGGCGCGGAGGTTGTGGTACTCCTGCAAGGTCGGCAAAGAGCAGAGTCAGCCTTTGAAGATCGCTAAAAGGAGTTCCGAGCCGCCTGCTCAGCAGCCGACTCCGAACTCGGGGACTACACCCAGTGGGTGCGCTGGCGCGCCCCCACGAGAAAGAGACAAGAGAACCAAAAGAACGAATCATACCCGGACTGAGGCCCGCATGGCCAGATGCGCCCCGTGTAGAGCCGAGGGCTCGCCTTCCTGCGCAACTTGGACCAACGCCCAAGAGCGCTGGTTCAGCGGGCCGTTGCCCTTCCAAGCACTCCAGCCGGTGGGCGCGGCAGACCGGAGGCCTCGGCGCCCGGATTCGCCATCTGCCGGCGGCGTCTGTCTCCCGAAACCAAGCGCGCGAGCTCGCCCTTTCGACTTCGGCGGTGAGTCGGCGCCGCGACCTGCGAAGCAGCTGCGCTGTCTGCGCTGCCCGCGGCGGCGGGTCTCTCGCGGGTCCACAGCTGCTTGCCGTGCAGCCTCGAGGACGGAGGCGGCGGTGGTGGCGCAGGCGCGCACGAGTGTCCGAGCCCGAAGCGTCGCCGCCTTCCTCGGCGAGAGGATTGGCGGTGCCGACCTCCCCGGTCTGCCCCGTAAAGTCAGGCGGCGGCGGCGCTGATGACAGCGGTGGGACAAGCATCACCGCGCGGCGAAGAACGGCCGCCTCGGCGTCCCGTTTTGACGCGGCCGCGGCCGCGGCCACGGCCTCTTCCAGATGCCGCTGGGCATCGGCGGCCGCCTTGTCGGCCTGCGCCTTCTCCAGGCGTCGGCCTCCTCCTCCGCGCTTCTCCCGCCTGCCTCCGCCGCCTCCGAGATCGGCGGGCGGGTCGACCCGCAGCGTGTTGGAGGACGCCGCCCCGACCCCATGACAGAGGGCGCGGCGACTCTCTTAAGGGAGAGGGAAGCGCTGGAGACGAGAGGGGTGAGAGTCAGAGCAATTCAAGAAAGGTCAGAGAAGAGCAAAGAGTAAAAAACATACGAAGAGACAAGCGGCGACTTCTTCACTTCCTTCCGGAGGCGGTTGGCTCTCGCGGCCGCCTCCTCCCGCTTGGTCGCAGCGGCGTCCCCTGGCTTCTTGCGGCCGCCCGAGCGCCTTCGACCCGGCGTGGCGTTTCTTCGACCCGCCTGGTTGAGGGGCCGCCCTCGGTGAGGGCGCGGACGACTTGCGTCGATGTCATCTCGGGCCAATCGGCGAAGGTCGCCGACGGCCGAGGCCGCCTCCTCCTCCTCCCGCGCCGCCGGCGTCGGCCTCAGCCGCTGCTCCTGTGTCGGGTCGTTAACGCGTTCTTGACCTCGCGTCGAGGACGACACGCTGCTCTCTCTGGGCACCGCAGCAGGCGCCAAGAGGGGATTCTGCTCAAAGAAACTAGCATGATCAGAGTTCGAAGTCAGATGCGAGCAAGATTGGAACACAGATGGGAAACTTACCTCCGGCGGAGGGTTGTCGCATGAAAGTACGGCTCCTTGCCGAACGCCACTGCCGGTGAACTTGTAGTGGGCGATGAGGTTCACCATGTTCGCCACTTCCACGCTTCATGTCCTTGGTGCACAGCCGGCTGGATCATGCCGCCGCTCATCCGGCGATGAGATGGGGCCGCCTTGAGCGAAGCACTCGGCGCGCCACAAAGGCGGCCAAGAGGTCGGAGGCGACGAGCCCTCCGATCGCGTCCAGACTCGAGGCGCGCCACGGCGCCGACTCCGGAGGCCGAGAGCGTCTTCGACCGGTTGGACCAGCTGGCCGGCCGGCCCGTCAGCGGCTCGGGGTCGAAGGGCGGCAGGTTGACCCAGTCGCCGTCGGTGGCGACGTTCTTCACGTAGAAGTACGTCTTCTGCCACATCTTCACCGACTTCACCAGCCGGATGGGCGGGAAGGGGTTGTCGGCCGTCGTGCGCCGCGACGCGACGAACGTACCGCACTGCGCCGGCGTGCCGGCAGCCTGCGTGCCGAGCTTGGAAGAGAAGAACTCTCCCCACAGCTCGATGGTGGGGAGAACGCCGATGTACGCCTCGCACAGGGTGGCGAAGGCGGAGAGGAGTACCACCGCGTTGGGGGTAAGGTGGTGCGGCTGCAGATGGTACAGCTCGAGGAACGAGCGGAGGAACCCGCTCGCCGGGAGGCCCATCCCGCGCATGAGGTGCGAGCGGAAGATGACCCGCTCGCCTGCCTCCGGCGCGGGCCGGATTTCGCCGCGCTGGGCGGGCTCTGCACCGGTCGGCCGGAAGGCGGCGGGTCCGGCGGAGGAACTCGATGTCCTCCGCGTCCACGTCCGAGCCGTCCCACTCGCCGGAGCGCGAGGCAGTGGGCGCGGCGGAGGAGGAGCTCATCGTCGGCGGAGAGGAAAGAGCAGCGGAGCAGCGGCGCGACGGAGCAAGAAGAAGGGCGAGAGGGCAGAGGAGGGAGTGCGCGTGCTGCGCCGCCGCTCCCCCTCGGCCTATTTATAGCCCCATGGGCTGAGAAGCGAGGGGCGACGGGGATTAATCGCGCCACGCACCCCACGCCGCCCGACGATAGAAACCCCACGCAGCTATCGCCGCGCAGAACGGCGTGGGGATGCTAACCGCCCTCGCCGCAGCGGATCCGCCGGGAGCCGAGGCGCGGCAAGGGCGGGCGCCACCGGCCGCCCGCCCCGCCACGCGGCGGCAGCAAGCTATCGCCTCCACGTGGCGTCACGCGATAGGACCGTCTCGCGCATGGCAAGGAAGCGTGGCCGATACGCCGCTGGCTTCCCGCCATGGCCTGCGAGGCGGCCCGATGCCGCAACAACCGAATCTCAGAGCCGGCGCCGCAGAGTCTGAAACTGCCGAAGCCCCACGAGGCGGCGCCCGCCGGGCTTCGCCAGCTTCGGGGACTACTGTCGGAGTAATGGGCCATGGGTAGGCTGACCCAGGTCCCGAGATCTTTCAAGACATCGGGGCGGGCCGCCCTCGGCGAGTCCCAAAGAGGCGACTCCGAGAAGGCCGAGTCCCAGCGGGGCGACCTTCGAGAAGGCCGAGTCCCAGCTGGCGACCTTCGAGAAGGCCGAGTCCCAGCTGGCGACCTTCGAGAAGGCCGAGTCCCAGCTGGCGACCTTCGAAGAAACCGAGTCCCAAGACGGCGACCCCAGACCAAGCCGACTCCGGGCTTGCGGCCTCCCAAGGGGCCGACCAGAGTCGGCCCGCGACCTTCCACGAAAACCAACGCAGGTACAGCCCGTCGTGGCTGTCCCCTCGACCCACGGGGGGGGGCATGGCTACTGAAGCCGTCACCGGAGATCTCCGGAGGCGCAGCCTGCTGCCATGCCACCTCGACCTCAACCACAAGCACGCACGCGCACTGCACCCACGACGGCAAAGACGACGGCCGAGATCGCCGGGCCCTCCGTCAGTGAGATAGAAGAGTTCGGCCGGAGAGTCCGAAGACGGCCCTGCAGGAGTCGGCCTCCCCAGAGTCGGCCGTATCCTGGCCGGGGCCCCACGAGCCATAAACCAGATTGGATGGGGAGTGGCAACAGTGATCACCTGACAGGCGGCGGCACTGTTCCCACGACCCCATGACCATGCTCGCCATCGAGTGCCGCACAAGATTAGCACATCCATCAAGGGATTCCGCCAATGGCGGGCCCCAGAAGTCGGCGGAGAAGACGGCCGCAAGAGAGACTGACGACTGGGGGCCACGCCCAGTCAGATTACCATTGTACCCCCGGGGGGCAGGCCTATATAAACCCCCCGGGGCACCCATGCAAAGGGTTCGGCCCTGAGTAGGTTTTTAGACACATAGCAAGAGGGAAGAGCTAGCCTTGCTCCTTCCTGCCTCCATACAGCTCAAGGAGCACCATTGTACTATCACCCCATAGTGATCATGCGGAGACCCCGCAGAGCAGCAGTAGGGGTATTATCTCCTCGAGAGCCCCGGCTGGGTAAGATTCACGGCGTGCATGCCTTCGCCTCATCCCGCTTCCGCACCGGCGACGTTCTACTCGCCCCCACCATGATAAGCCACCCGTTGGCATATGTCGCATCCAGCCCCCGACACGGCTATTCGAATAGATAATGTTAACCCTGCAGGGGTGTACTTCTTCACACAGGCTCTCACCACTTACCTCCGTTTACACGACATGTACTCGGCAACCTTCAAGCGGAAGCCCAACGTGGGTGTCGGCCACGACCTACCTAAACACTCAAGTCCCTAGTCCAGGTTTATCGCTTATTCGGGTTCCATCCATGAGGAGATCCGGCCGAAGTTTCGCTCACAGCCCCAAACGATGTGAGCAGGGTTCCCGAGACACCAAACGGGCGCCCGGACATGTGCCACGTGCCTACCGTGATCACAGCCCACCCCTACGGTCCAGCGCAAGCACGGCCTCCAAAGATACTACAAACACTGAAACTACTTGCAACTCCCCGGACAGAGGACAAGGGTGATTAAGAAGCCGAGAGGGTCCATTGGTTTCGGGCCCAATGCGTGGTAGTAGCTGAATCATAGATCACAAACACGTAACTCAGTTCGAGGACGGCTGCAATGAGACAACCCACCATGTACTCCTACATGGCCTCTCACCGCTACCTTTTACCAAATCGTGTTCACACACTTAGCTCACACACACAGAGGACATGTTCACACACCTCGATTCATCCTCGATTTAATCAGACCCGACTCAACTCTAAGCAGCAGTGCATGACAAACAAGCATGAATGAGTAGGCACAACAGGGCTCAAACAACTCCTACTCATGCTAGTGGGTTTCTTCTATTTACTGTGGAATGACAGGTCATGCAAAGGATGAAGGGGTTCAACTACCGCAGCAAGTAACAGATGAATCGTTGTTGTCCTAATACAGTAAAAGAGAGCAGGAGCGAGAGAGTGGGATTGTATCGGAATGAACAAGGGGGTTTTGCTTGCCTGGCACTTCTGAAGATAATATAGTTCTTCATCGGTGTCATCGAATTCGTCGTCGGATCACGTCTATCGAGAGGGGACAAATACCGGCAACTGAGAAAGAACACAATCAATGCAATGCCACATTATGATGCATGATCATGACATGGAAATATGTTGTGATTTGAGCTAATGCACCTAACTATGATTTAAATGAAGTTGGTTTGAATACATGATTCAAATTCCAACTCCATATATGATTATTTAAATGCCATTTATTTGTTTTGTCCAAAACAGAGGACAAACATTGTTCAAACATGCATGAAAATGGTACAGATGGATTCCTTGAATTTTTCTGATAATTTTTCATATATAATTTGTTTGATTTGGAGCTACGGTTGATTTTATATGAATTTTAGAAGTTTGCAACGATTTCTGGAATTTCCTGAATAAAAATAAATCTAGAAATTAGTTATTGCATCAGCAGTGCGTCAGAGTGACGTCAGGGGGTCAACGGGGGCGTCCAGTCAACTCGACTAGTGGGTCCCGCTTGTCAGTAGTTAATTAGACTAACTAATTTTGATTAAACCTAAACTAGGTTAATTAGCAGAGGGTCCCACCTAGTCAACTAGGTTAGCGGGGTCAAACCTGCCGGTCAACGGGTCAAAGCCTGCCGGCGTTTAGTCGCCGGGCGAGGCTGCACGCGCGCGGCGAAGTGCATTTCGCGCCCGCGACCAAATGGTCGGCGGAGACCATCTACGGGTGGCTGGGAGCAAGCCGCAGCGTTTGGTGGCGGTGGTTGGGCTCAGGGTGGCCGGGAACGTCGCCGGCGACGACCTTGGCGGTCGCCGGGGTTCGGCCGAGGTTGAACACGGCGCTAGGGGGCACGCCGAGGTGCGTGGAGTGGGGTTCTGGGGTCCTGCGGTTGCGGTGAGGACGGTGGTGTGCTCGGAGTCGAGCCAACGTGGCTGTGGCCACGACGGCGACGTGCGGTGGCGGTGGCGGGTGCGGCCGAGCTCGGTGTGATCGCTGTGGTGCTCAAGAAGGCAAACGGAGAGGGGGATAAGGGGCAGGGGCTCACGGCGGTTGCGACGAGGCGAACGGCGAGCTCGGGGAAGCGTCGGGGCAAGCGCGGCGGCGATGGCGATCTCGGCGGACCGAGGTTGAAGAAGACGGCGTGGCCGGCGTTCGAGGGCGTCCGGCGTCGAGTGAGTCAACGGGAGGACGAGGCGTCGAGGCGAGGCCATGGACACGCTCGGGCGAGGGAGAGGCGATGGCATGCGTGGTGCTTTCGTCGGTGGCGGCGGGCGATTCGTGGGATGGGGAAACGGCGAGGAGAGAGCAGGGGAGGAATGAGAGGCCGGGTCGATCGGGGCGGCACCGAGGAGGAAGGCTCAAGGCGCTCGCTGTCCCGGGACGCAGCACGGCGAGCAGTGGCGTGGCAACCGCAGACGTCTTGGCTGCGTCGAACGCGCGGCGTCCGACTGGCGCGGTGGAGATGACGACTGGCAATCGGGCCAGTGGGCCGCACTGTTGGGCTGGGTAAGTGGCCAGGTATCCTCTCTCTCTCTCTTTTAGTTGTTTTTGTTTTTCTATTATTCTGTAACTTCAGGGCTTTATTAAAAATAGTTAGCCACCTTCAAAAATCCTGAAAATAATCATAGGATCTGTTTAGATTAATTCTAACAGCCCACACTTATTTCCAGAATTATTTGAGCATTTAAAATATTTACTAACATTTAAATGCCCAAATGCAAAGTACATATGATTTAATTCAGGACCAAATATGTCATGGAAAAATGTGCAACACCTCTGGTTATGGTTCTAGCATTTTCCAGAAATGATGAACATTTTTGGAAGCCATTTGGTCTCATTGAAAATATTTTAGTTGAACCTAGCTGAATTCATTTGGTGCTAGGGTTTCGACAATCCCCATTTCAAATTAAGCAAAATTTAAATATGATGCACACATGAAGCTAGCCTAGTGCAATACCAGAAGCTAGGGATGTGACAACTCGCCCCCACTAAAAAAGAATCTCGTCCCGAGATTCAAGACGTGAGGTAAGAAGGCAGAGGGGATACAAAGCTAGCTCAAACTTCATGATCCAGGTTGCACTTCATAAGAAAGTTGATTCGATCATCATCTTGATCTTGACATCTTTGCTTTCGAGATCTTCATCCAACACGATGACAGGAATACCCTTTACAGGATTCGATCCTCTTGAAGATCAAGCAACTCACGATCAATTCACGGAATGAGACATAGAAACATCTCTGGAGCTGAGAGGCAAAACATGCATGAGGGGCGACAGAAGGAACAATTTGACGAGGGTTTCAAAGTAGCGAGGAAATTTCCATGAATCCATAACGGGGCACCTCAGGGAAGGTGGCTCGTAGAATCATCCCTTAAGTGGCAAAAATAATTACCTTTGATTCAAAGATCATTGAAACTCTTTATACCAGCCTAAGGCAAATCACAATTAATCATTTGAAAGAGTCCGAAAGAAAGACATTCTCGGGCCAAAATGGATGATGTGGACTACCTTGTTGAAGACAACACAAGGGATGATTTTGCTTATCATCAGAAATGGATGGGACCCAAGATATGATGGCACAATGACGGTGCAAGTTGGAAACAAAATACAAATGCTAGGAATGATTCTAGTAACTGGGGAGAAACATCAATAGCAGAGAGTGATTCCACTATTGGAATGGTTATAGCATAACCGAGGAAACTGAGAGCAATCCCAGTTAGTGCCGATGGTAACACCTAGCACTTGTGCATGCTCTCAAGAACTTGAGCATTTCCATATTCATCAAGGTTTTACCAACATCCATGTCAAGGGTGCTGACAACACAACATACTACCATGATGAATAGCGATGGACGATGCAGATGCAAAGGAGGATACCACTTTCTCAGATTTCACCTTAGCGAGGCCAAGGGGACGAAATCTGGATGATCGACCGAGAGACATTTAGCACTCCGCTTCTAATGTTCTCCTTGATGCACCAGCGTATCCCATTCATAGATATGGCATGATATCTAGAACATCAAGTAACAGGTCGGACTTCAGAAACACAAAAATCATAAGGCACAACTAGGGAGTAAATCCTACGAAGTCCTTATGGGGAGGTGGCCAACTTCTTCAATCAAGATACTACAATAACAGGTCTTCCGGTTGGGTGTGTTGGTCACAACATCCACTTTACCGGTTACAGAGAGACCAATAATATAATTCCTGGAAAACGTTCCAACCATCATATATGCCTGAGATTCAGATCTGGTTGGTGTTAGAATAATCTAGACTCATCGAGTCTAGAAAGTAAAATGAAAGTTTGCAACACAAATCGACGAGATAACGTTGCAAGATTCTCGGAGAATGAACTACGGTAGTAAGCTCCAAAACATGAGCTAATTCTGCTACAACACGTGAACACGTTGTCTCAGACAAGCATGACCAAGTAGTAGTCTTATAATTAAACACTACCGAGTTCAGGTGGGGAACCATCATTGCGAATAACAAAGTCCTTGCATAAATCATATGATTCGCTCTTACGAAGGAACTTCTTCTCCTTGAACAAGTCAATCAGTGGCTTGGTGTGCTAGGAACACATATGGAGTGAAGGCGGCCAACCTATCAAACCATAGGGCACTTCACACGTGCATGACTAACTTGGGATGATTCCAGAGGAAGCAACATTGACTTTCTCGGATCCACGGCGGCAACTTACATCAAATGCACATGAACTAGAGGAAGTCACTTCTTACATCTGAACATATGCTTCATGAGCTAGCATGAACAAATGCTTTAGAAAGTTTCCAATACTAGCTTGATGTTCAACAAGATTATGGAGAAGATAAGGATGTTGTCGATGGGCTCAACAACAATTCATCCAGATTCCCATGGGGATGGAATTCCATAACTATGTGAACAAGGTGATAGTATTGGTCAGACCCAAGAGACATAATGGTGTATGCTCGAGGAAAATCCACGAGTAAGACAACATTACGAACATCGTTGGTTCTGATTTGATTTGATGATAACCCATACTCAAATCAAAGTTTTGGCAAGACAATAGCTCCAACAACTGGTCTCGAGGATCAATTGATGAAGATATCATCTTTCTTCAACACACACAAAAGATATCCCTTAGAAGGAACTAAGCCAGGCAATCTTTTATCTTCCAACTCTCCAAGTTGTTGTTTGGCTTAACCAATTAGCTCAGGGGTATCCAACATGGATTCTTGGAGAAAGGGTGGTTTATAGGAATAAACCAACTTGATCACGAACTCAACATAGCGGTCAGGTGACGACCTGGTGATACTTCCGAGAAGATATTTAGAATATCACGAACCACCGGTATGTCACTAAGCTCGAGAACAATCTTGCTTCCCAGAGCAAGACGATATGATCAGATAAGCAAGGGATTGAATAATCCTAACTCATTGATCGAGGAGTGCACCAGAAATAAGGACTAGGTAGCACGATAAATCTTAGGATGATGATTTAGCAACCAACATGCTAAGAATGAGAATATAGTCCATTAACTACCAAGCAACGGAGTTGCTAGTAGTATTGATTTCACACATCATGACTCACTTGTCAGCATTCCGGTTACAATAACACGGAAACCGAGGAATGAACAATGATGGCAAGAAGTATCACTGCGTCAAGAAATCATAAGAGGCAGTGCAATTCTCATGATATTCTTAATATAAAGATAATAATACTCCAAGGTAGAACAGAACAAAAGTTGGATTGGCATTTTTATCTGTGGAATACAACTGCTTTGACCCAATCCTAGAAATTGATGAGGTACTGGAGTTTGTTTCTCCTAGTCATTCTGGAATAGAATGGCTTGATGGACGACAAGAATAATAAGCATCGATGAGCTCGAGTGCACAACTACTCTTGTCCATCAATTGATAGACGAGGGTCAGAAGACAACTAAGAGGGACAACTCAAAAGAACATATGATTTCCTGAGTTGTGGATGCATGGATTAGAATGTCGAGCGAGTTCAACACATTTCTTCCGGATAATCCATGCGGAAGGGTAGAACTGGCAGAGTCACAATTGTGAATGGAGAACTCCTCAAGAGCACTCTTGTTGTGATCTTTTGATCCAACAAACTTCTGCCATAAGTGGTTCATAGTATTTGGAAGAAGGAAATACCACGGACCTCGAGGACTATCGCAAAGGTTACTAATAACCTAAAGGAACTGGCAAACACTATCAACATGAGGTAAGTAGGTTGAGTCTTGGGTTCAAAACCCAGGAATAGAATACCTACTACTAAGTAGCATCACGGGATGCTTTCGAGAATGAAGGCCAGAGTCATCACACTGGGATGCAAATCATGGCTAGATTACTAGATGATCCCCTAAGACACCTAGGGTCATAATAATAATTTCAACATATATGTCGAGGCAATAGAATACCTCAACTCAGCATTTAGTGTGATTAACCTGGCCCAGAGGAACATCAAAAGCAGAGGGAAAGGATTTGCAAGTGCATCAGATTGTTTAGAAACCTGGGATGACTCGGACAGCATAACGGCTGTAAATGCTCAAAAAGATTGGAGACATGCTACAAAAATGGTGGCATAGCCACTCCGAAGCACAATATCAAGGTTTTGAGATCAATAGTTATGAACATATGGAAGTAGTAAAATTGAGCTGGGATTTGAAACTAACAATTCTATAAGTCTATGGATTAGTAACACGTCATCCTGATAGATAGACGAGAAGGCCTAGTTCTTAAACCCCGTAGAAAAGAAGAGGTTGACTCAGATCAGAAGGCCATGAGATATAAGGAGTAAAAAGAGCCTTATGTTCCAACCCACAATCAATTCCCCTACATATAACTAAAGCATTTCTAGACACAACTTCGACCAGTTTGGCTTGGTAATCCTACATGCAGTCAGGCTCTGATACCAAAGCTGTCAGGACCCCGACTCAATGTCACATCGATCTAGCCTGTAACACCTCATATCACTTTGCGGCCTCACGCACGGTATTCCCACGGGTGTCGCCTTACCTTTGTCCGGGACCGTTTGCGCCTTTTGGCACACGTATATGATAGTGTCGCTAGCATCCATATGATAAGGAGCCCGGCCGACATGGCTAGTCGTAAAACCAAAGTGGCACAGACTTACAGGACAGCATCCATGACCCAACATCGAATGTGTCGGTCATCACGAGTGAGTTCGGGCTGTAGCACTAGGCTAGCGGGACTCGGTAAAGCTGGGGCATGGCGGCTAACAGGACTCCGGTACTCAACGCGTGACATTTCCCGAAGGACAGAACCTTTGGAATGAAGAAGGACATCGCCGGCCAGCCTAAGTGTTCGGAGCAAAGCAAGCTACCATGGCTCGGTGGAAACACTAGGAGACATTTCCCGGTAAGAGAGGCTACTAAGGATAAACAACTAGATAGTCAGATCCCACACATACCAAGCATTTCAATAACATACACACAATATGCTCGATATGTGCAAATACAACATGGCATCACAACATGACTCTACGACTCAAGTAATTATTCATTAGGCTCCGAGGAGCGAGATATTACAAACATAGGTCTCATGACCCAACATTCAGAGCATACAAGTCAAAGCACAAGCGGAAGCTAACATGTCTGAGTACATACATCTACAAATGAAAAAGGCTTAGAAGCCTGACTATCTACCAGATCCTACCGACGGCACAAGATCGTAGCTGAGGTAACAAGCTAAACGTCGAAGTCCACGTGGAACTACTAGCGAGATCAAGTCTCTCGCAAAAACATAAAATAGGCAAACGTGAGTACAAATGTACCCAGCAAGACTTACATCGTAACTAACTACATATGCATCATTATCAACAAAGGGATGGTGGAGTTTAACAGCAACAAGCCAGCTTTGACTCGGTGGCTATCCTAAACTATGACTACAAGTAACTCTTTTCGGTGGCGCTACGAGTCCACATATTCACCATATCAATACACCACTATGGATCCGCTCCGTCTCCCTACGAGAACGCCATCCATAGCACTCACGCTTATCTTGCGTATTTTAGGTATCCACTTTCACTTGTCTATGAACTGTGCAGCAACCCGAAGTCCTTTTCATGACACGGCTATTCAAAAGATAATGTTAACCCCGCAGGGTGTACTTCTTCACACGCTCTCACCACTTACCGCCGTTTACGACATGTACTCGGCAACCTTCAAGCGAAGCCCAACGTGGGTGTCGGCCACGACCTACCTAAACACTCAAGTCCCTAGTCCAGGTTTATCGCCTATTCGGGTTCCATCCATGAGGAGATCCGGCAAGTTTCGCTCACAGCCCCAAACGATGTGAGCAGGGTTCCCGAGACACCAAGCGGGCGCCGGTACACGTGCCACGTGCCTACCGCATCACAGCCCACCCCTACGGTCAACAGCTGCGCGGCCTCCACATACTACAAACACCGTAAACTACTTGCAACTCTGGATGAGGACAAGGGTGATTAAGAAGCCGAGAGGGTCCATTGGTTTCGGGCCCAATGCGTGGTAGTAGCTGAATCATGGATCACAAACACGTAACTCAGTTCACGAGGACGGCTGCAATGAGACAACCCACCATGTACTCCTACATGGCCTCTCACCGCTACCTTTACCAAATCGTGTTCACACACTTAGCTCACACACACAGTAGGACATGTTCACACACCTCCGATTCATCCTCGATTTAATCGACCCGACTCAACTCTAAGCAATGGCGAGGCATGACAAACAAGCATGAATGAGTAGGCACAACAGGGCTCAAACAACTCCTACTCATGCTAGTGGGTTTCATCTATTTACGGTGGAATGACAGGTCATGCAAAGGATGAAGGGGTTCAACTACCGCAGCAAGTAACAGATGAATCGTTGTTGTCCTAATGCAGTAAAAGAGAGCAGGAGCGAGAGAGTGGGATTGTATCGGAATGAACAAGGGGTTTTTGCTTGCCTGGCACTTCTGAAGATAATATAGTTCTTCATCGGTGTCATCGAATTCGTCGTCGGAACACGTCTATCGAGAGGGGACAAATACCGGCAACTGAGAAAGAACACAATCAATGCAATGCCACATTATGATGCATGATCATGACATGGAAATATGCTGTGATTTGAGCTAATGCACCTAACTATGATTTAAATGAAGTTGGTTTGAATACATGATTCAAATTCCAACTCCATATATGATTATTTAAATGCCATTTAATTTTTTTGTCCAAAACAGAGGACAAACATTGTTCAAACATGCATGAAAATGGTACAGATGGATTCCTTGAATTTTTCTGATAATTTTTCATATATAATTTGTTTGATTTGGAGCTACGGTTTATTTTATATGAATTTTAGAAGTTTGCAACGATTTCTGGAATTTCCTGAATAAAAATAAATCCTGAAATTAGTTATTGCATCAGCAGTGCGTCAGAGTGACCTTTGGGGGTCAACGGGGGGCGTCGAGTCAACGACTAGTGGGTCCCGCTTGTCAGTAGTTAATTAGACTAACTAATTTTGATTAAACCTAAACTAGGTTAATTAGCAGAGGGTCCCACCTAGTCAACTAGGTTAGCGGGGTCAAACCCGCCGGTCAACGGGTCAAAGCCTGCCGGCGTTTAGTCGCCGGCGAGGCCAGACGCGGCGGCGAAAGTGCAATTTCGCGCTCCGGCGACCAAATGGTCGGCGGAGACCATCTACGGGTGGCTGGGAGCAAGCCGCAGCGTTTGGTGGCGGTGGTTGGGCTCGGGGTGGCCGGGAACGTTGCCGGCGACGACCTTGGCGGTCGCCGGGGTTCGGCCGAGGTCGAACACGGCGCTAGGGGCACGTGCGTGGAGTGGGGTTACAGGCTCCTGCGGGTGCGGTAAGGGCGGTGGTGTGCTGGTCGAGCCAACATGGCTGTAACCCACGACGGCGACGTCGCGGTGGTGGCGGCGGTGCGGCCGAGCTCGGTGTGGTCGCTGTGGTGCTCAAGAAGGCAAACGGAGAGGGGAGAAGGGCAGGGCTCACGGCGGTTGCGGCGAAGAGGCGAACTTCGAAGCGTCGGGAAGGCTGCGCGCGCGGCGATGGCGATCTCGGCGGACCGATGTTGAAGAAGACGGCGTGGCCGGCGTTCGAGGGCGTCCGGCGTCGAGTGAGTCAACGGGGAGGAAAAGGGCGTCGAGGCGGAGGCCATGGACATGTCGGCGAGGCGAGGGAGAGGCGATGGCCGCGGTGGTGCTCGTCGGTGGCGGCGGCGCGATTCGGGGGATGGGGAAAACGGCGAGGAGAGAGCAGGGGAGGAATGAGAGGCCGGGTCGATCGGGGCGGCACCGAGGAGGAAGGCCCACGTTCGCTGTCCGGGGCCTTGACGCAGCAGCAGAGTGGCGTGGCAACCGACGCGTCTTGTAGCGTCGAACCTGCACTTCGGCGTCCGACTGGCGCGGTGGAGATGACGACTGGCAATCGGGCCAGTGGGCCGCACTGTTGGGCTGGGTAAGTGGCCAGGTATCCTCTCTCTCTCTCTCTCTCTCTCTTTTAGTTGTTTTTGTTTTTCTATTATTCTGTAACTTCAGGGCTTTATTAAAAATAGTTAGCCACCTTCAAAAATCCTGAAAATAATCATAGGATCTGTTTAGATTAATTCTAACAGCCCACACTTATTTCCAGAATTATTTGAGCATTTAAAATATTTACTAACATTTAAATGCCCAAATGCAAAGTACATATGATTTAATTCAGTGACCAAATATGTCATGGAAAAATGTGCAACACCTCTGGTTATGGTTCTAGCATTTTCCAGAAATGATGAACATTTTTGGAAGCCATTTGGTCTCATTGAAAATATTTTAGTTGAACCTAGTTGAATTCATTTGGTGCTAGGGTTTCGACAATCCCCATTTCAAATTAAGCAAAATTTAAATATGATGCACACATGAAGCTAGCCTAGTGCAATACCAGAAGCTAGGGATGTGAGAGTCTAATCTTCAGCTGATAGTACCCAGACCTGAGATCGGTCTTGGAAAACACCTTGGCACCATTCAGCTGATCAAACACGTCTTTTATCTTGGGGAGTGGATACTTGTTCTTGATTGTGACATCATTAAGGGAACGATAGTCAACACATAATCGGATGGTACTGTCCCTCTTTTCCACAAACAGAACAGGTGATCCCCAAGGTGAGGCACCAGGACGGATGAATCCTTTCCTCAACTGCTCGGCCAGTTGCTTCTTCAGTTCTGCTAATTCCTCCGATCCCATTCTATAAGGCTTCTTATAGATGGGTCTTGCTTCGGGCTTGAGCTCAATAATGAACTCAATGTCACGATCAAGAGGAATTCCCGGTAACTCATCAGGAAAGACATTGGGGTATTGACATACAACTGGCACTTTCTCCAATCCAACTTCAATTAGACAGTTGACTTGGGTGGCTTGGGCAGAGGAGGGGTTGGGAGTAAACTCAACTTCAACTCCTTGGTCATTGGCCATTGTGACAGTCCGGTTGGCACAATCTAACAAGCCTTGGTGCTTGTTGAGCCAACCCATTCCCAAGATCACGTCCAAGCCTTGTGATCTTAAGACGATAAGGTCTGCTAGGAATTCTACCCCGTTAATGTTGATCTCGACTCCTTGAGACCCTATCTTGGCTCTCATCTCTTCTCTGGGGGTTTGTACCACCATGGGATTATTCAGGGGTGTAGGGGTCATGCAATTTTTTAATGCAAACATTCGGGTGATAAATGAATGCGTGGCTCCAGAATCAGACAAGATAGTTGCAGGTGATGAGTTGACAAGGAACGTACCCAGCACAACGTCCGTGTCTTCCTGAGCTTCTTCTGCAGTGACGTGGTTCACATGCCCTTGCCATTGTTGGGCGGGTTGCGGGGAGCTTGGTTCCTTGGTGGCATTCCGTGGCCTTGTCCTGGGTTCTGCGCATTGGGGCGCGAAGCATCGTGCTTCTTGTTGGGGCACACCCTCGAGACATGTCTTGACTGACCACATCCAAAGCAATTGACTTGGTTTGCATTGTTTATCTTGTTGCCACCATTGTTATTGGGGTTGTTGTAAGCTGGCCTGGGGTTGGTGTATTGCTGAGGCTGATAGTTGGTGCGGGGTGCGGGAGCTCTTGGCTGCTGATAGGTCAGCCTGACTGGGGCTGGCTGCCACTCGCGAGGCTTCTGGTTGCTGGAGCTACCCTTGCTGAACATCTTGCGCTTACGGGTATCATCCAAGCACATTGCTTGTCTTCAAGCATGAGTGCCTTGTTCACCAGATCAGGAAAGGTTGGGCAGTCACACACAACAAGCGAGTACTGAAGAGTTTGATTAAGGCCTTCCATGAAGCGCTCTCTTTTGGAAGCATCAGTGCTAACATCCTCAGGAGCATACCTCGACAGAACACTGAACTTCTACATGTACTCCTTGACAGTGCCACTTCCTTGCTTCAGGGCTCGGAACTCACGCTTCTTGATGGCCATGATTCTAGAAGGAATATGGGCCTTGCGGAATTCTGCCTTGAAGTCATTCCATGTGATGGCTTGCCCAGCATGCATGACCTTGAATCCATCCCACCAAGCTCTAGCAGTTCCCCCGAGACAGTGGGCAGAATAAGCCACCCTCTCACCGTCTTCAGTGCAACCAACTAGTTCCAATAGATCGTCAATGGTGCAGACCCAGTAGTCTGCATCCAGGGGTTTAGTAGTCTCGATGAAGGTGGATGGTGCATGCTTCTTGAACTCAGCCAACATGGAACGTCCATTGCCGTTCCCTGCTAGCTGGCGGTTGTTGGTGACAGCTTGAGCAATCATTTGGAGGGTTGCAGTGTTGGCTTGGCGTTCCTCTCGGAAGGCTTGGAGAAGCTGAGCACGTCCATGTTCGGAGGTGGAGGCGGTGGTGGAGTTTGTCCTTGGGTTTGGTCCTAGCTGGCTCCTCCTTGGGTGGATCCCCGGCTCCTTGTTGCTGGGTAGAGTTACCAGTACGGGTTACAACTGGCATCCTATTAGAGCGGTCAAGGTATCATAATTGGGAAAGATGAGGGGAAAGCAATATAGATGGGATTCCTAGTTAGGGGGTTGGTATGACACAAGTTGTTTTTATGCAAGGGCCAAAAGGGCCAAACACATTCATTAAGAAATCCAAATAGGTGATGTAGTCGTTTACAAGTTCCCGAAGGAAGAGTACGACTTCCATCAAGCACGACCAAAAGCAAACACAACACTACATGGTTTCATTTGAACCATTAATTGGACTCAACTTCGCATAGGGGATACACGACCTATCCTAACTTAGGGTTATGGACTAGCTCACCCTAGTCTAGAGTGGTGCCTATGTGGGGGAATGCTCGGCCGCGTACTCTGGCTCTTCAGGGTCTTCCTCCTTGTCATCATCAGCCTGACTTTCTTCATTACTTGAAGGAGTGGGGGAGTGGGGGAGCTCAACGTAGTGTTGCTTTGCTGGTGGGGTGATGAAGAGCTTGCGGTTGTCCCTTGCCGTCATACGGCGTCGCTGGGGTGGTTCTCCATCATTGGCAGGTGCATCAACTGGGGGCCTTCGGCCTCGATATGCGACTGCGGGTTGTCCAGGGGGAGCACCTTCCTTCTTGATCCTATCCATCTTCCCTTGTTGGCAAAGAAGTGCCTTAGTCTCGTGGAGTTCCTTTAGGAGCTCCATTGACTCCGAGGCCAAGTGTTGTGCCAAGCTGTCGGCACAAAGGCTGAAGTAGGTCTGGAATCGGAGTGGAAGTCCTTCCTCGAGTGGTGGAGCTGATGCACTGCTCTCGTCCTCACCCTCCTTCCGATGAGGCAAGAAGCTGGTTGCTAACTCGTCGGCCATCTCTAGAAGAAGGCCTCGAAGGCGAGTTAGTGCCTTGAGTGTTGTAGTCTCGACGGCGAGGACCAGTGTTGCCATATGTGGCCCCTCGAAGAACCAACTTGTTGGAGGGTCATTAACCTTCACGATTACTTCCACATGGTACTCCGTCTTGGTGTCATTGATCCAATGCTCATGGTGTTGGGGAACGTAATAATTTCAAAAAAATTCCTAGCACACGCAAGATCATGGTGATGCATAGCGATGAGAGGGGAGAGATTTGTCCATGTACCCTCGTAGACCGAAAGCGGAAGCGTTAGCACAACGCGGTTGATGTAGTCGTATGTCTTCACGGCCCGACCGATCAAGCACTGAAAGCACGACACCTCCGAGTTCTTGCACACGTTCAGCTCGATGACGTCCCTTGAACTCCGATCCAGCCGAGTGTCGAGGGAGAGTTCCGTCAGCACGACGGCGTGGTGATGATGATGATGTTCTACCGATGCAGGGCTTCGCCTAAGCACCGCTACGATATTATCAAGGTGGAATATGGTGGAGTGGGGCACCGCACACGGCTAATAGATCTCAAGGATCAATTATTGTTGTGTCTAGACGTGCCCCCTGCCCCCGTATATAAAGGAGCAAGGGGGAGGGGGCGGCCGGCCAGGAGGGGCGCGCCAGGAGGAGTCCTACTCCCACCGGGAGTAGGACTCCCTCCTTTCCTTGTCCAAGTAGGAGAGGGGGAAGGAAGGGAGAGAGGGGAGGAAGGAAAGGGGGCGCTGCCCCCTCCTTGTCCTATTCGGACTAGAGGGGGATGGGGCGCGCGGCCTGCCCTGGCCGCCCCTCCTCTTCTCCACTTTGGGCCCATGAGGCCCATTAAACTCCCAGGGGTTCCGGTAACCCCCCCGGTACTCCGCATATATCCGATAACTCCCGAAACCATTCTGGTGTCCGAATATAGTCGTCCAATATATCAATCTTCATGTCTCGACCATTTCGAGACTCCTCGTCATGTCCGTGATCACATCCGGGACTCTGAACTATCTTCGGTACATCAAAACACATGAACTCATAATATAACTGTCATCTAACTTTAAGCGTGCGGACCCTACGGGTTCGATAACTATGTATACATGACCGAGACACGTCTCCGATCAATAACGAATAGTGGAACCTGGATGCTCATATTGGCTCCTACATATTCTATGAAGATCTTTATCGGTCAAACCGCATAACAACATACGTTGTTCCCTTTGTCATCTGTATGTTACTTGCCCAAGATTTGATCGGCGGTATCTCAATACCTAGTTCAATCTCGTTACCGGCAAGTCTCTTTACTCGTTATGTAATGCATCATTCTGTAACTAACTCATTAGCTACATTGCTTGCAAAGCTTATAGTGATATGCATTACCCAAAGGGCCCAGAGATACCTCTCCAACAATCGGAGTGACAAAACCTAATCTCGAAATACGCCAACTCAACATGTACCTTTGGAGACACCTGTAGAGCTCCTTTATAATGACCTAGTTACGTTGTGACATTTGGTAGCACACAAAGTGTTCCTCCGGTAAACGGGAGTTGCATAATCTCATAGTTGTAGGAACATGTATAAGTCATGAAGAAAGCAATAGCAACATACTAAACGATCAAGTGCTAAGCTAACGGAATGGATCAAGTCAATCACATCATTCTCCTAATGATGTGATCCCGCTAATCAAATGACAACTCATGTCTATGGTTAGGAAACACAACCATCTTTGATTAATGAGCTAGTCAAGTAGAGGCATACTAGTGACATTATGTTTGTCTATGTATTCACACATGTATTATGTTTTCGGTTAATACAATTCTAGCATGAATAATAAACATTTATCATGATATAAGGAATTAAATAATAACTTTATTATTGCCTCTAGGGCATATTTCCTTCACATGGTAGGTGAAAATGGGGGCTCAGTGAAACTAGCATTTCCGGAGGCTATCCTCGAGAAGCACAGGGAATCCGGTGGCAGGAAGTCTTCGGGTACGGCAACCATCTAGAAAGGTTGAAAGGGAGAGGTCAACAAGGAAAGTATATCTTGGGTTGGGGAAGCTTCAGAAAAGAAGAGAAGTTTAGATGGTTTAGAAAAATGGTCTCATCCTAACTAAGGTCTGAGGGAGTCCTAGATTAGGGGGTATCCGGACAGCCGGACTGTGTACAACGTCCGGACTATTGAAGCGTGAAGATACAAGACTCAAGACTTCGGCCCGTGTCCGGATAGGACTCTCCTTGGCGTGGAAGGCAAGCTTGGCGATCCGAATATTGTGTTTCCTTCCTTGTAACCGACTCCATGTAAACCCTAGCCCTCTCTGTTGTCTATATAAACCGGAGGGGTTGGTCCTTAGAAGGCCGATCACAATTACAATCATACCATCATAGGCTAGCTCTTAGGGTTTAGCCTCTACGATCTTGTGGTAGATCTATGTCGGATTTCGGGTTCCGGCAGACCCTCAAGGTTCGAACACTGGGGTGCACGCGGAGATCACACCTCCAGCCTACCCATGTCTCACCGCCTCGCTAGGATCTAAACTACACGAAGAACAACACAAGGGATACGAGATTTATACTGGTTCAGGCCACCATTGTGGTGTAATACCCTACTCCAGTTTGTGGTGTGGTGGATTGCCTCTGGGGCTGACGAGGAACAGTACAAGGGAAGAACAACCTCGCGAGGGTCTGTGTAACGCCCTCGATGCGGCTATATCTCCCACGTGTCGAAGCACGACTTAGAGGCATAACCGCATTGAAAGCAATGTCGCAAGTGAGGTAATCTTCGCACAATCCATTGAATACATAAGGGAAAAGATACATAGTTGGCTTACAGTCGCCACTTCACACAATACATAATTAAACATCCATCATTCAGATTACACTCAAGGTCCGACTACGGAACCGAAATAAAAAGAAGAAAACCCCACATGCAACACAGATCCCCGATCGCCCCAACTGGGCTCCACTACTAATCGTCTGGAAAGGAAACATAGTATCGACCAAGGGCCTCATCATATTCCCACTTCAGCTCGGCTTATGCCATCTGCTACCGCATCACCGGTACTGCATCATTTTTGGTAGAATCAGGAGCCACAGGGACTCAAAGAATCTCACACCCGCGAGATCAAGACTATTTAAGCTTAAGGGAAGGCTGGTGTAAAAAGGAGGGCTGCGACAGCGACTAGCATATATGGTGGCTACGATCGCAAAAGAGAGCGACAAGAGAAGCAAAGCACGGTCGTGAAACTATTAGCGATCAAGAAGTGATCCCGACTACTTACGTCAAGCATAACTCCAACATCGTGTTCACTTCCGGACTCACGAGAAGAGACCATCACGGTTACATACACGGTTGATGTATTTTAATTAAGGTCAACTTCGGGTTTTCTACAACCGACATTAACAAATTCCGTCGCCTCATAACATGGGCACGGCTTTGAAAGATAATACCTGCAGGGTGTCCCAACTTAGCCCATAACAAGCTCTCACGGTCAACGAAGGAATAAACCTTCACCCAAGACACTCCGATCGACTCGGTATCCCGGTACATCAAGACATTTCGACAATGGTAAAACTAAACCAGCAAGACCTCCGCTGTGCCGACAAATCCCGATAGGAGCTGCACATATCTCGCTCTCGTGGCACACCGGATAAGCTAAGCATACAGGTACCGACGTAATCCAAGTTGCCAAGGAATGGTCCCGCACGGTGCTCTAGTTTGGACCAACACTCAGAGGAGCACTGGCGAGGGGGTAAATAAAGATGACCCTCGGGCTCGCGAAAACCCAAGGGAAAAGGCTAGGTGGCAAATGGTAAAACCAAGGTTGGGCCTTGCTGGAGGAGTTTTATTCAAAGCGAACTGTCAAGGGGGTCCCATAAATCACCCGACCGCGTAAGGAACGCAAAATCAAGGAACATAACACCAAGATGACGGAAACTAGGGTGGCAAGAGTGGAACAAAACACTGCATAAGGCCGAGCCTTCCACCCTTTACCAAGTATATAGATGCATTAATTAAAACAATAGATATTGTGATATCCCAAAATATCCGTGTTCCAACAAGGAACAAACTTCATCTTCACCGCAACTAGCAACGCTATAAGAGGGCTGAGCAAAGCGGTAACATAGCCAAACAACGGTTTGCTAGGACATGGGTGGTTAGAGGTTGACATGGCAATATGGGTGACATGGTATAGCAAGTGGTAGGTATCGCAGACATAGGCATAGCAAAAGAGCGAGCATCTAGCAAGCAAAGATAGAAGTGATATCGAAGGTATGGTCATCTTGCTGTAAGGTTCTCGAGTTGTCGAAGACTTGATCCTCGTGGCGTTCTCAACAGGTTCCTCGTTCATGTACTCGTCTCCCGGCTCTACCCAAATCAAGAACACAAGCAACGGAACCACAATCAAACAAGGAACATATGCACAAGCAATATGATGCAAAACATGACATGCGATGCGAGATGCGATATGCAATGCATATGTGTGCTCCGAAGGAAAATGATGAACTGGCATCAACTTGGCAAACCAAGTATGCCGCTGAAAGGTGGGGTGATTTCGCTGAAATCGATATAAAGATCACCGAATCGGATGCACGGTTTGCAAATGACAAGCAAAACAAGAATGACGCAAAACTGCGTTTAACAGCCCGATGCTACTTAGCAAGCAACAAGAAACTATGCTACAGCACCCCAACATAAAAACAAAACATATGACAGCGAACTAAAGGAGATGCTTAACAAAAGAGGAACACTGAGCTACGGCTAAATCACATCATAACATGTTCAAACAAGCATGGTGAAAGTGCTCAAAATATCAGGTTCACAGACTTAGTGAAAATACTAACATGCCAGGAATTAACATCAGGAAGGCATGTTTAGAGCAAGCAAACAACATGCTACAAGAACTTATAATAGCAAAGCAGGGCATGACATGATTCTACTCAAAGCATATTTCAATAGTCCCTTACTGACCATAAGCCAAAAAGGACTCTAAGAAATGATGGCACCCATGTAAACATTGCAAGTTTTATTACAGATTTCAGACTTAGTGAAATATCAGGACATGGCAAAAACAGTTAACGAGTAGGCATGTTCGTGAGCTCGATGCACTCACTACAGAGCATCTCATGATAAACTAAGCATACACCCATCAAGAAGACATGGCACAGGAGCTATACATGGCAAGAACAACATCATAGCATACACGGATCAACTACAACGACCTCGTGAAAATTGAATCTCATGCAAACAGTCTGCCAGGAAACATTTTCAAGCAAAAGTAGAGAACGAAAATGACATGCTACGCTACTCCATAAATGCCAACAAAGGCATGGATGGGTAGAGCACATCCATATGTTCAAAACACCCTTACTGATCATGCTCAAAAATGGCATAGATCTCTCTGTAACAACATGAACATATGGCATAAAATTAACAGCAGGACAAGACTTAGTGAAATCACTAAGTTCCTGAAATCAGCAACATCATCATCCCTACTTTGCATGCTTGTTCTAGTCAACACATAACTCACAAAAATACATGGCAAACACCCCTGGAAAGATGGCATGGCAATGTTCAACTCACATGTAGGACTCAAGTTCATAGGGTGCACACATAATTCATGGCAAAAATGACAAAAGAGCTCGAACTGATAAGATTCTGAAACTAACGATCTGAAGCCTTCTTCCAACAGCATTTCGGGCAACAAGATGAGCTCAAATGCAAATGATGCAATGGAATGGAATGATGTACTCTTTGAGATGAACAATTTGACATATTATACGCCCAAAACGGAGCCACGGTTGCGGAGATGTGATGCGTTGAAAATGCACGAAATTAAAGACAGAAAATGACTTAGTGAGAAAAACGAGGGGGAAAAGTCAACCTAGACGATCCAGATCGGATCTGGCCGGCGCGCTGCACGAGGATGGCCGGCCGGAGTTGGGGTCGGGCCGGAGGAGGAGGTTGCGGCGGGCGGCGGACGTGGCAGGCGGCGCGAGGCGGGCCGGGCGGCGGCGCCGCTGCCATGGCGGTGTGGTCCGGCATGTGAGGCGACGCGGCGGCGGTGGCTCGGCCAGCCATGGCGGCGGAGGCGGGCGGCGCATGGCGGCGGCGGGCGGCGGCGGCGAAGGCCTGCGCTGCGCGCGGCGGCGGCGGCGGGCGCGGCATGGGGCTGGGCCATGGGTCGAAGGGGGCTCATGGGCGGCGGCGAGGGCGGCGGCGGAGCCCACGTGTCGAGCCCGGATTCGCGGGCTGGCGCGACGTGTCCGGCCGCGACGCGGACGTGTCCGTGCAAGGCGGATCTGGGATTTTTAGGGTTTCAACCGGGATTTCGGGGGAGGGGTCTATTTATAGAGGTAGAGGGAGCTAGGAGTGTCCAAATGGGGTGTAGTTTTCGCCCACACGATCGTGATCGAACGACCGAGGACATGGAAGGGAGTTAGATGGGTTATTGGGCTGTTTTGGAGGGGTGTTGGGCTGCAACTTAAAAGAGGCCTTTGCGAGAGAGCGGTTAACCGTTGGAGTACCAAACGAACTCCAAATGACCCGAAACTTGACAGGTGGTCTACGGTGCTATACCAGGGCCACTTGGCAAGGCTCGCCCATTCCGAGAATGTTCAACACCCGCACACGGAAAAAGAACAAGAGGGGACGCGGGGAACATAGGAGTGCGGATTCCAAAACGGACAACGGGAATATGCTCTAATCATGAGACGAACACGTATGCAAATGAGATGCACATGATGACATGATATGAGATGCATGACATGGACAAAATGCAAAAGAAAACAAAACCCAACCACGGAGGGAATATCATAGCACATATCCGAAAATGGCAAGAGTTGGAGTTACAAATATGGAAAGATACATCCGGGTGTTACAACACTCCACCACTACAAGAGGATCTCGCCCGAGATCTAGGACTGAAAGAACTCCGGATATTCGAACGGAGGTGATCCTCGCGCCCCCGGTGGCTTCTCGGTCGAATGGTGTGACCACTTTACTTTCGTGAATTTGATTGACTTGTTGCGAGTCTTGTGCTCGGTTTCTTCAAGAATAGCAACGGGTGCTCATGATAAGAAAGATCTTCTTGGAGGTCAATTTCTTCAAAGTTGATAGTGCGCTCAGAATCTTGAAGCACTTATGAGCTGTGACACGTGAAACACATCGTGCACGCTTGCAAAGTTGGGTGGAAGCTCAAGTTGATAGGCGAGATCGCTTTTGCCAATGATCTTGAAAGGACCCACATATCTAGGGGCAAGCTTCCTTTGATACCGGGTTTACGAGTACCCTTCATTGAGAGACGCGGAGGTAGACATGGTCTCCAATTTCAAAAGCCACATCACGGTGCTTGTCATCATAATAGCCCTTCCGCGCGATTATGCGGCTTTGAGATTCTCACGAATGACTTTGCACATTTCTTCGCTTCGTGATCAAGTCGTTGCCAAGAAGTTGGCGTTCACCTGTCTCGGACCAATTGAGAGGAGTACGGCACTTTCTGCCATAGAGAATTTCGAATGGGGCCTTGCCCGAACTCGCTTGGAAGCTGTTGTTGTAGGAGAACTCGGCATATGGAAGACACTCTTCCCACTTCATGCCAAAAGAAATGACACAAGCCCTGAGCATATCTTCAAGGATTTGATTGACTCGCTCGACTTGGCCACTTGTTTGAGGATGAAAAGCTGTGCTGAAACGAATGCTGGTGCCCATGGCCTTCTGAAAAGAATCCCAGAACTTAGAAGTGAAGATGCTTCCACGGTGTGAAGAGATCAATTGCGGAATACCGTGCAAGGAGAAAAACTTGTAACGCCCTCGATGCGGCTATATCTCCCACGTGTTGAAGCACGACTTAGAGGCATAACCGCATTGAAAGCAATGTCGCAAGTGAGGTAATCTTCGCACAATCCATGTAATACATAAGGGAAAAGATACATAGTTGGCTTACAGTCGCCACTTCACACAATACATAATTAAACATCCATCATTCAGATTACACTCAAGGTCCGACTACGGAACCGAAATAAAAGAAGAAAACCCCACATGCAACACAGATCCCCGATCGCCCCAACTGGGCTCCACTACTAATCGTCTGGAAAGGAAACATAGTATCGACCAAGGGCCTCATCATATTCCCACTTCAGCTCGGTTCGCCATCTGCTACCGGCATCACCGTACTGCATCTGTTTTGGTAGAATCAGGAGCCACAGGGACTCAAAGAATCTCACACCATGAGATCAAGACTATTTAAGCTTAAGGGAAGGCTGGTGTAAAAAGGAGGGCTGCAGACAGCGACTAGCATATATGGTGGCTACGATCGCAAAAGAGAGCGAGAAGAGAAGCAAAGCACGGTCGTGAAACTATTAGCGATCAAGAAGTGATCCTGACTACTTACATCAAGCATAACTCCAACACCGTGTTCACTTCCCGGACTCCCGAGAAGAGACCATCACGGTTACATACACGGTTGATGTATTTTAATTAAGGTCAACTTCGGGTTTTCTACAACCGACATTAACAAATTCCGTCGCCTCATAACCACGGGCACGGCTTTGAAAGATAATACCTGCAGGGTGTCCCAACTTAGCCCATAACAAGCTCTCACGGTCAACGAAGGAATAAACCTTCACCCAAGACACTCCGATCGACTCGGTATCCCAGACATCAAGACATTTCGACAATGGTAAAACTAAACCAGCAAGACCTCCCACAGGCCGACAAATCCCGATAGGAGCTGCACATATCTCGTTCTCGTGGCACACCGGATAAGCTAAGCGTCAGTACCGACGTAATCCAAGTTGCCAAGGAATGGTCCCAAGACGGTGTTTAGTTTGGACCAACACTCAGAGGAGCGCCGCCCGGGGGGTAATAAAGATGACCCTCGGCTCGCGAAAACCCAAGGGAAAAAGGCTAGGTGGCAAATGGTAAAACCAAGGTTGGGCCTTCTTGGAGGAGTTTTATTCAAAGCGAACTGTCAAGGGGTCCCATAAATCACCCGACCGCGTAAGGAACATAAAATCAAGGAACATAACACCGGTATGACGGAAACTAGGGTGGCAAGAGGAACAAAACACTGCATAAGGCCGAGCCTTCCACCCTTTACCAAGTATATAGATGCATTAATTAAAACAATAGATATTGTGATATCCCAAAATATCCGTGTTCCAACAAGGAACAAACTTCATCTTCACCGCAACTAGAAACGCTATAAGAGGGCCGAGCAAAGCGGTAACATAGCCAAACAACGGTTTGCTAGGACATGGGTGGTTAGAGGTTGACATGGCAATATGGATGACATGGTATAGCAAGTGGTAGGTATCGCAACATAGGCATAGCAAAAGAGCGAGCATCTAGCAAGCAAAGATAGAAGTGATATCGAAGGTATGGTCATCTTGCACGTAAGGTTCTCGAGTTGTCAAGACTTGATCCTCGTGAGGCGTTCTCAACAGGTTCCTCGTTCACGTACTCGTCTCCCGGCTCTACCCAAAGCAAGAACACAAGCAACGGAACCACAATCAAACAAGGAACATATGCACAAGCAATATGATGCAAAACATGACATGCGATGCGAGATGCGATATGCAATGCATATGTGTGCTCCGGAAGGAAAATGATGAACCGGGCATCAACTTGGCAAACCAAGTACGCCGCTGGAAAGATGGGGTGATTTCGGTTGAAATCGATATAAAGATCACCGGAATCGGATGCACGGTTTGCAAATGACAAGCAAAACAAGAATGACGCAAAACTGCGTTTAACAGCCCGATGCTACTTAGCAAGCAACAAGAAACTATGCTACAGCACCCCAACATAAAAACAAAACATATGAAAGCGAACTAAAGGAGATGCTTAACAAAAGAGGAACACTGAGCTACAGCTAAATCACATCATAACATGTTCAAACAAGCATGGTGAAAGTGCTCAAAATATCAGGTTCACAGACTTAGTGAAAATACTAACATGCCAGGAATTAACATCAGGAAGGCATGTTTAGAGCAAGCAAACAACATGCTACAAGAACTTATAATAGCAAAGCAAGGCATTACATGATTCTACTCAAAGCATATTTCAATAGTCCCTTACTGACCATAAGCCAAAAAGGACTCTAAGAAATGATGGCACCCATGTAAACATTGCAAGTTTTATTACAGATTTCAGACTTAGTGAAATATCAGGACATGGCAAAAACAGTTAACGAGTAGGCATGTTCGTGAGCTCGATGCACTCACTACAGAGCATCTCCTGATAAACTAAGCATACACTCATCAAGAAGACATGGTATAGGAGCTATACATGGCAAGAACAACATCATAGCATACACGGATCAACTACAACGACCTCGTGAAAATTGAATCTCATGCAAACAGTCTGCCAGGAAACATTTTCAAGCAAAAGTAGAGCACGAAAATGACATGCTACGCTACTCCATAAATGCCAACAAAGGCATGGATGGGTAGAGCACATCCATATGTTCAAAACACCCTTACTGATCATGCTCAAAAATGGCATAGATCTCTCTGTAACAACATGAACATATGGCATAAAATTAACAGCAGGACAAGACTTAGTGAAATCACTAAGTTCCTAAAATCAGCAACATCATCATCCCTACTTTGCATGCTTGTTCTAGTCAACACATAACTCACAAAAATACATGGCAAACACCCCTGGAAAGATGGCATGGCAATGTTCAACTCACATGTAGGACTCAAGTTCATAGGGTGCACACATAATTCATGGCAAAAATGACAAAAGAGCTCGAACTGATAAGATTCTGAAACTAACGATCTGAAGCCTTCTTCCAACAGCATTTCGGGCTACAAGGTGAGCTCAAATGCAAATAATTCAATGGAATGGAATGATGTACTCTTTGAGATGAACAATTTGACATATTATACGCCCAAAACGGAGCCACGGTTGCGGAGATGTGATGCGTTGAAAATGCACGAAATTAAAGACAGAAAATGACTTAGTGAGAAAAACGAGGGGGAAAAGTCAACCTAGACGATCCAGATCGGATCTGGCCGGCGCGCTGCACGAGGATGGCCGGCCGGAGTTGGGGTCGGGCCGGAGGAGGAGGTTGCCGGCGGGGCGGCGGACGTGGCAGGCGCCCCTCAAAATTTTGAATTACTTTAACCTCAAATCTCTAATCACCCCTCATCGCTGCTCAATTTAATCTCTAATCTCTAATATCTAATCACCCCACATCATTCCAAATCATCTAACTTCCCGGACAATCACCCATCCTCTCACAACTCCAGCCTGAGCATGCTTAACTTCCGGGTTCTATTCTCCCTTGTTTCCAAGTCTGCACTTGTTGTTTTCCTGACAATAGTAAGATGTCAATCCTATTTACCTCAGGAATTTAGCTTGAGCATGAAGTCACACATTTCACTGTTTGAGTTTGCAACTATTGTTCTAAAAAATTAGTAACACTAATATTTCTTGAATAATTAGTTTGACCATTGTTTGACCATAGTTTGACCAGATTTAACCAAAATTCAAAAAAACTGAAATAATTATTTAGTAACACTAATATTCTTCAAAAATTAGTTTGACCATAGTTTGACCAGATTTAAAAAAAAATTAAAAAAAACTGAAATATGATGAATTTTTTTGCCTCCAGATCTTAAAACTCCGTAACTTTTTTTCTGTTAGGTTTTTTAGGATTTTGAAAATGTTTAACGGGGTTCCCCCCGTTAAATTTGGATGTAACTTTTCGAGTAGATGATTTTGTTGGCACGCAAAATCGCCGCGCAACACCAAGATATTTGTCGTGCTTTCGTGACGACGAACGATTGCTTTTCGAGCAAAGCAACAAAGATTTCCTCACTTTCGTGGAGGAGAACCGGCCGCTTTCCAGCGCAAAACGGCAAAGATCGCCAAACCCTAGGGCTGCTAGGGCTCGGTAGGAAGTAGCGACAAAAAATAGACGTACGTGAAAAGGTAATGTTTGTATTAATAGATCGATTGCTTGGGCTTTTCCAATCGGCCGTGGCCTTATAAATAAGGTACGCTAGACTTTGCGTATACAAGGCAGGACTTGGTTCCGTAGCATGCCTTGCCGTACAGGAATACAAATCCAAACCTAAAACCGAACAGGACTTGATTCGGTTACCATGTAACATGCGTTCAAAAATATACTTGCCAATCTAAGTACGTGACAAATCTAGGCCATATCCACGTACATGCAATCTTGCGTATATAAATAAAGTATTCCGGCCACGTCGCCATCACACTAAATATAGTGGCTAAGCATATGTATAAATACCTTGAGCCCACCAAGAAAATATTAAATATTCTGGCAACGTCGCAAATCAAACTGGATAATGGCCATGAGGACTAAGCATACTTCTTCATATACGTAGATATATATCACTTGCATGCATCACGCCCATGGTCCAGTATAGCATATGCTTCTTCTTAAGACTTGTATCTTCACCTTCCATGAAATTTCCTGTGGCAATACTTCAACAATGCATTAACCGATCAGCTTGATAAATCATTGATTTAATTTGGCTCATCACATACTAAGTAGCCAAATTATACCGTCAACACATGCCCCCCTGTTTTTGGTACAATTGCATTGACCAAAAATATATAGGAATTGCCGTAGGATAAAGTCGATCATTGATCACATCATTACTTAGGGCGATGTCCAACGATACATAGGCCAAATTTTCTTAGGGCGATATTTCAAATAATATAGATCGGCCAAATTTGCTCAGGGCGATACTTGAAATAACATATCGGCCATAACATGTTCAGGCCTCCTGCCACATTCTAGGATAATACTTCTTCAAATATTTTCATTAAGAGCTTTGGACAACTTCTCTCCCTGCAAAGATTGTACAAAATATGAATTTCCAGGAACAATCTCCATAATTTTATACGGGCCTTCCCAACTCGGCGACCATTTGCCGAATATTCTATATTTAGTTCCAATAGGTAAAATCGTTTTCCACACTAAATCCCCTATTTGAAACGATTTCTCTCTCACCTTTTTATTATAAGCCTTGGCTACTCTTAATTTCTCCTTCTCAATTTCTCGTAAAGCTCTTAATCTCTCTTCCGAAATGTCATCTATATTATCCATCATCAAATCATTATAATCTACAAATGACAAATCATTTTGTCCGCCACTCTAAGAGCTTGTAAATTAACCTCTACAGTAACACCGCCTCGACCATATACCAGATCAGACGGTGCCACTTGAGTCGCTCCATGCTTAGATATCCGACGAGCCCATAAAGCTTCCGAAAGTACCTCATGCCACCTTTTTGGATGTTCCTCAATTTTCTTCTTTATAAGTTTAATTAAAGTTTTATTCTAGATTCAGCCTGTCCATTAGCTTGAGCATAATAAGGTGACAAATTTAACAACTTAATTCCTAAAGATTCGGCAAATTCACGAAATTGATGAGACATAAAAGAAGCACCTTGATCAGTAGTTAAAGTTTGAGGAATACCGAATCTGTGAATAATATGCTCTAAAACAAAACTCTTAACCTCTTTATGAGTCATATTTTTCAAGGGAACTGCTTCAGTCCATTTAGTAAAATAAGCTGTAGCAACTAGGACGAAGCGATGTATTTTAGAAGTCGAAGGATGTATCTCACCAATAAAATCTAAACCCCATCCTCTAAATGGCCATGGTCTAATTATGGGATTTAACATAGACGCGGGCGCTAACTGTACATTACCAAATTTTTCACATGCCTCACAACCTTTATAATACCGAAAACAATCCTCTAACAAAGTTGGCCAATAAAACCCTGCTCGTTTTAATAACCATTGCATTTTTTGAGCCGACTGATGTGTTCCACATATTCCTTCATGCACTTCACCCATAGCTATTCTAGACTGATCAGAATCCAAGCATTTTAAAAATAACTCATCTATTGTTTGGCAATACAACTCGTCATTAAACAAAGTATATTTTAAAGCTTGTCGCTGAATTTTCCTATCTCTTGTTTGACTTGGATCCTTTAAATGATTAACTAGAGGAACTCTCCAATCACTTAATTCTAATTTATCTGCTAATTCGGTCGTTCGTGACCTATGCACCGAATCTGCAGTACATTGTACATCAAGTGGTTCAACTGTACTAGGACCAAGTGCACCCCGTGGCAAAGTATCCATCATTATAGACTCAACATGCATCGGCTTGTCTATTATAAAAAACATTCCTTTACTAATGTGATAACCGGATGCTTGCTGTGCTAAACAATTAGCTCTAGAATTCTCTTCTCTAGGTATATGATGGATGGTGAACGTATCTAGAGACTTAATTATGTCTAAACATTGGTCCAAATAACTATTTAATAATCCATCAAAACATTGAAATTAAGCCCTTAATTTGTTGTACTACCAGAGCGAATCCCCAAAAGCATCTACATCCTTTACACCCATATCAACTAAAGTTTGTAAACCAAACAGTAAAGCTTCATACTCAGCTTGGTTATTAGTGCAAGGATATTCCAAACGGACCGATGTATCGTAAAAAACATTATTAGGCGAAACTAAAACATTACCGACGCCTTGCCCTTCCCTACAAACCGATCCATCAAAATAAAGCTTCCATGGGCATACACTAACATAATTAATGTTTTCATCGTCTTTAATCCTATGATCAACAATGAAATCGGCAATAACTTGACCCTTCATAGCACGCAACGATTCATATGTGAAATCATATTCTATTAGTGTGTAAGCCCACTTTCCAATCCTACCACTAAGAATCGGTCGTTGCAACATATACTTAACGACGTCGGCCTGGCAAGCTACTACACATGTACTAGAAAGAAGATAAGGCCGAAACTTGGTACATGCATAGTATAAAGATAAGCATAACTTTTCAATAAACACGTACCGACTTTTGGCGTCGAGCAAACGATGGCTTAAGTATGCAATGATGTATTCTTTGCCGCTGACCTCTTGCGCCAACACCGCACCGATCACCCTATCTTTTGCAGCAATGTACAGCCTGAACGGCGCACCGGACATGGGCGCCCGCAATATTGGAGGATTTGACAAGCATTGCTTTATATTATTGAAAGCATATCATTGCTCTGCCCCCCAAGTAAATTCAGCTTCATTCTTTAGCCGAAGTAGAGGAACAAACGATTCAATTTTCTCTTACTTTTCTGATCGGCTTTCAAGCTAGCTTTGATAAATGTAGGCCTCTGGATACTCCCATCACCAATATCAATTTCTTCAAGTGGATCAGCCGATGAGAATCCTTGTCCAAGCTTTTCCATGTCATCAAAATCTTCAATTGTTTCATGCATATCGCTCTTTCCGGAACGATACTCCTCCGTGCATCTTTGTAGCCACTCAATACTATCGTCTTTATTCGTCATTTATATAGATAAATCATTAAGCCGAGCTATGTCAGCCGGCTGTGCATTTATAGGTAGAAACCATCTCTACCGATCATCGATATAATCATAATCCGATAAATCCCTACCGGTCAAACATCGCATGTCACCGTGTTGCCAATCAACCGGCGCCTCCGTCAAAGCAATGCAAGAAGAATTGTCCGCCTCAATCACCTCGACATCATCATTAACCCACTGATTAAGCATTGATGAAGAGTAGAAGGGATGCAACAATTTGCATGAATCCAGTCGTGTCCCAAAAGAATATTATACCGGCCTTTGACATCGACAACAAAAAAAGCAGTCGGCAATGTTTTGCTTCCGACTGTGAGCTCCATAGAAATAACACCCTTAGCCTCGGACAATTCTCCTGAGAACCCACTAAGTCCCATGTTGGTCTTCATTAACTCGCTCTCTTTTCGGTTTAGTTTAGAAAATACCAAAAGGGCATAATATTAACACCTGCACCGCCATCAACGAGCATGCGACCAATAGGATTACCATCAATGTGCCCTCTGATAAGTAATGGCTTTAGGTGCTGCCCATGCTTCTCTGGTTTCTCAGATTTAGCATTCTTTGGGCCAAGAACAAGTTCAGCAATTTCTGCCTCGGTAGCCAAATTCAGCGAGCAATGCGAACACCATATTGACATCCATATCGGTTGGTGCATCTTTATTATTCTCTGAATTTTCTGCAATAATAATGTCATCTGCATTTTATTTTCCTCTCGATGCGATCGCTTCTCCTTCCAAGTCTTTGTAGGCATCATTGGTTTATCCTGATTGAACCATATATCGCGCTTCTTCTCAGCTATCTCTTCCTTTATTTCCAATGTCCGCATCATTGTACGCTGCTTCGAGTGTGGGTAAGTCCATTCGGGCACCACTGCGGTGCTGGTTTAGTTCTGACGCGACAGACTTAATTTGGCTGCCCCGAGTCCTTCGCCTATATCGACGATACTTCTATTTTTCTCGCAAACATTTCATCTCCGCCAAAAACTTCTCTGCTGATCATATACTGATCTCGAATTAAATCCTGGCGGCGTACATTGCCCGAGTCCCAACGTGTATATGTACTAGTATTAGACTTGAAACTCCTCGAGGCAAACTCTTGGGCGCCTGTGCAACAATTGTTTATAATCAAATCAGCTTGTGTGCTAGCCGATTTAGTCTTCGAATAGTACGTGAGGATATAGCATCCGCCGTGCATGCGGTTATGCCCGAATTAGTTTGCTTTTCAAATTGATTAGACTGGCCAGCTTGCCACAACTTTACGTCATTACTTTTCTCCTCTATACCGAGAGCTTCTTTTGAGACACTGTTTGTTTCTGTACAATTGTCAACACCTTCATCTGACCGGTGTTCCGCTATTTTCAGACCATGATCAACATCCAAATCATCTGAATTTTTTGTTGCTTTAGTTTCAGCATGCTTCACCGGCATCCATACGCGCTTGTAGTTGCCCTTATAGTTGTTGCGCTCTGCACTGCGTACCGGTGATCGACCTCCTCGAATTTCGATGGCGTTATGTGATCTAGCCTCCTCATTGAAACGAGCCCTTTTCTCATGTATGTTTGGTCTAAACATAGGCCTCGGCGGGATCCATCTTGGCTGAAATAACCTGCTGGCCTTGTAGGATATGGCGCCCAAGGATTAAACCCCCATGGAGGAAACTGCGGATACATAGGAGGTGCACAACCCCAATATGTTGGCTCCATTGCAAAATGCGGCTGTTGGTCATATGCACTTCCTTGCCATTGCTCATGACTGTGAGGTCCAGAAGGAGATCTAGGACGCTTATTACCTCTGAGCCGATTAAACACATTGTTGGTCTTACGTGAGGTATATTTTTCCAACAACATACTAACTGTCGGCTTTGGCCTTAGAGCTTGTCTCCTTCCTCCTTTGACTTTCCACACTCCTATTTCTGGATTTTTTGGTTTGATCATCCTTGGAGGAGCACTGTTATCAACAACATTTTTCTCTCTTGCGGATTCGGTCTGATCCGACCGAATAAGCATTTTTTTACTCTCAAGCTCGACCATATTGATAGGAAAAGGGTCGCTGTCGAGCTTCACCTTAGGACCTTCATAACGCCAATCACCCTTCATTGATGGCCGATTGCACTCGTCGACGAAACACGCTACAATCATTAGTAGCATGAGAAAAGAATTGTGCCACTTACAATAAGCTCTTCTACCCAATTCTTCCGAGGTGGAATTACATGACCCTCTCTTACTCTAATTAATTTATTCTGCAATAACATATCAAAAATTCTATCACACTTGCTAACATCAAAAGTGTATTTAATTTCATCTCTTGTTGCAGGTGTAGGTTTCAAAGCAGAACATGCAAAAGGTTTTGACTTTGGCGCTTGAACCCATTCGGCTACACATATATTAACATCATCCTCACTAGCCGAATCACTATCATAATCTAAGGCATTAACCACATGATTATCTTTCTCTTTATTTTTGTTATCTTTAAACCGGATATATTCTTTAATTTCCTTAGCCCGGTTTTCTTGCGCCAAAGCCTTCTGCAAAACTTGGTTAACATCTAAAAATTCTTGCCCTTCTAGTTTATCCTTAATATGAGCGAGTAAACCCGAAAAGGCAAGATCCGCTAAGTCCTTTTCGGCTATGGTCAAGCTGAAACATCGGTTTTTGACATCCCTAAACCTCCTAATATAATCATGAACATGCTCATTATATTTCTGCCTTACCATAGTTAAATCTGAAAGCCGAAGTTCTGTTTCACCGCTATAAAAATACTCATGAAATTTTTGCTCCAATTGTGCCCATGTTGAAATAGAATTAGGAGCAAGCGATGTAAACCAAGTAAATGCAGACAGAGATAGAGATAAAGGAAATAATTTTAATCTAAAAACATCCGATGTGCCGACCTCGCTGCATTGTGCTAAAAATTGTCCCACATGCTCAAAAGTAGATCTACCATCTTCCCCCGTAAATTTAACAAAATCTGGAATTCTAAAGCCACAAGGATATGGTGTTGAGTCAAAATAATCAGGGCATGGTTTTTGATATGCACGTGCTCTACCCTTAGGTTCTAAACCAAATTCTCTAAGTATATTAGCAAGCTGATCCTTAAAATTATTATTGGGCTGTAGAGAACTGGCTTGTGGAGCAGATGAAATACCAGCACGTGGTGGAAATTCCGGCAAAGAAATTGGAGCATGCAAAGTTTGCAACGGAGACCCACTAAAGTATGAATCAGGTACTGGACCATACGGAACCCCGGTACCGATAGGCGGCAGTGGTGGCATACTATATGCTACTGTTTGATAACTAGGCTGCTGCAAATTAGAATTAAAACCAAAACTTTGGCTATCGTTATTGTGATTTTGTGGAACCGAAGTCGAAACAATAGGAGCAGTAGTACTAGGAACTAAATTATTAGCCGAACTACCAACATAGTTCCGGCCATCCAAATTATTGTTTAAAGGAACGTGAGGCTGCATAGCATTAGCTGATGCACTAGGCGTATGTATATTACTTGGAAAATTGTTAAATCTCGTACTGTCTCGTGGCATCGGTCTTTTTCCAGAATACTCATCATTGACTTGCAGCACTAATGAGCGTACATGACCAGGTAGACATCTTTCAAGATCTTTATTAAACTGCTCCTTAAAGTCTTCAAGTCTATTAGCTATCGCTTGAGTAATTGTACGTGTCGTATTTTCCATATCGTAACCATATTTACTAGCTACGCATACATCAATTAGATGAGCAATTTCTTCATTGAGTTTTTTACCTGAGCATAGGAAGGGCTTGGAACTACCTTTTTGACGACGCCGTTCCTCGTCTTCGTGTATCCAGCCAACTTGAGCTTCAACCTCTCAACCTTTTCTTTCTCAAGCTCCTCTTCAAGCTCACGCCGAACATCTTCCGACAGATCGTCGAGTGTGACGGTGATGACGTTCTCCGGGTCGATGTCGTTCCCGTTCTTGGACTCGGTACTCATCGTGTAGCTCTTCTTCTTCTCGTCCCCAGCGGAGTCGCCAATTGTGTTGGCACGCAAAATCGCTGCGCAACACCAAGATATTTGTCGTGCTTTCATGACAACGAACGATTGCTTTCCAAGCAAAGCAACAAAGATTTCCTCACTTTAGTGGAGGAGAACCGGCCGCTTTCCAGCGCAAAACGGCAAAGATCGCCAAACCCTAGGGCTGCTAGGGCTCGGCAGGAAGTAGCGACAGAAAATAGACGTACGTGAAAAAGTAATGTTTGTATTGATAGATCGATTGCTTGGGATTTTCCAATCGGCCATGGCCTTATAAATAAGGTACGCTGGACTTTGCATATACAAGGCAGGACTTGGTTCCGTAGCATGCCTTGCCGTACAGGAATACAACTCCAAAACTAAAACCGAACAGGACTTGATTCGGTTACCATGTAACATGCGCATAAAAAATATACTTGCCAATCTAAGTACGTGACAAATCTAGGCCATATCCATGTACATGCAGTCTTGCGATATAAATAAAGTATTCCGCCACGCCGCCATCACACTAAATATAGTGGCTAAGCATATGTATAAATACCTTGAGCCCACCAAGAAAATATTAAATATTCCGCAACGTCATAAATCAAATCGGATAATGGCCATCGTGACTAAGCATACTTCTTCATATCGTAGATATATATCACTTGCATGCATCACGCCCATGGTCCAAAGATAGCATATGCTTCTTCTTAAGACTTGTATCTTCACCTTCCATGAAATTTCCTGTGGCAATACTTCAACAATGCATTAACCGATCAGCTTGATAAATCATTGATTTAATTTGGCTCATCACATACTAAGTAGCCAAATTATACCATCAATAGATTTTTCATATAAAAAACTTTTTCATCCGAGTTAGTATGCAAAAGTTATGCCCATTTTTACAAATTCTCGTGAGATTTTGCAAATGAAGTCGAAATTCATATTTGGAAATTTTCCCAACAACTAGACCACATATCACATGGGAAACTTATTTTCTTTTGTTTTTTTTGACATTTTCATCATTTTCTTTTATTTTTTTTAAACTGAAAAGGCGATCCATGGGGGGTAGAGTTTGAAAAATTTGCAAACAGGCTATACCCCGCGCTACTACTATGGCAGACGATTAGTAGTAGCGAGGGGTAAAACCCCGCTATTACTATCAACTTAGTAGTAGCGGGTTTATAACCATCGCTACTACTATGGCATGGTCCAGGGCACAGTAGAGACCACTTAGTAGTAGCGAGGTTAAAACCAACGCTATCGTTGTCAACTTAGTAGTAGCGAGGTTAAAACCCGCTACTACTATAGCATGTCCCGGGGCACGGTAGAGACGCTTAGTAGTAGCGAGGTTAAAACCCGCCATCGCTATCAACTTAGTAGTAGCGAGGTTTAAAAACATGCGCTACTAGTAAGTAGCAGTAGCGAGGGTTTTTAACCCTTGCTACTAGTAAGCATCTCTGTATAAGCTTTTCCCTAGTAGTGATGGCTTGCGTCATGGGCACCTCGCACTACTTGGGAAAAGGCTAGCAGCAGCGTGGGTTTTAGATGTATCAGAAGCGGGTACTCGGCTACTAATCTGGCCTTCTGCTAACTCATAGCGATGGCGTGTGCAAGACACGCAGCTCTGCTACACAAGTGTAGCAAAGAAGCGGTTGTGGGAAGCTTCGCTATCGCTAGTAGCGGTAGCGCTCTTTAACTGACGCCATCGCTATTGAGGCGCTTTGCTAACTTTTGTACACTCGCCATCGCTAATTTAAGTAGTTTTTTGGCATATTTGTTTTGTATTTGAACTGGCTTTGTAGAAGAATCTTTAGCACATAGAAATGTCATCATGATACACATGCAAATGCTCATGAGACCACAAATGTAATCATAGCATGTACATACAAATAGTCTCTTCATAATCATCATCCAACACAAAGTGATATCTTGTCATCATCTCAAAATAGCAATACATGCAAGTCTCGAATACTTGCAACTACAACAACGTCATCCATCTAAACAAAGGTATACGCAAGAAGTGCTATCACTATGAGTGAGAGCGGAACCATGCAGTGCATGAGGTGGCGGTTACGAGTCCTCTCTCGCACTAGCGTGAACCTCAAGTAACTAGCTTCTCCTTCTTGTCTGCTTTTCAAGCCTTTATGGCTGGCGCCCGTGAACCCATTCACTTGCGCCTCACACTCATGCCACTCGTTGTACACCCCCGGAACCTTCCCTTTGTACACGACATAGCATTTCCATCTCGCCATCAAGAAACTAGGTACCTGTTAGAGATGCATGTTCATGAAGAGGATGTATAATCATATATATGCAACAAAATATACTAGAGCAACACCAAAAAAGAAAGGTTATCAACTAGATGCAACATATACAGTACGCTAATTAATTAACTAGAGGTACGCAGGTCATCGTGCGCAAACTAACAAAGTAGCGTTACGCAAGTTCGGCAGGGACCGTGGACATCACAAAGTTTCATGGCTACAAAAAGTATACAAGTTCAACCGACACATATCATCATCATCGGCATCATAAATCACTAGAAGTTCCATCCTTCCATATCATCGAGACGAACCCTAGCTTCTTGAACGGCGTGAGGTCTAGACGTTGCATGCCTATGCGAAGTTCGGACGTCGATTCGCGATATAGGGCCATGGTGGAACATCCTTCTCATCGATTTACTTCTTTCATGATGATCGCCGCAATGTCGCTTTGGATGCGAAAGAAGTCATCTCTAAGTTTATAATTCGCTTCTCCATGAGATTCTAGCCACTTGTGGATATGATCATCATTTCTGCTGTTAATCGCGAAGCTTTGGTGATCCGTGTTGAGCTGAATCATGAGATGGACGATGTAGAATCCATCCTTCTTGCTTGGTTTTGGGACATGGATGCAGGAGAAGTTAGTTTTATGCGCTAAACCCATCTTCTTGTTCCTTTGTTTCTTGATATGCACGGCCACCTCTAAAGCTGAAGCCTTGAGAGCATCATCTAGAATATTCATTATGTGGGTGTAGTCCTTTTCTCGTAGTCTCTGGAAGGGTCAAAATACGGCGTGGGAGACTTGCGGGTAAAGAACGATAAGGACGGCGCGCCCGTTGCTGCGGGAAAAGACACCTCAAAGTATTCCCCATATGAGAGAGAAGGAATGATTGAAATGTACGAAAGGGTTGTCCGAAACTGACTTACTTTGGATGATAAGGCACGAGGACAATTTCCCGGTCCTTATTCTGTACCATGAAGTTTTGGAGGTACTCCCTAGCAGTTTCACGCTCAAAGTCGCCGAGGCTCAAGAAAGACTCGTGCATGTAGTACGGATCTGCCACACAGATTTGCGAGACTTCTGCACTCTTCATGACGGAGCTCATATGTAGCGCAAAAAGGCGGACGATAGTAAAATCAAGCTGCCTTGTTAGAAACATCTCAAAGATATGGTCAAACCACAGGAAGAACACCTCCGCGGGCCATGTGTCGACGTAGCACTTCCCCTCACGCACACGAGCCGCGTATGTCGGATATCCTGGATCCTTTGAGGCTAGTAGGCTTTTCTCAGTCGACAACACATGGTCGTGCAGTCTCTGAGATCCCCTAATAGGGCCTCCAGCGGTTTCAAGCGTAGCATCGGCTCGCCTGTGAGATGGAACATGACCGCACCTTTCACGGGTACACGCCTTCGTAATGCATCGTCGCTGCTGTGTGCTCGCTTGTTTGGAGGCGATTACCTTCCCGATCTCTTCCTCTCCTTTTCTTGGGCACACCTTCCAGACCCTTCCTTAACCCCTGCCCAAGTGTTTCCGGGCTAAATCAGACGACCCTCGCGCCCGCTAGTTGAGCCTGTGTTGAGGCGGCATCTTCAGCGTGTCTGTGAGGATTTCATGAAGAGAGACTTTTGCAATCCATGGTACGGCCCTGCCCGCATATCATCCATATCCTCATTAGCAAGTTGATAGCCCGATTCGTCATATGGTTGACTCATCATATCTATGTCACACCATACGCTTTGTATTGAGGTAATCCATAGGGTCGACCTCCGCCTCATCATCCATTCTCTCGTTCTCAGAGAGAAATTACATCAGCCAATATTATTGCACCCCTTAATCATGTCGTCCGCCGCCTCACCCGCACTACTACAGAGCTGGTAATTGCGTGGGTGGGGTGGTGGTCTCCGCACATGCTTGTTGATGTGTGGTAGTTATTGGTGTGCTCTCGGCCGGCTCCAGACGAATAAGATTCTTCGGCCATAGCAGCACCCAACCCTTGCAGTGTCCAATCCACAGCGGGGTCTTTTCGTCCGCTCCCACATGTTGTAATGGAGGAGGCAAATCCTCGTGCCCCGATTTCACACTGGTCAAGCTAACCCTGAAGTGCCCAGCGGGGATCGGCTGGTTGTGGAATGTGCGTTGAGAGGGGTCCATTATCATCCCCTTTCTCACGTCCACCTTCTGGCCTTTGATCAAGTAGAGTATGGTGCATGGGGTTTCTTTCGCCTGCAAACACATATGTCTGTGGTGTAAAACAACCGAAAGGCAACAAAAATGGAATATTATCTATATATATATATATATGTTGGTGCGACATGTAATTACCGTGACGACGTCGAGCTCAGCCAAAGACGAAGGCCCACCTAGCGCGCCTGAGACTGAGGACGGGCTGCTATGAGCGGGAGCGGCTGCGAGAGGAGGCCCGGTTGCTTGAGTAAGTGATGGTGCGATGGTGTTGTTGTTCATGGAGTTGCTCGCGACAAAACTGGGCATTGGGAAATCATGTACCGTCTTGTCTGGATTTTCCTTCGCCAGCTTGATGATAATCGAACCAAGTTAGTAGCAAAATCATTTCGCAGTGCCATGTACTGCATTGATTTTCTTTGTAGGAACTCATATTTGTCCTCGGCTGCTTTTTTCGCCCTCGGTGCTTTTTCTCGACCGCAAGCTTCACCTTTGCATCGATGTCCGCCGACTAAACTTCTTTTTCGCTTCTTGGCCTCCGGCCGTTGTAAACACCTTCCACGTGGCGCCGCTCTCGGCGCCGTGCACACTAACCATATTGCGGACGCTGGTCCAACGGGAGTCCCTTAAGTTCGCTCAAGGCCTGGTTGAGAGGGGTGTCCCACTTGGGCCTCATCGAGAAGTAGGGCTTTCGCTGCAAGCGGTGTTGCTTCTCCAGAGTCTAATCAATTTCCTCGTGATCTTGTCCGTGTAAAAAACCTTTTTTTCCTTGCCCCACTTGTAGCGGGCCCTGATGAAGTCATGCTCCAAGGGGTTGGTGAACTTCGCGAAGGGGTCTGGGAGACCCGCGGCTTCACGTTCCACGTCCTCCTTATCCCATATGGGCCTTTTACCGAGGTAGCCACGGCTTCCGAGGTGATGCTTCCCCGTGTTCCTTTGCTGAAGGCTTTTGAATTTTGCAGCCTTAGCCTTGGCTGCCTCGGTAGCGCAAGTGTCCTTGAACTTTTCGAACTCCTCTTCCGTAAGTGTTAGATTTTCCTCCAGAATCTTGGACAGGGGTTCATCAGCCTCAATAGCTCGTTTCACCCTCCCTTTCCAGGAGGCCAAATCATTGCTGAACATGCCCATGGCGTGATTGTTAATCTTTTTCATCTTCGGATCATCCCATGGTTGTTCTATGTTATCATCCCGGCCGGGGAACTTGAATCTCTTGTGCAACTTCGTTAGGAGCAACTGCGTCAAATTTTCTTTACTCCTTAAGTCATCATCGTTGATGCTAAGCGCATTCCGTGGGATGCATCCTACTTGGTTCCCATAGCACTTGCGAGGTTCTTCCGCTCTAACGGCTCAAACTTGCTGTGCCATCTTTGTGGTCACAAGTCGTCCAACCTTAGTTTGTTAGGTTTTCGATCCTCTGCTTCTTATGCTTCCTCTTTTTGGTATCGGCATCGAGGCTGGTACCTTCCCGCCGTACCTTCCCCACCGGTCTCGGCCGCCATCTGTCTTGCCGCCACGCTGGTGCCGCCGTCGGTGTCGATGTCGGCGCCGATACCATCATCGAGGCCGACCGCAAACCTTGCTTAGCAACAAATAGTCGAGGTACTCTTGTTCACCCTCATAATCCATCTCGCCTGCATCTTGGTCAAGGCCCGCTTTCTTCGTTGTTCGACATGTTTCCTATGATTAAGTGGCCTCATTTATTTCTAAAAGTATGAATAAATGAGAAATGACATAAAAGAAATCTATGTGCCAAGACTGATATGCCAACTATGTAGCACAAATCATGCCTTTATTCACGGAAATTTCGCATGACCTTTGCTAAAAATGGACATATCGAAACTGAAATTCACCAAACGAAATGAATCAACATTGCGGCGTAACATAGGCCGCTCGGATCATTTTCCAAACATGACATGTCCAAAACATGACATATGCACATATCACATATCCAGTTCAAATTTCCATATAAATTCAGCTAATTTTGAAACCTAGCTAAATTCATAACTAAATAGATAACCTAATTAATTAACATGAAGAACCCTAGCAGAGAGGGGGGGGGTTACAGAGAGTGCAGGGGCGAGGAGGCAGGCCCAACGACGGCCGGCAGGGGAGAGGAGGGAGGCGAGGGCCGACGGGTCGGGGCGAGCGCTGGGTCGGGGCGAGCGCCGGCGCCGAGTCGGGGCGAGCGGTTGGGTCAGGCGAAGGGCGTGGTCGGGCTAGCGCCGCCTCGAGTCGGGTCGAGGCCGGGACGGGCGAAGCGCCGGGCTAGCCGGGCGGGGCGGGCGGGCGCGGAGCGGAGCGACGGGAGAGAGTGGGGATTTGGGGAAATGGCGGATGAAGGAGGGCGAGTGAGAATTTTGGGTTAAGTGAACGTAGCAGTAGCGCCTTATGTCAAAACGCGCTGCTACTAAATTCTGTAGCTGCAGCAGTTTCGGAGAAACGCGCTACTACTATGATCTGTAGCTGCAGCGGTTTATGAGAAACACGCTACTACTAAGCTCTGTAGCTGCAGCGGTTTTGTAGAAACGCGCTGCTACTGCCGTCGCTACTACCAGTTTCCCTTTTTCTTTTCCTTTATTTTATCCCACTTTTATTTCCCGAGGGGAGTGAACGAAGGGAGGCGATATATATTGCATCATTTGACGGTTAAATATGTATGCAAAATAGGAACATATATATTACACATCATTGGACCCATGCATAATAATGGCTAAGTGTGTATACAAAATAGGAACATATATATATTACACATCATTGGACCCATAACATACGCTTCCTCGGTCGACGCTTTTCTTTTTGAGTCAGCTTCTTTCCCTTCTTGTTCGTCAAGAATAATTGAGCCCCTCATTGTGACTTTGCCTTTTCCATGGAGTACGATTTTTCTTAGGTAATTTAGTATTGATTCTTCTTTTGACGATACTTCATCATCATTGTCATCTTCCTCATTGGGTTGCCGATCGATCATAGTCTTCCTCGTTGGCGACTCCATCCATTCCAATGATGTTCCTTTTGCCTCTCCTCACGACAACACGGCTGGGATTATGCAGTCGTCGATTATGAAGAAGCATTGTGTCACGGCTTAGCGTGTACCCATGGCTCGCTTTTTGCGATAAGCGTTCACGGTAGCGCTCTTGGCGTCGGGTATAGTCATGGTAGTGAACATCCGCTTTCTTTCAACATTCTTAGCCCATCCGACACGGAACATCGTGCGTGTTGTGCAGTCCGAGTAGTCAAGCTCCCAGATCTCCTCGACCCTTCCATAAAATCGCTCGGTTGTGCGTTGTCACCGCCGGTCATGCATTCCATCGTCACCCCGAGTTCGATCATCACCGCCCATATCTTTTCCTCCGTAGAACGTGTATCCGCTGATGTCATATGCCCGATAGGTTACGAGGTTGGGCGAGGGCCATGTGCTAAGGCGATATGAGCAATCCGTCCTAGAGCCCTCCTCCGGGATTAGCAATAATATGCTCTTTGAACCAATGCAGAAAGTGGAGTTGTGCTCTCTAGTAACTTCGGCGTCCGTCCCCGCATACCCCCGGTCACGATACTTCTTTGCGATAATTTCTTTGTGCAATTGCCACGAAAGGATCTACCTCGCCTAGGTGTTTTAGCACTACCAAGTTTGCTCACAAAGTCGCCACGATCTGAGTATGCCATTTGCAGTTCCTCGACCGTTGCTAGTGACCATCTCCTTCGAGCCTCCCATCGTGCTTGTTAAAGGGCAAACCAACACTAACACCAGCGGCTGGTCTGCGCCATATAGAAAATTCTCACGAAAGAGATGCACTCTGTGCCAAATAGCCCTCGACGATGCTTCCATCCGGACGGGACATGTTACTTAACGAATCCTTTGATGATCCCATTCATCCTCTTAAACGGCATCATGTTGTGCAGGAATGACGGCCCCAGTCTATTATGTCATCCACAATATGGACACACAGATGCACCATCACGTCAAGAACGCGGGCGAGAAGTACATCTCAAGCTCATTCAAGATCACAACGATCTCTTCCTCGTAGCCTTTGGAGCTGCTTCACACCGATCGACTTTCGAGAGATGACGTCAAAAAGTTGCAGAGACCAATAAGCGTGTCACAGACATGCTTGTCCATTATCCCTCTAAGGGCAACAGGTAGTATCTGCGCCATCATCACATGACAGTCATGAGACTTCATCCCGCTAAACCTTTTCTTGCCCGTGTCTAGATATCTCCTTATCTTGCCACAATGAATCGAACTAACTTTCACTCCGTAAGGCACTTAAAGAATTGATTGATCTCAGCGACTTAAGGTGAAGCAAGAGGGGGGCAATAATCCTCTTTCTTTAATTTCTTGCCCTTCTTCTCCGTGCCTCTCGCTCCGCCTCTGCCTCGTCGACATTTTACGGGCGGCATGTGCGATCTTCCCCGATTTTCAAATCTTGCAAGTCTTTTCTTGCCTTCGCCCATCCTTGGTCTTATCCGCATGTTCATCGTTGTTGCGAGCAAGCTCTCAAGGACATTCTTACAGATATGCATTTGATCAAGGCAATGAGGTGTATCGAGTTTGTGCTAGTACTCCAAGTCCCGCAACACGCACCTCGCCTTCCATACCTTCAAGAGCGGCTCCGCGCCTTTCTCATCGTCTTTCCCGGCAAGGCACTCCTTCCAGCTTTTCAACAGCTCATCGATTTCGGCACCGCTCCGCTTACGTGGAGGTCCTCGATGCTTAGCGTGACCATTGAATAGATCTCCACGGTTTCTCCACGGGTCGTCCTGTTCAAGCTATCTTCGATGCCCCATGTACACGATTTTCCAAGACCCGCCATCTTTCCTTGACGTTAGCTGCTGAGACGTTGTATCATCCATGCACCGCGTGCATCCGCAATATCCATGGCACACCGGCCGCCACATATCCGTAATCGAGATAGTCCTCCTTCGTCGTGATCAGCGCTGCTCTCATGTTGAAATACTCACCTTTGTCAAGGCCCCATGTCTTGGCCGATGTTTTCCATAACGTGTCTAACTCCTCTTGAGGTAGCCCCAGATATAAATTAATATTATTTCTTGGTTGTTTTGGCCCTTGAGTAAGCATGCTCATGTGAATGTACTTTGATTTCATGCACAACCAGGGGGGAGGTTGTACATCCATATAAACACGGGCCATGTACTATGGTTGGTGTTCTGGTTGCCAAAAGGATTCATGCCATCGGTACACGCGCCGAGCACGATGTTCCTTGCATCACATTCAAAATACCGATAGAAGCTGTTCAACGCTCCACTGGCTTCCATCCTTCACGTGTCTCAGCTTCGGATCATCTCCATCGTCGGGCTTCTTCCTCTCCGCGTGCCAGCGCATTAGCTTTGCTTCCTTGGGATCTAAAAATACCTCCGAGACGGGAGTGATCGGTAAGTACCATACAACTTTACGGGGACATTTCTTCCGGCCTTCTTGTATCGAGAAGCATTGCACACCGACAGCTTGTTTTTTCCGCGTGTTCTTCCGATAAATTATGCAATCATTGATGCATGCATGGTATCTAACGTGTGGCGATCAAGAGGGCACACGATCTTCTTGGCCTCATCAACACTAGTAGGACATAGATTACCCGCGGGAAGAACATCCTTTAGGTACTTGAGATGCTCATCGAGGCTAGTGTCGGTCCATTTGTTTTAGCCTTCGCCTTCGTGGAGTTGGAGCGTGAAACTCAACCGGTCACCTCAGATTGCAACCATCATACAATGGAGTGTTCGAGTCTACCACCGCTTGCTCCAGCTTAGCCTCCTCTCTAGAAGCAGCTCTCTCAAGATTGCCTCCTTGCGGCAATGCTTGAACATGAGGGTCCCGCACAATTGAACTTAGTACCGACGAACTCTGCTGCGTGGAGTCCATGTCGTTCTCTCCGCCGCCATGTCCGCCCTTCTCCTCCGCCATGTCCGCCCCTTCTCCGCCGCCATGTCCGCCTCTTCCCCGCCGCCATTATCGATCATCTCTTCGCCTTGCATCGTGTCATCATTGCCTGCCCGTCGGCATCCTCAACATCGCTATCCTCATCTTCAATTATCCACCGAGTATAGCCATCCATGAAACCAGTCATGAGCAGGTGCGCTCGACACCCACCATCGCCATGGGGGTCGAGCCAAACTATTCCTTTGCATTTTCGACACGGACATAAAACCTCTGTCCGGTTATTTTCTTTCATGTCTTGCACCACGAATCGCAACCACCTGTCCACCATCGCTCCAATCGACCATCATCAACTCTGCACGATAATAATAAAAAATTGATTGTAAAATGCATGCATGCATCAAAGTCATAAATTTTTGGCATGACCTTCCCTAAAAATAGGACATATATGGATCTAGAGTTTGCCGAATTCACCAAACGGAAATAAATCGACATTTCGCAAAACATAGGCAACTCAAAAGCACAATTTACAAGGCCAACTCATGCCACACACACAATTTCCACAAACATATCACACACACATAAACACATTTCCATTTTGCAAAAGCATGAAATTTTCATCACCTCTATCTCGATCGAGATCGAGCACACGGTGGAGATGTTGTAGGGAGATCAAAAGTGCACAAAGCTCTTCTTGACAAAGATAGATCTAGTTAGGCGGGAAATAGGTCACTTAACTAAATCCTACATCTACCTAGCTACCTAATTTGGGAGGAGAGAACTTCAACTAGTGGAGGGGGAAGGAAAAAGAGAAAGGAGATGCATTAATGGAGGTGGTGTAGTTATGTAGGAGTAATGAAGAGAGAGAAGATGGATAGAGAAGAGAGAGAGTAATGGGGGAGAAGTATTGAGAAGAAGAAGAGTGAGAGTGGGAGCATGTGGTGGAGGGAAGAGAGGAGAGGGGAGGTAGGGGAAGGGAAAATAGGAGGGAGGGAGGGACGGTGGGGAAAGGTGTTGGGTTGGTGCGGCTTAGCAGTAGCACGGGGGAGAAAATGCGCTGCTGCTAAGCATTTAGCAGCAGACGCTTATGCACGGTGCTATCGCTAATCGGGACAAAAATTGTGGCAATTTGAAACTTACCAAAGAGCGATCTCGAAAAAGCGCCATACTACTACATACTTAGCAAGAGCGCTGTTCTCTCGACCACGCTACTGCTACTTAGAGTTAGGTGAACACCGCCGGTCGACATTTGTAGCAGCGCGTTTCGTCGAAAGCTCATCGCTAAATCCTTATCAGCAGCGAGTTTACGTAACACACTACAACTAATTAGCAGCAGCGCCCCATTTTGAACCGCGCTGCTGCTAAGATTCTGTGTATAGGCTTTTCCCTAGTAGTGTCGTGAGGTACCCTGCCTTGATCTCTCCGCCTCCTCGCGAGCCAGCCTGACGAGGCCGTGCCTGAGGAAGCCTCCTGTCGTCCGCCCTGCAAAGCTTGGCCCCTCGCGAGGGTCTTGGGCATGCGTTGATGAAGATGGGCCATACTGGGCCACTCCTTGAGCCACGCCGCAGGCCTCAGGCAGGCAAGTCTAGGTACCCCCGTTCCTAGAACACCGACAGTAGCCCCCGGGCCCAAGGCGCGCCCGGACTTGGCTTAGCAGAGAAGCGAAGAGGCAAGTCGGCGCCCAGGCCCAAATAGCTCATGGCCTAGGGCGCCAAGGGCGCTTGATTGGATGTGGGCGTCTTGGCTCCCCCACGATGCCTTGGTAACTACATGATTTGACAAGTCCTTGCATGCAAAACGGGTCCTGATTACCTGTGATCGTGGAAGCCGATGGTTGGCCTCCCTCGGCTATATGTACGGAACGGCGCGAGCCCCTTCAGTTCATCCCTCCTTGCTACTCTCCGTCTTCTTCTCGGACGCTCGCCATCCCCATGGCCCCGCCGAAGAGGTTCTCGGACGCGGAGAAAGGGAAGGCTCGCCAGGAAGGGCCCGGCTCTCCTCCGGCCAAGCGTGGCCGGGGCCGCCCTCGCAAGCACCCTACGGCCCCTGCTGCGGCCTCCCGTGGCCATGGAAACAGCCCTCGGCGCAGCGGTGGGCGTCCAGCTGCCATCGAGAGGTACGCTGGGGCTGCGTGACCCCCAAGGCCGCGCTTCCGCTCGGCGGAGGTGCTGCCGGAGTTCGTCGTGTGGTCGGCGGACCCGACCGGCACCTGGCTCCAGCTCCCTCGCTTCTTCATAGATGAGCTTCCGGCTGGTGCCCTAGGCGGCCTTTGGCTTCAGGCAGATGGTTGCTGCAGCAGGGCCTCTTGGGCTACCCTGATGGTCTCCACCGCCGGGGAGGCGGCCTTGACCCGCGGCTGGCAAACATTTGCCCGCGCGCGCGGCCTGTGCCGACGATGCACTCTGCACTTCAAGTTCGACGGCGACGCCACCCTCTATGTGAGGGTGTTCGGGGAAGACAGCCGCCGTGCCGGATGCTGCCCCGAAGACGATGACCGCGGCCGCGCGCCCAGCCCCGGCGTTTGTCGGGGTGAAGGTGGCGGAGGCGCTACGCAGCGGGCCCGAGGCCCGCCAAGCCCGTGACTTCTTCCGATAGCAGCCTCCAAGGGCGGTCGCGCCAGCCCTCGCCGCCGCACTCACCTGGGAGAGGGCAGTTGGTCGGTCCGACGCCACGCCTCGATGAAGCGGGAGGCGGAATCCAGCCGAGCTCTGGAGGCAGTACGAGCCTTCGCTGAGAGTTGGCGCCGGGAAGATCGTGCCCCCTTTTGCTTTCCTTTCTTTCCTGCGCAAAAAGAATGTAGTCTGGTCCCCCACGGGGGTGTGTTGAACTATCGCTGTTTAATTGGCACGTTGTTTCTACCGTTTCTGCGCTATATTTTGTTTTGTGTGCTTATGCGTGGAAATCACTTATCTTGGGGGGGGGGGGAGCTTGTTGTGATCCTTGCCTCTTGAGGCTAGGGCCTTGTCGTGCGCCTTGTGTCCTGCAGGGTTTAGCCAGTGGGGATAATCTCCAGCCTTGGTAGCGAGGACAACTAACCCAAGTCTCGTGACTGCATCGCGATGCCCATGGGGAACGGAATGGGAGGGGTGCTCCTGCAGCGGACTCGGATAAGGAAATTCCAAACCACCGGGGCAGAAAAACACTCGCGAGGGTGCCCGTGTTCCTCCATCGTGAGACTTCGCGTGAGAGAAAACGAAAACCAGCAAGTGAAACGGACGAGGGGTCGCGAGTCCGGAACGGTAACAGCTTGAGAAAAACTTCAAATAGGAACAAACAAGCCAACTGCGGAAAGCAAATGAAAGAAGCCGCGTCCGGCACCTAATCTAGTCTTCGACGTCTTCTCACCAGCGCGGAGCTAAGTGCTGCGACTGGGCATGGTCGGGAGCCCCCGAGGCCCGAGGGCGGAACTCCAGAGACTCCGGGGCGTGTACAGCCCCACTCATTATTACGTGAGAGTGTCACTGGCGGCGAGCTTCACAGGCGTTTGCCTTATTCACAGGCACCAGGCCTTTTCGAAAACACAGCTACTTCACAGGCATTCACCTTCTTCATAGGCACCGGGCCTTTTCCAAAACACAGCTACTTCATAGGCATTCGCCTTCTTCACAGGCACCGGGCCTTTCCCAAAACACAGCTACTTCACAGGCATTCGCCTTCTTCACAGGCACCGGGCCTTTTCCAAAACACAGCTACTTCACAGGCATTGGCCTTCTTCACAGGCACCGGGCCTTTTTCAGGGGTAAAACCTTCAGAGATGTTGGATGTTCCACGCGTTCTGGATGGGCACCCCCTCCTGGGTCTCCAAGCATGCGGAGCCAGGCCTGGAAACATGAACAACCTTAAACGGGCCCTCCCACATGGGAGAGAGCTTATGCAGCCCCTCCCTGGAGAGAACCCGTCTGAGCACGAGGTCCCCTACCTCGAGAGTCCTGGGGCGGATGTTGCGGTAGTGGTATCGCCGTAGTGCTTTTTGGTACCTTGCTGCCTGCAGCGCGGCTTCTTGGCAATGCTCCTCCCCCAGAGATCCATCCCGCGCATGGCGTCCTGCTGCGCTTCGTCGAACGCCAGGACCCGTGCGGAATGACGTCTGACCTCGTGAGGGAGAACGGCTTCAGCTCCATAAACCAGAAAGAATGGGGTCACACCAGTCGGCTTGGTTGCGGTCGTGCGGATTGACCATAACACGGATCGAGCTCGTCAGACCAGCCCCGCCGCAGCCTCCAGCTTCTTCTTGAAGGTCTCTGGTCTTGAGGCCCTCAGACCTCTGCGTTAGCTCGCTTCGCCGACGGTGTTTCGCTGGTGCGCCACCGGCGTAGCATACCGTGTTCCAAGGTTAGCACAAGATGTTTTGAAGAGGTTACTGGTGAACTGGGAACCGTTGTCGGTGATGATGCGGTTTGGCACCCCGAATCGGCCCACGAGGCCCTTGATGAACTTGACCGCAGAGCCTGCGGGGATGGTGCGGACAGCTTCCACCTCAGCCCACTTGGTGAATTTGTCCACGGCAACGTAGAGGTAGCGGTAGCCCCCTGGCGCCCGAGGGAACGGGCCCAGGATATCTAGTCCCCAGATTGCGAAGGGCCATGAGAGGGGTATAGTCTACAGACCTCCCGCCGGCTGATGGATCTGCTTGGCATGGAACTGACAGGCCTCACAAGCTTTCACCAGTTCCATAGCATCATTGAGTGCCATGGGCCAATAGAACCCGCTGCGGAATGCCTTGCCAACGAGGGTTCGTGACGACGAGTGATGCCCACAGTCGCCACCATGTATGTCTGCCAGTAGCTCCTTCCCTTGCTCCCTGAAAATGCAACGTAGGGACACATCATTCGGTCATCTTCGATAGAGCTCCCCATCCTTAAGGCAGTATGCTATGGCCTGCCATGCCACACGCTCCACTTGCTCCTCCTTTTCCGGCAACGTGCCTCGTGTCAGGTAACTCCTGAGCTCCGTGATCCAGCACCCCTCCTGAGGTTCCAGCGCCAGGAGCAGGCGCGCTCCTGATGTCGGGCCGCAGACCGGGGCTCCCGAGGTAGGCGGCTGGGGGAGCTCCCCCGAGGCTGTGCCATGCTTGACAGTGATGGTGTCGCCGAAGGCTTGAAGAGCCGCCTCAAGACGCCGGCCCCGAGGTAGCCGCTGATGCCCTGTCATGGCGTCATCAGCCTCTTGATTGGTGCCGCGAGGCACATGCTGCAACTCCAGCCCCCAAAACTGCTTCTCCATCCTGCGGACCTCCGTGAGGTAGGCTTCCAAGTGCTCGTCCTTTGGTTTGTATACTTTGTTGGAGAAGTTGACGAGGAGCTGCGAATCACCCTTGATGGTGAGGCGCTTCACCCCCAGGGCGACCGTAGCCTTCAGGCCTGCTATCAGGCCTTCGTATTCTGCTATGTTGTTAGAGACCTTTTCCCTGTGCTGGAAACAGAGTTGTACGGAGTAATAGAGCTTGTCTTGAGTGGGGGATACAAGCACCACACCAGCCCCCGCGCCGTGCCGGGAAAACGCCCCATCGAAGTACATGACTCATCCGTCCGGTGCCTCGCTCCCTGGTAAGAGCGATCGATCCTCGCCAGCTTCGAGGCCTGGCGCCTGTCCATTCCGCCACGAAGTCCGCAAGTGCGGCCCCCTTGATGACTCTGGTTGTGCTGAATTCTATCTGAAACGCTTGCAGCTCAATGTTCCACTCAGCGACTCTTCCAGTTGAGTTGGGGCTCCTGAGCACCCTTTCCAAGGGGTATGCTGAGACAACCTTGATGGGATGGCCTTGGAAATAGTGCCGCATCTTGCGCGAGGCCACCAATAGCGTGAGGAGGAGCTTCTGAGGCATGGGGTACCGCGCCCTTGCATCCCATAACACCGTGCTGACGAAGTACACAGGGTGCTCGACTAGGTTGGGAGTGCTGGCACCGCTAGTGTCCTCCGGAGGCCGGGGCGCCTCCTGAGACAACGGAGCCCCCAGCGACTGGTCGCCTGGAGGAGGGGCCTCCTCTGCTCCGGGTGTGCTTCCCTGTTGTGGCTGGTCCTTCTCGGCTGCAGCCGCGGTCTCTGTGAGGCCCTCTTGGCCCTGCTTTGCTTTAACCCGGACGGTTGCTGCGGCCTTGGCCCTACGCTCCTCCCTAACAGCCACCAGGGCTGCGCTAGCAGAGTAGGGGGTGGCCGCAAGGTAGAGCACCAGGGGCTCCTGAGGGCGCGGAGCCACCATCCCGGGGGGCTGGTCAAGTACCTCTTGAGATCCTGCAACGCCTTGTCGGCCTCTTTAGTCCATTCAAAGGGGCCCTTCTTCTTCATCAGCTTGAAGAAGGGCAACGCTCGTTCCCCCAGTTTGGAGATGAAGCGCCCTAGCGCGGTTACGCGCCCGGTGAGCTTTTGCATTTCTCTAAGGGTCTTCGGCGGGCTCATGTCCTCGACTGCTTTTACCTTTTCTGGGTTGGCCTCAATGCCCCGGTGGGATACTAGGAAACCTAGGAGCTTGCCCGAGGGGACTCCAAACACACACTTCTCCGGGTGGAGCCGCAGGTCCACTTTGTATAGGCTCGCGAAGGTTTCCTCCAAGTCCTGTATCAGGGTTTTTGCCTCCCGAGACTTCACCACAATGTCATCAACGTAAACCTCAGCATTCCTCCCTAGCTGCCGGCCCAAGGCGATGTGCATCAGCCTGTGGAAGGTCGCACCGACATTGCGCAACCCGAACGGCATGCATGTATAGTAGTACACTCCGCATGGGGTCAGGAAGGCCGTCTTTTCTACATCTTCGACTGCCATCTTGATCTGGTGGTAGCCGGAGAAGGCATCGATTAAGCACAACAAGTCGCACTCAGCGGTGGAGTCGACGATCTGGTCGATGCGAGGGAGCGGGAACGGATCCTGGGGGCAGGCCTTGTTGAGGTTGGTGAAGTCGACACACATGCGTTCATTCCCCCCCATCTTCGGCACGACAACCGGGTTAGCCAACCAATCTGGATAACGGACCTCGCGGATGACCCCCGCCGCCTCCAACTTGCGGGTCTCTTTTACGATGAAAGCTTGCTTCTTAGTGGACTGCCGCCTCGCCTTCTGCTTCACGGGGCACACGTTGGGGCACACATTGAGGTGATGCTCAATTACGCCTCGACCCCGCCACCGATCAGGTTCCCACGCGAATACCTTCTTGTTCGCGCGTAAGAACTTCACCAAGGCTTCCTCCTGTTCGGGCTCGAGGTTGGCGCCTATGGTGAAGGTGGCGCTGGTAGATCCGTCTTTGTCGACCAGTACCTTCTTGGTTTCCGCCTTTTCCTGAGTGAATAGCTGCTTCTTCTTGGACGGTGCAGCCCTCTTGGGTTCGGGGGCGTCTGAGTCGGCGGGCTGCGCCACCGCTGTGGCCTTGAAGGCGAGCTTGAACGCTTGCAACGCATCCCCGGTGTCTCCAGACACGGTGAGGACGCCGCTACTCCCGGGCATCTTCATGAGGTTGTACGCTGGGTGAGTTGCGGCCATGAACTGGGCTAGTGCCGGGTAACCAAGGATGGTGTTGTATGGTAGGCCGATGGGGGCGATGTCGAAGTCGATTAGCTCCGTGCGGAAGTTGTCGTAGGTGCCGAAGGTCACTGGAAGGCGGATCTGCCCCAGGGAGCCGGTGGAGCCACCTCTGACGCCCAAGAAGGGCCTGGTGGGCTACAGCCGCTCCAGCGGTACGTGGAGAAGGCTGAAGGCCCCCACTGAGAGCACGTTGAGGCCCGCACCGCCGTCGATGAGGGTCCTGGTGACGGCCACCTGACAGATGGTGGGGGTGCATAGCATTGGGAGCGTGCCCGAGCAGGCCGAGTTGGAGGGGTGATCATCTGAGCTGAAGGCCAGATCGGCTTTAGGCGCCGCCCAGCCCAGAGGCGTCCCACGCGGCTCGGAAGCGGCGCTGATCTAGCGGACGAATGACTTGATGTGGCGGCCTGCAGGTGGTGCCTGCGAGCCACCTAGGAGAGTTGCGACGACAGGGTGCGCCGGTGCAGCGTACTGGGCGAGGAAGAGGCCGTGCAGCTCCTCCTAGGAGGCCATGGAAGCCGTCGGCAGGTGGAGCATCACTACTAGGGAAAACCCTAGCAGTAGCGCTGGTTTTGTGCTCACTAGTAGCGCGGGTAGGCACGCCATTAATAAGGCGCTACAGTTATTGCTTAGCAAGAACGCTGCGTTCGCACGCCGCCATCGCTAGGGCAAATAGCTGCAGCGCTTGTTCACTCCCACTCTATCGCTAATTTAACTACTTGCGCGGTTTTCTCGTCCATCTCTACTAGTATTCTTTTTTAGTGTATTTATGCGCCATCGCACAAATATTGGTACAATACCGCTTATGAGGTTTACATCATTATGTCCATAACAAGGTGTGTCAATGAAGGTGGATTAGGTTCAAGTGGAGGCAATATGTAGTGCATGTCAGTATACTACTAATCCAAACTTGATCTAGTTTGGACTAGTAGTACTTTCGATGTGCACCACATGTTGTCTCCACTTGAATCTAATCCGCCAGCACAAGCTATTTAATCATCATCATAGTCATTACCTGTTAGGACCCCGACTCAATGTCACATCGATCTAGCTCAGTAACACCATATCACTTTGCGCCTCACGCACGGTATTCCCACGGTGTCGCCATTTTGCTCGGGACCGCTTATGCTTTTTGGCACACGATATGATAGTGTCGCTAGCATCCATATGATAAGGAGCCCGGCTGACATGGCTAGTCACAAACCCAAAGTGGCACAGACTTACAGGACAGCATCCATGACTCAAAGATCGAACGTGTTTGGTCATCAACGAGTGAGTTCCGGCTCAGAGCACTAGGCTAGCAGACTCTCGTAAACCGGGCAGAAGCGGCTAACAGACTCCGTAGACTAACGCGTGACATTTCTCGGGATGTATACAGAACGAAGAAGGACACATGCCGCCAGCCTAAGTGTTCCGGAGCAAGAGTAAGCTACCATGGCTCAAAGGAATCACTAGGAGACATTTCCCGGTAAGAGAGGCTACTAAGGATAAACAACTAGATAGTCAGATCCCACACATACCAAGCATTTCAACAACATACACACAATATGCTAGATATGTGCAAATACAACATGGCATCACAACATGACTCTACGACTCAAGTATTTATTCATTAGGCTCCGAGGAGCGAGATATTACAACCAGGGGTCTCATGACCCAACATTCAGAGCATACAAATCAAAGCACAAGCGGAAGCTATCATGTCTGAGTACAGACATCTATAAATGAAAAAGGCTGAAAAGCCTGACTATCTACCAGATCCTGCCAAGGGCACAAGATCGTAGCTGAGGTAACAAGCTAAACATCAAGTCCACGTGGAACTACTAGCGAGATCAAGTCTCTCTCAAAAACATAAAATAGGCAAACGTGAGTACAAATGTACCCAAAGAAGACTTACATCGTAACTAACTACATATGCATCATTATCAACAAAGGGGATGGTGGAGTTTAACAGCAAGAAGCCAGCTTTGACTCGTGGCTAACCTAAACTACGATCGTAAGTAACTCTTTTGAGGTGGCGCACACGAGTCCACATATTCACCATATCAATACACCACTATGGATCCGCCTCCGCCTCCCCACGAGAACGCCATCCATAGCACTCACACTTATCTTGCGATTTTAGAGTATCCACTTTCACTTGTCTATGAACTGTTATAGGCAACCCATAAGTCCTTTATCATGACACGGCTATTCAATAGTTCATATTAACCCTGCAGGGTGTACCTCTTCATACATGTTTCACCACTTAGCGCCCAGACACGACATGTGCTCTGGCAGACTTCTGCTTAAAGCCGACGGGTGTAGACCACGACCTACCTAAACACTCGAGTCCCTAGTCCGTGTTTATCGCCTATTCGGTTCCATCCATGAGGAGTTCCGCCAAGTTTCGCCACAGCCCCAAACGATGTGAACAGGGTTCCCGAGACACCAAACGGGCGCCGATACACTGCAGGTACACGTGCCTTACCAGATCACAGCCCACCCTTTACGGCCAACACCAAGCACGCCTCCAAAGATACTACAAACACTTAAACTACTTGCAACTCCCGGACAGAGGACAAGGGTGAATAAGAAGTCGAAAGGGTCACATTTCAGGCCCAATGCATGGTAGTAGCTGAATCATGGATCACAAACACGTAACTCAGTTCCTAATGACGGCTTCAATGAGACAACCCACCATGTACTCCTACATGGCCTCTCACCGATACCTTTACCAAATCGTGTTCACACACTTAGCTCACACACAATAGGACATGTTCACACACCTCCGATTCATCCTCGATGAATCGACCGACTCAACTCTAAGCAAAGAGTGCATGACAAACAAGCATGTATGAGTAGGCACAACAGGCTCAAACAACTCCTACTCATGCTAGTGGGTTTCATCTATTTACCGTGGAATGACAGTCATGCAAAGGATAAAGGGGTTCAGCTACCGCAGCAAGTAACAAATGATTCGTTGTTGTCCTAATGCAAGAAAAGAGAGCAGGAGCGAGAGAGTAGGATTGTATCGAATGAACAAGGGGTTTTGCTTGCTCGGCACTTCAAGATAATATAGTTCTTCATCGGTGTCATCGAACTCATCATCGAACGTCGTCTACCGAGAGGGGACAGATACCGGCAACAGAGAAGAAATACAATCAATGCAATGCACAATATGATGCATGCTATGACATGGCATTATGAATGTGTTTTGGGCTAATGCAAGCTAGAACAGATTGAGATGAGTCCATTTGAACCAAAGATTCAAATGCAAACCCATTTTAAAAGGTTATATTAATGTATTAACTTGTTTCATCTAAACAGCAGTGTTAAGTTGTTCTAACATGCATGAAAATGGTACAGATGGATAGATTGCATTTTTCTGATAATTTTTCATATATAATTTGTTTGATTTGGAGCTATGGTTGAATTACTATGAATTTTAGAAGTTTTGACTATTTTCTCGAATTTCCAGATAAGAATAATTCCAAAGAAATGATTATTATGTCAAGATGACGCCTGTGTGACGCCATCAAGTCAACTGGCTGGTCCGGTCAAACCTGACCAGTGGGGTCCACCGATCGCTGATCGGGCTGGTTAGTGTCGCGACAGTGGGCCTCGGTCAACGCCACGCCGCCAGGTCAATCTGACGCGGGTCCATCGATTAAGTTAAATCTAACTAATTTGCTTAGTGGTTTAACTAGGCCGGTGGGGCCCGACCGCCGCGGCATAGGGCTTAGTTAGTGGCGCCATTAGTGACTAATGACGAGCCACGCCATCCCACCGGCGCTTAGCCGGTGACACAAACCGCGCGGAGATCTTTCGAAATCGCCCCCGCAATGGTTCGACGCGGCGTTAGGCTTGCTCGACTCGAGTGCGCCGCACCTAGTGGTGCCACCGTTGAGCCGTGCGGCCGGAACTAAGCCGGCGCCGAGGTTTGGCGGCGGTCAAGCATCGGAGCAGCGGTTCGGCGCCATCGCGACGTAAAAGAGGATCTCGTGGTGCGCTGCTTCGGGGTGTGCTGAAGCGCCGATGGATCGGGCGTGAGCGGCAGCGGCCGTGGGTTGCAAGGGCGGCGCCATGGCCGGGCGGCGAGATGCTTTGACATGGTTGGGGATCAGGCTAGAGCTCGCGAGGGATGACGAGGGAAGGGGAATCGGGTCGAGGCTCACCGCGAGCCGCAGGGATGGTTAGTGGGCTCGGGGCGCGCCGAGTGGCCGAATCGACGGAGAAGGGCGCCGAGCCAAGCTTGAAGACGATGACGATGGCGGCTTTGCTGGCCTCCCGGGTCGCGTGCTTTTGGCGTGCGGTTTCACGGCGCCAAGGCGGAGCTCGGGGCGCGGAGGCGTGGGGTGGCTGGTGGCACACGCGGCAACGAACGGCGGCGACGAGCGCGCTGGCCAAAGCAGGTGGACGAGGAGAGAGCAAGGGGGAAAATGGGGTGTCGGCGGGTCGGGCGGCGCCGAGGGGTGGCTTGAGGCGTCGCCAGGCTGTCCAAGCGAGGCAAAGGCCAGGAGCTGCGTGGCGAGCTCGGGCGTCACAGGTCCCTCCTCCGCCCCATCGGGCAGAGGTAGGCGATGATCGGCAATGCTGCTGGGTGGGCTGCCAGATGGGCTGCCAAAGACAGAGCTGGGCCAGCTGTGAGCGCTGTAAAACTCTTTTCTGCTTTTAATTTTTGTTCTGTTATTTATTTTATTTGCCACTGCTTTCAAATTCAAAATAATTTCAAACAAAGGTTAAATATTCTCAAATATTTTATGTTACCTCTTTGGACTATTCCAAAAGTACATAAAATATTTCAAAGCATTTGAAAATATATTCATTATATATTATGAATATATCCCCAAATTCAAATAGATTATTGATTTAAATTCAGAGACCAATAATTCCTTAAAATATTCCAGAATTTTGGTTTGATATATAACTCTTGCCAAAATTCACGTAACCATTTTTAGGGCATTTTGGATTCATTGTAATGCAATTTAAAGGGTGCTTGCTTCTTCTTTTAATTAGATTTTGAGGTTTCAACAACCCTCAATTCAAGTTTCGTAAATTTAGACATGATGCAGATGCTCTCAAATGCAACTAATACAAGCAAAGTCTAGGGTTGTGACAGCTCACCCCACTAAACAAGAATCTCATTTTCGAGATTCTGTGTAGGGTAAGATGAAGGGGAACGCAAACTAACATAATCTTCATGATCCAGGTGCAATTCAAATGGACGTTGATTCGATCACCATCATTGTCTTGATGTCTTGCTCTAAGAACTCCAACTAACATGACAATGGAAGGAAAGGAAAACCCGTAGGATCGATCTTATCAAGGCCTAACAACTCACGATCAACTCACGGAGGGGGACATTGAAATATCTCTCGAGCTGAGATACAAAGCACACATCTAGAGGAATGGAGGAACAGATGATTTAGGGTTCACTAGGTAGACAACAATTCCACACCTAGGAGGGTGGTGAACGGTTGTCAACGTAGCGAGAGTTTGAGTTGCCATGATACCACAGCGAGACATTTTAGAGGAAGGCAATTCGTCGAGGGTTTCAAGTAGCGAGGATAAACTGCCAGGATTCCATAACGGGGCACCTTGGGAGAGGAGACTCGTAGAAATATCCCCTTAAGTGGCAAAAGAATTACATTTGATTCAAAGATCATTGAAACTCTTTATACCAGCCTAAGGCAATTCACAGTCGATCATTTGAAGGAGTCCGAGAGAATGACATTCTCGGGCCAGAATGGATGATGTGGACTACCTTGTTGAAGACAACATAAGGAATGATTTTAGTAACTGGGGAGAAGCTCAACAGTAGAGGGTGAATCCACTGTTGGATTGGTTATAGCATAACCGAGGAAACTGAGAGGAATCCCAGTTAGTGCCGGTGACAAAACATAGGGCTTGTGCGTGCTCTCAAGAACTTGAGCATTTCCATATCCATCAAGGTTTTACCAACATCCGTGTCAAGGGTGCTGACAACACAACATACTACCATGATGAATTGCGATGGACGATGCAGATGCAAAGGAAGATAACACTTTCTCAGATTTCACCTTAGCGAGGCCAAAGGGATGAAATCTGGATGATCGACCGAGAGACATTTAGCACTCCGCTTCTAATGTTCTCCTTGATGTGCTAGCGTAACCCATTCATTGAAATGGTCTGGTATCTAGAGCATCAGGTAATAGGTCGGACTTCGGGAGCACAAAAATCATAAGGCACACAAATAGGGAATAATTCCTACGAAGTCCTTATGGAGAGGTGGCCAACTTCTTCAATCAAGATACTACAATAATAGGTCTTCCGGCTGGGTGTGTTGGCCACGACATCCATTTTACCGGGTTACAGAGAGACCAATATTATAGTTCTTGGGACACGCTCCAACCATCATATCTCGCCGAGATTCAGATCCGGTTGGTGTCGATTATTCCGCACTCATCAAGTCTAGAAAGAGAAATGAAAGTTTGCAACACAAATCGATTTAGATGACGCCGTGAGATTCTCGGAAATGAACTACGATAGCAAGCTCCAAAACATGAGCTGGTTCTCTACATAACCTGCGGAACACGCTGTCCAAGACAAGCATGACCACAAAGTAGTCTTACAATAAAACACTACTGAGTTCCGGTGGGGAACCATCAACGAGAATAATGAAGTCTTGTGCATGAACTAGTATTCGCACAACAACTCCTTTTCCTAGAACAAGTCAATCAGTGGCTTGGTGTGCTAGGGATTCATATAGAATGAAGGTTGCAATTCTCCGAACCACAGAATACTTCGCACGTATGCATGACCGATTTGGGGATGATTCCAAAGGAAGCAACACTGACTTTCTCGAATCCACGGCGGCAACTTACATCTAATGCACATGAACTAGAGGAAGTCACTTCTTACATCCGAACATATGCTTCATGAGCTGGTATGAACAAATGCTTTAAAAAGTTTCCAACACTAGCTTAATGTTCAACAAAATTATGGAGAAGACAAGGATGTTGTCGATGGGCTCAACAACAATTCATCCAGATTCCCATGGAGATGGAATTCCATAACTATGTGAACAAGGTGATAGTATTGGTCAGACCCAAAAGACATAATGGTGTAAGCTCGAGGAAAATCCACGAGTAAGACAACATTACGAACATCGTTGGTTCTGATATGACTTGACAATAGCCCATACTCAAGTCAAAGTTTTGACAACGCAATAGATCCAACAACTGATCACGAGGACCAATCGATGGGGGTATCATCTTTCTTCAACACATATACAAGATATCCCTTAATATGAGCTAACTCGGACAAGCTTTTATCTTCCAACTCTCCAAGTTGTTGTTAAGCTTAACCAACCAGCTCGGGGGTATGCAACACGATTCTTGGAGAAGGGGTGATTTATATGAAACCAACTTGATCACGAACTCAACATAGCGGTCAGATGACAACCTGGTGATACCTCCGAGAAGATATTCGGAAAATCACGAACCACCGATAAGTTACTAAGCTCGAGAATAATCTTGCCTTTCAGGGCAAGACGATATGATCAATAGAGCAAGGGTTTGACAAAATCCTAACTCATTGATCGAAGAGTGCACCAGAAATAAGGACTAGGTAGCACAATCAACCTTAGGGTGACGATTCAATAATCAACACACTAAGAATGAGGTTATCGTCCATTTAACTACCAAGCAACGGAGTTGCTAGGAGTATTGATTTCACACATCATGACTCACTTGTCGGCATTCCGGTTACAATAACACGGAAACCGAGGAATGAACAATGATGGCAAGAAGTATCACTGTACCAAGAGTTCATAGGATGGTGTGCAATTCCTATAATAATCTTGATATAAAAGATGGTAATACTCCAAGGTAGAACAGGACAAAAGCTGGATTAGCATTTTGATCTATGGAATACAACCGCTTGGACCCAATCCTAGAAATGGATGAGGTATCGAGTTTGTTTCTCCAAGTCATTCCGAATAGAATGGCTTGATGACTATAGAAGTAAAAGGCATCGATGAACACTAATGCACGACTACTCCCGACTATCAATCGATAGACGAAGGTCAAGATATAACTAAAGGGGGACAACTCAAAGGAACATATGATTTTCTCGAGTTGTGGATGCATGGATTAGTATGTCGAACCAAGTTCAACATTTTCTTCCGATAACCCATGCGAGAAGGTAGGATCGGCAGAGTCACAATTGTGAATGGAGAACTCTCAAGAGCACTCTTGTTGTGATCTTTTGACCCAACAAACCTCTCGCCATAAGTGGTTCATAGTATTTGGAAGAAGGAAATACCACGGACCTCGAGGACTATCGCAAGGTTACTAATATCCTAAAGGAACTAGCAACACTATCAACATTAAGTGAGTAGGGTGAATATCGGGTTCAAAACCCACGAGTAGAATACCTACTAACTAAATTGCATCACGGATGCTTTCAGAATAAAGGCCAAAATCATCACACCGATACAAATCATGGCTAGATTACTAGATGATCCCCAAGACACCTAGGGTCATAATAATAATTCCAACATATATGTTGAGGCAATAGAATACCTCAACTCAAAGATTTAGTGTGATTAACTCCGCCCAAAGGAACATCAAACCAGAGGGAAAGGATTTGCAAGTGCATCAGATTGTTTAGAAACCTGGGATGACTCGGACAGCATAACGGCTGTAAATGCTTCAAAAGTTTGGAGACATACTACAAAATGGTGGCATAGCCACTCCGAAGCACAATATCAAAGTTTTGAGATCAACAGTTATGAACATACGGAAGTAGTAAAGCTGAACTAAGAGTTGAAACTAACAATTCTATAAGTCTATGGATTAGTAACACGTCATCCTGATAGATAGATGAGAAAGCCTAGTTCTTAATCCCCGTAGAAGAGAAGAGGTTGACTAAGATCAGAAGGCCATGAGGTATAAGGAGTAAAAAGAGCCTTACGTTTCCATCACACAATCAATTCCCCTACATATAACTAAAGCATTTCTAGACTCAACTTCGACCAGTTTGGCTTGGTAAACCCACAGCAATAAGCTCGATACTAAAGCTGTCAGACTTCGACTCAATGTCACATCGATCTAGCCTGTAACACCTCATATCACTTTGCGCCTCACGCACGGTATTCTACGGTGTCGCCACCTTTGCTCGGGACCGCTTATGCCTTTTGGCACACGATATGATAGTGTCGCTAGCATCCATATGATAAGGAGCCCGGCTGACATGGCTAGTCGCAAACCCAAAGTGGCACAGACTTACAGGACAGCATCCATGACCAAAGATCGAACGTGTCGGTCATCAACAGTGAGTTCCGGCTGTAGCACTAGGCTAGCAGATTCGTAAACCGGCTGTAGCGGCTAACAGACTCCGTTACTCAACGCGTGACATTTCAAGGGACGTACACAGAACGAAGAAGGACACATGCCGCCAGCCTAAGTGTTCCGGAGCAAGAGCAAGCTACCATGGCTCAAAGGAATCACTAGGAGACATTTCCGAAGAGAGGCTACTAAGGATAAACAACTAGATAGTCGATCCCACACATACCAAGCATTTCAACAACATACACACAATATGCTCGATATGTGCAAATACAACATGGCATCACAACATGACTCTACGACTCAAGTATTTATTCATTAGGCCCGAGGAGCGAGATATTACAACCAGGGTCTCATGACCCAACATTCGTGAGCATACAAATCAAAGCACAAGCGAAGCTATCATGTCCGAGTACGTACATCTATAAATGAAAAAGGCTGAAAAGCCCGACTATCTACCAGATCCTCGCCAAGGGCACAAGATCGTAGCTGAGGTAACAAGCTAAACGTCAAGTCCACGTGGAACTACTAGCGAGACCAAGTCTCTCTCGCAAAAACATAAAATAGGCTAACGTGAGTACAAATGTACCCAACAAGACTTACATCGTAACTAACTACATATGCATCATTATCAACAAAGGGATGGTGGAGTTTAACAAGCAAGCCAGCTTTGACTCGGTGGCTAACCTAAACTACTAATCGAGGTAACTCTTTGAGGTGGCACACGAGTCCACATATTCACCATATCAATACACCACTATGGATCCGCCTCCGCCTCCCTACGAGAACGCCATCCATAGCACTCACACTTATCTTGCGATTTTAGAGTATCCACTTTCACTTGTCTATGAACTTTATAGGCAACCCATAAGTCCTTTACCGCTGACACGGCTATTCAATAGTTCATATTAACCCCGCAGGGTGTACCTCTTCATACATGTTTCACCACTTAGCGCCCAGACACGACATGTGCTCGGCAGACTTCAAGCTTAAAGCCGACGGGGTGTAGACCACGACCTACCTAAACACTCGAGTCCCTAGTCCAGTTTATCGCCTATTCGGTTCCATCCATGAGGAGTTCCGCCAAGTTTCGCTCACAGCCCCAAACGATCTGAACAGGTTCCCGAGACACTAAACGGGCGCCTGCAGACACTGTACACGTGCCTACCGATCACAGCCCACCCCTACGGCCAACACAAGCACGGCCTCCAAAGATACTACAAACACCGTAAACTACTTGCAACTCCCGGACAGAGGACAAGGGTGAATAAGAAGTCGAGCGGGTCATATTTCAGGCCCAATGCATGGTAGTAGCTGAATCATGGATCACAAACACGTAACTCAGTTCCTAATGACGGCTTCAATGAGACAACCCACCATGTACTCCTACATGGCCTCTCACCGATACCTTTACCAAATCGTGTTCACACACTTAGCTCACACACAATAGGACATGTTCACACCTCCGATTCATCCTCGATGAATCGCACCGACTCAACTCTAAGCAAGAGTGCATGACAAACAAGCATGTATGAGTAGGCACAACAGGCTCAAACAACTCCTACTCATGCTAGTGGGTTTCATCTATTTACCGTGGAATGACAGTCATGCAAAGGATAAGGGGTTCAGCTACCGCAGCAAGTAACAAATGATTCGTTGTTGTCCTAATGCAGAAAAAGAGAGCAGGAGCGAGAGAGTAGGATTGTATCGAATGAACAAGGGGTTTTGCTTGCCGGCACTTCAAGATAATATAGTTCTTCATCGGTGTCATCGAACTCATCGTCGAACGCCGCTCACCGAGAGGGGACAGATACCGGCAACAGAGAAGAAATACAATCAATGCAATGCACAATATGATGCATGCTATGACATGGCATTATGAATGTGTTTTGGGCTAATGCAAGCTAGAACAGATTGAGATGAGTCCATTTGAACCAAAGATTCAAATGCAAACCCATTTTAAAAGGTTATATTAATGTATTAACTTGTTTCATCTAAACAGCAGCGTGAAGTTGTTCTAACATGCATGAAAATGGTACAGATGGATAGATTGCATTTTTCTGATAATTTTTCATATATAATTTGTTTGATTTGGAGCTATGGTTGAATTACTATGAATTTTAGAAGTTTTGACTATTTTCTGGAATTTCCTGTATAAGAATAATTCCAAAGAAATGATTATTATACAAGATGACGCCCGTGGTGACGCCATCAAGTCAACTGGCTGGTCCGGTCAAACCTGACCAGGGGGTCCACTGATCAGTGACTGGGGCTGGTTAGTGTCGCTGACAGGTGGGCCTGGTCAACGGCCACGTCAGCATGGTCAATCTGACGCGTGGGTCCATCGGGATTAAGTTAAATCTAACTAATTTGCTTAGTGGTTTAACTAGGCCGGTGGGGCCCGACTGTCAGTGGCATAGGGCTTAGTTAGTGGTGTCATTAGTGACTAATGACGAGCCATGTCATCCCATCAGCTTAGCCGCGGTGACACAAACCGCGCAGAGATCTTTCGAAATCGCCCTCCGGCAATGGTTCGACGTGCGGTTAGGCTTGCTCGACTCCTGGGAGTGCGCCGCACCTAGTGGTGCCACTGGTTGGAGCCGGTGCGGCCGGGAACTAAGCCGGCGCCGAGGTTTGGCGGCGGCCAAGCATCGGAGCAAGGTTCGGGCGCCATCGCGACGAAAAGAGGATCTCGTGGTGCGCCGGCTTCGGGGTGTGCCGAGCGCTACCGATGGATCGGACGTGAGCGGCAGCGGTCAGGGTTTCGGGCGGCGCCATGGCCGTGGCGTAGATGCTTTTGACATGGTTGGGGATCGGGGCTAGAGCTCGCGAGGGATGACGAGGGAAGGGGGAATCGGGTCAGAGGCTCACCGCGGAGCTGCAGGGATGGTTAGTGGGCTCGGGGGCGCGCCGGAGTGGCCGAATCGACGGAGAAGGGCGCCGGAGCCGAAGCTTGAAGACGATGACGATGGCGGCTTTGCTGGCCTCCCCGGTCGCGTGCTTTTGGCGTGGGGTTTCACGGGCCGAGGCGGAGCTCGTGGGGCGCAGGAGGCGGGGGTGGCTGTGGCCACGGGCGGTAACGAACGGCGGCGACGAGCGCTCGCGGCCAAAGCGGGTGGACGAGGGAGAGAGCAAGGGGAAAAATGGGGTGTCGGCGGGGTCGGGCGGCGCCGAGGGGTGGCTTCGGCGCCGCCAAGGCTGTCTGGCAAGGCAGGCGCCCGGAGCTGCGTGGCGAGCCTGGGCGCTGTCAGGTCCCTCCTCTCGCCATCGGGCGAGGTAGGCGATGATCGCAGGCACTGGCTGGGCTGGCCAGATGGGCTGCCAAGACAGAGCCGGGCCGTGCCAGTGAGCGCCAGTAAAACTCTTCTGCTTTTATTTTTGTTCTGTTATTTATTTTATTTGCCACTGCTTTCAAATTCAAAATAATTTCAAACAAAGGTTAAAATATTCTAAAATATTTTATGTTACCTCTTTGGACTATTCCAAAAGTACATAAAACATTTCAAAGCATTTGAAAATATATTCATTATATATTATGAATATATCCCCAAATTCAAATAGATTATTGATTTAAATTTAGAGACCAAATAATTCCTTAAAACTATTCCAGAATTTTGGTTTGATATATAACTCTTGCCAAAATTCACGTAACCATTTTTAGGGCATTTTGGATTCATTAATGCAATTTAAAGGGTGCTTGCATTCTTCTTTAATTAGATTTTGAGGTTTCAACAACCCTCAATTCAAGTTTCAGAAATTTAGACATGATGCAGGATGCTCTCAAATGCAACTAATACAAGCAAAGTCTAGGGTTGTGACATTACCACCAACAATATTTATTTAATCACCACTAACACTAGCTAATAATAATCATCATAGTCATTACCACCAACACTAGCTATTTTATCATCATAGTGATAGTGTAGCACATCATCATCCTCAAACTCATTTCTAGCTAGCTAATCACTCCTGCTGCTCTCTTAGGTAAAATAACATAAAACATGCATAGCTCTCCTCCATGATCAAGTTGGAGCATGCAGATGAACCTGCCTCCTAATCGTGGGTAGCGATCTGCTTGTTGCCCCTAGTACTTCTCTCGCCCCCATCACATATTTGGTCCAGTCTTGCACTATTAAGCATCCGTCACTAATCTTGAATGCACTAAAGTAATCAGAGGATATCTTGGTCGAAGTCGATAATACTCATGGTACCTTTAGTCTCGATCCCATAAGGCACAACATTCATCGAGTCCTCATGAAGAACATCGATGGTAACATACTTAGCAATGAAGTTTAGCTTCAAAATAATGTATGGAAAAGATGCACCGAGGACAAATAGTAAAAATCTTACCATCCTTCCTAAATAGATGTGACCGTAGTTCATTACTTAACACTATTGGTCGCACATTTTCAAGACTAACATTTCTAAATGCAGAAAGAAAATTTGTCTTGACAAGATCAAGATCCTCAAGCCATGAAACATAATGATCGAGCTCCTCGCAGCTTGAGTTCAGCCCCGTAACAAAGATAATGGTCCCGTCTACCAAGCTACCGGACATGTTTGTTTGCACCAATATAAGCTGACAATACAAATTAGTTGTCAACTATTTTTGAATAAACAATATCAAAGACATAAATATGGTTGAGAAACTTACATAATGGTATAACTGAAGGCGTCTGCACATCGACCTAGATGTTGGTATTACCTTCAATATCATCTTCCGGACAAATAACAAAGGTGATAACCTTATCAGGCTCAAATGCATAAGTCTTGCATAGTGCTCGCCATGTTTTGCATCCAAAATAGGTGTAGTCGTCTGAATTGTATAATTTTGCATGGAAAATATAACCATGCTCGGTCTTCAAGTAAACTTTCTTTTCCTCCGAAGTATGACTGAAACCTATCTTATCCAATACAAAAACTCTTGCATGGCAGGGGATACGCTAGTAGGATAGTAAAAAAAAATAAGTTGAAGCAAATGAAGCAGATGTCATGCTTAATTACGAAAAAGACTTGTCGCTAGGACTTCATCAGATCCACTTCAAGTTCTCGCCCAGCTTGATGTCAAGCGCCTATCATCATCTAGGAAGATTCCGTCAGACAAAGCGCTTCGCCTTCGCAAGAAGATTTGCAAATACCGAAATCCTTTTCGTCGTCACACATTTCCTATGTTCATAGTTAAAACATTAATTGAAAATCGATCAAGACAACTACCAGGATACTCAACACACAAACCGGGCACTCGATATTTCCTACATATTCGCACAAGTCATGCCAAAATTCACTAAAAATCCGCATGACCTTTGCTAAAATAGGACATATCGAAGCGCCTGAAATTTGCCGGAACGAAATGAATCAACACTCCGCAAAACATAGGCCACTAAGAGGTGTAACCTGCAAACATGACCGCCACTTGGATATTGAGCAACACAAGATATACATTTCAAAATATCTTATAGGACTCAAATTAGCATGCATTCAATAAGCAAAAGTAAATCATCTCATGCGCCCATACATCGTCAATATTATCACTAATACGTCACTTAATAGTGTCATACATATAACATCACTAATACAACTAAAACCCTAGCACACGACGGTATCGGCGCGGGCGGTGGACACCCACAGAGAAGGAACCATCACGGATCATAGCTCTAGTGAGATCCCCGAGAACCTGCTGTATTGGAGAACGACTGTGCTCCAACGCAAACAAGTAGCGACGGACGGCGCTGTTCTCATCGACACGGTGACGCACCACCTCCATGGAGTCTTCGAGCTCGACCTTCATCGCCCACGCGACCGCCACCAAAGAAGGTTCGGGTCAACGACAGTGCTGGCTCTCACCAACCTCGTGCCCCCGGTAGGTAGTGCCTCCCAAGACTACCTCGGTGGAGCCCAGTCCCGGACAAGGCCGATCTGGTCAAGCAGGTGTCATCCTCCGCCGACTCGATGACGAGGATGCGGGATAGGCATCGTCCACGTCGAGGCGGGAAAAATTGCTTTAACTAAAAAAATAGCAACAAGTTCTTACTAACTAGTTCTATTAATTCAACTAGTTCTTACTAAAAATAAACTTACTATAAATAGAGGCATACTAGAAATTATCCAACTATCCAACTATAAAGTGAAATAAGTGGTCAAATTTTACTCGTTTTATGATTCATCTTAGAAATTTGATTCGTTTTCACCCTTACATGAACCCTAACTCATTTGAGCCACATCCGCATCCGATTTGTTTCCACTCTTACATGAACCCTAACTAATTTGATGCAACTAAAATATAAAGAAACCCTAGGCGAGGTAGGGAGAGGGAGGAGGGCGTGTGTCACCTCGGGTGCCCGCGACGAGGGAGGGAAGGGCGGCCAAGGTCAGGTCAGGCTCGGGCTCGGGCGGATGGCGCGCCGAGGTCGGGTCGGGCGGCGTCCGGGCGGCGTTGAGGTCGGGGCGGGGTGACGTTGAACTGGGTCGGGTGGCGAGAGGGTGTGCGGAGAGATGCTGAGGCGATTTGCGACGGCGGGCGAGAGAGTGGAGAGAGTTGGATTTGGGGGAAGTGGCCACGTGGGGAAGGACGAACCCCGTGGTTAAGTCGGAAGTAGAAGTAGCGTGTTCCAGGAAAAGCGCTGCTGCTACCTTAGCTACAGCGCGTTTTGGGATAGACGCTACTGCTACTCCTTTCTCTTTTTTCCCTTTTTAATTTAGTTTTCTTCACATTTTTTTCCTTTCACCTTATTCTATTTCTTTCATTTTCAATTACCTTTCTATTTTCTTTCCATTTAATTTTATAACCTTTAGCAGTAGCGAGTTTATAGTAAAACGTGCTGCTAGAAATAAAGTAGCAGTAGCGCGTTTCATTATAGGTCGCTACTACTATGTGTAGCCTATCGGCTAAGCCGTGGGAATTTTAGTAGTAACGTGTTTACAGCCAGACGCGCTACTGCTAGAACTTTATCTGTAGCGCGGTTTCCTTACGCGCGCTACAGCTAGTTAGCAACATCGTTCTTTTTTGAACCTCGCTACTGTGAAAGTTCTGTGTATAAAGTTTTCCCTAGTAGTGCATCCACATGCGGGGGACGCCAGTGAGGGCCATGGGAAACCAGTTAGCCATGACCCTGTCGTCGCCCCTGGCCTCGAGGACGGCCTCCTTGTATGCCAGCAGGAAAGCCAGCGGATCGGCCGTGCCGTCGTAGCGCGGTGGCATCTCCGGCTTGAACTTGTTTGGCCACTCCACCTGTCGCAGGGCGGGGGCCAAGGTTCGGAGCCCCTGGCCCCCGTGCTGGCGACCGGAGCAGGCGGCGCGTCGCGCATCATGAAGGCGGACCGCGGTGCTTGCGAAGAGCGGGTCGGTGGAAGGGAAAGCTCCAGCGCACCCCTACCTGGCGCGCTAAATGTCGGATTTCGGGTTCCGGCAGACCCTCAAGGTTCGAACACTGGGGTGCACACGGAGATCACACCTCCAGCCTACCCATGTCTCACCACCTCGCCAGGATCTAAACTACACGAAGAACAACACAAGGGACACGAGATTTATACTGGTTCAGGCCACCATTGTGGTGTAATACCCTACCCAGCTTGTGGTGTGGTGGATTGCCTCTGGGGCTGATGAGGAACAGTACAAGGGAAGAACAGCCTCGCAAGGGTCTGTTCTTGGATGGTGCAATGAACTGCTAGGGGGAGTTCACTCGCTTCTCTCTCTCTCTCTCTCTGTTTTTCTATCCTTGTTCTTTCGATGCCTCTACCTTGTGGGTGGCTAGTCCTATTTATAGGTGAAGGCCCTGGGCCTCGTCCCAAATATTGAGCGGGAAGGGCGCCAACAGTTGGCCCTTTTGAAGGGGAACATCTAGTACACTTATCCTGACTAAAGTTGGTCCTCGCCGCCAAAGACCCCGACGATGACGCCTGCCTTTTGGCTCCACGATGACCTCCGCTCGCCGTCCCCGCTGATCTTGGTCTTGTTGAATCGAAATGGTTGCCTTTTACTTGATACCTTGCCCATGCTTGCCCCTTTGCACCAAAGAGGAAACAGGATTCGCAGAGGTCGGCGCGCCTCGGCGCCTCACCGCCTTGGTCAGTCATGGTTTATGCCACGGCACCTCGTGAGGTACCCCGCTGATCTCTCCGCCTCCTCACGAGCCAGCCTGACGAGGCCGTGCCTGAGGAAGCCTCCTATCGTCCACCCCGCGAGGCTTGGCCCCTCGCGAGGGTCTTGGACATGCGTTGATGAAGATGGGCCGTACTGGGCCACTCCTTGAGCCACGCCGCAGGCCGCATGTAGGCAAGTCTGGGTACCCCCGTTCCCAGAACGCCGACAATATACTCTTGTACTACCCATATCTTCAATATTAATCAATCAGGAAGTAGGGTTTTACCTCCATTGAGAGGCCCGATCCTGGGTAAACATCTGTGTCCCTTGCTTCCTGTTACCATCATCCTTGATGCACAGATCGGGAGCCCCCTACCCGAGATCCGCCGGTTTTGACACCGACATTGGTGCTTTCATTGAGAGTTCCTCTGTGTCGTTGCTGCTAGGCTCGATGGCTCGTCTCATCATCAGGAACAACATTACCTCTGGGGGAGCTCTGGCTATAGGCCAAACTCTCCGACTTGGCGGCTTTATCAGGGCCGCCCCATCGGCGGTAGCGCCGATGATGGCCTCTCGGGTCATCAATCGTAACCTTCGCATCAGTTCAGAACTTGCCGAACAGATAGATCCGATGGAGCTCTTACCCTTAATGAGCTCTTGGATCGCATAGCCGCTCTGGGAGTCGCTACGGACTATGATCGGATTGGGCTTAAACCCGACCAAAGGGACATCAGATCCCCGCAGGCCACCCATGAGATAGCGGTATTGGAGGAACCACACACGGACCGCCCCTCGACTTTGAGGACGAACTATGTCCGGATCACCGAACTCCTTGAGCCGAATACCTGATCAAAGGAAGACATGACCCAAGTCCCGAACATAGAACCGGGCTTTGGGCCGAAGAAATTGAGCGGCACTCCGGATCTCGAGCTGTCAGGCTTGGAACCTCCCACGCCCCTGAATGTTAGATCGGATCAGAATCCGGATTCAGCTAACAACACCCACCAGGACCTAAACCGTCTCTCCCGTGATCGCAAGAGCCCTGTGAGATCAGACATCGCCATCGACAAGATTCCTCCTGCGCTTAACAAGGTCGAGGATCGCCGTAAGGAGGACGTAGTCTTACTCTTCTGCAAAAACTGCACGGACAAAGGACTCCTTAATGCTATAAGCCGCTGTGACATAGTACGCTTCGCAGATTTAGCAATCATAGTACGAAAGTACTGTGCGATGGAAAGCGCCTGGAAAACCCAAACAGAATTTTGGGACAGCACGGCTCTCACCAAGACCTTTGTCCGAACTAAACGGGCAAACCCTCGTAAGTCGGTCGATCCTGTCCCCAAGAAACCAAAACACACCCCGGGGCGGGGAACCGTATTGGAAGAATGGCTCAATGGAGCATGTAAACTCCACAGCACTCTGGACACGACACCAACTCATAGCCTTAGAGCATGTTGGATACTCCGGCAGGTTGCAAAAAGTGGCGAGGACCTTCTTGCAAACCATAAAGCAGAACAACATCCTGCCAACGAACACCATGCGGTATTAACAGTCTTCGAGACTTTCGCGTCAAACAATAGGCGCAAGCGAGCTCACCGAAGCTCCACTAAAATTTGCCATGTGGCAAAGATAAACCCCTAGAACGACACTGCTATAACCTTCAATGCCAGTGATGAACCTCGATTCCAGAGTGTCCGGGCGCCGGCCGCTCTGGTCCTTAGCCCAATCATGGACGGTTTTCGGCTCACTAAAGTACTCATGGACGGCGGAAGCGGATTAAACTTGATCTATGAAGAAACTCAACAAGACGGAAATTGATAAAGGCCGCATCGAGCAAAGCGGCACCACCTTCAGGGGAATCATCCCCAGTCGGGAAGCGTGGTGTGCGGGAAAAATCACACTCGATGTGGTATTCGGCACCCCCTCAAATTACAGTTCTGAAGAAATCACATTCCAGGTGGCTCCCATTAGCAGCGGATACCACGCCCTTTTAGGGCGGGACGCGTTTACAAGCTTTCAAGCCATACCCCATTACGGGTACATGAAGCTTAAGATGCCCGGGCCCAATGGAATCATCACTCTAGCCAGTGATCCGGACATCGCACTTCGCACCGAAAACAAAACCGCGGCACTAGCCCTAGAAGCATTATCTGAAGCCCTAGCAGCCGAAGAAATAACAATGCTACGAGCCACCATGGACAGGGACGACGTGATACTCGACAAGCGACCCAAGTCCACCTCATTTAAACCTGCAGATGAGATAGTCAAATTCCAAGTCCATCCAACGGACCCCACGAAGACAACTTCCATCGGGACACAGTTGAGCCCCGTAATGGACGCCGCACTACGAGACTTTTTACGCGAAAATTGGGACATTCTCGCCTGGCACCCATCGGATATGCCGGGCATCCCGCGTGGATTGGCCGAGCACAGCCTTAATATACTAAAGGGATATAAACCTGTCGAACAGACCCTAAGGCGATTCTCAGAGCCCAAACGACAAGCAATGGGGGAAGTGCTAGCTAAGCTACTTGAGGCCGGATTCATCAGGGATATTAAACATCCGGATTGGCTTGAAAATTTGGTAATGGTACCAAAGAAGGACAAATCCTGGCGACTATGTGTCGACTTCAAAGACCTCAACAAGGCTTGCCCCAAGGATCCCTTTCCCCTCTCTTGCATTGATCAGATCATCGATGCCACAGCTGGACACGACTCATTGCCAGGTTTTCTCGACGATACCGATACCATCAAATAAGGATGGCAGAGTCTGACCAAGCTGCAACAGCTTTCGTAATGCCAAATGGCCCTTTTTGCTTCAACACTATGCCTTTTGGGCTCAAGAATGCCAGCGCAACCTATCAACGCATGATTCAAACATGCCTGGAAAAGTAAATCGGCAAAACAGTGGAGGCATATGTGGACGACGTGGTCATCAAAACAAGACACGTCGAAACCCTAATAGATGACTTGAGGCGTACATTTGATAACCTCCAGACATACGACATCAGGTTGAATCCAGAAAAATGCGTTTATGGCGTTCCCTCTGGGAAACTGCTGGGCTTCATTGTTTCCAATAGAGGAATCGGGTTAATCCGCGAAAACCGAGCCTCTATCGCAGTTGGCTATACAAACAGACCTCAAGCACATCCAGAAACTAGCCGGATGCGTGGCTGCTTTGAGCCGCTTTATCTCCAGGTTAGGAGAAAAGTCATTACCTCTTTACCGCCTCCTTCGGCGCACCGAACACTTCATGTGGACGGATGCAGCCGCGGCCGGACTTGATGAAATAAAGACCTTACTGGCTAGTAATCCAGTCCTAACAGCGCTGAACATCGGCGAGCCTATGCTACTGTACATAGCTGCAACACATCAAGTTGTAAGCGCAGTACTCGTCGTCGAACGAGAGGTTGATGGATACAAATTCCCGCTCGAAAAGCCGGTTTATTACGTGATCCATAGTCCTCACCCATGCAAATCCCGATACCACACTATCAAAAATAGCATATGCGGTCTTCATGGCATCCCTGAAGCTGCGACACTACTTTCAAGATTTTTTGATTACAGTAGCCTCCGAAGTACCACTCAATGACATAATAAATAACCACGACGCTACGGGCCAGATTGCTAAATGGGCTATCGAGATCCTTCCGTTCGACATAATGTACACACCACGGCGGGCCATCGTCGTTAGCATCGCCGACTTTGTCGCCGAATGGACGGAAGCCGAACTCCCTAAAGAGTACGACGCATACTCCAACTGGATCATGCACTTCGACGGCTCTAAAATGCTGGCCGGATTGGGAGCAGGTGTAGTCCTGACATCTCCTATCAGAGACACGGTCCAGTACGTCCTCCAAATATTATACACAAACTCCAACAATGCAGCCGAATATGAGGCTCTATTGCATGGTCTTCGGATGGCAGTCTCTATGGGCATCCAGCGCTTGGAAGTGCGCGGGGATTTGAACCTTGCAATATCACAAATAAATAGAGACTTTGATGCCAAGGATCCAAAATGGCGGCCTCATCGTAATGCCGCCCTCAAAATGTCACCGGTTTGAGGGGCTCAATTCCACCATGTGGCTCGAGAAAACAATCAAGCGGCCGATGACCTTGCTCGCATTAGCGCTTAAACGCCACCCTGTCCCCACCTAACATATTCTGGAAAGGTTGTTCAAGCCATCCGTAGTATGGGAAGGGAGTCCGCAATACTAGCACGGATCCTCAACATTCCCCGATTCCAACCATCGACATGAGGGAGGCTCGCCACCAAATAACATCTTCGCCCACTTAAATCATGGCCGCCATCGCCTGCGGATCGAGCTTTCTTGGCCTACCTAAATAGGCAGGAGCTCACCGAAGACTAAAATGAAGCACGCTGCATTGTCTGGCGTTCTAAAGCTTACAAAGTCCATGAAGGGGAACTCTATAAGAAAAGTGCAACCGGAGTGCTTCGAAGGTGCATCTTCAAAGAGGGCCGAAATCCATGCCGGACTGGGCGGACACCATGCCGCGGCTCGAGCTCTAGTCAGCAAGGCCTTCCAGACAGTGCTTTATTACGACGGCCCGAGCAGACGACAGACCTTTGTCCAACATTGTGTCGGCTTGCCAGCTCTTCGCCAATCAAAGTCATATGCCCCCTACAGCTCTCCAAACAATCCCCATAACTTGGCCCTTCGCGGTCTGGGGGCTGGATATGGTCGGACCTCTTAAAGGGGGAAGCCATAAGAAAAAAATACTTATTGGTCATGGTGGACAAGTTCACCAAATAGATAGAAGCCAACTAGTCAAACGGCCAATCCGGACCGTAATAGACTTCATATCCGGGTTGTACATCGACACGGTGTCCCCACAAAGATCATCATCGATAATGGCTCAAATTTCACAGCTGATGAAGTGAAAACTTGGTGCGGAAAATGGGCATTAAGCTCGACTACACTCCGTGATACCATCCCCAAACAAACGACCAGGTCAAGGGCAAACGGTCTCATCATGAGCGCATCAAACCCGCACTAGTGTGATCTTTAATGTAATCGACACGACCGGTGGAGGAGCTCGACCAGACTGGGGCTGCGGACCACACCGAATTGCACCACCGGATATACACCATTTTTATGGTGTACGGTGCGGAAGCAGATTACCTCGCGACATAATACATGATTCGCCACGCCGATGCATGTACGAAGAGAAGGAAGCCGAAGTTAGTTCGGCAGACAACTTGATGCCCCGGAGGAGGAGCGCGACATCGCAAAAGCCCGCTCCGTGATTCTATCGCCAGCAGTGCTCGACGATATCAAAGCAGAGAAGTGCGGGCCAAAACTTACAATATTGGCGAGCTCGTTCTACGCCTACCGGAGAAGAAGAAGGACAAACTCAAACCCAAGTGGGAAGGTCCCTTTATCATTGACAAAGTTCTCACCGAAGGAGCGTACCACTTACGTAATGCATCCGATAACAGACTCGAGCCAAACCCATGGAACGCGGCAAGACTACGGAGATTCTACGCCTAAACGCCGAACTCCGTGTTCGTCTCCTTACTCCCTCCCTTTTACTTATGCTCCACCCCACTTTTCCTTTCTCGACCCTTTTTCTCTTCACACAAAGTACTTAATACAGTGCGACTCCCGGATTATTCCGGCCGCACTCTGTGTGTAAGCAATACCTAGGGGCTTCCTATACGGAAGCTAAAAATAATTACGCAAATGGCTTTTTGCCCATCACATATGAGTTTCTTTTTCATATGTGCCTTTTATTCACCATTACATGCATCGATATGACTTAAGACGTGGCCAAGTTGGGTTTCCTGGCTCCTGTCTTCATGCCCTATGTTCCCGTTAATTCGGCTAGGGCATAAGAGGAGCACCTCTGCGATTGTTACTGCCGGTTCAGCCGGATGTGTACCTCAGACTGGGTGAAGCCGAAAGCTAGTTTCCTTAAGAGAATATTCGATCGGTGAACAAATGATGTATTCGTTTATTACAACATAAATCCCTAGAAGTCTTGTATCCTGCGCCATAGTTCGCAGGCCGGGCATGCGTATTGCCGCATGCATACCCAGGGAAAGGAACCCCTAACGGAACTCTTCTCCCTGGAAGATGTTTCTTACTATCCATGTAATATAACATAACTAGTTGGGTACTTGTCTGTTTAAGCACTTATGACCCCTACGCCTGGTCTCCACGCATACCCCGGTTTTGTATAACTGAGCAGGTATTTTGACACACCCTAGACTGTAGGATCCGGGGGCTAAAGCGAAAAGGTTCGCCATGACAAATGATTTTAATCCGTCTAGGGGCCAATTATGCCCATTAAAATACACAGTCACTTGGACTGACTATATTCTTCCTCTACACCATCTAACGGGCTATCTAGTTTACAATCCTGTTGAGAATACTTAGCGGCTAATGCTACCTGGTCATACACAAGACTTTCGGGAATTTCTTGCCCATCGGGCCCCGCCGGTCCTACTTCGGCCATATGGTTCGGGTCCAGCTTGGTGTAGCTGGCTTCACCATCGCCTGCATTTCTTGCACCTTGCCGGCATGCTGATATCTTCCACAATCGGAAGCGCCGCCGGGCTCCTCGAAGCAGGTCCGCAAGCTCCCCCATGCCATTCGGTAGGAGGCTTGATTGCCACAAGGCCTGAGCAATGTCGTGCATCACCCGCCAAGCTCGCTCCTGCAACTGTGAAAGTTCTTGCAGTAAATCACTTGCAGATGAGGGCATCTCCTCTTCAGGGCGACCCGTTAACATTCCTGCAAGCACAATTCTTTCAAAATACTTCCTCGCCGAACTATCATATAGTTCGTGTGGGCACTCACCATAAATGCCGTGTCGAAGACTTTTGTTCTCCTTCACGGAGTCCGCCAGTTGAGCGCGGACGTCTTTTAATTCCACGTCCAGCCGAATATTGGCATCTTGGAGATTGTTCTTATCTTGCTTCACTTGCGTAAGGATGCGCTCGCCAACCTTTAGCTGCCTTTTAAGATGCGATTCGTCATCCGTCACGCCCTTCGGGTTCACCCCGGGATTGCCTGCAGAATCTTCTGTTAGACTAGTCATACCAGCCATTCACTAACTAGTGCATCTTCATACAATTAAGACAAATGTTACCAGAGGAGGCCTTCTGGTATTCCTCTAACTTGGCTACCGCGTCCCTCAGCTGGGACTTACATTCCAACAGCTCCCGAGCCAGTTGTTCATTCTTGTCCACAACAACTCAGGTATAAATTGATCCTTCAAACAGTTGTTCCAACTATTTCAAGTCTCGTGGCCATCATATACATACTTATCAAAATTTCTACCCAGATATCTTTGGCATACTGTTCGCCGCCGGGCAAGCCCGCCTTTGAGCAGCTCGGACGATGTGTCCGCCAATTGAAGGCATTAAAAGCCTTCGAAAATATGTTGTTCAAGCACGCCCTCCGGCGCCGGTGATTCAAGGCACTTCTCCACTTCGGAGTTCGTGGCCAAACACATATCCGCATCCTCCGTCGGAGAACTATGCGGCATCGCCTCAGGTCCGCCTCCGCCTCAAGACGGTTCTGGAACCCGGCTGGTGGAGGCATGATTGGCGGGATCCCTGATATAGTCCGACCGCTTCTTCCCGCCAGCATACAAAGGGCACTGCCATATTTCAAATACTAAAATCGCAGGGCAGATTATTACTTTACCGAGCTGTGTGTCAACCTCACCGCCTTCCTCTTGAGCTCGCCTGATCCGGACGCCTCGGGTTGACGAGTCCCTAGGGGCTCCGCCTGCAGTTCACCGCTGCCTCTAAAAACAGCACGACGACTCAAGTGTAAATCATGATACCTGAGGGGAGTCCCCTTTGGAGGATAGGGTTGTTAGTTCGGCTTATAGGCTACAGGAGGAGCTCAGATAGTCGCCCAGAATGGCCACTGAGGCGCCATCCCAGCTTGCTTGATAAAATACCCCGCTGACAAGCTCCACGGCAATATCCGGATCTTCTTGAGTCCCGGATCTAGGGCCCTTCCAAGGTCCTCTCGTTGCGGGAGGGCTGAAGATTCTCCACGACCTCCCCGCCTCCCGCCGACATCGATGCGTAATCTTAGCGTATGACGCTAAAGTAAGCAAAGCAGGGAAAAGAATGGCAACTTACCCACTCTGGGGGGTTGTATATGGAGAATCCGTCCCGCATTTTAATGCGAAGGAATTCTTCCTCTTCCCCTTTGTATAAATCGGACAATATCCTTCCCAAAGCAAAGGCGGAGTCCGACCTTACGGCCAGAAGCGTAGGGCGCCGCCTTCCCCGCTGAAGTGCCATATGGGCTTCTAATATTGAAGCGGGTTGCACCCCGCTTTATGCATATCGCCATGGCCTCAACTATCGCCATCCGATTTGGCCAAGAATTTTATCCTGCCATCGAAGTGTATTTCCATCGATCTCTTCTTGAGGGCCCCGGGGCACTAGCTTAGGCGTGTCTCTGGGGCATTACTAAACTTGGGGAGACCTGTTCGACTGGATCCGAAGGGGAACGCTATCAATGTAAAACCACTCAAGGCCAGTTTTCCGTGCCTTCTTAGGAGGTCGGACAGTATCCGTCTCGGCGATAAAGATACTTCGCCCCGCCCCACTTGGCATAGGGATTCTCACTGGATGCGGGGGACAAGGCAGAACAGCTTCCTCCATAATCCGAAGTGTGGTTTGCAGCCTAAAAGCAGCTTGCAAAGGGCGACGTACCCCGCTATATGCAGAATGGAGGCAGGGGTATGGTTGTGCAACTGGAGGCCGTAGAACTCTAGGATGTTGGAAATATGCCCTAGAGGCAATAATAAAATGGTTATTATTATATTTCTTTGTTCATGATAATTGTCTATTATTGATGCTATAATTGTATTATCCGGAAATCGTAATACATGTGTGAATACATAGACCACAACAAGTCCCTAGTGAGCCTCCAGTTGACTAGCTCGTTGATCAACATATAGTCATGGTTTCCTGACTATGGACATTGGATGTCATTGATAACGGGATCACATCATTAGGAGAATGATGTGATGGACAAGACCCAATTGTAAGCATAGCACAAAGATCATGTAGTTCGATTCGCTAGAGCTTTTCCAAATGTCAAGTATCATTTCCTTAGACCATGAGATTGTGCAACCCGGGTACCGAGGGTGTGCTTTGGGTGTGCAAACGTCACAACGAATCGCGTGGACTATAAAGGTGCACTACGGGTATCTCCGAAGTGTCTCGGTTGGTACGAATCAAGACAGATTTGTCACTCCAGCATGACGAAGAGGTATCTCTTGGCCCACTCGATAATGCATCATCATAATGAGCTCAATGTGACCAAGTGTCTGGTCACGGGATCATGCATTACGGTATGAGTAAAGTGACTTGCCGGTGATGAGATTGAACGAGGTATTGGGATACCGACGATCGAAGTCTCTGCAAGTAACGCATCGATTGACAAAGGAATTGTATACGGGATTGATTGAATCTCGACATCGTGGGTTCATCCGATGAGATCATCGAGGAGCATGTGGGAGCCAACATGGGTATCCAGATCCTCGCTGTTCGCTATTGGACGGAGAGGCGTTCTCGGTCATGTCCACGTGTCTCCCGAACCCGTAGGGTCTACACACTTAAGGTTCGTGAACCTAGGGTTGTAGAGATATGAGTATGCAGAACCCGGAAGTTGTTTGAGTCCCGATGAGATCCCGAACGCCACGAGGAGTTCCGGAGGTGAAGAATTATATAGGAAGTGCAGTTTCGCCATCGGGAAAGTTTCGGGTCACTGGTATTGTACCGACCACTGGATGGTCCCGGGTCCACCGGTGAGGCCACCTATCCCGGAGGGTCCTGGGCTGAAGTGGGGAGGGAACCAGCCCCTGTAGGCTGCGGTGCGCTTGGGCCTCCGCGCCTAGGGTTGGAAACCCTAGGTAGGGGGTGCCCCACTTGCCTTGGGGGCAAGCCACCCTTGGCCGCCGCCTCTGAGATCTCATCTCTAGGTTCGGCGCCCCTGTGGGCCTATATAAAGAGGGGGAGGGAGGGCAGCCGCACCCCAAGTCTTGGTGCCTCCCTCCCCGCTACACCTCTCCTCTCCCGTAAGCTCATGGCCCCGCGCGGATCGCAGCCGCATCCACCACCACGCTGTCAGGCCGCCGATCTTCATCAACCTATCATTCCCTTGCTGGATCAAGAAGGAGGAGACGCCTTCCCAACCGTGACGTGGTTTTGAACGCTGGAGGTGCCATTCGCTCGCACTAGGATCTCCGTGATTTGGATCACGGCGAGTACGACTTTCAACCCCATTCTCTTGAACGCCAAGACGCGTATCTACAAGGGTATGTAGATGCACTCCCCTCTCTCATTGCTAGATGACTCCATAGATTGATCTTGGTGAACATAGGAAATTTTTTATTTTATGCAACGTTCCCCAACACAGGAGCCCGCGAAGAAACGGGTGGATGGGAAACCCGACGCCCCTTAGCAGATGCGGGATGAGGCATATACGCTCGTCTAGAGATGGATTAGGAAATCCCTCCACTTGTTTCCCTCCGTCGTAAGTGGCTATTCCGGCTCGGACAAGGACCATGAACGCCGGTGGGAGAAACCCTTGGGGTTGTAACTTTTATCAAACGGCTATGAGGAACTGAACACTCTCCCCAATCCCTCAACTTGGAATGAGGAGGGCATGCAGAAGAGCTGCGACGGACGGCCATGTTGGAATGGTTTTTCGAGCGCCAATCGGATGCTAGCTCGTGGAGGAAGAGTGGGTTTGATCCGAGGATCCCCCGCCCTTCAAATAGGCGGTCAGTCCGAGGATTGAGGGTGTCAAATGCAAAATGCTCGCTCGTGATTCACTCGACACGTGGAGGTGGTCATTATTGAGGCACTGAAGCCAAGGAGCACAACATTGATTGGAGGCCGGACACTATTCGTCGTAACAGGTACTTTGGAGTATTCGGAGATGGAACCCGCCTTGCAATGCGGAAGACAAGACTGCACGCCAGATTCATCGTCATTGAAGCCTGGTTCAGGGGCTACTGAGGGAGTCCTGGATTAGGGGGTTTCCGGGCAGCCGGACTGTGTACAACGTCCGGACTATTGAAGCGTGAAGATACAAGACTCAAGACTTCGTCCCGTGTTCAAATAGGACTCTCCTTGGTGTGGAAGGCAAGCTTGGCGATCCGAATATTGTGTTTCCTTCCTTGTAACCGACTCCATGTAAACCCTAGCCCTCTCCGGTGTCTATATAAAAAGGAGAGGTTGGTCCTTAGAAGGCCAATCACAATTACAATCATACCATCGTAGGCTAGCTCTTAGGGTTTCGCCTCTACGATCTCATGGTAAATCTACTCTTGTACTACCCATATCTTCAATATTAATCAAGCAGGAAGTAGGGTTTTACCTCCATCGAGAGGGCCCGAACCTGGTTAAACATCTGTGTCCCTAGCTTCCTGTTACCATCAGCCTTGACGCACAGATCGGGACCCCCTACCCGAGATCCGCCAGTTTTGACACCGACAACATCCATGCTAACTAAGGCTTCCTATAGTCAGGATGGCTCTGATACCAGCTCTGTGGGGACCCTGACTCATAAGTCGTGATCACCGAATGCACGTGTACAGTGATCCTAGAGATCAATACTCACTGAACACACAAAAGCTGAATAACAATAGTCTTATATCTATACATACCGTATTACACAAATTATGACCATTATGGTTAAGTCTTATACAGATAAAACCTTAAGGGATGAACATCAAATAAAACATAAGTAGCGGAAATCTTCGTTGATGAGTAGAACCCATGCCATCTACCTTAACCCTACAGGCATTCTGACTGGGAGGCGTCCTAGTTCGCATGTTCGACACCAAAGAAATCTTCCTCGAACTCCTGTTCCTCCATGCCAGGCCAATTAAATAACCAGTCGCAAGCCAATGAGTAATTTGAATGTACTCGCAAGAAACCCATGTTTTTGGATCAAGGTAACAATGCATGATGTAACAACGAGTAGGAAACCTAGCATCAAGCTAGTTGGAAATTTAACAGCATGTCCTTTCAACCTGTGAGACATGCATCAATGGACCCTGGTAACCCTGTGAACAGGTTACAGATATCAACATAAATAGAGTTTTAGAAAACCTCTACCTTAACCAACACGTCAAGTCTTTACTTGACCCATGTAACTTACACAAACCAAGTTTGTAAAGTTCTGGACATAGTTTAAGTAGCACCACCCAACTGTCCTTGACCGCAGACACGACTATTCAAATAGTTTAACACTCTCCAGAGGTTGTGCACTTTATCCACAAGAATCGAGAAGCTTTCTTGTCATCCACGATACCGCAATACCTTATGTACTCGGGGGAAACACCCGATCACTATCTTTAACTAGGCGATACTAACATAGGGTCCACTCGTTGGTACACGGCCCTCGTGTATAATCATAAGATTTTGGGATGCTGCCCTATTCATTATCACACATACACGAAGGGACCAACGGTGTGTCCGGTGCCCTGTGAAAACGGTCATGGCCGCCTATCCAAGCACGACCCCGTCCCGAGAGTGACCTCATGTCAACCTCGTCACTAGTAATGCGGGCACCATGCTAGTATCAGACTAGGTAATTAACAATGCCCCATCCCATATGGGGTAGAGTGGTTGCACATGTTTGGTTAGGATGGTAATCATACCTTAAATCTAATCCATCATTTTACACGCACAAATGCTTTCTTCGGTACACCACTTCTTCCTCAAGTGGTGACCTAGTTCAACATCACCCACGGGCATTAGGGGCACCCGGTGGGGTTTTCGAAAGAATGTAACCGCGAGGGAATCATGGCACACATGCAACATCGTGCGTCAATGCCAAGTGTTTCTCATCGCATCTCTAGCACATGGTAGAGATATGGACATGCTAGTATCAACGGGCATGCATCAATAACAATCATATCAATCTCGTATTCAACAACATCATCATGCATACAAAAAGTTTGATCGATGAACAAGAGAGGTGTATCATGGTCAAAGGGCTACTTGCCTTGGTTGGCTTGGTCTTCAAAGTCTTCAAGTCCTTCTCCTTCTTCTCCAACTACTTCATCAAATATGGGATCTAATCGTCGCAAAAGAAACAACGGGAAAATAAGGCAATAGTGAAATAGAAAAACCAAAGTGCTCAGAAAAATGTCAACTTATTTTTGTTAACTACTAGGGTGAAAACTAAGAAGGGGGCAATTCCTAGTTTTGGATTTGGAGTTAAGGAATAGTGGAAATGGATTTTCAGAGAGGAAAATAAATGCTCAAATTTGAATTTAAATTTGAACAGTGCAGAAATTTTTCAAGGATATGTTTTAAAGTTACATCATTAAATAGGTGGGATGTTACAAGAATATAGGAGATGGAATTATTGCATTTGGACAATTATTTTGATATGTGGAATATTTTGAAATCAGAGAGAAAAATAGAAAGAGCACTATTCAACTTGGCCGATTCGGCCACAGTGCAGTAGGACCAGAAGGAAATTGGCCTGGGCGAGCCAAGGCGGCACGCGCGCCAGGTTTAAACCTGATGGGCAGGGCCCAACGTCCGTGAGAGAGAGGGGTGAGGGAGAGGTGAGGATGATAGGCGGGGCCCACCTGTCATCTCCGACCTCGCGACCAGAGGGCTAGCGAGCTCACCGGCGATGATGCATGGCATGGCGAGGTCACGCAAGGGCACGGCCGGGCTCAGCGTCGAGTCTTCGTTCAGGTGGAGGTGGTCGCCGTCGCCAGAGTGGCCTGGTTTGCTGGCGACGAGGTCACGCGGCGGATAAGCTTCGGGCATCGATGGCTTCGGCCGTTTCCGGCTGTACAAGAAGCGGGAAGGAGAGGGGAAATGGTTAGTGGGCTGTGGTGGTTCCAGATTGAGGACAAACAGGGGCAAGGAGGCTTGTACCGTCAGGTCGTGGGCGAGCCAAAGCGGTGGAGCTTGAGCTCGATCTCGAGCGCGGGCTCCTCTAGAGAGGTGTGGGTGGTGCAGGGGGGTGATTTGGTGGTGCAGAGGGCGAGCGGGGAGGAGAGGAGGGCACGGGGGAGGGGGAGGGGGAGGGTCTTTATATACCCGGCCCATGGCTTACCGTGGACCCGTGTGTTAGCGTTCTAGGAACGGGGGTCCCTAGACTTGCTCGCCGACCCAGTGTGGCTCCACCAAAGGCCCAAGACGTCCGGCTTTCGCTAACTAACACTCGAGACCTCGCGAGGGGCCAGATTGCTGGGCGGACGACACAAGGCCTCCTCAGGAGCGGCCTCACCAGGCAGGCTCGTTAGGGAGGCAGAGAGATCAAGGCAAAGGGTGCCTCGCAGGGTTCCCGTGACGCAAGCCATGACGACTAAGGCCAGGCCGGCGCCAGCGTGCAGTGTCCTCGTTTCCCCTTTGTTGCTAAGGGGGCAAGCACAGGCGTGGAGTGCCCAGGCATCAGGCAAAGGTTTCCACATCGGTGCAACAAGACCAAGGCCAGTAGGACGGCAGGATGGAGGTCACCGTGGACTCCAAGACAACGTCATCACCAGCGCCTTTGACAGGCGAAGACCACCTTTTGTCAGGATAGCTTGTACTAGCTGTCCCCTTTCAAAATGGCCGTTGTTGGATCCCTTCCTGCTCAATATTTGGGGAGAGGAAGAGGGCCTCTATAAAGAGGGCTAGCCACCATAGTAGAGAGGACAGATCAATTCCTCACAGAACACCACACCAGCTCAAGAACACCTCTCCTCAGGAGGATGTTCTTCCCTTGTACTGTTCATCACCAACCCAAGAGGCAATCCACCACCACCACACAGGAGTAGGGTATTACACCACAACGGTGGCCCGAACCTGTATAAATCTTGTGTCTCTTGTGTTGTGAGTTCATATAGCTAAGCCTAGGGATCGTAGCGAGGCTGAGAGAGAGATTCGGCAGGGGGAAATCTTCGTGTGCACCCCACTGTTCGAACCTCAAGGGTTTTGCTTAACCTGTATTTGACATTTGGCACGCTAGTAGGGCGCCGAGCTTTTCCTTCCGGCCGACCTGCCTCCCCGCCAACACGCTTTCACCTCATGGCGGACATCGGCTCAGCCTGGGCCGACCGGTGCCAACACTGGGGCCAGGGGGCTCCGAGCCTTAGCCCCCACCTTACGGCAGGTGTCGTGGTCCTAAGTCTGACAGTAGAGTGGGGGTAGGTATGGAGAGGCGAGGTCCTAGCTATGGAGCAGTTGTAAACACAAGAGATGGACGAGTTCAGGCCCTTCTCGGAGGAAGTAACAGCCCTATGTCTCGGAGCCCGGAGGCGGTCGAGTGGATTATGTGTGTATGGATTACATGGGTGCGAACCCTTTACACTGAGGAGGGGGGTGGCTTATATAGTGCCTCGCTGCACTTCCTCCCGCCCTCAAGAATGCGGGGTTTAAAGATTAAGTCTAGGCGCTATCGTAACGCTCACATAAAGTGTCCTAAATGCCATAAAGTCTACTTAATTACGGACTGCTCATGTGCAGAGTGCCTTGTTCTTCTCGTGGTCGAGTGAGTCTTCATGGTCGAGTCCTTCGAGTCCGCCGAGTGAAGTCCTCTTGGTCGATCGAAGGCGCCTCTTCGAGGGTGTCCTTGGGTAGGGTACTTAGATCGGTCTATGACCCTACCCTAGGTACATGACTTCACTCATTAGCCCCGAATGGATTGAGGTTTGAGTGAGGAAGGAGTTGATATTATTTCCACCTGCTTTTATGCTCCGGATATGTATCGCCTTGGACCAATAACTTTCGCTGATAATCAACAACTTTTCTTCACGCGCTTTGATCCATTCTTTTTTCTCGCACGAGTGAACTTTTGAACTTAGTAGTTTCCGAGCGACGGATCGCAGGAAATCTCTCGCCCGATGATAATCCTGCGGTTAGCGGATTTTGTGGGATCCGACCTTTGGGGAAGCGCGACAATGGATCGGAAGCTGTGCTCGGATGGGATAGGGCATAGATGCCTCGATTCCCGCTACCACCTTTTTTCGCCACGATCGCAGACGCTGATCGCTTCAGATGATTGATTGCCTGGCCCACTTGTCATTCACTGAAGTGTTCTTATAAAGGCGCACGAGGGTTTTTGAACAAGATTCCCCATTCTTCTCCCCGCCTCTCCGCCCGCCACCCCGCCGCTCACCTCCCGCCTCGGCCTCGTAGATGCTTCACCGGCAAGAATGGTGGAGAAGACCGGCGCCGAGCGCCAAGAAGGCGACGGCGACGGGAAGGCGAAGGAGAGCAACCGGCCGGGCGGTCTTCGCCCAGATCCTCGCTCGCCGCAAGGTCGGGTCCAGGGGATCGGATCCGTCGACCATCATCGAGAAGGATCTCATCAATATGGCTAACGATGGTCCGATCCCCACTTGAGTAGCAAGGCTCCCGGGAACGAGTGGCAACCCCAACCGAAGAGGGTGAGTGTGTTCTTCGCTACCCACGCCGACCGCGGGTTCTCTTTGCCTCCGAGTGTTTTCCGTGGTTTCTGAACTTTTGGGGCGAACTCCACCACTTCAATCCAATTCCATCGCCACCTTGCTGCCTTCGTGTCTGTGTGAGAACTTCCCGTAGCCGATCGCGACCGGGTTTGTTCAAGCATATATTCACTTGTCGCTTCTCGCACCGTGAAAAGGCGAGTCCAGATGACGATAAGACCAAGGTTATTCGGGATGCGTGGAGGCCTGGGGATTCAGATGAGGAACAAGATCACCTTCCCAACCATGACCCTTCCTGAGTCAGTCAGAGGATGGCAGTCGACTTGGTTCTACTCACAGAATGAGTCGACGCCAAGCAGTCGAGTGGTCTCCTCCGCTTACTATGGACCAAGCAAACAAGCCCTCTTCTTCAAGGTGCTCCCGGAGGAGAAAGCCGACGGAAGATGTTGATGGAGCGCAGTCCAGCTTAGTTCGGGAAGGAGTGACGGTATGGACCTTCTCGAGGTCTTTCTTAGGCAACGATTCAGCCTCTTCAAGATCGAGGCCATTGCAAGTGGTTGTATCATGAACCGAGGATGAGACTCGGATCAATCCAGAAGCAGTCGATGACGCCACACTGGAGAGGTGGATGGCTGCGGTCACTGGGAACAAAGATAACCCTCGTGGAGTCAGGAGGATTCCACCACTCAACCATTCTAGCATTCCAGATAGGGTATGCCCACTTTATCTCCAATTGTATTCTTGCCATACTTATTCCGTTTTCACCGCAAATTGGTCGATTGATCTTGGTCTTGATGTCTCGACAGTGCCTCACCGAATCGTACTGATGCCCAATTTAGCGCAGACCACTAAAGAGGGGAAGGAGGGGGCCGGAAGCCAGGAGGAGGGACTGATGATGTCAAGATGATGATGATGACGACCGATGGGGAGGAAGAAGAGGAGGAGGAGGAGGAAGTTGCACCGCCCAGACGGAGAGGTGATCAAGCTCATCCATGACCTCGCGACCGAACGTGGTAAGGGGTCACGATCAGAAGCGCAATGACTGCCGCCTGACCACTTCTCCGGCCGATCGAGAAGGCTCAGAGCAATCCTTGACGGTGCCGACGAAACCAGCGAAGGTCTTGTCAAGATGAAGGTGTCAATTCCCACCATATCGTGGTAAAATGCTATCTCGAGTCTTCTTGCTCTACACGAAGTTTATTTTGGTCGACTCATAAGTTAACCGACCGATTTTTGGAATTGCAAGGTTGCATTTCGATACTCTCAGCCAGTATTTCGACGATCATGAGATGGAAGATGCTGCAACCTCAAAACCTGGTACCACTCTCTTAATTCCGTTTTTTAATCGATTGGCTCTTGGTCTCTAATTCTGATTCTTTTCTAAAGCTCCATCCAATGTCGTTATCACCCTTCCGACGCACGACGACGATGAGGAACCGCCGAAGCAAGGAGGAGCAGGAAAGCGCGCACGGCAGTGGTGGCTCAGACGTGACAAGACCCGAGACACGGGTCGCAAGAGGAGGAGAACACCACTAAGCACACCGTATCTTTGCGGTGTCACCGACGAGTGCTCACCCCTGCCGCCGAAAGTGCTGCACAGCCTTCCTCTTTTCGACCCACTACGCCCCAGAGGACCAAGCCGCTGCAAAAGAAGCGATACGCCAGCGGAGTCATGATGGAGCAGTGAAGGCCATCCGGAGGCTAGCCAGCAGCCTATGACGCCGCTCGATCTTCAAAGCAACGCTCGTGTCACCGGTCATCGCTCGCTCAGTTAGGATATGATCTCTGAAAATCTTTCTTCCGAATCTGTAGTAGTCACCCACCGGGTGTGTCGATTGAAATTCGCTTAGTGGGGCACGCTGAGTGCACCCACCGGGTGTAGTCCCTAAGGCTATGGTGGATCGCCGGCAAATGCACCATGTGCTTTATAAGTTGTTCTTCCTTCATTCGCCTAGGTCGAATGGATCTTTCCAACCGTGGGGGCACGCTGAGTGCACCCACCGGTGTAGTCCCCAGACTATGGTCGATCATCGCAGCTTGACTACACTCAGAGAACATATCTCGCTTTTTTTGGTTGGTCGATCGCTCGACTCTATCTTGATAGAACTAGTGGGGGCACGCTTGAGTGCACCCACCGGGTAGTCCCCAGACTACTATCAATGTTTGTATTCGCTGTAGTCTTAGAAATGCATGATTTTTCCTTAGTCACCGGGAGTGAATTATCTTTGACATGTTGTCGATTGGTTCTTCAGAGAAATCCTCGCGACCTGGCGTGCTCGTTACACCGAAGCTGGAGAACAAGCATATCCAACTCGAGCTTGATCTCAAGTCTGGTCCAGAGAATCATAAGGCGAAGGAGGAGACCAAAGGTATGTTTGGCGAGGCCTCAACGACTGCTTTTGCCCCTCACTTGTTTCAAAATCTGACCTTGTTGTAACTTTGCAGGCAAAGTGAAGGAAGCCTAGAAGAAGAAGGACCTTGAGCTAGCTGAGATGCAAAAGACAGCTTTAGAGAAGACCAAGCTCGCAGACGAGAAGTTAGCTTCGGTCACCAAACTTGAAGAAGAAAACACCAATCTGAAATCTGCTCTTGCTATTGCTAACAAGGAGGTCACCGACCGAAAAGCGACAAAGCTGCTCAATGACAAGGCTACCGCTTGGCTGGGAAGAAGAATGATCTCGAGGCCTATCCGAGCGACTCGCCAAGAAATTGTTCCTCATGCTCAAGGTAATCATTTGCGCCCAAACAATCGCTTTTTACAAAGGATCTTCCATTCACCATTGCCTTGACTCGGCGATTGTACTTGCAGAATTTTGCCAAAACTTTGAAGAGGAGATCGGTCGATCGAACCAAACTCGACCCCATCAACTCTCCGGTGAATGATGAAGTTGCCATGAACGTGTTCCGGCTCGAGTCTCGCGTTGCTGCTGTCATTGACTATCTTTCAAGGCTAAAAGTCGCCACTTCCCGCATCGACACTACGCTTTGGCCCAGGGAGACACTCCAAAATGACCTCGAGTCTTTGATGACTTGACTAAACACAGTCCCTGGTCGAGTGTAGGAGTGGAAGAAGTCTTCTGCCAGGTGTGGTGCAGATGTTGCTCGTGGTTCCGCCCGAGTCCATTGCAAGGATGCATGAGAGGACAAGTCTGGCGGTTTCTTCGGGTTGCTAACACCAAGAAGCATGATTTTGTCCTTTCATGGAGACTTTCATCGCTACTGCCATTCGGATCGCGGACGGAATTGATCTTGATGAGTTTGTTGCACCTTCCAGCCCTCCACAGGATAAAAACTTCTTGAGCTCGACACTTTAAATTTGCCTCGGTATGCCAAGTGATTTTGTAACCGATAAACATTAACAGGCTTAGCTCCTGAGCACTTTCGGTTCCGTTAAGTATTTATCCGAACTTGGATTCGACGTTCAAATATGCTTGCATTTGGCTTGAGTTGTCTTTTGCAGGTTAAAGCGAGGTGCTCATTGCAACGATTTGTTTCCCAATTCGCTTAGGCAGCACTAGGCTGCGGTAAGCTTCCGAGTGAGAGGTGTGCTCACTTGTAGGATTTTTATAACTTAGGCGCAGCACTGGCTGCAGCTAAGCCCCGAGTGGGAGGTCTGCTTCCACTGGTAGGATTTTATAACTTAGGCGCAGCACTGGCTGCAGCCTAAGCCCCGAGTGGGAGGTCTGCTCTCACTCTGTAGGATTTTTATAACTTAGGCGCAGCACTGGCTGCAGTTAAGCCCCCGAGTGGGAGGTCTGCCTCCACTGAGCAGGATTTTTATAACTTAGGCGAGCACTGGCTGCAAGCCCCCGAGTGGGAGGTCCTGCCTCACTGTAGGATTTTTATAAATTAGGCGCAGCACTGGCTGCAGCTAAGCCCCGAGTGGGAGGTCTGCCTCCTTGGTAGCATTTTTACGCTGTACTTGTGGCGAGTTCGGAGGAGAGAGTCGCAATGACCCACACCTCGCCTTCCTTGCTACCGCACATTGTACTTGTGGCATAGCTCGAGGAGAGGGTCGCAACACCGCACTCGCCTTCCTTGCGATCGACATTGTACTTGTGGCGAGCTCGAGGAGAGGGTCGCAATGACCAGCACTCGCCCTCCTAGCTACCGCACATTGTACTTGTGGCGAGCTCAGAGGAGAGGGTCGCAATGACCTGACTGGCCCTCCTAGCTACCAAGACGTTGTACTTGTGGCGAGCTCGGAGGAGAGGGTCGCAATGACCACAGCCTGCCCCTCCTTGCGCACTCACACATTGTACTTGTGGCGAGCTCGAGGAGAGGGCCGCAGTGACCTGCCTGCCGGCCCTCCTTGCAGCACACGTTGAATTTGAAATTAGGCAAGTACTTAGACTGCAGCTAAGCCCCGAGTGGGAGTCCTGCTCACCACTGTAGGATTTTATTGAAACTTAGGCGAGTACTTGACTTCAGCTTAAGCCCCGAGTGGGAGTCCTGCTCACCACTAGGTAGGATTTTATTGAAACTTAGGCGAGTACTTGACTGCAAGAAGCAAGCCCCGAGTGGGAGTCCTGCTCACCACTCGGTAGGATTTTATTGAAACTTAGGCTAAACGGATTCGCAGTTAAGCCCCGAGTGGGAGTCCGGCTCACCACTCGGTAAGGATTTTTACAAACTTAGGCGAAACGGATTCAAGCTAAGTCACCCACTAAGGGGAAATTTTATCGAACAAATAAAAGTGACAAAAATCATTGGGGAAATTATGACACTATTATCTTGCAAAACATGAACTACGTAAGTATTTTTATTACAACTCATCCGAAAGTGAAAACTTATGTAAATGGGCGGAGTAGCTCCGCTGCTCCAAGCCTCGGGCTCGCCGACATTGTGCTTGACATTGTAGAGACGGTACGCCTGCTGTGGAGAACCTTGGTGACAATGAAGGGTCCTTCCCAAGAAGGAGCAAGCTTGTGTTGTTTCGCCGATCCACTGAGAACCAAATCTCCTTCCCGAAGGCTCGACTTCACGCTTCTAGCGTGGAAGCAACGCAAGTCCTGTTGATAGATGGTCGATCGGATCGAGCCATCTCTTTCTTCCTCTAAAAGGTCGATCGTGATCTTGCCGCGCTTGTTCCGCTTCCGCTTTCGCTGTAGAGCTCAACTCGAGGAGCATTGTGGAGCGATCACCGGCAAGACCGCTTCAGCTCCATAGACCAAGAAGAATGGAGTCTTCCGGTCGACCGATTAGGCGTGGTCCTCGCACCCCAAAGCACCGAGGGAAGCATGTCGACCCATGCTCCACCGCATGCTTAAGGTCACGATCACCGGGTTTCAACCCTTTGAGGATCAAGCCATTGGCTCGCCCGCTTGTCCATTCGACTATGGATGGGCGATCAAGCATAGTCGACTCGGTGCCTTGAGAAGCGAGAAATCCCTGAATTCCTCCGAGTCAAGTTTGACCCATTATCTGTGATGATGCTATGGACTCCATATCCAATATCGCCTCGATGAAGCTAACAGCAGCATCGGCATCAAGGTTCTTGATGGGTTTAGCCTCAATCCACTTGGTGAACTTGTCGATCGCCACCAAGACATGCGTGAAACCGCTTCGACCTGTCCTCAAGGGCCCACCATATCCAACCCCCATATCGCGGGGCCGCACGAGTGGTATGGTCTTCAGAGTCGACGCAGGCTTGTGTGACATATTGGAGTAGAACCGACATCCTTCGCACTTGTCCACTATTTCCTTTGCCATCTCATTTGCCTTGGCCAAGAAAATCCTCTGGTATGCTTTGGCCACGATGGTCCGAGAGGACGATGATGGCCACAGTGTCCTCGAGTGGATATCATCAAGGATGATTCGACCTTCTTCCGCGTTATGCACTTCTCGACCAACTCAACCACGCCTCTCTGCATAAATCGTCCTTTGATTACGGAAAGGCCTTGGATCGACGGACGATCCGTCGAGCCTCTTCCTCGCCCTCCGGAGCTCTTTTTCTCGTGATATACGCGACGTATGGAATTGTCCAATCGGAGTGATCACTAAACCTCCATGACCAAGTCGACCACCGCTGACTTCTACTCACCGGATCTGTGGCACTCTTGGCCGCGGAGCTTCTTCGGTGAAAGGATCTTCTTATCGATGGAGTATGGATATGCTCCAAGAACACACCACTGAATGGCTTCTCTTGAACCTATCTTGCCAAGATCATCACCGCTTGATTTTTCACCGGGTATATGATGGAGCTCTAACCCTCAAACTTCTTTTTCCAGCTTCCTCACTTCATTACAAGATTCAACATATGGCTGGGCTTTAACGCCCCACTCCTTCATCACTTGATTGACCACCAAATCCGAGTCGCCATAAACCATAAGGCGACGGACGCCGAGTGAGATGGCCATGCTAACCCATACAAAAGGGCCTCAGATTCTGCCTCATTGTTGAGGAATCAAAGTGAATCGAGCACATATCCGAGCTTATCTCCTCCGGGGAAACCAGACAACCCCAAAGACTGTAACCATTCAACATCTTAGAGCCATCAAAAACATGGTCCAATGCTCCGAGTGAACTTCAGCCGGTCGCTTTGTTCAATCCACTCGCAAGGAAATCTGCTATTGCTTGGGACTTAATGGCTTTTTTGCCTCAAACTTGATATCAAGGAAGGAGTTCAATCGCCCATTTCGCCACTCGACCACGGGCCAGCATCTCTATTGTGCAGAATCTCGAAAAGGAGCGCCACCGACGATCGTAATGGAATGATCAAAGAAATAATGAGCAACCTTCTTCGTGGTCATGTATATCCCATACACAAGCTTCGATAATGAGGTATCTTTGCTTGATGGAGTCAAAACTTCGATGATAATACATCGGGCGCTGAACTTTGAAGGCTTTCCTTCTTCTTCCCGCCGACCGTAAGTATCAGATCGACGACTTGTCCTGGGGCTGCGATATAAAGCAACAGAGGCTCTTTGCTGATTGGAGCAGCAAGCACCGCTGGGTGGAGAGCAGAGCTTTAGCTCGCAAACGCTGCATCAGCTTCGAGTCCACTCAACTTGTCCGCTTTCTTCATCACCGGTAAAGAGGCAATGCCTTTTCACCGAAGTCGTGAGATGAATCGACATTAATGCGCCAAGCATCCAATAAGCTTCGACATCGTGCACCAAGACGGGCGCTTTCATCCGGAGTATAGTGCCGATTCTTTCTGGATTAGCGTCGATTCCTCGTTCGGAAACAAGAAAACCAAGTAACTTGCCACCAGGAACTCCGAATGTGCACTTTGACGGATTGAGCTTGATATCATACCTCCTGAGGTTGGCAAATGTTTCGGCGAGGTCAGTCAGCAAGTCGGAACCTTTTCGCGACTTGACCACGATATCATCCATATACGCCCACATTCCGACCGATTTAGTGAGCAAACACTTCAATCATTCGCATGAATGTGGCTCCGCATTCTTGAGGCCGAATGGCATGGTGATATAGCGTACAATCACAATGGAGTGATGAAAGCTGTTTTATCTCATCGGGTCCGCATAGATGTATCCGATGGTACCCGGAATAAGCGCCTAGAAAAGACACCGTGATCCCGCGGTCGAAGTCAACAATTTGATCAATGCGAGGAGAGGAAAATGATCTTTCGGCAGGCCCGATTGATGTGCTTTGAAATCAATGCACATTCGAGTGAGTTGTCCTTCTTAGGAACCATGACGACATTGGCGAGCCACTGGAGTGGTATATCTCTCCGATAAATCCTGCCGCCAATAGTCGAGCCACTTCTCACCAATAGCTTTTCTTCTCGGATGGCGGACCGTCAAGATGTTCTTTCGACCGCTTTATGCTGAGTAGACTTCTAAGATGCTCACCAGTCCCCCTCGAACACCGCATGTCACCGCTTTCCATGCAAAGATGTCCCGCCTCACGGAGGAACCGGATGAGCGCTTTTCCTATTTCGGTCGAAAGTGTTGTGGAGATGTGGGTCGGAGCTGCATTGGGGTCGGCCGGGTGAATGTGGACAGGCTTCGATCAACGGACGATCAAATGCCGACTGCGGATGGTTTCTTGGCTTGCAAAGAAATCACTCGGATCTCGTGATTTTGCTTATATTCTTCAAACTCGATCGCTGTCACCGGGAATCGCAATCTTTGAGCCTTCGAAACACTCTTTTGCCTTTTTCCGATCATCGCGACAATGATCACCTTTGGGGCCGGCATCTTCAGCTTGAGGTACACGTAATATGGTCGATCCATGAACCGCGGCGTAAGCTGGTCTCCCAAAATAGCGGGTAAGCACTCAAAATCCACGACTTCTAACGCCGCTTTCTTTGCGAAAATGCTTTGAATCACCAAACACCACGCCCGTAGCTATTTGGCCGAGTGACTCGCTTTCTTTCCGGTATAACTCCATGAAAACTCATGTTATCGGTGCTCGGGGACATCGGAATGCCCATTCCTTTCAGCGTGTCCGCATACAATAAGTTCAGTCCACTTCCACCATCCATTAGCACCTTCGTCAGCCGAGTGCCTTCGACAACCGGGTCGACCACCAAAGCTTGCCTCCCAAGGGTGGCTATATGAGTCGGGTGATCAGACTGGTCGAATGTAATGGGTGTTTGGGACCATCTCAGATAACTGGGTGTCGCTGGGGCGACCATGATCACCTCATGATTAATAACCTTCAGTAGACTCTTGCTTTCCACATCCGCAAAGATCATCAGAGTGGAGTTCACGTGAGGATATCCTCCCTCACTGTCCTCCTTGTCTTCGGCTTTGTCTGTCCTTTTCCTTATCCTTGGACTGTTTTCCTTGGAACTACTGGATCAAGAGTCGACACTGTCGAGTGGTATGCTTCGGGTAGATGATATTACCCTCTTCTTCTTTGTTCGTGTGGATGTGACACGGCATATCCATCACATCATTTCCTTCTTTATCCTTCACCTTCTTGGGGTTCCAGATCCTTTGGGTTTCTTTGAACTTGCCCCGAGTCACGCCGAGCCTCTCCAGAGCTGCTGGTCTCGCCTTCCGCTTCGCTTCCGATCGGTGTTTCTTCTCCGATCGACTCGCTTGTACTTGCCGCTTCGGAGTCGGTCTTCTTTCGCTGGCATACTTGGTGGCAATCTCCATCATTCGACTCAGTGGTCATGTCTCCGGTCCGACCAAACTTCAAACTCAATTCTCTCGTTTTAACACCATCCTTGAAGGCGCAGATCGCCTCGATGATCGTATACACGCTTCCACGGTGATGATGCAAAGTGATCCATCTCTGAATATACTCTTAGAGTCTCATTCGCCTTCTCGCGACACAAACTTGCGCTCATTAATCCAGCTGGTCGCTTGCAAGTTCCTCAAATGCCTCGGACGAACACTGGACAGCTCTTCCCAAGTGTAAATGCTGCTTGGAGGTAAGTGATTCAACCATGCTCGCGTAATCCTTCCAACATGAGTGGCAAATGCTTCATGGCCACCGCTGCATTCCCGCCGCCAATCTATACCGCCACTGTAGTCCTCAAGCCAAGTTTCAGTGCTTAGACTCACCAAAGGAACTTGCTTACTCCTAGCCAACAACCCGGTTGGGGGAATCACCGCGGCTCGAGTAGCCCTCGCTGAAACATTCTCGACCGTAAACATGCACTGATCGCTAGTGGGTCCATCTCGCTGTGGGCCACCTCGATGAGCTCTGCTTCGACGACTAAGCCTTGCACGATGATGGATCGCGCTACAAAGCCCGGGTTCCCCGGGTCGACGGGAGCTCTTCGCCCTACACCGAAGTTGTCGCCATCCATCCCGCTGCCGAGGAGTGTAAGACCCACCTCTGGGAGGAGGGCACTGACGCCTATCATCATGATCATGTCGGTCACCATACGGTCTCGCTGATTCTCGCCCCTTCACACCGCTGGAGGCGATCCGGGATCGGAGCCGATCGAACCGTATTCGCAGTGACGGATCGACCAGGAATTTGTTACGCGGATCGCGACATCGGCTGAATTCAGATCTCCGCCGCCTGAGCACATCTCTTATCTCTGATCAAGGCTCACGCCATTCCCGACTAAGAGGGCTGGATGGACTCGCTATACGGGTTGCACCTGCTAAATTCGAATCGGGTTCGAGCATACCGAGTCGGCGGGAAGAGTTGACGCCGACATGCCGGTACTCATTGCTGCATCGCTGGCCGAGTGCTCGCCGGTTGTTCTCCAGACGAGCGCTGCTCAATGTTGGCCAAACATGCCTCCTCCAAGGCGCGAGCCTCGGGTTTCTCCCGCGATGGGAGTATGCAGTGGCATCCATGTTCCTATGTGAAGTTCTTCCTCTCGCAGGAATTAAGTGGCTCGGCTGGTACTCTTCATGGACTTGAGCGGGTCGCTTCCACTGCCTCACCCCCTGGCCCTCGCGAGGGAAACCGGGAGGGCTGCGAGGCCTGCTGACCATCAAGACCTCGCCACGGATCACCGCTATCACACTCGGATGCGTTTCTACGGAGTCACCGACAGATCGAACAGGCCATAGAGAGATTCGGTCGATCGATTGCCGAACTTGGGTGGTGGCCGCCTAACGAGCCATCACAAGGCCTCACCCACCGCCAGTCACGATCACCGTGAGCGCTTTGTGCCGGGCGAGAGACCGGAGGGTGATCGATAGGGAGTCGACTCAATATCGAATCGACGGTCGCAAGCAGCAGTAACGCCGCATACATGCGCGAAAATGCGCCGCACCGCGGACGGGAGCATCAACGCCGAAAGTGGACCTCCCGAGCTAAGCGCGAGTCACCGGCGATGGCGAAGGTGAGAGCGCCGAGACGGATCTCGCGTGCCTCACCAAAAATTCACCAAAGAACCATGATGAAAGTATTCGCAAGAATCGCAACTTCTAAAAATCGCTAAGACACCTGCCCCACGGTGGGCCCAACCGCCGTGGGTCCTAAGTCCGACAAAGAGTGTGGGGGTAGGTATGGAGAGGCAAGGTCCTAGCTATGGAGCAGTTGTAAACACAAGAGATGTACGAAGTTCAGCCCTTCTGGAGGAAGTAATGAGCCCCACGCCCTGAGCCCGGAGGCGGTCGAGTGGATTATGTGTGTGTATGGATTACTATGGGTGCTAACCCTTTACACCGAGGAGGGGGTGGCTTATAGTGCCCGCTGCACTTCTCCGCCCTCAAGAATCCGGGGTCTAAAGTACATTAAGTCTAGGCGCATCGTAATGCCCCACATAAAGTGTCCTAAATGCCATAAAGTCTACTAAATTACTGTATCGCCGCGTGCAGAGTGCCTCTTGTTCTTCTCGGGTGGTCGAGTGAGTTTTCACGGTCGAGTCCTTCGAGTCCGCCGAGTGAAGTCCTCTTGGTCGATCGGAAGGCGCCTCTTTCTAAAGGTGTCCTTGGGTAGGGTATAGATCAGGTCTATGACCCTACCCTAGGTACATGACTTCATCAAGAGGCAAGAGTCACCAAGTTCAAGCCGTAGATGCCACTGCTATGGACGCATGACGGATCCCAGGGTTTTCTCCCCGTCATACGAGGAGGCCATCCTCAAGGCCGGGGGCAACGACAAGGTCATGGCCAACTGGCTTCATATGGACTTCACTGGCGTCTCGCGCGCATGGTTGCTCAACCTGCCAAAGATCTTCGGTGGCCTCCTCGAGGAGTCTGCGCACTCTTCCCCTGGCCCATTATGCGCACCGCGCCTCGCCATCGCCGGCCTGTGGTTCGCAGCGCCACCCACACAGCCACGCCAAGGTGTTCTTTCGCCAGATCATCACTTCTCTCGCGCAGCAAGGAGCTCCCCCGGGTTGGGTGGCGCCCAAGGCCGACCTTACCTTCGACTCAGAAGATCACCCCACACCACTCGCTGGTGCGCCCCGCGATGCCTCTACACGCCCACCATCTGCCAAGTGGCCGTCACCAAAACCCTCATCGACGGTGGTGCTGGCCTCACTGTGCTCTCGGTGGAGGCCTTCAGCCTCCACGCAAGGGCCGAGCGGCTTCACCCAAAAGTTTCTTCTCGTGATTTGGAGGTGGTTCCTCCAATCCCCTGGGGTAGATCCGTCTTCTCATGACCTTCGGCACCCGTGACAACTACAGCATGGAACTAGTCGGCGTTCTGGGAACGGGGGTCCCCATACTTGCCTCGCTCAAGGCCTACAAAGATGGTTTCAACAAGTGGCCCAAGACGCCCATCTTCATCAAGAACACTCAAGACCTCGCGAGGGGCCAGACTTCGGGCGGGCGATACAAGGCCTCCTGGGCAGCCTCACCAGGCAGTCTCGCGAGGAGGCGGAGAGATCAAGGTAAGGGGTGCCTCGCGAGGTGCTCATGACGCAAGCCATGACGTTCAAGACCACGCGGGAGCTAGGCGGACGCCTAACCCGCGCAAAGGTCCTCGCTTTCTTGGTGCAAGGGGCCAGCAGCAGGTGAGTACCAAGGCATCAGGCAAAGGTTTCCATATCGGTGCAACGAGACCAAGATCTGCAGAGCGGCAGGACGGAGGTCACCGTGGAGCCCAAGACAGCATCATCACTAGTGCCTTTGGCAATCGAAGACCACCTTTAGTCAGGATAGCTTGTACCAGCTGTCCCCTTTTAAAATGGGAGTTGTTGGCTCCCTTCCCGCTCAATATTTAGGAAGAGGACTAGGGCCTCTATAAATAGGGCTAGCCCCCATAGTAGAAAGGGGGGAATCTGATCCAACCTAGCTCATCCACACTCCACCACCACAAGAACACTTCTCCTCGCGAGGCTGTTCTTCCTCTGTACTATTCATCATTAGCCCGAGAGGCAATCCACCACACCACACACTGGATTAGGGTATTACACCACAATGGTGGCCCGAACCAGTATAAACCTTGTGTCCCTTGTATTGTTCATCGTGCTAGCTTAGAAATTGCGCGGTTGTGGGCGTGTTTCGTAGGGAGAAGATCTTCGCAAGCACCCCGTAGTTCGAACTCAAGGGTTTTGCCGTAACCCGATTTCCTACATTTGGTATGCCGTAGGTGCATCAAATCTTTTCCGCTGATTCGCGCCCCATCGCCTTGTATCCATGGTACGCCACCGAGCCCACGCCGAAGCGCCGAGCTGCTTTCATCGCCTGCCGCCAGACGGCTCCCCATCGTGGGCCTCCCTCATCGCTTCCTCCGCCAGCCTGGCTAACGCCAGCCACGGCCCCGGGAACGAATAGCAAGCATGTTCGCTGCACCCCTTGGTGCGGCGGGAAGGCCACACCGCCACTCGTCCCGCCCCCACGGATGCGCAGGCCACATTGCTCCTGGCAGGTGAACTCCTGCACTACCGCCCCGTGGATGATCTCTATGAAGAATGGCTCGCCAAGATCACCGAGCCTGCTCACACCAGGGGCTCTCCCGCCCCTCGGGCTGCCTCGGCCTCACATATGTGTGGGCGACGTGGCTCAGGGAGCGCCACCGCCACCTCCTCCCCAAGAAGGCGCCCTGGCTCCAAGGCGCGCGGCCCCTGGGCGTGACCCACCATGTCCGGTGCCCACGCGGCAAGAAAGAAGTTGCCAAGAAATCCCTCGGCCTCAAGAAGGTGCTCATGTGCTCCCTACACCAGCATGACAAGACCGCATCCCTGCACCAAGGCCACATAAGACCCCTGTGGCCGTTGCTCGGGCGGCAAGTGCTGGAACCATTAGGAGCAAGCCCTGTGTTCGCAAGGGCTCCGTGGCTACAGCAGTTGCCGGTTTTCACCACTGAAGGGCGAAGCGAGCTCGCCCGCAAGTTCTAAGCCGACCTGCCTCCTCACTACGATTATATCGCTGACACTTCGCAGAAGTTCTTGCAACTCTACGAGCTGGGCATCAAGGCGGCCAATGGAGACGAAAAGATCAAGGTGAACTGGTTTCCCATGGCGCTCAAGGATGGTGCCGGCGCCTGGCTCTTCAACCTGCCTGCCGGTTCGATCTCCTCTTGGGACGAGATATGTAGCCGCTTCATCGCCAACTTCCAGGGCACTCGCAACCGCCCCCGCGGTCGTAGGTGACCTGCGCCGCATCAACCAGCAGCCTGGAGAGACCCTGCAGAAGTACATCCAGCGCTTCAACAACGCTCGCCTCAAGATCCCCAAGGTGACGGATGAGGCCATCATCTCAATGTTCTTTGATGGCATCCGCGACATCAAGATGAAGGAGGAGCTCGCCATCCACGAGGATCTGTGCACATCCCTGGAGCTGTTCAACCTGGTGACCGAGTGCACAAGAGCTGAGGAGGGATGCCTCTTCCTCCCCGAGCTTCCATCTGCTGACCTAGAAGAGAAGAAGGCCAAGGCCAAGGACGTGAAGCGCAAGGAGAGCAGCCGCATTGCAGCAGAGCTGCACTCTAAGAGCGGCAGGGACCAGTCGGAGTCGTCCAAGGGCAGCCGATTCTGCGCCTACCACTACCTCCACACCCAGAACACTAACGAATGCTAGGAGCTCAGGGCCGTTCGAGAAGGACGCTTTGATCGACGCCCCGAGCGCAACGACCGGGGCTACGACCGAGGAGGAGGATGAGGCGGAGGACAATGGGACGACCAAGGCCCTCGCCAGGAGTGGCATGACTGACCTCGTGAGGATCGCTGGTAGGACCATCCTCGCGAGGGAGCCTGGAGGGATCAACCTCAGGAGGACCGCCACAGGCAACGCGCTTCTCCTCTGCCGCCACCGCCAAGAATGAACGACGACCATCACCAGGATGAGGGGGTTGGGGGATTCCAGAGCCACGCGGCTATCGCTGCATCTGGGCGTGCCCAGGCCCCAGCCTTCTCAAGACATCTTCAAGCAGTTCGCCATGAGGTGAATGCAGTCCTCCCAAGCTCGAGGCCACGCCACCGGCCTGTGGTCCAAGTGCGCCATCACTTTCAGCTCAGAGATCAACTCTGCGTGCGGTTACACGCGGCCTCCCGATGCTTTGTTCCCCAGTCATTAGCAACGTGCAAGTTACCAGGAACCTCATCGATGGCGGCGCAGGGCTCAGCATTCTGTCCGTCGAGATGTTCAACAACCTTCAAGTGCCATATGATCAACTTCAGCCTACCAAGCCTTTCTCAGGAGTTACTGACGGCTCCACCACCCCGATAGGGCAGGTCCGCCTCCCTGTCACTTCCAGGCAGCGCAACAACTACCACACCGAGCTCATCGACTTTGACATCGCCCATATTCGCCTGCCATACAATGCCATTCTTGGGTATCCAGCCCTGGCCAAGTTCATGGCGGTGACCCACCATGGCTACAATGTCCTCAAGATTCCAGGGAGCGGCGGAATCATCACAGTCCCCGGTGAAGAGAAAGATGCGGTGTGCTCTTTCGAGTGCGCCTTCCAAGCTGCATCAATCGAGGACCCGGGTAGCAAGGGGGAGAACCCTCCTAAGGCAGTCCCCATGAAGAAGAACACATCGCCCAGCTCAAGGCCTCAGGAGGTTGGCATTTCAAGAGGTGCCGTATCAGGATCCGCGCCCGTGCAAGGGCGCCCCCTTCCATTGCAAAGGAAGGAGCGCCCGGCGCCCTCCTCGGGCAGGGCTCGGGGGATCTCTTCTGGAGGGCCTCAGACTTTGCCAAAATGACGAGGGAGGCGCTTGGGCACCACTTGGAGGCATGCTTCGTGGCACGTTTCCCTTGGGAAGTCTCAGGGCGTAAAAATCCCAACCCTCAGGAGTTCATCACCAAGACCACTCAGGAGCTTTAGGAAGCAAGAGCCATGCGCGGCGATCACCGCTTGTTCAAGGTGAGGCTCCCCCATCCAGCGAGGATGGGGCTGCTGGCCCAAGATCGATGTCTCAGGGCTCAACCGAGCCGCATCTCAGGAGAGCCTTTGGCGCTCGCACATGGGACATTGCGAAGGTCCACCGCACAGCTATGTTCGCATGCCTTTCGGCCTGTTGAACATGGCTGCTACTCACCAGCGCCATCTGCGGAGCATTCTGGCGGCTCAGGAGGCTAGGCACCACGCAGTCCTGGCGGAGATGGAGATGGTCCTCAAGGAACCACCTGGACCCCTAGAGCCTCCCAAGGCTCAGGGCTCCGGTGGCTCGTGAGGGTCTGCCTCTTCACCACGCATCATCAGCTACTCCGACACCCCTTCTACAATGGTATCAGGTGACATCTTTCGAGTTCATTTCAGCCGAGCGCCTCGTGGCTAAGATCATTTCCGTGCCGCATGGGTCCGCCTCGCGCCATGTATCTCTTTTGCTTATGTCTTTAGTTTACCTTGTCTGGGGTGCCCCTCGGCTGCATCATCCCCAAGCCGCTCGAGCCTGACCCAGTGGCATGTATCCATTCTGCATTCATCTAAGCTGATTTGCCCTTCATGCCTAACCTGACTGTGATTATAGCCTGCTCAATTGACACCTACCTTTTGAGCCGCTCGCACTGGCACGGCGCTTGCGCATGGGTCCGTCCCTGCAACGTCGACAAAACTGAGTGGTCGAGCTCTGGCCCGCGACAGCCCCGCAAGCGCCACCTCAGCAGGTCCTCAGTGCCCTCACCCCTCTCTCAGAGCAACCAATGGCCGGTCGACAATCATGATGGCAACCCGTGCTTTTCTTGTGTTGGTTGACACGAACCTCCTGAGGTCTAAAGCGGGTGGCATCACGAGCTCTCTCTCTCTCTTTCTCTCTTTCCCACGCGATCCGCTTGCGCATTGAAAGGGGGGCTCGTGAGCATCGTGACTCAGGAGCTCTTATTAGCTCTCCAGCCCTCACCCCTGGCCTTGTCCACGGCATTGCGACCTGGCATACCAGCGATGACTGAGCTCGCTCGAAGGCCGGGACCTGAGGACGTAGATCACAAAGGAGGGTGTGGGGAAGAGAGGTGAAGCTCGCGAGGGCCTAACCCAGCTACATCCCAGCTGCCGACGTACAAGTCCGGCGCAACGCGAAGGAACGACTCCATGTTTTCAAGATAAGTTTCGCGCTCGGAATAGCTAATTGATGCGGCACAAGATCTCCACCTAATGAGGCTCTCTGACGGCGATGTTGCCTTCCATTATCAACTTTCGGCGGCTGCTTGTGCGCTAAATGGGAGCTCCTGAGCATCGCGCCTCAGGGGCTCTTGCTGGACCTCAGACCGCTCACCTCCTGGCCTGGACCACGGCATCGCGACATGGCATACCAGCGACGGCTGATGCCTGCCTGGGACTAGGACCTGTCAGCATAGAGCACCAAGTCGTCGCAAGGTCAGAAAGGGGGAACCAAGCCGGGGAAGGACAAGCATTCGCACCACTTCATAATAACGATAATATCAACAAAATACATCACGGACCCTTTACATGCCCCCACGGGGTGTTTCCTCGATTCCTCATAGGGAACAAAAGACGCGAATCCTAAGGAGCCCAAACTACGCGTGCCTCCATGGCCGACGTCATCATCAACAGTGGGCCACGGGAGGCCGGCACCAACCCCATCCAGATCAGCTGCGGCGATGGCCTGACGCAGCCGCCTTGCTCCGGGCACGGCGCGAGCTCGGGGGCACGTAGCTGTCGTCGCTCGTCTCCGGAGTTGATACGTCTCCAACGTATCTATAATTTATGAAGCATTCATGCTATTTTATTATCTGTTTTGAATGATTACGGCTTTATTATAGACTTTTATATTACTTTTGGGACTAACCTATTAACCGGAGGCCCAGCCCATATTGCTGTTTTATTGCCTATTTCAGTATTTCGAGGAAAAGGAATATCAAACAGAGTCCAAACAGAATGAAACCTTCGGCAGCTCGATTTTTTGGAAGAATATGATCCTGGAGACTTGGAGTTCACGTCAGAAGATCCTTGAGGAGGCTAGGAGATAGGGGCACGTGTCGTGGTTCTAAGTCTGACAGTAGAGTGGGGGGTAGGTATGGAGAGGCAAGGTCCTAGCTATGGAGAGGTTGTAAACACAAGCGGTGTACGAGTTCATGCCCTTCTCGGAGGAAGTAAAAGCCCTACGTCTCGGAGCCCTGAGGCGGTCGAGTGGATTATGTGTATATGTTTTACAAGAGTGCGAACCCCTCTGCCTGTGGAGGGGGGTGGCTTATATAGGGTGCGCCAGGACCCCTGCCAGCCCACGTAATGAAGGGGTTAAAGTACATAAGTCCAGGGCGCATCGTAACGCCCCACATAAAGTGTCTTAACTACCATAAAGTATATTCAATTACAGGCCGTTGCAGTGCAGAGTGCCTCCTGACCTTCTGGTGGTCGAGTGAGTCTTCATGGTCGAGTGAATCTTCATGGTCGAGTCCTTCTAGTGAGTCAAGAGGGTTCCTCCTTGGTCGACTTGAAGGTGATCTCTTCTAAGGGTGTCCTTGGGTGGGGTACTTAGATCAGGCCTATGACCCTACCCTAGGTACATGAATCCATCATTAGCCCCCGAATGGATTGAGGCTTGAATGAGGAAGGAGTTGATGTTGTTTCCGATTGACCTTGCATACTGGCTATGCGTTGTTCTGGATCAAGACCTTCTTTGTTGACAACGAGCAACTTTTCTTCAGTCGACTCGATCCATTCTTGTCTTTCGTCGAGTGATCTTTTGGACTTTGCCGGTTCCCGAGCGACGGATTGCAGGAAATCTCGTGTCTGACAGACCGATCTGCCGTTCGCGGATTCCAAGGGATACAAAATTTGGGGGAAGCGCGGCGCGAATGAACCACGGCCTTCGGACGGGACAGACACGGACGCTTCGATCTCCGCGCCGCTTTTTCTGCCACATATCACGTCAATGCAACTGTTTCGGGATATGATTAGATCGACCGGGTCCACCTGTCATCCACTCGGAAGGGATGTTATAAATGCAACTAGTGGGGGTTTCTGAACAGTGCTCCACCTCGTCTTCGCCCAACGCATCCACTTTCGCCTCCGCAAAGCTCTTCTTTGCGCATCTCGCCGGCAACCATGGTCAAGGAGAAGACGGCGGTGCTGGAGTGCGCAAAGAAGGCGTCGGCGGCGGAGAAGGCGAAGGGGAGATCCACAAGTCGCAGCGGGTCTTCGTCGAGATCCCGCCTGCCGAAGGGCTGGGTCCAGGGAGATTGGATCCAGTCGACCTTCAAGGAGAAGGATCTCCTCGACATGGCCGACGACGGGTTGATCCCCCACGGCGTCGCAAGGCTTCCAGGAAAGAGGGCAACCCCAGCCTGAAGAGGGTGAGTGTGTGCTCTGGCCACTCATGTCGATCGCGGATTTTCTCTCGCCACCGAGCATTTTCTTTCGTGGTTTTTGAACTTCTTTGAGCCCAGCTCCACCACTTTACCCCAAACTCCATCGCGATCTAGCTGCGCTTGTATCCATGTGTGAGAACTTCTTGGGCTGCCCACCGTGACTGGGCTTGTTCAAGCACATCTTCATGTGTCGCCTCGCACCGTGAAGAAGGCGAGTCCAGCGATGAGAAAACCAAGTTGTCCAGATGTGCGGGGTGCAGGGATCCAAGTGAGGAACAAGAGCACCTTCCCAACTATGACGCTTCGAAGTCGGTCAGGGGTCTGGCAATGACCTGGTTCTACTGCGCAGAATGAGCCGACGCCAAGGCAATCAGTGGACTCCTCCATTCACCATGGACCGAGTGAACAAGCCTCCTCTCTCAAGGTGATTCCGAGGAGAGAGCTGATATGAAGATGCTGATGGATCGCGTGGTGCGTTGGTTCGGGACGGCGGATCGCATGGATCTTTTTGGAGGTTTTCCTTCGGCGACGATCCAGCCTCTTCGCCCGAAGCCATTGCATGTGCTTGTACTCATGGAACTCAAGACGAGACTCGAGTCCACCGAAGCAATCGGCGATGCCACGGTGGAAAGGTGGATGGCGCGTCACGGGAACAAGGATAATCCCCGTGGATCCAGGAGGATTCCTCCACTCGACCATAACAGCGTACCAGACAAGGTACCTTTGCTCTGCGTTCCATTGTATATTTGTCGTATTTGTCTCTGTATGTTCTGCAACTTGGTCGATTGATCTTTGTCTTGACGTCTTCCAGGCCCTTACCGAGCTGTATTCGATGCCCAATGGAGCTCAGTTCTCCAATGAGGAGGGAGAAGAAGCCAAGCAGAGCCAGATGAGTGGGATTCAGACGCTGCCGAAGATGACGACGATGACGACGATGATGAGGAGGAGGAAGAAGAGGAGGAGGAGGAGGTTGCACCACCGCGCTCGGAAAGGCGGTCAAAACTTTTCCATGACCCGTGATCGAACGCGTAGGGGTTATATCGCTCGCGATCGACCAAACGCCTCGATCGCTTCTCGGCGCCAACCGAGAAGGCGCCAAGCAATCAAGGTGGCTCCGTCGCTGGCCAACCAAACTCCTGCCGAAGATGAAGGTGTCCATCCCCACCATATCAGGGTAAACATGCTGTTTAAGTCTTTTGGTTTTGAGTAAACTTTATCTCTGGTTGATACTTGAGCTAGTTCGGCTGATTCTTTGGAACTTCAAAGGTCAGAACCGAGACCTCGTGCAAGGTGAAGACCATGAGATGGAGGACGCAGCAACCTCAAATCCTCGGTACTATACTCTTGATTCGCTCTTTAGTCGATCGACTCATGATTTCTAACTCGATTCTTTTCTGAAGCTCCATCCAATGTCGTTATCACCCTTCCCGATGATGATGATGAGGATGAGGAGCCGCCGAAGCATAGGAGGAGCAGGAAGGCGTCTCGGTAAAGCAGCCCAGATGTGACGACATCCGAGACCTGGTTACGGAGGGGAGAACACCACCCGACACACCGTGTCTTTCGCGGTGCCGCTGACGAGTGCTCGTCCCACTTCGCCGAAGTGTCGCGCAACCTTCGCTTCACAACGCACCACGCCCCGAGGACCAAGCCGGCGCCGCTAGGAAGCGATATGCCAAGCAGGATCATGATGGAGCAGGTTAAGACCATCCGGGATGCAAGCCAGCAGCTTATGACGCCAGCTCCGCCTTCATAGCAATGTTCAGTCAATCGACCACCGCTGATACTGTTAGGATATGCTATCAAAACTTTTCTTTCGAATCCATAGCAATCACCGGGGTGTGTTGATAAAAAACTCCGTGTTAGCGGGGCATCGCTGAGTGCACCCGCCGGGTGTAGTCCCGAGGCTGAGGTCGATCACGTGGCGGCCTTAGGCTTTATAAGTAAAGGCTTTTCCTCATTCGATTGGGGCGAATGGATTTCGAAACCGGGGGCACGCTGAGTGCACCCATCGGTGTAGTCCCCGAGATCGTGGTCGCATCAGCGCTTGATTACAGTCAAGAATACGCTCTTTTTTGGGTCGATCGTCGACTCGTTTTGAATGTAACCGGTGGGGGCACGCTGAGTGCACCCACCGGTGTAGTCCCCGAGACTACGGTCGAATGCTTGCATTCGGCCGTGGTCTTAGAAACGTATGATTTTCTCTTATCCACTTCGGAAGTGAATTATCTTTGATATTTTGTCGATTGGTTCTTCGTAGAAATCCTGTGACCTTGCGGCTCGCTACACCGAAGGAGCAGAAGCACATTCAGCTCGAGCTGGATCTCAAGTCGGTGCAGGAGAATCTGACGAAGGCGAAGGAGGAGACCAAAGGTATGTTCGGTGAGACCTCGATTTACTCCTTTTTCTCCCATTTGTTTCAAAATCTGATCTTGCTATAACTTGCGTGCAAGGTGAAGGAGGCCCAGAGGAAAAAAAGACCTTGAGCTAGCTGAGAAGACCAAGCTTGGCGACGAGAAGTTAGCTTCACCACGAAGCTTGAACAGAAAATACCAATCTGAAAGCTGCTCTTGGGATTGCCAACAAGGAAGTCGACCGATCAAGGTGACAAGACCACCCTGACCGACAAGATCAATCAGTTGACCGAAGAAGAATGATCCGAAGCCTTCCTGGTGGACTTGCTAAGAAGTTGCTTTCTTATGCTCGAAGGTAACCTTTTATACTCGACCAACAATTTCAAGCTCGTGATGCTCCCGTTCACCACCGTCTTGACTCGGTGTTTGTCCTTGCAATTCTGTCCGAAACTTTGAAGAAGATACTAGCCAGCTGGAACCAAATCTTGACCCCGTCAATTCTCCGGTGAATGATGAAGTTGCTATGAATGTCTTCAGACTGGAGTCCCGTGTTGCAGCTGTGGTGGACTACCTTGCAAGGCTGAAGGTTGCTACGTCCCGCATCAACTCGACGCTCGCCCAGGCGACACTCGAAATGACCTCGAAGTCGTGATGGCTCGACGAACGCCGCCCCCGACCGAAAGTGCAGGAGTGGAAGAAGTCCTCGCCTCTTGCGGTGCTGATGTTGCTCGTGGTCCGCCCGAGTCCACTTGCAAAGACGCGAGAAGACAAGCCGGCGATTCTCCGAGTGGCCAACACCAAGAAACACGACTTCGGTCCTTCATGGAAACCTTCATCGCTGCTGCTACTCCGATCACGCATTTGAATCGACCTTGATGAGTTCGTTGTTCTTCCAGCCCTCCACGGTGAGGGGTAAAAACTTCCTTTAAGCCCGACACTTTAAATTTGCCTCGGTATGCCGAGTGGAATTGTAACCGATAAACCTTAACAGGCTTAGCGCCTGAGCACTCTCGGTTCCTTTAAGTATCGACCTAAACTTGGATTTGGTGTTTTAATATGATTGCTTTTGGCTCTAAATGTCCTTTGTAGGTTAAGTAAGATGACCACTTCAGTCGACTTATTCCTTAGGCGAGCACTGGCTGTTGTTGCTCGCCTCCGAGTGAGAGGTTTGCTCTTCACTCGGTAGGATTTTTAAAACTTAGGCGAGCACTGGCAGCAGCTAAGCCCCGAGTCGAGGTTTGCTCTTCACTCTGTGAGGATTTTTATAACTTAGGCGAGCACTGGGCTGCAGCTAAGCCCCGAGTGAGAGGTTTGCTCTTCACTCGGTAGGATTTTTATAACTTAGGCGGCACTGGCTGCAGCTTAAGCCCCGAGTGAGAGGTTTGCTCTTCACTCGGTAGGATTTTTATAACTTAGGCGAGCGCTGGTTGCAGCTAAGCCCCGAGTGAGAGGTTTGCTCTTCACTCGGTGGATTTTCATGTTGTATTTGTGGCGGCTCGAGGAGAAGGTCGCGTCGACCTGCACCTCGCCCCTCCTTTGGCGAGCACACATTATACTTATGGCGAGCTCGAGAGGAGAGGGTCGCAATGACCTGCACCTCGCCCCTCCTTGGCACACACATTGTACTTATGGCGTAGCTCGAGGAGAGGGTCGCAATCGACCTGCACCTCGTCCTCCTTGCGAGCGACGTTGTACTTATGGCATAGCTCGAGGAGAGGGTCGCAATGACCTGCACCTCGCCCTTCCTTATGAAAGCGTGACGCTGTACTTAGGCGAGTACTTGGACTACAGCTAAGCCTCCGAGTGGAAGTCCGGCTTACCACTGGTAGGATTTTTATAACTTAGGCGAGTACTTGACTGCAGCTAAGCCTCCGAGTGGAAGTCCGGCTTACCACTCTAGAGGATTTTTATAACTTAGGCGAGTACTTGGACTGCAGCTAAGCCTCCGAGTGGAAGTCTGGCTTACCACTCGGTATGATTTTTATAACTTAGGCGAAATGGATTCGCGGCTAAGCCTCCGAGTGGAAGTCTGGCTTACTACTCGGTAGGATTTTTATAACTTAGGCGAAATGGATTACGGTTAAGCCTCCGAGTGGAAGTCCGCTTACCACTCGTAGGATTTGTACAAACTTAGGCGAAACGGATTCGCTAAGCCACCCACTCGGGGAAAATTTTATCGACAAAAATAAAAAGTGACAAAAATTATGAAGGAATTATGACACTATTATTTCCAAATCCATGAACTACGTATATTTTTTTATTACAACTCATCCGAGTGAAAAACTTTAAGTGTAAAATGGGCGGAGCAGATCCGCATTCCAAGCTCGGGGCTCTTCGATATTGTGTTCGACGTTGTAAAGACGGTACGCTCCATTGTGGAGAACCTTGGTGACGATGAAGGGTCCGTCCCAGGAAGGAGCGAGCTTATGTTGTTTCTGCTGATCCACTCGGAGAGCTAGATCTCCTTCCTGGAAGGCTCGACCCCTCACATTTCTGGCATAAAGGCGACGCAAGTCCTGTTGGTAGATGGTCGAGCGGATCAGAGCCATCTCCCTTTCTTCCTCTAGAAGGTCGACTGCGTCCTGACGCGCTTGCTCAGCTTCTGCTTCATTGTAGAGTTCAACTCGGGGAGCATTGTGAAGATGATCACTCGGTAAGACCGCCTCAGCTCCATAGACCAAGTAAGTTCGTCAACCCATGCTCCAGCCGCATGCTTGAGATCACGCATCAGTCGGGGCTTCAAACCCTTGAGGATTAAACCATTGGCTCTTTCTGCCTGTCCATTCGACTGTGGATGGGCGACTGAAGCGTAGTCGACTCGTGTACCTTGAGCGTTGCAGAAATCCTTGAATTCTTCCGAGTCAAAATTCGACCCATTATCCGTGATAATGCTGTGCGGGACCCCATATCTCGAACGCTCTACGATGAAGGAAACAAGCAGACCGCGCCAAGATTCTTGATTGGTTTGGCCTCAATCCACTTGGTGAACTTGCGACTGCTACCAGTACATGCGTGAAACCGCTCCGACCCGTTCTCAAGGGACCGATCATGTCCAACCCCCAAACTGCGAAAGGCCAGACGAGTGGAATGGTCTTCAGAGCCGACGCAGGCTTGTGTGACATATTGGAGTAGATTTGACATCCCTCGCACTTGTCCACTATTTCCTTCGCCATCTCATTCGCCCTCGGCAAGTAAAATCCGGCTCAGTATGCTTTGGCTACAATGGTCCGAGAGGACGCATGGTGACCACAGGTCCCCGAGTGGATATCATTGAGAATGACTCGACCTTCTTCTGGCGTTATGCATTTTTGACCGACTCCAGTCGGGCTCTCTCTATATAACTGTCCTTTGATAACGGTAAAGGCCTTGGATCGACGGACGATCTGCCGAGCATCTTCCTCATCCTCCGGGAGCTCTTTTCTCGTGATATACGTGATATAGGAATTGTCCAATGGAGTGACCACTAAAACCTCCATGACCAAGTCGACCACTATCGGGACCTCAACCTCACCGGATCTGTGGCACTCTTGGGCTGTGGAGCTTCTTCCGTGAAAGGATCTTCTTTGATCGACGGAGTGTGTATATGCTCAAAACACACCACTCAAAATGGCTTCCCTTTTGGAACCTATCTTCGCCAGATCATCTGCTTTGCCTAATTTTTCACGGGGGATGTGGTGGAGCTCTAACCCTCGAACTTCTTTTTCCAGCTTCCTCACTGCATTGCAAGATCCAAATATTGCTGGGCTTCACGCCCCACTCCTTCATCACCGGTCGACCACTAAATCTGAATCGCCATAGACCATCAAAGCGACGGACGCCGAGTGAGATGGCCATGCGTAATCCATATAAAAGGGCCTCATACTCGCCTCATTGTTGGAGGAATCAAAGTGAATCTGAGTACATACCTAAGCTTATCTCCTCCGGGGAAACCAGACAACCCCAAAGACCGGAACCATTCAAAGATCTTAGAGCCATCGAAGAACATGGTCCAATGCTCCGAGTGAACTTCACCGGCTCGTTGTTGTTCAATCCACTCGGCGAGGAAATCTGCTATTGCTCGACTTAATGGCTTTTGCCTCAAATTTGATATCAAGGGAAGAAGTTCAATCGCCCATTTCGCCACTCGACCGGTTGCGCTCTCACAGTGTAATCTCGATAGAGGAGCGTCACGACGATCGTGATAGAATGATCGAGAAATAATGAGCAACCTTCTTCGTGGTCATGTATATTCCATACACAAGCTTCGATAATGAGGATATCTCGCTGGATGGAGTCAAGACTTCGCACAAATAATACACCGGCGCTGAACTTTGAAGGTTTTTCCTTCCTCTCCCGCCGAATCGTAAGCCTTTGATCGACGACTTGTCCTGTGGCTGCGATATAAAGCAACAGAGGCTCTTTGCTGATTGGAGCAGCAAGCACCGGCTGGGTGGAGTGCAGAGCTTTTAGCTCGGCAAACGCTGCATCAGCTTCTGGAGTCCACTCGAACTTGTCTGCCGTCTTCATCAGTCGGTAAAGAGGCAATGCCTTTTCACCGAGTCGTGAGATGAATCGACTTAATGCGGCCAAGCATCCAGTAAGCTTCTGGACATCGTGCACTCGCACAGGGCGTTTCATTCGGAGAATAGTGCCGATCTTCTCTGGATTAGCATCGATCCCTCGCTCGGAAACGAGAAAACCGAGTAACTTTCCACCAGGAACTCCGAATGTGCACTTTGACGGATTGAGCTTGATATCATACCTTCTGAGGTTGGCAAATGTTTCGGCGAGGTCAGCAAGCAGGTCGGAACCCTTTCGCGACTTGACGATGATATCATCCATATACGCTTCCACAATCTCACTGATTTGAGTGATAAGACACTTTTGAATCATTCGCATAAATGTGGCTCCGGCATTCTTAAGACCGAATGGCATCGTGATATAGCAGAATCACCCGAATGGAGTGATGAAAGCTGTTTTTATTTCGTCGGTTCCATACAGACGGATCTGATGATACCCGGAATATGCGTCTAGAAAAGACAATCTCTCACATCCCGCGGTCGAGTCAACAATTTGATCTATGCGAGGGAGAGGAAAATGATCTTTCGGGCAGGCCCGATTGATGTGCTTGAAATCAATGCACATGCGGAGTGACTTGTCCTTCTTGGGAACCATGACGACATTAGCGAGCCACTCGGAGTGGTATATCTCTCGGATAAATCCTGCCGCCAACAATGAGCCACTTCTCACCAATAGCCTTTCTCTTCTCGACGGCATCACCAAGATGCTCTTTGACCGGTTTTGCTGATTTGTCGACTTCGGGCGATGCTCAGCCATCCCTGAACACCCGCATGTCACCGGCTTCCATGCAAAATGTCCCAGTTCTCACGGAGGAACTGGATGAGCGCTTCTTCCTATTTCGGGTCGAGTGTTGTGGAGATGTGGGTCGGGGCTGCATTGGGATCGGTCGGGTGAATGTGAACATGCTTCGTCTCACCAGACGACTGAAATGTAGATTCTGTGGCGAGTTTCTTGGATCGCAACAAATCACTCGGATCTGCGTTTTGCTTGCACTCTTCGAACTCGACCGCTGTCACCTGGGAATCGGCAATCTTCGAGCCCTTCTGAAAGCACTCTTCTGCCTTTTTCCGATCACCAGTGACAGTGATCACTCCTTTGGGACCTGGCATTTTCAGTTTGAGGTACACGTAACATGGTCGAGCCATGAACCGTGCGTAGGCTTGCCTCCCCAAAATGGCATGGTACGACTCTCGAAAATCCACAACCTCAAAGGTCAACTTTTCCTTGCGAAAATGCTTTGAGTCACCAAAACCACGCCCAGAGCTATTTGGCCGAAAGACTCACTTTCTTCCCTGGTATGACTCTGTGGAAACTCATGTTATCGGTGCTCACCGAGACATCGGGATGCCCATTCCTTTCAAGCAGGTTCGCATACAACAAGTTCAGCCCACTACCACCGTCCATCAAGACTTTCGTCACGTCGAGTGCCTTCGACAACCGGATCGACCACCAAAGCTTGCCTCCCAGGGGTGGCAATATGAGTCGGGTGATCAGATTGGTCGAATGTGATGGGTGTTTGGGACCATCTCAGATAACTTGGTTTTGCTAGGGCAACCATGTTCACCTCACGGTTTATGACTTTGAGTCGACTCTTGCTTTCCACATCCGCGAAGATCATCAGAGTGGAGTTGACATGCGGATATCCTTCCTCACTGTCCTCTTTGTCTTCGGCCTTGTCTGACTCCTTCTCCTTGTCCTTAGACTGCTTTTCCCGAAACGCTGAATCAGAGTCGACCTTCGCGAGTGGTATGCTTTGGGTAAATGATATTGCCCTCTTCATCTTTCTTCGTGTGGATGTGACACGGCATATCCATCACGCCGCTTCCTTCTTTATCCTTTACTTTCTTAGGATTCCAAGATCCTTTTGGCTTCCCTTGAACTTTCCACTCGAGTCACGGCTGGGCCTCTCCAGAGCTGCTTGGCTCAGCTTTCGCTTCTGCTTCCGACCGAATTTCCCTTCTCCGATCGACTTGGCTTGGACTTGCCGCTGCTGAGTCGGTCCTCTTCCTCTCGGTTATGCATTTGGTAGCAATTCCATCATTCGACTCAGGGTCATGTCCCCGGTTCGACCAAACTTCAGACTCAATTCTCTGTTCTTGACGCCATCTTTGAAGGCGCAAACTGCCTGATGGTCGGACACATTTTCCACAGTATGGTGCGGAGTGATCCACCTCTGAATGTACTCTCGAAGAGTCTCATTGGTCTTCTGCACACAGACTTGCAGCTCTGTCAAATCAGCTGGTCGCTTGCAAGTTCCTTCAATGGTTCTGACGAACACTCGGGACAAATCTTCCCAAGTGTAAATACTGCTAGGAGGTAACTGATTCAACCACGCTCTGGCTGAACCTTCAAGCATGAGGGGCAAATGCTTCATGGCCACCTCGTCATTCCCACCACCAATCTGAACAGCCACTCGGTAATCCTCGAGCCAAGTTTCAAGCTTGACTCCCAAAGGAATTTGTTGACTTCGCTGCCAACTTGAAATTGGGAGGAATCATCATGCTCGATAGCCCTGCTAAAACACTCTGTACCAGAAACATGCACTCGACTGCTCGTGGGTGCATCTCTCTCAGGTCCACCCCGATGGGCTCTGTTCCGGTCGACCAAGCCTTGCACGATAATGGATCGCGCGTCAAAGCCTGGTTCCCTGGGGTCGACTGGAACTCTTCGCCCTGCACTGAACTGACGCCTGTCATCTTGTCGCCGAGGAGCGTAAGACCCATCCCTCGGAGGGGAAGCGGGCACTCGACGCCTGTCATCTCGGTCGTGTCGGTCTCCATACTGATCTCGCCGGTTGTCGCGTCCTTCTCGCTGCGGAGGTGATCTGGGACTGTGAGCCGACTAAACCGTATTCGCAGCGACGGATCGACTGTGAATTCTGTTGCGCGACTGCGACACAGCTGAGTTCTGATCTCCTGCTGCTCGGAGTAAGTCTCTGATCTGCATCAAGCCTCTCCCAGCTTCCGACTGAGAAGGCTGGATGGACTCTGCTATACGGGTTGCAGCTGCTAAATTCTGAATTGGTGTGCGGTATACCTGAGTCGGCGGGAAGAGTTGATGTCGATTGGCGTCGGGAACTCGTTGCCGCGCGCGCTCGTCGAGTGCTCGCTGGAGGTTCTCCAGACAAGCGCGTTCAGCCAGATTGGCCAAACGTGCCTCCTCCAAGGCACGAGCCTCGGGGGTTTCTCCTGCGATGGGAGTATGCAGGGCATCCATGTTCCTGCGGCGAAGCTCTTCTCTCTGCAGAGAGTCGAGTGTCTCGGGCTGGTACTCTTCGTGGTCTTGTGCGGGATCGCCTCCACCGCCAACTCGCCCCTATGGGCGGCCAGAGGATCGCGGGTCCGCTGACCATGAGAATTTCCGCCGCGGATCACCGCTATCACATTCGATGCGCTCTCTACGAGCCACCGACAGATTGAACAGCCAGAGAGACTCGTCGGGCTCAATTGCCGCGACCTAGGCGGTGGCTGTCTAGCGAGCCATCACCGCTTCACCCACCGCTGAGCCTCGATCACCAGAGCGCTTTGCGCTGGTGGGAGACCGGGCGGTGGTCGATAAAGGGTCGACTCAATACGGGTCGACGGTTGCCGCAGCAGAACGTCGCGGACACATGCGCGAAAATGCGTTGCACCGCGGACGGGGAGCGCATCGACGTCGAGTGGAGCCTCCTGGAGCCACGCGGAATCGTCGGCGAGAAAGGTGAGAGCGCCGAGACGGATCTCGCGCCCCTCGACCAAAACTCCAGCAATCATCATGATGAAAGTACTCGGAAGTACCGCAACTTCTCCACAAATCGCTAAAACACCTGCTCCACGGTGGGCGCCAACTGTCGTGGTTCTAAGTCTGACAGTAGAGTGGGGGGTAGGTATGGAGAGGCAAGGTCCTAGCTATGGAGAGGTTGTAAACACAAGCGGTGTACGAGTTCAGGCCCTTCTTGGAGGAAGTAAAAGCCCTACGTCTCGGAGCCCTGAGGCGGTGGAGTGGATTATGTGTATATGTGTTACAAGAGTGCGAACCCCTCTGCCTGTGGAGGTTGGTGGCTTATATAAAGTGCGCCAGGACCCCTGCCAGCCCACGTAATGAAGGGGTTAAAGTACATTAAGTCCGGGCGCATCGTAACGCCCACATAAAGTGTCTTAACTACCATAAAGTCTATTCAATTACAGGCCGTTGCAGTGCAGAGTGCCTCCTGACCTTCTGGTGGTCGAGTGAGTCTTCATGGTCGAGTCCTTCTAGTGAGTCGAGAGGGTTCCTCCTTGGTCGACTGGAAGGTGATCTCTTCTAAGGGTGTCCTTGGGTGGGGTACTTAGATCAGGCCTATGACCCAACCCTAGGTACATGAATCCATCAGCGCGCCCCCCTACTAGGCGCGCCCCCTGTCTTGTGGGCCCCTCGTGCACCCCCCGACCGACTTCTTTCGCCTATATAGTCCCACGTACCCTAAAAACATCCACGGAGAAGATAGATCGGGAGTTCCGCTGCCGCAAGCCTCTATAGCCACCAAAAACCTCTCGGGAGCCCGTTCCGGCACCCTGCTAGAGGGGGAACCCATCGCCGGTGGCCATCTTCATCATCCCGGCGCTCTCCATGACGAGGAGGGAGTAGTTCACCCTCGGGGCTGAGGGTATGTACCAGTAGCTATGTGTTTGATCTCTCTCTCTCTGTCGGTGTACTAAAGTAGGGGTACCTTAGTACCCCGAACTTGTGCACGGGCAGTCGCAGCACCCCGCGGCAAGGCTTGCCGGGCACCCGCCAAGGCCCTCCGTCATTTTCTATTACTACCATTCAAGAACAAAGTATCAGCTGAGAAAACAAAGGCCCCGGCAAGAGGAGCTTGCCGGGAAGGACAACCAAGGCGTTCCTAGAAGACTTGCCGCGACGCCCCGCACGTCCCGGCAAGGCCCGGAGGCCGGCAAGCTTGCTGGCACGACAAGAGAAGGGCCGCGGCAAGGCGCGTGCCACGGCAAGGCTGCCACCCAAAATCCAGCGCATCCAGCGACGTGTCACCCCAGGGCCATCCCAGGGGCACGTGGCAAGGCGCTGCGCAGCCATGCGGAGCGAGGTGGCAAGCGGAGCTGACAGAGACGCCATCGTGGCAACCGGTGGCTCACTTAACGGTCGTTTCCTTGCACTGTTGGGGCGACCGGACGGGCATTAAATGCCCTTGTCCCCTGCCGTCAGAGTTAGGTAAGGGACACTGTTGGTCACTGTTGTACCAACCTGCGTTTTTACCTTTTTACCCCCTCTTCCTACGCTGCCACCTGTGGGTGCCCCCTTGTGACTATAAAAGGGAGGCCCATGCGCACGTAGAAGGGGTTCGGTCCATTCGACACCCACAACACCACCATACGCTTCGCCTCGAGCAAGATCAAATACAAGCACAAAAGCAGCGATGGGGTTTTATCTCCCGAGAGCCCGAAGCTGGGTAAAATCGCCTGCCTCCCCGCACGCCCGACCTCGATCTGCTCTCACGACGCCCCGCCTCCTTGCCGGACTAGAAGGGGCCCCGTGCCCCATAGGTGCTCGTGGGTCGCACAGCAGACGTGCCGCCCTGACATCTTTGGCGCGCTAGGTAGGGGAACGTCGAGGTCGTGAGCATCTGATCCGCCTCATGCGCTTACATCAACGTCTTCATCAACATGCCACCGAAGAAGAAGCCTTGGGAGGTGGCCGCTCCGTCTACATCGATTCTGCCACCACCGCCGGAGCAAGCGGGCGGTGGAGTGGATGCCGGCGAAGGAGCGGGCGCCGACGGTGGGACTCACGTTGTCACCAGGTCCAAAAACAAGGCCCCGCAAGCGTCGGCGACCGTGCAGGCCCCACACCCTTCCCAGGAGGTGCAGGGTCGACAACGCCCCGGTGCCCCTAGCACCGTGCTCGCATTGGAGCAAGGCTAAGCTGGTGGGTCGCGGGGCGCTCGAAACAAGCATGCGCCCAAAGATGTCTTGGCGCGAGTGAGGCACGGTCGCCGGACGGGGTGTGGCACCTCCCAATCCAGCTTGGGAGTCCGAGCACATCCCGCCTCGCGCCATTGCCGCCACCGCCACCCAAGATAGCAGAGAAGCGCTGCCCGAGCCCAGCTGCTTAGATTACCCTCCGGCGCCACACAAGATTGACGACTGGAGGATGACCATATACAGCCTCATCGGCTTCGCCAACAGCGACAAGCCCCGGCGGCCGAGCGCATCGAAGCCCCGGCAAGGTGAAGAAGAAAACCAAGTCCGACAAGAGTAGCTCTGATGCCCACTCCGGCAAGCGCACCTCCCCGGAGTGCTGCCTTTGCCGAGGACGCACCATTGAGCTCCACCGCAAGTACGAAAGGCAAAGGCAGATCTACCAAAGACTAAGCCCGCAAGAACAGCTCGTGCTCGCTCCGCAAGCACGCTTTTCGTGTGCAGCGCTGCCGCCGAGGACGTGCCATCGAGCTCCACCGGCCAGTAGGGCCAAGAAAGCAGCCGGTTTCAACTTTTGAGTTGTATCCTCAAAATCCGCACTTTGTATGAAGAACTCCAGCGCAGAGGGGTCGAATCGTGGCTAAGTTGCGCCCTTGGTCTGTTTCGAGTCCGCTCAACGATGAAAGAGCGCTGCAACTAGCCCGACGAGTTCTCCTTGCCGGGGGCAACACCGCCAGCAGGCTGTTGATGTTCCGCACTCAGCAAGTGTGTTTGCGCCGGCAGGTTCCCTGAAAGCATGAGGGTGAAGACGTACAAGGGAGGAAATCAAGGGAGAGGTGCGGCCTCGCCAGATCGCAGAAGACGGAAAAGCTAAATCGTCCAAAGCTTGAATGCAGAGCACTTTTTTTTAGTTCTAAGCTTTTATGTTATATCCCTGGAACGTTCGTACCTTGTACGAAAAACCTGTGCGCGGAGGAACCAACTCGTGGTTAAGTTGCGTCCTTGCTTTGTTTCCAAGTCCGCTCAACAATGCAAGTGCGCTGCAACTGGCCCGAGAAGGTTTCTTGCCGGAAACAACACCGCCAAGCGAGCTGCTGATGTTCAGCACTCAGCAAGTGTGTTAGCGCCAGTAAGTTCCCTAGAAGCGTAGGGTAAAAACGTACAAGGGACGTAATGGAGTAGAGGAAATAACATAGCGAGCAATGCCGTGGGGCGTCCTTTGTATGAGAAACTTGTGCGCAGAGGGGCTGGCTCGTGGCTGAGTTGCACCCTTGATTTGTTTCCGAGTCCGCTCAACAATGAGAGCGCGCTGCAACTAGCCCGAAGAGGCTTCTTGCCGGAGGCAACACCGCCAGCGGGCTGCTGATGTTCCGCACTCAGCAAGCGTGTATGCACCGGCAAGTCCCCTAAAAAGCGTAGAGTACAAACATACAAAGGGCAAAGCATGACATTGCATTGCCTAACGTAAAAATTACGCCGAAAAAGGTGATTTATCACAGCACTGTCTAAGTTATTTTAGTGACTATAATAACAGCGACAAAAAAAAGAAGAAGAAGAAAACAGAAGGGCGCGCCGGCACATGGGCTCCGGCAAACCAGTTTCGCTGGGGGCTGCGAGTACCAAAATTCCTTCGCGGCAAGCCAGGATCCCAGGAGGCCGCAGCGTCAGCGACAAGGGCAAGGAAAGGCGCACCGGCGCCTGGGTCTCGGCGGAGCCAGAGTTGCCAGGGGCTGCAAATGCCAAGATTCATCCCCGGCAAGCCATATTCGCTGGGGGCTGCGATATCAGATAAGTTTTTCATCCCTCCTCATGCATCCTCTTATGGACTGGGGAAAGCGAGGCCGCGCCCTTGAACGAGTGTGCCTTGTATGAAAAAAAAACCTGTGCGCGGAGGAGCCAAGTCGCGGCCAAGTTGCGCCCTTGATTTGTTTTGGAGTCCGCTCAACAATGCAAGTGCGCCAAGAATCGCCCGGCAAGGTTTCTGTCGGAAGCAGACCGCCAAAGAAGCTGCCGACGTTCCGCACTCAACAAGTGTGTTTTCGCCGCAAGTTTCCTAAAAGCGAGGGGTGGAAGCATACAAGGCACAGAATCAAGTAAAGGACATAATCCGGCAAGCATTCCCCTCTTTTCATTAAAAAACATCCCAATTTAATACAAGTCCATGGAGGATGAAAAACATGAAAGAGAGGATTACAAGTTTTAAATGCAGCTAAGGCCCGAAGGCTTACAAATTAAAAAGAGATAAGGTGCCTGTAATCCCTCTCCTGTTTCTCTCTTCAGGAGGTAGGTCAAGGAGAACCCGGTTAGAGAACCTTGCCGGGGAGGGCGAAAGGGGCGCCTAGGTGAGCTACAGGTGCCAGAAGACACCAAGAGAACACCCCGGGAGCCGGCCAGGAGCTTGGCGGAGACGGAGGTGCCGGAAGCAGAGCTCGAAGACGAGGCGGCAGGACGTCAGCACGCGGTCGATGGAACCTCGCCCTCGTACTCCGACTTGACGGCCTTGCCGCCACCCCTCTTCCTCTTCCACAGCCTCCCTACGCCAGCCACCCAAGGAGACGGCCCCGGGGAGTTCAGAAGGCCGGCGACCCGGATGATGGGGTCGCCGGTGGCGCACGAGGCGACGGCCGACGCCTAGTCGGACTCACCGCCGCCGTCGTCCTCGCTGTCGCTCTCCTCCTCGTCACTCTCATTCGAGGGGGAGTCTTCGCTATCGGAGGAGCTGTCCACGCAGCATCTCGCCCGGTGCCGGAGTCATCAAGACCTTGACGGCGAGAAGGTCGCCTCCATTAACTTAAAATGGAGGGTAAACCCTGCCGCTGCTGTGGATGCGGGCGAACGCCTTCCACCTCGATCGGTACATCACGCCGGGGCTGGGGATACGACACTAACTCGAAAGCCATCGATCCCGCAGCCCCTCATGCGCAACTCCAACATCTCGGCGGGTCCGGTTCCATCGCTCCAGAACGGGCCGGAAGCCGGAGGCGGCGGCGAGGTGCCCTGCGCAACTTGATGAAGAACTCCTGGGTCGCCCCTGCAGGGACCGCCGAGGAGTGGAGCTGCCAGTGGAGACGGGTGGCGACCGCCCGCCGCCTTCTTCCCGAAGCGCCCGACCACGCCCTCGACCTGCCCACGGCCTCGCCTCCCTCTTCCTCGTGGCGGCCCGCCACCACAGCACGGGATAGGGAGAGGCGCGCTGCCTGGTGGCGACCCTCGCCGCCACCGACGGCGACCAGGGTTCCTCCCTCCATGGCGATGGGAGGAAGAGTAGCGGTTGAAGAAAGAGGAAGAGGGGAAGTGCGGGATTTTCGCACTCCCCTTCCGCCCTTTTTAAAGGAGCAAGGTGGGGGCTCGGCCGCCCCGCTCAGCCAATCGGAGCACGGGAAGGGCAGAGGAACGGGGCCGACCCACCATCTCCGCCCGTGACGGCTCGGTTTCCCACCTTCGCCGCCGACGACCCCACGCGCATGGGAGCCGCGTGGCGGGGAGGCAAAGCCGAGGCGATGGATGAAGTGACCTCGCCCTGCTCCATGATCACGGGGATAGACGCCTTGAAAATCGCGCACACCACCCACGCCTCCCACGACGCCGCAATCGACGCGTGCCGTTGCGAGAGGGCGCAGTGGACACGGAGTCCGATTTTGTGTGGACCCAGGCCGCGCGTGCCCGAGCATGTTTTGGGCCTGGCCCAACAACGCTCGGCACCGTGTATGGCCCAGGCCCGGGGGCTCCTGTCGGTGTACTAAAGTAGGGGTACCTTAGTACCCCGAACTTGTGCACGGGTAGTCGCAGCACCCCACGGCAAGGCTTGCCGGGCGCCCGCCAAGGCCCTCCTTCATTTTCTATTACTGCCATTCAAGAACAAAGTATCAGCTGAGAAAACAAAGGCCCCGGCAAGAGGAGCTTGCCGGGAAGGACAACCAAGGCATTCCCAGAAGACTTGCCGCGATGCCCCGCGTGTCCCGGCAAGGCCCGGAGGCCGGCAAGCTTGCCGGCACGACAAGAGAAGGGCTGCCGCAAGGCGCGTGCCGCGGCAAGGCTGCCACCCAAAATCCAGCGCATCCAGCGACGTGTCACCCCAGGGCCATCCCAGGGCATCGCGGCAAGCAGCGCGCAAGCAGCCATGCGGAGCGAGGTGGCAAGCGGAGCGACAGAGACGCCATCGTGGCAACCGTGGCTCATTTAACGGTCGCTTCTTTGCATCGTTAGCAACCGGACGGGCATTAAATGCCCTTGTCCCCCCGCCGAGAGTTAGGTAAGGGACACCGTTGGTCACTGTTGTACCAACCTGCGTTTTACCTTTTTACCCCTCTTCCCACGCTGCCACCGTGGGTGCCCCTTGAGACTATAAAAGGAGGCCCATGCGCACGAGAAGGGGTTCGGTCCATTCGACACCCACAACACCACCATACGCCGCGCCTCGAGCAAGATCAAATACAAGCACAAAAGCAGCAATAGGGTTTTATCTCCCGGAGAGCCCCGGTTGGGTAAAATCGCCCGTCTCCCCCGCGCGCCCGACCTCGATCTGCTCTGTGCACGCCCTCCGCTCCCCTGCCGGACTAGAAGGGGCCCCCGTGCCCCATAGGTGCTCGTGGCCGCACAGAGACGTGCCGCCCGGACACTCTCTCTCTCTCTCGTGTTCTCTCTATGGCACGATCTTGATGTATCGCGAGCTTTGCTATTATAGTTGGATCTTATGATGTTTCTCCCCCTCTACTCTCTTGTGATGAATTGAGTTTCCCTCTTGAAGTTATCTTATCGGATTAAGTCTTTGATTTGAGAACACTTGATGTATGTCTTGCCGTGTTTATCTGTGGTGACAATGGGATATCACGTGCCACTTGCTGTATGTTTTGGTGACCAACTTGCGGGTTCCGCTCATGAACCTATGCATAGGGGTTGGCACATGTTTTCTTGACTCTCTGGTAGAAACTTTGGGGCACTCTTTGAAGTACTTTGGTGTTGGTTGGATGAATCGGAGATTGCGTGATGCATATCATATAATCATGCCCACGGATACTTGAGGTGACAATGGAGTATCTAGGTGACATTAGGGTTTTGGTTGATTTGTGTCTTCAGGTGTTATTCTAGTACGAAATCTTGAATAGATCGATCCGAAAGAATAGCTTTGAGGTGGTTTCGTATCCTACCATAATCTCTATGTTTGTTCTCCGCTATTACTGGCTTTGGAGTGACTCTTTGTTGAATGTTGAGGTATTTTTATATGATCTATCTATGTTATTATTGTTGAGAGAACTTGCACTAGTGAAAGTATGAACCTTAGGCCTTGTTTCCTATCATTGCAATACCGTTTACGCTCACTTTTATCATTAGTTACCTTGCTGTTTTTATATTTTCAGATTACAAATACTTTTATCTACTATCCATATTGCACTTGTATCACCATCTCTTCGCCGAACTAGTGCACCTATACAATTTACCATTGTATTGGGTGTGTTGGGGACACAAGAGACTCTTTGTTATTTGGTTGCAGGGTTGCTTGAGAGAGACCATCTTCATCCTACGCCTCCCACGGATCGATAAACCTTAGGTCATCCACTTGAGGGAAATTTGATACTGTCCTACAAACCTGTGCACTTGCAGGCCCAACAACGTCTACAAGAAGAAGGTTGTGTAGTATACATCCAGCTCTTTTCTGGCACCGTTGCCGGGGAGGCTAGGTAAGCGACACTCACACCCCGTCAACTAAGCTCTTTTCTGGCGCCGTTGCCGGGGAGGTGAGTGGTTGAAGGTATATCTTTAGATCTTGCAATCGAATCTTTTTGTTTCTTGTTTTATCACTAGTTTAGTTTATAAAAAAATGGAGTTAAGTTTGTCTCATATGCTTCGTCTTTTTAATATCTTTTGTGAGTATGATGAAAAGGAAAATTGTGCTCAAGTGCTAGAGAAGAAATCTATAGAATGTTTGACACTAAATCTTTGAATGATGAGCATGATTGCAATGTTGTTAGTATGAATTCCTTGAATATCCATGATGCTAATGATATGCAAAGCCACAAGCTTGGGGAAGCTATGTTTGATGAATATGATATTTTTTGTTCCCCAAGTTTTGATGAGAATATTTATATTTACAAATCTTGTCATGATTATGATTACCCTTTTTCTGAACACTACTCTTTTAATGTGGAAACAATTTTTAGTGTTCAAGTCTCTTATGATACACCCACTATTCTGAATGAGAAGAATTTTGCTTATGTGGAGAGTAGTAAATTTTCTATGCTTGTAGATCATGAGAAGAATGCTTTAGGTGCTGGTTATATTGTTGAATTCATTCATGATGCTACTGAAAATTATTATGAGGGAGGAATATATGCTTGTAGGAATTGCAATAATGTCAAGTTTCCTCTCTATGTGTTGAAAATTTTGAAGCTATGCTTGTTTTACCTTCCTATGCTAGTTGATTATTGTTCCCATAAGTTGTTTGCTCACAAAATCCCAATGCATATTAAGTGGTTTATGCTTAAATGTGCTCGTCATATATTCATGATGCTCCCACTATGTTTCAATTCTTATCTTTTATGTGAGCATCATTGTCATTATCATGCCTAGCTAGAAAGGCATTAAAGAAAAGCGCTTGTTGGGAGACAACGTAATATTTATCCTTACTGTTTTTGTGTGTACACATGATTATTCCACTGTAGTAATCATATTTTATAGCTTTTGTTTCAATAAAGTGCCAAGTAAGACCTTTAGGATAGCTTACGGTGATAGTTGTGTTGATCCTGCTGAAAATCAGTAACTTTTGCGCCCAGTAAATTAGTTTTGTTAATTCACAGTAACGTGCTTCTGATCTTATTATTTTTGCTCTAGATTGGTACACAAATTTCTAAGGACTTCCTAATTTGGTAGTATTTTTGGAGTTCCAGAAGAATACGTTTGATACAGATTACTACAGACTGTTCTGTTTTTGACAGATTCTGTTTTCTATGTGTTGTTTGCTTATTTTGATGAATCTATGGCTAGTATTAAGTGGTATGAACCATAGATAAGTTGGAGTACAGTAGATATTACACCATTATGAATTTAGAATGAGTTCATTACATTACTTATGTGGTGGTTTTGCTTTCTTTCACTAACGGAGCTTATGAGATTTCTTGTTGAGTTTTGTGTTGTGGAGTTTTCAAGTTTTGGGTAAAGATTCGATGGACTATGGAATAAGGAGTGAAAAGAGCCAAAGCCCTGGGATGCAAAAGGCACCCCAAGGTAATATTCAAGGACAACCAAGAGCCTAAGCTTGGGGATGCCCCGGATGGCATCCCCTCTTTCGTCTTCGTTCATCGGTAACTTTACTTGGAGCTATATTTTTATTCACCACATGATATGTGTTTTGCTTGGAGCGTCATCTTATTTTGTTAGTGTTTGCTTGCTGTTATTTAGATTAGTGTTTTGCATCTTTAGTTTCAATAAAAATTTCAAGGATAGCCTTTACCATGCTTATTTTGCTACTATACATGTTGCTGTTTGAAAACAGAATGTTTACCGCTGTTGCAAAAATTCCCTAGAAAAGTCAGAGAATGATATAATGATGAAACCTTTTGAATAATGAGATATGATAATTCTTCTAAAACGTAGTATTTTTCTCATAATTTTTGGAGTTAGGGAAGTATGATGAATCTTGCATTCTTTATAGAATGTACTGTTTTGGCAGATTGCTGTAATGTTTGCTTTGTTTGCATATGTTTGCTTGTTTAATGATTCTATTTGAGGATAGGAGTATTAAATATGCAGAGTCATTTAGTAAGCAATGTTGAATAATAATTTTAGAAATTTGTTACAGTAGAAAATGATAAGGTTTTGCATTGGTTTATACTAACCTATCTCACGAGTTCTTGTTGAGTTTGGTGTGGATGAAGCTTTTGATAAAAGAGAAACCATGATATGAGAGGAATTAAGGAGACACAAAAGCTCAAGCTTGGGGATTCCCAAGGCACCCCAAGATAATATTTCAAGAAGTCTCAAGCATCTAAGCTTGGGGATGCCCCGGTAGGCATCCCACCTTTTTTCTTCAACAACTATCGGTTAGTATCGGTTGAACCTAAGTTTTTGCTTCTTCACATTAGTTGTGCTATCCTTGCAATGTCATTTTATTTTGTTTTGCTTGCTGTTTGAATACAATACCAAGATCTTAAATTCTTAAATGAGATAGAGTCTTGACATAGTTACATAATTATTTAGCTACTCATTGATCTTCACTTATATCTTTTTGGAGTAGTTTGTCATTTACTCGTGTGCTTCACTTATATCTAATGAGTAAATTGTTGAATGAGTTAATTGTCATAAATCTGAAATTAAATATGTTTCAGTTGCTTATCCCATGGGGAGTGATGGCTTCACATCTAAGAAGTAGAGGTTGTAAATTTATTGAAGGTTAGCAAGCATTGTATTGGTCATTTGAACAATTCATGAAAGAATATTTAAGGAAGAGAGATTTCACATAAATACACTATCCTAGATATCTTTTATAATTGGGAGCACTCATTAAGTATGACATGCTAAAGAGTTGATGTTGGACAAGAAAGACAACGTAATGGGTTATGTTTTCCGACATCTCAGTTAAAGTACATTGTCATGGATCATTCAAACATGTTGAGCTTGCCTTTCCCCCTCATGCTAGCAAAAATTCCTTGCACCAAGTAGAGATACTACTTGTGCTTCCAAATATCCTTAAACCCAGTTTTTCCATGAGAGTCCACCATACCTACCTACGGATTGAGTAAGATCCTTCAAGTAAGTTGTTATCGGTGCAAGCAATAAAAATTGCTCTCTAAATATGTATGATCTTTTGGTGTGAAGAAAATAGCTTTATATGATCTTGTTATGGAAGAAATAAAAGCGACGGACTGCATAATAAAGGTCCATATACAAGTGGCAATATAAAGTGATGTTCATTCGCATTAAGATTTTGTGCATCCAACCCTAAAAGCGCATGACAACCTCTGCTTCCCTCTGCGAAGGGACTATCTTTTACTTTATGTCTTTTACTTTTATGCAAGAGTCAAGGTGATCTTCACCTTACCCTTTTTCATTTTATCCTTTAGCAAGCACCTCGTGTTGGGAAGATCCTGATATATATATCCAATTGGATGTAAGTTAGCATGACCTATTATTGTTGACATCACCCAAAGGTGAATACGTTGGGAGGCAACTCTATAAGCCCCTATCTTTCTCAGTGTCCGATTAAAACTCCATAACCATTAGTATTGCGTGAGTGTTAGCAATTGTAGAAGACTATATGATAGTTGAGTATGTGGAGTTTGCTATTACTGAAAATAAGATGAATTGTAATTGTTTGATGACTGAGAATGAAGTTTGCTAGTTTTGAAGAAAGTTTATGGTCTATGCTTTGACATGTGAATTTCTTGTTACATTATCGTGAGAAGTTTTATGAGATGAACTACTGTTATGACATATTATCATGCTAGAAAAGGTGATTGAAATTATCATTGATCAAACTTGTGCACCTTCTAGCATTCACACTTCATAAATTCTTTCTTTTATCATTTACCTACTCGAGGACGAGTAGGAATTAAGCTTGGGGATGCTGGTACATCTCCAACGTATCTATAATTTATGAAGCATTCAGGCTATTTTATTATCTGTTTTGAATGATTACAGGCTTTATTATACACTTTTACATTACTTTTGGGACTAACCTATTAACCGGGGGCCCAACCCATATTGTTGTTTTATTGCATGTTTCAGTATTTCGAGGAAAAGGAATATCAAACAGAGTCCAAACGGAATGAAACCTTCGGCAGCGTGATTTTTTTAGAAGAATTTGATCCTGGAGACTTGGAGTTCACGTCAGAAGATCCTCGAGGAGGCTAGGAGATAGGGGGCACGCCTCCTGTCTCGTGGGCCCCTCGAGCACCCCCCCCCCCGACCGACTTCTTTCGCCTATATAGTCCCACGTACCCTAAAAACATCCATGGAGAAGATAGCTCGGGAGTTCCGCCGCCGCAAGCCTCTGTAGCCACCAAAACCTCTCGAGCCTGCTCCGCACCTGCGGAGGGGGGAACCCATCACCGGTGGCCATCTTCATCATCTCAGCGCTCTCCATGACGAGGAGGGAGTAGTTCACCCTCGGGGCTGAGGGTATGTACCAGTTGCTATGTGTTTGATCTCTCTCTCTCTTGTATTCTCTCTGTGGCACGATCTTGATGTATCGGGAGCTTTGCTATTATAGTTGGATCTGATGATGTTTCTCCCCCTCTACTCTCTTGTGATGAATTGAGTTTCTTTCTTGAAGTTATCTTATCCGATTGAGTCTTTGATTTGAGAACACTTGATGTATGTTTTGCCGTGTTTGTCTGTGGTGACAATGGGATATCACGTGCCACTTGATGTGTGTTTCGGTGACCAACTTGCGGCTTCCGCTCATGAACCTATGCATAGGGGTTGGCACACGTTTTCTTGACTCTCTGGTAGAAACTTTGCGGTGCTCTTTGAAGTACTTTGTGTTGGTTGGATGAATCTGAGATTGTGTGATGCATAACGTATAATCGTGCCCATGGATACTTGAGGTGACCATGGAGTATCTAGGTGACATTAGGGTTTTGGTTGATTTGTGTCTTAAGGTGTTATTCTAGTACGAACTCTTGAATAGATCGATCCGAAAGAATAACTTTGAGGTGGTTTCGTACCCTACCATAATCTCTACGTTTGTTCTCCGCTATTAGTGGCTTTGGAGTGACTCTTTGTTGCATGTGGAGGGATTGTTATATGATCTATCTATGTTATTATTGTTGAGAGAACTTGCACTAGTGAAAGTATGAACCTTAGGCCTTGTTTCCTATCATTGAAATACCGTTTACGCTCACTTTTATCATTAGTTACCTTGCTGTTTTTATATTTTCAGATTACAAATACTTTTATCTACTATCCATATTGCACTTGTATCACCATCTCTTCGCCGAACTAGTGAACCTATACAATTTACCATTGTAGTGGGTGTGTTGGGGACATAAGAGACTCTTTGTTATTTGGTTGTAGGGTTGCTTGAGAGAGACCATCTTCATCCTACGCCTCCCACGGATTGATAAACCTTAGGTCATCCACTTGAGGGAAATTTTCTACTGTCCTACACACCTGTGCACTTGCAGGCCCAACAACGTCTACAAGAAGAAGGTTGTGTAGTAGACATCATGAGTCACGAAGATCTCGGGAGAGTCCCTGGACTCCCAAGCATCGCCGCTGCTGCCGGAGGAGCCGTTGGGGAAGCGGATAGCAGGCCTAGCCCCTGCCACGATGATGTCCCGGCTGCCTCCTCTGGGGCAGCACTCCAGGCGGTGGCCCTCTGCATTGAAGACCTTGAAGAACATCAAGGAGGCGCCATCGTATTCAAAATGAATCACGAGAGCACCCCCTGTCCGGCAGACCCACGCAACCTCTCCCCAGCCTCGGGTCATGAAGACCTTGCCCGGAGCAACGACTTCAACCTCCACTCCGGTCACCGGAGCGCCGTAGTCGGCATGTTTTAGCCAAAGCTTGAGAGGCCCCCTCGGCAGCATCTTGAAGGCGAAGAATGAAGGGAAGCGGATCCAGGTGCTTGGAGGCATCACAGTGTGAAGCACAAGCTCACGAGAGGAGTCCGTGACATGGACTCCATGAGCAACAACACGCGCCACCATGGCTCGTCGACCTCACCTGCGGCACGGGCGGCGTCGCCCGTCGTCTCCTTCTCCAGGGCCCTCGGCCCGGGCGTACAGGGGTAACGGGAACCTAGGAGGTGGCCGCCCGCACTAAGGCCTCGTCATCTCCGGCCTCGAAACCTCATCGCGATGGCATGGGACCGGCCGTTTCTTTAGTGGGAGCGGATCAGGCCCCTCCCGTGGGGCCTTTCCTTTCTCTGCGGCTGAGAACCTGTGGATCGGTGCCATTGGTGTTGAGAATGGAGGTGGAGCAAAGGAGAAGAAGCAGGCGGAGCAAGAAGAGACGAGCAACGGGGGCTCTCGCCTCTCTGTACTTATAGTCCCAGGGAGGCCAACCGTCGACCTCCACGATCGCAGGTAATGATGACTCTTTTCTGCATGCGGCAGGGACTCGTCAAATCGGGCAGTTGCTGAGGCAGGCATGGGGAAGCGGAGACACCCACGTCCAATCAACAGCCACGCGGCGACTAGGGTCGCAGGCTGTGGTGGCCCGCGGTGCTCCGCACTTGCCATTTGGCTTTGCTGCTAAGCCAAGTCCGAGCCGCCTTGGGCCCGGGGGCTACTATCAGCGTTCTAGGAACGGGGGTCCCCAGACTTGCCTGCGTGCGGCCTGCAGCGTGGCTCAGCAAGTGGCCCAGTATGACCCGTCTTCATCAGCAAACACTCAAGACCCTCGCGAGGGGCCAAGCCTCGTGGGGCGAACGACACAAGGCCTCCTCAGGGGCGGCCTCACCAGGCAGGCTCGCGAGGAGGCGGATAGATCAAGGCAAGGGGTGCCTCGCGAGGTGCTCATGACGCAAGCCATGACGTTCAAGACCAGGCGGGCGCCAGGCAGGCGCCAGCCTGCGCAGTGTCCTCGTTTCCTCTTTGGTGCAAAGGGGGCAAGCGCAGGCGCGGAGTACCAAGGCATCAGGCAAAGGTTTCCATATCGGTGCAACAAGACCATGACCAGTAGAGTGGCAGGACGGAGGTCACTGTGGAGCCCAAGACGGTGTCATCACCAGTGCCTTTGACAGTCGAAGACGACATTTAGCCAGGATAGCTTGTACTATCTGTCCCATTTCAAAATGGCCGTTGTGGGCTCCCTTCCCGCTCAATATTTGGGAAGAGGACCAGGGCCTCTATAAATAGGGCTAGACACCATAGTAGAAAGGGGGGAATCTGATCCAACCTAGCTCATCCACACTCCACCCCCACAACAACACTTCACCCCGCGAGGCTGTTCTTCCTCTGTACTGTTCATCATTAGCCCGAGAGGCAATCCACCACACCACACACTGGATTAGGGTATTACACCACAATGGTGGCCCGAACCAGTATAAACCTTGTGCCTCTTGTGTTGTTCATCGTGCTAGCTTAGAAATCGTGGCGAGGTTGTGGGCGTGTTTCGGTAGGGAGAAGATCTTCGTGCCCACCCCAGAGTTCGAACCTTAAGGGTTTTACCGGAACCCGATATCCAATAGAGTTGGTCGACTTCAACATCGCTCACATCGGCCTCCCGTACAATGCCATCCTCGGATACCCTGCCCTGGCTCAATTCATGGCAGCAACCCATCTGGCCTACAACCTCATGAAGATGCCCGGGAGCAAGGGCGTCCTCACCATAGCTGGAGATACCAAGGAGGCTCTTATGGCGCTCAAGCTGGCCCTCAAGGCCGCAGCAGTGGTGCAGCCCGCCGACGCGGAGGCCTCCAAGGCCAAGGAAGCTGCACCAACCAAAAATAAGCAGTTGTTCACTCAGGATAAGGCGGAGACCAAACAGGTGCCAGTTGAGGAAGATGGGTCCTCGGGAGCCACCTTCACCATAGGTGCCGACCTTGACCCGACCAAGAGAAGGTGCTGGTGAAGTTCTTGCGTGCAAACAAGGAGGTGTTCACGTGGGAACCCAAGCAGCTTGTGGGGGTCCCGAGGGAGGTGATTGAGCATCACCTGAATGTGTGCCCCATTGTATGCCATGTGAAGCAAAAAACAAGGCGGCAGTCCACAGAGAAGCAGGCCTTTATCGTCCAAGAAACCCACGAGCTGGAGGCAGCAGGTGTTTTTCGCGAGGTTCGCTACCCTGAATTGCTGGTGAACCCCGTTGTCATGCCAAATAAGGGGGAAAGGAGTGCATGTGCGTCGACTTCACCAACCTCAACAAGGCCTGCCCCCAAGATCCTTTCCCGCTACACCGCATCGACCAAATCGTCGACTCTACCGCGAGTGCGACCTGCTGTATTTCCTGGATGCGTTTTCGGGTTATCACCAGATCAAGATGGCTGTAGAAGATGTAGAGAAGACTACCTTCCTGACCCCATGTGGGGTATACTGCTACACTTGCATGCCGTTCGGGTTGCGCAACACGGACGCGACCTTCCGATGGCCGATGCACATTGCCTTGGGCTGGCAGCTTGGGAAAAATGCCGAGGCTTACGTCGACGACATTGTGGTGAAAACTCGGGAGGCAAGGACCTTGATCCAGGACCCGGAGGAGACCTTCACGAGCCTTCGCCAGGTAGACCTGCGACTCAACCCGGAGAAGTGCATGTTCGTCGTCCCTTCGGGCAAGCTGCTGGGCTTCATCGTATCCCACAAGGGGATCAAGGCCAACCCGGAGAAGTTCAAGGCAATCGAAGACATGAGTCCGCCGCAAACCCTCAGAGAAATGCAGAAGCTTACCAGTTGCGTGACTGTGTTGGTATGCTTCATCTCCAAGCTGGGGGATGAAGGAAATATGCCCTAGAGGCAATAATAAAGTTATTATTTATTTCCTCATATCATGATAAATGTTTATTATTCATGCTAGAATTGTATTAACCGGAAACATAATACATGTGTGAATACATAGACAAAACTATAGTCTCTAGTATGCCTCTACTTGACTAGCTCATTAATCAAAGATGGTTATGTTTCCTGACCATAGACATGTGTTGTCATTTGATTAGTGGGATCACATCATTAGAAGAATGATGTGATTGACATGACCCATTCTGTTAGCCTAGCACTTGATCGTTTAGTATACCGCTATTGCTTTCTTCATGACTTATACAAAGTTCCTGCAACTATGAGATTGTGCAACTCCGCTTACGGAAGAACACTTTGTGTGCTACCAAACGTCACAACGAATCGGGTGATTATAAAGGTGCTCTCAGTGTGTTTCCGAAGGTACATGTTGAGTTGGCATAATTCGAGATTAGGATTTGTCACTCCGATTGTTGGAGAGGTATCTCTGGGCCCTCTCGGTAATACTCATCACCTAAGCCTTGCAAGCATGTAACTAATGAGTTAGTTATGATATGATGTATTACGGAACGAGTAAAGAGACTTGCCGGTAACGAGATTGAACTAGGTATTGGATACCGACGATCAAATCTCGGGCAAGTAACATACCGATGACAAAGGGAACAAAGTATGTTGTTATGCGGTTTGACCGATAAAGATCTTCGTAGAATATGTAGGAACCAATATGGGCATCCAGGTCCTGCTATTGCTTATTGCCCAGAGGCGTGTCTCGTTCATGTCTACATTGTTCTCGAACCGTAGGGTCCGCACGCTTAAGGTTTCGATGACAGTTATATTATGAGTTTATGTATTTTGATGTACCGAAGGTTGTTCGGAGTCCCGGATCTGATCACGGACATGATGAGGAGTCTCAAAATGGTCGAGACATAAAGATTGATATATTGGACGGATATATTTGGACACCGGAAAGGTTCCGGGAGAGTTTGGGAATATACCGGAGCTCCAGGAGGTTACCGGAACCCCCCGGTAAGTATATGGGCCTTATTGGGCCCAAGTGGAAGGAAGGGAGAAGGAGGAAGGGAGGGGGCGCGCCCCCCCAAGCCCAATCCGAATGGGGAGGGGGGCCGGCCCCCCTTTCCTTTCTCCTTCCCCCTCTTCCTTCCTACTACTAGTACTCCTTCATTCCCCCTCCAAGTTGGATTAGGAAAAGGAGGGGAAACCTACTTGGAGTAGGTTTCCCCCTCCCTATGGCGCGCCCCCCTTGGGCCGGCCTCCTCCTCCCTCCCTCCTTTATATACGGGGGTAGGGGGGCACCCTAGACACACAAGTTGATCATTGATCGTTCCTTAGTCATGTGCGGTGCCCCCCTCCACGATATTACACCTCGGTCATATTGTAGCGGTGCTTAGGCGAAGCCCTGCGACAGGAGAACATCAAGATCGTCACCACGCCGTCAGTCGACGGAACTCCCCTCGGCGCCTCTCGGATTGGAGATCGAGGTGCGCCATCGAGCTGTCTGCGTGTCAAGAACTCGGAGGTGCCGAGTAACGGTGCTTGGATCGGTCGGGCCGGAGGACGACGACTACTTCCTCTACGTTGTGTCAACGCTTCGCTTGGTCTCACGAGGGTGCGTAGACAACACTCTCCCCTCTCGCTATGCATCACCATGATCTTTCGTAATGCGTAGGAAATTTTTGAAATTGCTACGCTCCCCAACAAAGGGCATCCGAGCCTATTTTATGCTGATGTTATATGCACGAGTAGAACACAAGTGAGTTGTGGACGATATAAGTCATACCGCCTACCAGCATGTCATACTTTGGTTCAGCGGTATTGTTGGATGAAGCGCCCGGACCGACATTACGCAGACGCTTACGCAAGACTGGTTTTACCGCCGTGCTTTGCACACACAGTGACTAGCGGTGTCTGCTTTCTCCAACTTTAGTTGAACCGAAAGTGCTACGCCGGTCCTTGTGAAGGTTAAAAGCGAGTCTATTTGACAAACTATCGCTGTGGTTTTGATGCGAGGTAAGAACGGTTCTTGCTAAGCCCGTAGTAGCCACGTAAAATTTGCAACAACAAAGTAGAGGACGCCTAACTTGTTTTTGCAGGCATGTTGTGATGTGATATGGCCAAGACGTGATGCTATATTTTATTGTATGAGATGATCATGTTTTGTAACCGGTTATCGGCAATCGGCAGGAGCCATATGGTTGTCGCTTATTGTATGAAATGCAAACGCCTGTAATTGCTTTACTTTATCACTAAGCGGTAGCGATAGTCGTAGAAGCAATAGATGGCATAAACGACAATGATGCTACGATGGAGATCAAGGTGTCACGCCGGTGACGATGGTGATCACGACGGTGCTTCGGAGATGGAGATCACAAGCACAAGATGATGATGGCCATATCAGATCACTTATATTGATTGCATGTGATGTTTATCCTGTATGCATCTTATCTTGCTTTGATTGACGGTAGCATTTTAAGATGATCTCTCACTAAAATTATCAAGTAGTGTTCTCCCGAGTATGCACCGCTGCCAAAGTTCGTCGTGCGAGACACCACGTGATGATCGGGTGTGATAAGCTCTCGTCCATCTACAACGGGTGCAAGCCAGTTTTGCACACGCGAATACTCAGGTTAAACTTGACGAGCCTAGCATATGCGAAATGGCCTCGAACACGGAGACCGAAGGTCGAGTGTGAATCATATGGTAGATATGATCAACATAGTGATGTTCACCATTGAAAACTACTCCATCTCACGTGATGATCGGTCATGGTTTAGTTGATTTGGATCACGTAATCACTTAGATGACTAGAGAGATGTCTGTCTAAGTGGGAGTTCTTAAGAAATATGATTAATTGAACTTAAATTTATCATGAACTTAGTCCAGGTAGTATTTTGCAAATTATGTTGTAAGATCAATAGCTTGCGTTGTTGCTTTCATATGTTTATTTTGATATGTTCCTAGAGAAACTGTGTTGAAAGATGTTAGTAGAAATGATGCAGATTGGATCCGTGATCTGAGGTTTATCCTCATTGCTGCACAGAAAAATTATGTTCTTAATGCACTGCTAGGTGACAGACCTATTGCAGGAGCAGATGCAGACGTTATGAACGTTTAGCTAAGCTCAATATGATGACTACTTGATAGTTTAGTGCACCATGCTTACGGCTTAGAATCGACTTCAAAGACGTTTTGAATGTCATGGACCATATAAGATGTTCCAGAGTTGAAATTAATATTTCAAGCAAATACCGAGTTGAGAGATATGAAGTCTCCAACAAGTTCTATAGCTAAAAGATGGAGGAGAATCGCTCAACTAGTGAGCATGTGCTCAGATTGTCTGGATACTTCAATCGCTTGAATCAAGTGGGAGTTAATCTTCCAGATAAGATAGTGATTGACAGAATTCTCTAGTCACCATCACCATGTTAGTAGAACTTTGTTATGAACTATAGTATGCAAGGGATGACGAAAACGATTCCCGAGCTCTTCGTGATGTTGAAATCGACGAAGGTAGAAATCAAGAAAAGACCAGCAAGTGTTGATGATTGACAAAACCACTAGTTTCAAGAGAAGGGCAAAGGGAAAGAAAGGGAACTTCAAGTGGAAAGACAAACAAGTTGTCACTCCTGCGAAGAAGCCCAAAGCTGGACCATAGCCTGAAACTAAGTGTTTACACTGCAAAGGAAATGGTCACTGGAAGCGGAAATGCCTTGAATATTTGGTGGATAAGAAGGATGGAAAAGTGAACAAGGGTATATTTGATATACAAATTATTGATGTGTGCCTTACTAGTGTTTATAGTAGCCCCTAAGTATTTGATACTTGTTCGATTGCTAAGATTAGTAACTCGAAACAGGAGTTACAGAATAAACAGAGACTAGTTGAAGGGAAAGTGACGATGAGTGTTGGAAGTAGTTCCAAGATTGATATAATCATCATCGCACACTCCCTATATTTTCGGGATTAGTGTTAAACCTAAATAAATGTTATTTAGCGTTTGCGTTGAGCATGAATATGATTTGATCATGTTTATTGCGACACGGTTATTCATTTGAAGTTAAAGAATAATTGTTATTCTGTTTACATGAATAAGACCTTCGATGGTTATACACCCAATGAAAATAGTTTGTTGGATCTCGATCGTAGTGATACACATATTCATAATATTGATGCCAAAAGATGCAAAGTTAATAATGATAGTACAACTTATTTGTGGCACTGCCGTTTGGGTCATATCGGTGTAAAAAGCATGAAGAAACTCCATAAAGATGGATTTTCGGAATCACTTGGTTATGAATCATTTGATGCTTGTGAACCGTGCCTTTTGGGCAAGATGACTAAAACTCCGTTCTCCGGAACAATGGAACGAGCTACTAACTTGTTGGAAACAATACATACCGATGTATGCGATCCAATGAGTGTTGGTGCTCGTGGCAAGTATCATTATTTTCTGACCTTCACAAGATGATTTGAGCAGATATGGGTATATCTACTTGATGAAACATAAGTCTGAAATAGTTGAAAGGTTCAAAGAATTTCAGAGTGAAGTGGAAAAATCATCGTAACAAGAAAATAAAGTTTCTGCAATCTGATCGCGGAGACGAATATTAGAATTACGAGTTTGGTCTTCAATTAAAACAATGTGGAATAGTTTCACAGCTCACACCACCTGGAACACCACAACGTTATGGTGTGTCCGAACGTCGTAACCGCACTTTATTTGATATGCTGCGATCTATGATGTCTCTTATCAGTTTACCACTATCATTTTGGGGTTATGCATTAGAGACAGCTGCATTCACGTTTAAAATAGGGCACCATCTAAATCCATTGAGACGACAACATATGAACTGTGGTTTAGCAAGAAACCCAAGTTGTCATTTCTTAAAGTTTGGGGCTGCAATGCTTATGTGAAAAAGTTTCATCCTAATAAGCTCGAACCCAAATCGGAGAAGTGCGTCTTCATAGAATACCCAAAGGAAATAGTTGGGTACACCTTCTATCATAGATCCGAAGGCAAGATATTCGTTGCTAAAAATGGATCCTTTCTAGAGAAGGAGTTTCTCTCGAAAGAAGTGAGTGGGAGGAAAGTAGAACTTGATGAGGTAATCTGTACTGCTCCCCTTATTGAAAGTAGTTCATCACGTAAATCAGTTCCTGTGACAAATACACCAATTAGTGAGGAAGCTAATGATATTGATCATGAAACTTCAGATCAAGTTACTACAGAACCTCGTAGGTCTTCCAGAGTAAGATCCGCACCAGAGTGGTGTAGTAATCATGTTCTGGAAGTCATGTTACTAGACCATGATGAAACTACGAACTATGAGGAAGCGATGATGAGCCCAGATTCCGCGAAATGGCTCGAGGCCATAAAATCTGAGATATGGTCCATGTATGAGAACAAAGTATGGACTTTGATTGACTTGGTCGATGATCAGCAAGCCATGTTAAATAAATGGATCTTCAAGAGGAAGACGGACACTGATAGTAGTATTACTATCTACCAAGCTTGACTTGTTGCGAAACATTTTCAACAAGTTCAAGGTGTTGAATGCGATGAGATTTTCTCACTCGTATCGATGCTTAAGTCTGTCTGAATCATGTTAGCAATTGCCGCATTTTATGAAATCTGGCAAAAGGATAAACAAAACTACATTCTTTAATGGATTTAAAGAAGAGTTGTATATGATGCAACCAGATGGTTTTGTAAATCCTAAAGGTGCTAACAAAATGTGCAAGCTCCAAATGATCCATCTATGGACCTGCAAGCATCTCGAGTTGGAATATACGCTTTGATAAGTTGATTGAAGCATATAGTTTTATATGCACTTACGGTGAAGCCTGTATTTACAAGAAAGTGAGTGGGAGCACTACAACATTTCTCATAAGTATATGTGCGTGACATATTATTGATCAGAAATGATGTAGAATTTTTCTGCAAAGCATAAAGGAGTGTTTTAAAGGAGTTCTTTAAAAGGAAAAGACCTCAGTAAAAGCTACTTACATATTGAGCATCAAGATCTATTGAGATAGATCAAGACGCTTGATAAGATTTACAATGAGTACATACCTTGGCAAGATTTTGAAATAGTTCAAAATGGAACAGTCAAAGAAAGAGTTCTTGCCTGTGTTGCAAAGGTATAAAATTGAGTAAGACTCAAATCCCGACCACAGCAGAAAAATAGAAAGAGAATGAAAAGTCATTCCCTATGCCTCAGTCATAGGTTCTATAAAGTATGCTATGCTATGTACCAAACCTATTGTATACTTTGCTCTGAATTTGGCAAGGGAGTACAATAGTGATCTAGGAAAAGATCACTGGACATTGGTCAAGAATATCCTTAGTAAGGACTAAGGAGATGTTTCTCGATTATGGAGGTAATAAAAGAGTTTGTTGTAAAAGTTACATCAGTGCAAACTTTTACACTGATCCAGATGACTCTAAGTCTCAACCTGGATACATACTGAAAGTGGGAGCAATTAGCTAGAGTAGCTCCGTGCAGAACATGGTGGACATAAAATATTTGCAAAATACTTACGGCTCTGAATGTGACAGACCCATTGACTAAGCTTCTCTCACGAGCAAAACATGATCACACCTTAGTACTCACTGGGTGTTAATCACATGGCGATGTGAACTAGATTATTGACTCTAGTAAACCCTTTGGATGTTGGTCACATGATGATGTGAACTATGGGTGTTAATCATATACAGATATGAATATTGGTGTTAAATCACACAGCGATGTGAACTAGATTATTGACTCTAGTGCAAGTGGGAGACTGAAGGAAATATGCCCTAGAGGCAATAATAAAGTTATTATTTATTTCCTCATATCATGATAAATGTTTATTATTCATGCTAGAATTGTATTAATCGGAAACATAATACATGTGTGAATACATAGACAAAACTATAGTCACTAGTATGCCTCTACTTGACTAGCTCATTAATCAAAGATGGTTATGTTTCCTGACCATAGACATGTGTTGTCATTTGATTAGTGGGATCACATCATTAGAAGAATTATGTGATTGACATGACCCATTCTGTTAGCCTAGCACTTGATCGTTTAGTATACTGCTATTGCTTTCTTCATGACTTATACAAAGTTCCTGCAACTATGAGATTGTGCAACTCCGCTTATCGGAAGAACACTTTGTGTGCTACCAAACGTCACAACGTGAATCGGGTGATTATAAAGGTGCTCTACAGGTGTTTCCGGGTACATGTTGAGTTGGCATAATTCGAGATTAGGATTTGTCACTCCGATTGTCGGAGAGGTATCTCTGGCCCTCTCGGTAATACTCATCACCTAAGCCTTGCAAGCATGTAACTAGTGAGTTAGTTATGAGATGATGTATTACGGAACGAGTAAAGAGACTTGCCGGTAACGAGATTGAACTAGGTATTGATACTGGACGATCAAATCTCGGCAAGTAACATACCGATGACAAAGGAACAAAGTATGTTGTTATGCGGTTTGACCGATAAAGATCTTCAGAGAATATGTAGGAACCAATATGGGCATCCAGGTCCCGCTATTGGATATTGCCCGAGACGTGTCTCGGTCATGTGTACATTGTTCTCGAACCGTAGGGTCCGTGACGCTAAGGTTTCGATGACGCTTATATTATGAGTTTATGTATTTTGATGTACCAAGGTTGTTCGGAGTCCCGGATGTGATCACGGACATGACGAGGAGTCTCAAAATGGTCGAGACATAAAGATTGATATATTGGATGGATATATTTGTGTTGGGGAACGTAGTAATTTCAAAAAAATTCCTACGCACACACAAGATCATGGTGATGCATAGCAACGAGAGGGAAGAGTGTTGTCTACGCACTCGTGAGACCGGCGAAGCGATCACAACGTAGAGGAAGTAGTCAGACGCTCTCCTCGCGATCCAACCGATCCCAGCGCCAAGCATTCGGCGCCCGAAGTTCTTGACACACGACAGCTCGATGACGCCCTCGGCTCCAATCCAGTGAGAGCTTGGGAGGGAGAGTTTCACAAGACGACGGCGTGGTGGACGATCTTGATGTTCTATCGACGCAGGCTTCGCCTAAGCACCGCTAAGATATGACCGAGGTGGATTATGGTGGAGGGGGCACCGCACACGGCTAAGGAACGATCTCAAGGATCAACTTGTGTTCTAGGGTGCCCCCTGCCTCGTGATATAAAGGAGCAAGGGGGGGTGCGGCCGCCCTAGGAGGAGGCGCCGGAGGAGTCCTACTCCCACCGGAGTAGGACTCCCCCCTTTCCTAGTTGGATTAGGACTTGGGGAGGGAAAGAGGAAGGGGCGCCGCCTCCTCCTTGTCCTATTCGGACTAGGGGAGGGGGCCTGCCCTGCCCTGGCCGGCCCTTCCTCTTCTCCCTCATGGCCCACTAAGGCCCATTAACCCCGGAGGGTTCCGTAACCCCGGTGTTCCTAAAATCCCGATTTCACCCGAACCATTCGAACTCCAAACACAGGCTTCCAATATATCAATCTTTATGTCTCGACCATTTCGAGACTCCTCGTCATGTCCGTGATCACATCCGGACTCAACTTCTTCGGTACATCAAAATACACAAACTCATAATATAACCGCCATCGAAACCTTAAGCGTGCGGACCCTACGGTTCGAGAACAATGTAGACATGACCGAGACACGCCTCCGGTCAATAACCAATAGCGGACCTGGATGCCCATATTGGCTCCTACATATTCTACGAAGATCTTTATCGGTAAGACCGCATAACAACATACGCTGTTCCTTTGTCATCGGTATGTTACTTGCCCGAGATTCGATCGTCGATATCCAATACCTAGTTCAATCTCGCATCGCAAGTCTCTTTACTCGCTCGTAATACATCATCTCACAGCTAACTCATTAGTTGTAATGCTTGCAAGGCTTAAGTGATGTGTATTACCGAGAGGGACCAGAGATACCTCTCCGACAATCGGAGTGACAAAACCTAATCTCAAATACGCCAACCCAACATCTGCCTTTGGAGACACCTGTAGTACTCCTTTATAATCACCCAGCATTACGCCAGGACGCTTGGTAGCACCCAAAGTGTTCCTCCGTAAACGGAGTTGCATAATCTCATAGTTATAGGAACATGTATATGTCATGGATAAAAGCAAGAGCAACATACTAAATGATCGTGTGCTAAGCTAATGGAATGGGTCATGTCAATCGATCATTCATCTAATGATGTGACCTTGTTAATCAAATAACAACCCTTTGTTCATGGTTAGGAAACATAACCATCTTTGATTAACAAGCTAGTCAAGTAGAGGCATACTAGTGACACTGCTTGTCTACATATTCACACATGTATTATGTTTCCGTTAATACAATTCTAGCATGAATAATAAACATTTATCATGATATGAGGAAATAAATAATAACTTTATTATTGCCTCTAGGCATATTTCCTTCAGCCTCCCACTTGCACTAGAGTCAATAATCTAGATCACATCACCATGTGATTAACATTGATAGTTCACATCATCATGTGATTAACACCCATAGTTCACATCACCATGTGACCAACACCCAAAGGGTTTACTAGATTCAGTAATCTAGTTCACATTGCTATGTGATTAACACCCAAGAGTACTAAGGTGCGATCATGTTTTGCTTGTGAGAGAGTCTTAGTCAACGGGTCTTTCAGATTCAGATCCGTTATGTATTTTGCAATTTTTCTATGTCTACAATGCTCTGCACGAAGCTACTCTAGCTAATTGCTCCCACTTTCAATATGTATCTAGATCGAGACTTAGAGTCATCCAGATCAGTGCCAAAACTTGCATCGACGTAACCCTTTATGACGAACCTTTTTGTCACTTCCATAATCGAGAAACATATCCTTATTCCACTAAGGATAATTTTGACCGCTGTCCAGTGATCTACTCCTAGATCACTATTGTACTCCCTTGCCAAACTCAGTGGGTATACAATAGATCTGGTACACAAAGATGGCATACTTTATAGAACCTATGGCCAAGGTATAGGGAATGACTTTCATTCTCTTTCTATCTTCTCGCTGTGGTCGGGTTTTGAGTCTTACTCAATTTCACACCTTGTAACACGTGCAAGAACTCTTTCTTTGACTGCTCCATTTTGAACTACTTCAAAATCTTGTCAAGGTATGTACCCATTGAAAAACTTATCAAGCGCCTTGATCTATCTCTATAGATCTTGATGCTCAATATGTAAGTAGCTTCACCGAGGTCTTTCTTTGAAAAACTTCTTTCAAATACTCCTTTATGCTTTGCGAATAATTCTACATTATTTCCGATCTACAATATGTCATTCACATATACTTATCGAAATGTTGTAGTGCTCCCACTCACTTTCTTAGTAAATACAGGCTTCACCGCAAGTCTCAGATAAACTATATGCTTTGATCAACTTATCAAAGCGTATATTCCAACTCCGAGATGCTTGCACCAGTCCATAGATGCACATTTTGTTAACACCTTTAGGATCGATAAAACCTCTTGGTTGCATCACATACAACTCTTCTTTAATAACTCCATTAAGGAATGCAGTTTTGTTTATCCATTTGCCGATTTCATAAAATGCGGCAATTGCTAACATGATTCGGACAGACTTTAAGCATCGATACGAGTGAGAAAATCTCATTGTATTCAACATCTTGAACTTTGTCAAAACCTTTTTCGACAAGTCTAGCTTTGTAGATAGTAACACTACTATCAGCGTCCGTCTTCCTCTTGAAGATCCATTTATTTTCTATGGCTTGCCGATCATCGGCAACTCCACCAAAGTCCACACTTTGTTCTCATACATGGATCTCATCTCAGATTTCATGGCCTCAAGCCATTTCGCTGAATCTGGGCTCATCATCGCTTCCTCATAGTTCGTAGGTTCATCATGATCTAGTTACATGACTTCCGTAACAGGATTACCGTACCACTCAGTGCGGATCTCACTCGTTTACCTACGAGATTCGGTAGTAACTTGATCTCAAGTTACATGATCATCATCATTAGCTTCCTCACTAATTGGTGTAGAGTCACAGAACAGATTTCGTGATGAACTACTTTCCAATAAGGAGAAGGTACAATTACCTCATCAAGTTCTACTTTCCTCCCACTCACTTCTTTCGAGAGAAACTCCTTCTCTAGAAAGGATCCATTTATTAGCAACGAATGTTTTGCCTTCGGATCTGTGATAGAAGGTGTACCCAACAATTTCCTTTGGGTATTCTATGAAGACGCATTCTCGATTTGGGTTTGAGCTTATCAGATGAAACTTTTTCACATAAGCATCGCAGCCCCAAACTTTAAGAAACGACAACTTTGGTTTCTTGCTAAACCACAGTTCATATAGTGTCGCCTCAACGGATTTAGATGGTGCCCCATTTAACGTGAATGCAGCTGTCTCTAATGCATGATCCCAAAACGATATTGGTAAATCGGTAAGAAACATCATAGATTGTACTATATCCAATAAAGTACGGTTATGACGCTCGGACACACCATTATGATGTGGTGTTCGGTGGCATGAATTTGTGAAACTATTCCACATTGTTTTAATTGAAGACCAAACTCAGAACTCAAATATTTGTCCCGCTGATCAAATCGTAGAAACCTTATTTTCTTGTCACGATGATTTTTCCACTTCACTCTGAAATTCTTTGAACCTTTCAACTATTTCAGACTTATGTTTCATCGTAGATATACCCATATCTGCTCAAATCATCTGTGAAGGTCGAAAATAACGATACTCGCCATGAGCCTTAACACTCATTGGATCGCATACATCAAGATGTATTATTTCCAATAAGTCAGTTGCTCGCTCCACTGTTCCGGAGAACGGAGTCTTAGTCATTTTGCCCATGAGGCATGGTTCGCAAGCATCAAGTGATTCATAATCAAGTGATTCCAAAATCCCATCAACATGGAGTTTCTTCATGCGCTTTACACCAATATGACATAAACGGCAAGTACACAAATAAGTTGCACTATCATTATTAACTTTGCATCTTTTGGTTTCAATATTATGAATATGTGTATCACTACGATCGAGATCCAATGAACCATTTTCATTGGGTGTGTCCATATAAGGTTTTATTCATGTAAATGTAACAACAGTTTATTCTCTTACTTAAATGAATAACCGTATTGCAATAAACACGATCAAATCATATTCATGCTCAACGCAAACACCAAATAACATTTATTTAGGTTCAACACTAATCCCGAAAGTATAGGGAGTGTGCGATGATGATCATATCAATCTTGAAACTACTTTCAACACACATCGTCACTTCATCCTTAACTAGTTTCGCTTATTCTGCAACTCCGCTTGAAGTTACTACTCTTAGCAACCTAACCAGTACCAAATACCGAGGGGTTGCTATAAACACTAGTAAAGTACACATCAATAACATGTATATCAAATATACCTTTGTTCACTTTGCCATCCTTCTTATCCGCCAAATACTTGGGGTAGTTCGCTTCCAAAGGACCAGTCCCTTTGCAGAGAAGCACTTAGTCTCGTGCTTAGGTCCGCACTTGGGCTTCTTCACTTGAGCAGCAACTTGCTTGCCGCTCTTCTTGAAGATCCCTTCCATCCCTTTGCCCTTTTCTTGAAACTAGTGGTCTTGTTAACCATCAACACTTGATGTTCTTTCTTGATTTCTACCTTCATCGATTTCATCATCATGAAAAACTCGGAATCGTTTTATCATCCCTTGTATACTATAGTTCATCACGAAGTTCTACTAACTTGGTGATGGTGACTAGAGAATTCTCATCAATCACTATCTTATCTCGGAAGATTAACTCCCACTTGATTCAAGCGATGGTAGTACCTGCATAATCTGAGCACATGCTCACTAGTTGAGCGATTCTCCTCCATCTTTTAGCTATAGAACTTGTTGAAGACTTCATATCTCTCAACTCGGTATTTGCTTGAAATATTAACTTCAACTCTTGGAACATCTCATATGGTCCATGACGTTCAAAACGCCTTTGAAGTCCCGATTCTAAGCTGTTAAGCATGGTGCACTTAAACTATCAAGTAGTCATCGATATTGAGCTAGCCAAACGCTCATAACGCTTGCATCCGCTTCCTGCAATAGGTCCGTCACCTAGTGGTGCATTAAGGACATAATTCTTCGTGCGGCAGCAATGAGGATAAACCTCCGATCACGGATCGAATCCGCATCATTGCTACTAACATTTTTCAACACAATTTTCTAGGAACATATCAAAACAAACATATGGAAGCAACAACGCGAGCTATTGATCTACAACATAATTTGCAAAATACTACCAGGACTAAGTTCACGATAAATTTAAGTTCAATTAATCATATTACTTAAGAACTCCCACTTAGACAGACATCTCTCTAGTCATCTAAGTGATCACGCGATCCAAATCAACTAAACCATAACCGATCATCACGTGAGATGGAGTAGTTTTCAATGGTGAACATCTTATGTTGATCATATCTACTATATGGTTCATGCTCGACCTTTCGGTCTCCGTGTTCCGAGGCCATATCTGCATATGCTAGGCTCGTCAAGTATAACTCGAGTATTCTCGTGTGCAAAACTGGCTTGCACCCGCTGTAGATGGACGAGAGCTTATCACACCCGATCATCTCGTGGTGTCTCGGCACGATTTAACTTTGGCAACGGTGCATACTCGTGGAGAACACTACTTGATAATTTTAGTGAGAGATCATCTTAAAATGCTACCGCCAATCAAAGCAAGATAAGATGCATAAAGGATAAACATCACATGCAATCAATATAAGTGATATGATATGGCCATCATCATCTTGTGCTTGTGATCTCCATCTCCGGCACCGTCGTGATCACCATCGCCACCGGCGCGACACCTTGATCTCCATCATAGCATCGTTGTCGCTCACGCCATCTATTGCTACTACAACTATCGCTACCGCTTAGTGATAAAGTAAAGCAATTACAGGCGCTTGCATTTCATACAATAAAGCGACAACCATATGGCTCTGCCAGCCGTGCCGATAACTTAGGTTACAAAACATGATCATCTCATACAATAAAATATAGCATCACGTCTTGGCCATATCACATCACAACATGCCCAGCAAAAACAAGTTAGACGTCCTCTACTTTGTTGCTGCAAATTTTATGTGGCTGCTACGGGCTTAGCAAGAACCGTTATTACCTACGCATCAAAATCACAACGATAGTTTGTCAAATAGACTCCGTTTTAACCTTCACAAGGACCGGGCGTAGCCACACTCGGTTCAACTAAAGTGAGAGAGACAGATACCCGCCAGTCACCTTTAAGCAACGAGTGCTCGAAGGCGGTGAAACCAGTCTCGCGTAAGCGTCGCAGTAATGTCGGTCCGGCTGCTTCATCTCAAAATACCGCTGAACCAAAGTATGACATGCTGGTAGCCAAGATGACTTATATCGCCCACAACTCACTTGTGTTCTACTCGTGCATATAACATCAACGATAAAACCTAGGCTCGGATGCCATCATTGGGGAACGAGTAATTTCAAAAATTTCCTCGCACACACAAGATCATGGTCATCCATAGCAATGAGAGGGAAGAGTGTTGTCTACGCACTCGAGACCGGGCGAAGCGATCACAACGTAGAGGAAGTAGTCGACGTTCTCCTCGCGATCCAACCGATCCCAGCCAAGCATTCTCCGGAGCCTCCGAGTTCTTGACACACGACAGCTCGATGACGCCCTCGGCTCCAATCCAGAGAGCTCGGGAGGAGAGTTTCACAAGACGACGGCGTGGGACGATCTTGATGTTCTATCGACGCAGGCTTCGCCTAAGCACCGCCACGATATGACCGGGGTGGATTATGGTGGAGGGGGCACCGACACGGCTAAGGAACGATCTCAGGATCAACTTGTGTTTCTAGGGTGCCCCCTGCCTCGTATATAAAGGAGCAAGGGGGGTGCGGCCGGCCCTAGGAGGAGGCGCGCGAGGAGTCCTACTCCCACCGAGTAGGACTCCCCCTTTCCTAGTTGGATTAGGACTTGGGGAGGGAAAGAGGAAGGGGCGCCCCCTCTCCTTGTCCTATTCGGACTAGGGGAGGCGCGCACGCATGCCCTGGCCGGCCCTTCCTCTTCTCCCTCATGGCCCACTATGGCCCATTAACCCCGGAGGGTTCCGTAGCCCCGGTGTTCGGTAAATCCCGATTTCACCCGAACCATTCGAACTCCAAACATAGGCTTCCAATATATCAATCTTTATGTCTTGACCATTTCGAGACTCCTCGTCATGTCCGTGATCACATCCGGGACTCCGAACTTCTTCGGTACATCAAAATACACAAACTCATAATATAACCGTCATCGAAACCTTAAGCGTGCGGACCCTACGGTTCGAGAACAATGTAGACATGACCGAGACACGTCTCCGGTCAATAACCAATAGCGGGACCTGGATGCCCATATCGGTCAAACCGCATAACAACATACGTTGTTCCCTTTGTCATCGGTATGTTACTTGCCCGAGATTCGATCGTCGGTATCCAATACCTAGTTCAATCTCGTTACCGGCAAGTCTCTTTACTCGTTCTGTAATACATCATCTCACAGCTAACTCATTAATTGTGATGCTTGCAAGGCTTAAGTGATGTGTATTATCGAGAGGGCCCAGAGATACCTCTCCGACAATCGGAGTGACAAAACCTAATCTCGAAATACGCCAACCCAACATCTGCCTTTGGAGACACCAGTAGTACTCCTTTATAATCACCCGCATTCGTTGTGACGCTTGGTAGCACCAAAGTGTTCCTCCGTAAACGGAGTTGCATAATCTCATAGTTATAGGAACATGTATATGTCATGGATAAAAGCAGTAGCAACATACTAAACAATCGTGTGCTAAGCTAATGGAATGGGTCATGTCAATCAGATCATTCATCTAATGATGTGACCTTGTTAATCAAATAACAACCCTTTGTTCATGGTTAGGAAACATAACCATCTTTGATTAACAAGCTAGTCAAGTAGAGGCATACTAGTGACACTCTGTTTGTCTATATATTCACACATGTATTATGTTTCTGGTTAATACAATTCTAGCATGAATAATAAACATTTATCATGATATGAGGAAATAAATAATAACTTTATTATTGCCTCTAGGGCATATTTCCTTCAATTTGGACACCGAAAAGGTTCTGGGAGAGTTTGCGAATATACTGGAGCTCCGGGAGGTTACCGGAACCCCCAGGTAAGTATATGGGCCTTATTGGGCCCAAGTGGAAGGAAGGGAGAAGGAGCAAGGGAGGCGCGCCCCAAGCCCAATCGAATTGGGGAGGGGCCGCCCCCTTCCTTTCTCCTTCCCCCTCTTCCTTCCTACTACTAGTACTCCTTCCTTCCCCCTCCAAGTTGGATTAGGAAAAGGAGGGGAAACCTACTTGGAGTAGGTTTCCCCCTCCCTATGGCGCGCCCCCCCTTGGGCCGGCCACCTCCTCCCTCCCTCCTTTATATACGGGGGTAGGGGGGAACCCTAGACACACAAGTTGATCATTGATCGTTCCTTAGTCGTGTGCGGTGCCCCCCTCCACGATATTACACCTCGGTCATATTGTAGCGGTGCTTAGGCGAAGCCCTGCGACAGGAGAACATCAAGATCGTCATCACGCCGTTGTCGTCTTGTGGAACTCCCCTCGGCGCCTCTCTTTGGATTGGAGATCGAGGTGCGTCATCGAGCTGTACGCGTGTCAAGAACTTCGGAGGTGCCGGATAACGGTGCTTGGATCGGTCGGGCGGAGGACGTCGACTACTTCCTCTACGTTGCGTCAACGCTTCGCTTGGTCTCACGAGGGCGTAGACAACACTCTCCCCTCTCGTTGCTATGCATCACCATGATCTTGCGTGTGCGTAGGAAATTTTTTGAAATTGCTACGTTCCCCAACAGGGGAGCGCGCCCTACCGTTCTTCAAGCTGATGAAGAAAAAGGGCCCATTTGAGTGGACATAGAAGGCCGACCAAGCGTTTCAAGACCTCAAGAAATACTTGACCAGCCGTCCCGTGATGGTGGCGCCGCGCTCTCTCGAGCCCCTGGTGCTCTACCTTGCCGCCACTCCCTATTCCGCCAGCGTGGCCCTGGTGGCGGTTCGGGAGGAACGCCAGGCTAAGGCCGCGTCCCGCCCAGCCACGGCCTCAGCTGGGGCGACACAAGACCAGGAAAGCCTCGCGAGGACCACGACAATGGCATTAGGGGACCAAGCTCAGCAGAAAGATGCCCCAGGGCTGAAGAGGCCCCACCAAGCGACCATGCGCTGGGGGCTCCATTATCTCAGGAGGCGCCTCAACCTCCGAAGATGCAGGCCACGTCAGCGCACCCACCCTAGTTGAGCACCCAGTCTACTTCGTCAGTGCGGTATTGCGGGATGCAAGGGCATGGTACCCCATGCCTCAAAAGCTCTTACTCGCACTCTTGGTGGCTTCGCATAAGTTACGACACTACTTTCAAGGTCACCCCATCAAGGTCGTCTCGGCCTACCCATTGGAAAGGGTGCTCAGGAGCCGCAACTCCGCTGGCAGAGTCGCCGAATGGAACATCGAGCTGCAGGCGTTTCAGTTGGAGTTCAGCACGACCAGGGTCATCGAGGGAGCCGCACTTGCAGATTTCGTAGTAGAATGGACGGACGCACCAGAGCTCAAGGTGGGCGAGGATCGGTCTCTCTCCCCAGGAAGTGAGGCACCAGACGGCTGGGTCATGTATTTCAATGGTGCCTTCTCGCGTCAGTGCACAGGGGCTGGTGTAGTGCTTATATCACCCACTCAGGACAAGCTCTACAACGCCGTACAACTCCGTTTCCAGCATGGAGAGAAGGTCCCCAACAACATAGCAGAATACGAGGGCCTCATAGAAGGCCTGAAAGCTGCAGCAGTACTGGGAGTGAAACGCCTCGTCACCAAGGGGAATTCATGACTCCTCGTCAACTTCTTCAACAAGGTGTACTAGCCAAAGGACAAGCACATGGAAGCATATCTCGCGGAGGTACGTAAGATGGAAAAGCAGTTCTGGGGGCTGGAGTTGCAGCATGTGCCCCATGGCACCAACCAAGAGGCCGATGACATTGCTAGGAGGGCGTACAAGCGGCTGCCTTAGGAGCCTGGAATTTTCAAGGAATGACTCTTCAAGCCATCGGCGGCACCACCACTTTCAAGAACAGCACAACCTCAGGAAGAACTCCCTCAACCACCTGCCACAGGAGCCCCGACCTATGGCCCAACCTCAGGAGCGCGCCTACACTTGGTGCTGGAGCCTTAGGAGGGATGCTGGACCAAGGAATTCAAGGAATACCTGACGCAAGGGACGCTACCGGAGAAGGAGGAGGACGCGGAGCGCGTGGCCCGGCAGGCCACGGCCTACTGCATCCAAGACGGTGAGTTATACCGGAAGCGGTCGAATGACGTTTCCCTGTGTTGCATCTCTAGCGAATAGGGGAAAGAGCTGCTCGCCGACATACACTGTGGAGATGGCGGACACCACTCGTCGTCACGGACCCTCGTCGGCAAGGCATTTCACAGTGGGTTCTACTGGCCTACGACACTCAATGACGCGACCAAGCTGGTGAAGTCCCGTGAAGCCTGCCAATTCCACGCCAAGAAGATCCATCAGCCAGCGCAGGGCCTGCAGACCATCCTGCTCTCATGGCCATTCGCGGTCTGGGGGCTGGATATCTTGGGCCCATTCCCTCAAGCAACTGGCACTACTAGGAAAAGGGCTATAGATGATATGGACACTAATGGCGCACCACACATGTGGTGTGCCACTACTATATACTAATGGTGCACCATGTGTTGGTGCGCCATTAGTGTCCAAATACTAATGGCGCACCACATCCACGGTGCACCACTAGTAATAATTTTTTTTCAAAACTAGTAATGGCGCACCAGAGGATAGTGCACCATTACTAGTTAAACTAGTAATGGCGCACCACATCCACGGTGCGCCACTAGTAAATTTTTTTCAATTTTTTCAATTTTTTTCAACACTAGTAATGGCGCGATCAGGATAGTGCGCCATTACTAGTTAAACTAGTAATGGCGCACCACATCCACGGTGCGCCACTAGTAAATTTTTTTCAATTTTTTTTTCCGATTTTTTTATCAAAACTAATAATGGCGCACCGTGGGAGTGGTGCGCCATTACTAGTTGAACTAGTAATGGCGCACCACTCCCACGGTGCGCCATGACTAACTTGGCCCAAAAATTGCACCGAATGCACCCCCCTGTGGACCGCCTTTTCAGTTTAAAAAAAATAAAAAATGATGGAAATGTCAAAAAAATAAAAGAAAATAAGTTTCCGATGTGATATGTGGTCTACTTGTTGGGAAAATTTACAAATATGAATTTTGACTTTATTTGCTAAATCTCTCTGGAATTTGTAAAATGGGCATAACTTTTGCATACGAAATCGGATTAAAAAGTTTTTTATATGAAAAATCATCTACTCAAAAAGTTACATCCGAATTTAACATGGGGGAACCCCGTTAAACATTTTCAAAATCCTCAAAAACCTAACAGAAAAAAGTTACGGGGCTGTTAAGATCTAGAGGGGAAAAATGGAAAAAAAAATTAAACTTACTAGTGGCGCACCGTTTGCTAGGTGCGCCACTAGTAACAGAAAAAAAAAGTTTTGAATTTTATTTTTTTTAATTTTTTTTCAAAAAATTATACGTAATATGACCGGGAAGTTAGAAATATTTTTTCAAAATTTCATCATACTCATGAACATGAACAAAGTCCTATACATCAACAAGGCTTAATAGGATTGATATGATAGATATATCAACTGCCTTTTAAGTGAGGTGGTGCTGGGGTTGGATAGAACTGCGAAGTTAAGCGTGCTTGGGCTGGAGTAGTGTGAGGATGGGTGACCTTCCGGGAAGTTTGACCACTTAGTGCGATTTGACTTGAGATTAAGCATATTGACCCGAGATTAAGCCATAGTGACCCGAGATTAAGAAAAAAACGAAAAAAATTTGAAAAAAAGTTTGAAAAAAATATTTTTGAAAAAATATTAGGAAAAAATTGTTACCAATGGCGCACCGTGTGATATACTAATGGCGCATCAGGGATGCGCCATTAGTATAAAATTCTAATGGCGTGATGCTAGTGGCGCACTTGTAGTGCGCCATTAGTAGCACTACCGCCACCAAGCCAACGGGCAAGACCCCGTTCCTCGTCTACGGAGCAGAAGCGGTTCTCCCTCACGAGGACAGGCGTCTTTCCACGCAGGTCCTGGCGTTTGATGAGGCGCAGCAGGACGCCATACATGGGATGGACCTCGTGCTCGAGGAGGAACGCCACCATGAAGCCACGCTACGTGCAGCAAGATACCAGCAGGCGCTGTGGCGATATCACTGTCGCAGCATCCGTCCCAGGACGCTTGAGGTAGGTGACCTCGTACTGAGGCGGGTGCTCTCCAGGGAAGAGTTGCATAAGCTTTCACCCATGTGGGAGGGCCTATTCAAGGTCGTCCATGTCTCCAGGCCTAGTGCCGCGCGCCTGGAGACTCTGGATGGGGTACCCATCCCGAACGCCTAGAACATCCAGCACCTCCGGAAGTTCTACCCCTGAAAAATGGTCTGGTGCCTATGAAGATGGCCCAGTTCCTATGAAGCTCGCCGCCCAAAGAAAGGCCTGGTTCCTGTGAAGAAGGCCCACTGCCTGTGAAGCTCGCCACCCATGACACTCTCACGTAATAATGAGTGGGGCTGTACACGCCCCGGAGTCTCAGGAGTGCCGCCCTTGGGCCTCCCTCCCACGCCCAATGGCAGCACATAGCTCCGCGCTGGTGAGAAGACGTCGAAGACATGACTAGGTGCTAGACGCGGCTTTTCATTTGCTTTCTGCAGTTGGCTCACTCTTCCTTGTTTGAACCTTGATTAAAGTTGCTTCTGGTGTTCTTTGCCGGTTCGGTTCCATTGCCTTCTGCCTCTACTTTTTGTCTTTAGCTCTTTGTCTGACTTCCCTCTCTCACAAGCCTCGCGAGGGGGCTGTGCGGGTGCCCTCGTGATCCCTTCCTCTTCTGATTTTCGCAAGGCTCTCTCGCTCGGATTCACAGCGGGAACACCCCTCTCAGTCCATGCCCCTCGGGTACCGCGAGATGAAGCGTCGGGCCACGGCCAGCAGTCCTTGCGACCAGGGTCCGCAAAATGATAGTCTCTTAACGAGTTTTTTGCAGCTCTTAAGGTGCTCGGCAAGGCCTAAAGCGGGCACCTTGCGAGGCGGGAACTACTTCGAACGTACCAAGCTAAGTTATTCCTACATGCCAACGTACAACAACGATGCCACGACATAACACAAGAACAATAGATGCAGCATGCTAACTAGGAAATCATAGTTTGTGCACACCACCACGGGGCCCCATACTTGTCTCTCTCGATGCAGGAAAGAAGGAAAACAAAACAAAAGCAGCACGCGCCTTGCAGTAGTTCGCGAGGAGGGATCTACGGAGACCTCCTGAGCTCAGCCAGACCCCGCCTCGCGCTTCACCGATGCATGTCGATGGGACGACCTGCTGCCGCCCCCGAGGCAGGCACGGCGGTGTGGCGGTTGATCGTAGCCGCCGCTCGAGGAGCTGTCGCTGGAGGAACAGCTGCCGTAGCTTGACGAGCCACGGTCGCCACCGGGAGCAAGTTCACCTTCACCTCCATCACGACCGTCGCTAAGACTGAGCTCCTCGTCATCGTCGTTGTCTTCCGGGAAGCACCCAACATGACGGCCATCCTCTCTAAACACCATCACGTAGAGGGTCACGTCGCCATCATACCTGAAGTGGAGAGTGCATCGCTTGCGGAGACCACGTGCGCGGGCAAACGTCTGCCAGTCTCGGGCCAAGGTTGCATTGCCGGTGACGGAGACCTCGACCGTGACCCAGGAGGCCCTGCTGCAACAGCCGTCCACCTGCAACTAGAGCCCGCCTGGGCTAGTGTCGGCGATGCAGGAGCAGGGGTCCCCGGACTTGCACTGCTGCGGCTGCAGCTGCTCAACCAAAGCCCCAAGACGGCCCGTCTTCATCGACAAACACTCAAGACCCTCGTGAGAGGCCAAGCCTCGCGGGTCAGATGACACAAGGCCTCCTTAGGGGCGGCCTCACCAGGCAAGCTCGCGAGGAGGAGGAGAGATAAAGGCAAGGGGTACCTCGCGAGGTACTCATTACGCAAGCCATGACGATCAAGACCAGGCAGGCGCCAGGCGGGCACCAGCCTGCGTAGTGTCCTTGTTTCCTCTTTGGTGCAAAGGGGCAAGCGCAGGCACGGAGTACTGAGGCATCAGGCAAAGGTTTCCATATTGGTGCAACGAGACCAAGAACAGCAGGACGGTAGGACGGAGGTCACCATGGTGCCCAAGACGGTGCCATCAGCAATGCCTTTGACAGTCGAAGACCACCTTTAGTCAGGATAACTTGTACTAGTTGTCCCCTTCCAAAATGGTCGTTGTTGGCTCCCATCCCGCTCAATATTTGGGAAGAGGACCAGGGCCTCTATAAATAGGGCTAGCCACCACAGTAGAAGGCATCTCGTCTAGATCCAAGAGAGACGGATCGACTCCTCTCCAAACACACCACCACAAGAACACCTCTCCTCGCGAAGCTACTCTTCCCCTGTACTGTTCATCACAGCCCAAGAGGCAATCCACCACACCACACACTGGATTAGGGTATTACACCACAACGGAGGCCCAGAACAGTATAAACCTTGTGTCTCTTGTGTTGTTCATCATGGTAGCTTAGAAATCACGGCAAGGTTGTGGGCGTGTTTCGGTAGGGAGAAGATCTTCGTGCGCACCCTAGAGTTTGAACCTTAAGGGTTTTGCCGCAACCCTATATCTGACATTTGGCGCGCTAGGTAGGGGTGCGCCGAAATCTTCTTTCCGTTGATCTGCGTTCCACTGCTTCATCGCATCCATGTCCAGCAACCCGATGACCAACACCGACCGCTAGGCGGCATGGCCAGCCCATGTCGTGCAGCCTGCCCAAGGTGACCTCAACCCCGCGCCTCAGGCAGCCTGCGTTCCGCAGAACGCTGCAGGGCGCGGGCGACACGGTCAAGCACTGCCTGCCCTCACTCCACGGCAGGTTCGACCAGCCGCAAGGGCCTCCAACCACGCCGCAGCCACGGCGTCACACACCCGACGGGAACAAGGGAACAAGAGGGCCGCACTCACTATTGCTCGGGAGCTGCTGCGGTGCAGGTTGGAGGAGAGCGGCCGAGACGTACTGCTGGAGCACGTTGGCGAGCTCCCTGATGCCGCAGCTTCGGGGGCGCCTTCCTTCTATGTCCAGCTTCCACCCCAGGCCCCGGTCAGATCACGCGGCAGGCCCATCAGCTCCCGTACGCCCTCGGGCGCGCCCCAAGGCTTCATCAACACCAGCTCAACCATCGGCGCCTGGCGTCAGGCTACACCAGCACCATCCCCGGTGAGCGAGGGCATGCGCATCGCCGCCTATGGCCCGGGCGGACCGCTGCCCTACCATCCCCAAGACGGCATGCTAGGCCAGGCCACATGGAGCGAGGGGCACTACGGGCGACCTCGGAGGCTTACGTGCCCCACATGGTGGATCAGGAGTACGGGCTATAAGACGACCCTGGCCCATTTCTCGGGTCAGGCTGGGAGGAAGAAACGCCAGAAGCCGAGCCTTTTCAGGAGCCCCAAGGAAGCCTCACCAATCACGCTGGCAGTAGCAGCTATCGGGTACCGCTAATTCCTCAGGAGCAAGCTTATGCTAACCATGGGTCGCAGGAAGTTCAGGTCACTACAGCGGAAGGCTGCCCCAGCTCAGCAGCCTCCCTTCCACCAGGAGGAGCGCATTGGAGGCTGCAGGAGATGGGCCGGGAGCCAGGCCCCTCCCCATGGCGCATGGAGCAAGGCATTTCCCGGAGGTAGGCCCTCTGCCAGGGAGGTGCTGCAAAGCCTGCTCTCGGCAGAGGACTCGTGGTCGCTGAGGGAACTGCTGGCATCCCCTTTGCCCCATTGGCGTAGTCCTTGGTCTCCGACCACCGTCAATGGTGGTCGAGGGTGGGGCAAGGCAGGGCCCTCGTCTGGCGATATGAAGCAAGGCCCGATGCCTGTGAAGAAGGCCCAGTGCCTGTGAAGCTCGCCGCCCGTGACACTCTCACGTAATAATGAGTTGGGGCTGTACACGCCCCGGAGTCTCCAGAGAGCCGCCCTCGGGCCTCGGGGGCTTCTTCCCATGCCCATTGGCAGCACTTAGCTCCGCGCTGGTGAGAAGACGTCGAAGACTAGACTATGTACTGGATGCGCCCTTTTGCTTTTTACCCCCTTTCTATGGTCAAGCTTCCTTGTTTCAGATTTAAGTTGAGATTGAATTTGCATTTGCGTAGTGTCTTGTCTTGTTCGTTTGGTTTCTTGTGTTCTGGTTTCTGCCCTAGTTTGGAATTTTCACTAGCTGCCTCCCCCTCGCGAGCCTCTCGTGGGCAGGGCTGGGACAAGCGCACGCGCGCATGCCGTCCCGCGGCTGGCACTCGCTCTCGCGAGGCCCTCACCACTTGGTCAGCAGGTCCCTCAGAGGACCCTCGGAGGCTCACGGCCTCCCAGGCCTATTCAGGACTTGTCCAAGCTAAAAGTAAGCTACCACAACTAACTCATCACAGGGCCCGTGATATCATGTAGGCGCACGTTCAGCATCCTTCCTAAAAGCATGTGGACGACAGTATTTTTACATGAGGGGCTTCCCCTCCCAAAATGCTCTTACAACCTTCAGGGCCGTGCCCGAGCTTTTGTGTGCAGGATAAACAGCAGGGGAACACAGGATCAGTCAGACATATCGCTCACTGCACCGTCTTGGTCGCCTCCAGAGGCATCACTGGCGCCGCTGTCATTGTCACTGGCATCACCATCGCCATCATTGGCACCGTCTCCACCACCGTTGACCACATCGCCTTCATCCGCGACAACTATCACCCAATCATTGTCAGAAGCAAAGGCCCTAACAAGTGCATCCACGTTGTCCTCTACCCACCACGCCAGGTCGCCCCGGATGGCCTTGAGCACTGGAGCGATGATGGCGTCAAAGTCGAAGTGGGGATCGGTGTTCTGAACATGGCTGAAGACACGGGAGAATGCACACCTGAGCAGGCTGTGGCTCCTCTCCTCGACAAGCTGGCGAGCTCTCTCAGAGCGGTTCTCCAGGCGCGTCACCACATCAGTGAAGAATTTGAGATGACTGGCATAGTTGGTCACGTGAGGATGCATGGCATCCGCATCGCAGATATTACCCAGGGCCGTGTTGGCCATGTTCCTAAGTTGCTGGAGCATGCCGCCATGCATGTGCTCCAGCGTCTGCCGTTGAAGAATTTCTTCTCTGTTCTGCCATGCAACAGACTCGGCATCGTTGACCCACTATTGAAGAAGAAGCAGCTCGGCACGAGTGGAGGCCAACTCAGTCTGCACCGAGACCAGCGAGGCTGCGGTGGCCTCTACGCGCTGCACCATTTCAGTCAGCTTGGATTTGAGAGCGGCACTCCTGCCTGCAGCCTCGGCTTCAATTAGCTCCAGCCTCTGGTCATACTTGCACACAAGATCTGCGTGAACTTCCGCTACGCGGCGGTCGACATCTTCTTGGATTCGAGCCTCTCATGCACCAACATCATCCTCCGCCTGGGTAACCTGGCACTCCCTCATCTCCAACCGCTCAAGGTCAAGATTGCGCTCGGCGGCCTCCAGCATCAGCGCTTCCTCATGCCTACAGAGCTCTTCCTCCCTGACAGGCGTCCCCCTCAGCGATGCAAGGGCAGCCTGGCGCAGCTCCACTTGCTGCTCTAGGGAAGTGCTCCAGGCTTGGAGCTCCCACACGCGCTTCTCCGCGGTCTGGCGACGATGATCTGCTTCCCGAGCCTCCTCTAGAGCTTGGGAGCAGGCGTTTCGCGAGGCTGCAAGGGATGCCTCGGCCTCCTTGTTGTAAAGCTTGCGCTGATAGCACACGAAGTTGACTGCAACCTTCAGCTTGCATCACTCCTCAATCAGCCACAGGCCCTCAGCTTCAAGACACGCGTCCGCATCCGCAGGCTCTCCACCAAACTGGCCCATCGCGTCCATCGCCTTTCGAAGGAACTCTCGGCGAACGAAGCTTCACTCTCGCGCACGCTTGAGCATGCTGTCGATGTCGTACTCCACCGCTGGTGCTGTTGGCGGGCCCTGAAGCGGTTTTCGCCCTTTCGGCAGGAGGCTGGGGGCTGGCACTGCCACGATTGCCAGACGGGCTCCGCAAGGGACCCGGACTGGCGCAAGTCCATCCCTAGAAGAAGAGCCAAGGACCGATGCCAACCACTCGCCATCCACAATCAGAGGAGGAGCCTTGGGCAGGCTAGTCACACCCCAGGCAAGGTCGCGGAGGAAAGGCGGCAAGGGCACAGGCTCAAGACACACTGCAGGCAGGCTTGCTTCTCCGGTTTACCCTGCGTTAGGGGCAGCATACAAGCTCGGAACACTCAAGGCCAGCGATGAAGGCGAGGCTAGAGGAAGTTTCTTCTTGGGAGACCCCACAGGCTTGGTAGGAGGGATCCTGAAAAGCCACAGTCAGAAAAGGGAGTGGCGGTTGAGGAGTTACAAGAATGAGGTACTTACTCGTCTATGGTGCAGTACTTCCTATGCTTCAACGGTCGGAAGGGGCATCCACTACAACTCGAAGACTCCTTCCTCTTACGGAGGGCGGCGAAGTCCACGCGGAATTGACCTAGGTGCTCAACGTGAGGACCAGCGTGTGGCACGGATGGATAAGCACCCAGATGGCCAACCTCATGGGCGCCAAGTTGGAAGGAGCAATCAGGCACCACTTCCCGATGGCCTGCCGAGGCCTCTGGGCTCCGGACTCGGGAGCTGCGGGTTGCGTCCCCCCATCAACGACAGCCTCAGGGCGGGCTTCACAAGCTCTGGAGGATGACGCTTCGGGAACCCCGTGCAGCGTCGGCACCATGACATCTGGGCCTCCAGCCTCAAGTGATGCTTGCCCCCCTGCACCCGCTCCTGGGGCAAGATCGGTGCTGGTGGCGAGGAAGGGACCCGTGGTGACAGGATTCTCACGAGGCCCCGCAAGGCCAGCTGGACGCAACCCCCATTCATCGAAGAGAGGCATCTGTCCCGCAAAATCAGCTCTGTTCGAGTAGAGATACAGGAGGCCGCCCCCGTGCCATATATCACCCGACGAGGGGTCGCCAGTTAAGACCTCAAGCACCGTCCTCAGTGTCGCGGGTGCAAGGTCCGTCTCCTGAAGCCTCATGCGGTCCCGGTCGCCGGTCAGGTCCCACATCGGTTGGGAATGGCGTTGGAGAGGAGCAATGCGACACTGGAGAGGAACTCCTTCACCACTCGAGGCGCAGTCACACCAAGATCTCTCAACCTCCTCAGTTGGTACCAGACAAAGGAGAGCCGGGGGCTCACGAGCCTCTCGTGGCCGCAACCAGGATTGGGGACAGCAAGCGACGACAGATGTGAGAGCAAAGGGCTGAGCACACCAACATCCACATACATGCACCACGCCCGGAACCCGCTCGTGGATGGCGGGAGGTCGAAATCAATCCCCAAGGCGGCCATCTCTGCCACGGCCTGGAAGCTGACGCTCCTCGAGCATTGCAAGGGGTCAGTCAGGCGCAGCAAGAAAAAGTGCCGCAAGAGGGTGACAGAAGGAGCAACCCCAACCATGGCTTCGCAAACAAGGCGAAGACGGTGAGGAGGGTAATGGATTGAGGATCAAGATGCATCATATGGATCTGATAATGGGAGAGCACCGCATTGAAGAAAGCGGAGAAGGGGGCAACCAGGCCATCCCACAGGGCGTCGACGAAGAATCGAGCCTCTATGACTGTCCTATCAATGGAGGCATGGGATGCGGGCCAAGCCATCGTCTTTCCACACTCGTTGAAGCTGGATGCGAGCGCGGGGCAGACCTTGCCCAGGGCCTCCAAGTTGAGCACCAACGACCGGCCGACGGCGGGCTCGATTGCCGGGGATGAACTGGATAAAGACAGAGGCTTCTTCCCCTTCTCCTTGCTAGTTGGCACCATGGCGATGGAGGGGGCAGAGCTCAAGTCATATTGGAAGCGAAAAGACAGACTGGAGGAATAAAGGGGAACAGGAAGCACGCGGGCAGCTAGGGGGAAATAACTGTGTAAAGCTCTGTGGCTGCCTAGCCAGGCGGTTATTGGTGGAGCATGGGGAAGTGGAGACGCCCACATCCAATCAGTCACCACGCGTCGACCCGCAGGCTGTTGGGGCCCGTGGCGCTCCGCACTTGCCCTTTGGATTCGTTGCTAAGCCAAGTCCAAGCATGCCTTGGGCCTAGGGGCTACTGTCGGTGTTCCGGGAACGGGGGTCCCCAGACTTGCTTGCCTGTGGCCTGCAGCGTGGCTCAACCAGTGGCCCCGTACGGCCTGTCTTCATCAACAAACACTCAAGACCCTCGCGAGGGGCCAAGCCTTGCAGGGCAGACGATGCAAGGCCTCCTCAGGGGCAGCCTCACCAGGCAGGCTCGCGAGGAGGTGGGGAGATCAAGGCAAGGGGTACCTCGCGAGGTGCTCATGACGCAAGCCATGATGATCAAGACCAGGCGGGCGCCAGCCTGCACAGTGTCTGTAGCAGCTTGAGAAGAGGTGTCTAGAGAGGGGGTGATTAGACACAAAGTACCATAGTTGCAGTTTTTAAGTTTCCTTAAGGTTAAGTGGAGATTAGGCACAAGTTTAACATTCACAATACATATCAAGCAAGCATGCAAAGAGTATATGAGCAGCGGAAAGTAAAGCATGCAACTTGCAAGAAAGTAAAGGGAAGGGTTTGGAGGATTCAAATGCAATTGGAGACACGAATGTTTTTGGCGTGGTTCCGATAGGTGGTGCTATCGTACATCCACGTTGATGGAGAATTCAACCCACGAAGGGTAACGGTTGCGCGAGTCCACGGAGGGCTACACCCACGAAGGGTCCACGAAGAAGCAACCTTGTCTATCCCACCATGGCCGTCGCCCAGGAAGGACTTGCCTCACTAGCGGTAGATCTTCACGAAGTAGGCGATCTCCTTGCCCTTACAAACTCCTTGGTTCAACTCCACAATCTTGTCGGAGGCTCCCAAGTGACACCTAGCCAATCTAGGAGACACCACTCTCCAAGAAGTAACAAATGGTGCATTGATGATGAACTCCTTGCTCTTGTGCTTCAAATGATAGTCTCCCCAACACTCAACTCTCTCTCATAGGTTTTGGATCTGGTGGAAAGAAGATTTGAGTGGAAAGAAACTTGGGGAAGGCTAGAGATCAAGATTCATACGGTAGGAATGGAATATCTTGGCCTCAACACATGAGTAGGTGGTTCTCTCTCAGAAATGGTAAGTTGGAAGTGTAGGTTCGTTCTGATGGCTCTCTCCATGAATGAAGAGGAGGTGGAGGGGTATATATAGCCTCCACACAAAATCTAACCATTACACACAATTTACCAAACTCGGTGGGACCGAATCGTTAAACTCGGTCAGACCAATTTAGCAAATAATGTGACCGTTAGGGTTTTCGGTGGGACCGAAATGCAACTTGGTGAGACCGATTCAGTTAGGGTTAGGGCATAACGTAATCTCGGTAAGACCGATTACACAAACTCGGTGAGACCGATTTGGTAATAAGCTTTCCAGAGAGTTGGTCAGGCAAACTCGGTGGGACCGATTACTCAAACTCGGTGGGACCGATTTTGGTAATAAGTTATCCAGAGAGTTTGCATTGTAATCTCGGTAGTACCGATTGCTCAAACTCGGTGAGACCGATTTTGATAATGGACATACACAGAGAGATTACAATCCCATCTCGGTGAGACCGAGATCCCTATCGGTAAGACCGATTTGCTTAGGGTTTGTGGCAGTGGCTATGACGTTTGGAATCGGTGGCGCCGGATAGGAAGAAACGGTGTGACCGATTTTGGCTTAAGATTTATGTCATTTGTGGAAGTGGGAAAGTAGTTGAGGGTTTTGGAGCATATCACTAAGCACACAAAGCAAGAGGCTCATTAAGCAACACCTCATCCCTCCTTGATAGTATTGGCTTTCCCTATAGACTCAATGTGATCTTGGATCACTAAAATGTAAAATGAAGAGTCTTGAGCTTGAAGCTTGAGCCAATCCTTTGTCCTTAGCATCTTGAAGGAGTTCCCACATCCTTTAGTCCATGCCACTCCATTGTTGAACTTATCTGAAACATGCTAGATAAAAGTGTTAGTCCAACAAGAGATATGTTGACATTAATTACTAAAACCACCTAGGGAGCACTTGTGCTTTCAATCTCCCCCTTTTTGGTAATTGATGGCAACATACATCAAAGCTTTAGATAAAGATATAAAAGTAGCAAGTAAAGCTTTGGAAAGACATGTAACAGACATAGGCTCCCCCTACATGTATGCAATCATGTGAATATGGAATGTAAAAGCATGTGAGAGCATAAACATGATAGAGCAGGCAATGTGTTACATGTATCTTGGCTATATGCATCAGAACAAAGAATGTTGAAGAAAATATCTTCATGCTCATGAGTCCTTCTTGCAAACAATATGTACATCAGCAAGAATTCCTCATACACATGATTGTGATGCATATACTTACCTTGTAGTCTTGAGTTGTCTTAGGATGAAATGAACCTGTGTAAACAAGGTTAGATAACACAGATACATCTACTAGCTAGAGCAAAGAGAAGAAACCACAAGAATACCAAGACTAGGATGACATGTGGAGAGTGAGTACTAAGTACCACATTGAATTAGACATGTCCCCAAGAGTAAAGATATGCAATGAATTTAAATGATCTCTTTCCCTTAGATGTCTTGCTCCCCCTGAATCTAACATGGGATACTGGGTGAAGATAGGGAACAGAAAATCAGAGCTGAAAGAAAATAGAGCTGAAAGATATGAATGATGATCGGAGCTAAAGTTCAGAGCTAATGTATGCTAATGCAAATAGGCACAACAGAACATATGAACATGTCTTTCCCCTCAAGAAGACATGTGGACATCTCTCCTCTTGAACACAAAGCATCTGGGATCCTTGAGAAATGCTTTCTACTTAAGTATTCTCTCCCCTGGAGATATCTCTTTTCCCTTTAAGGGTCTCTCCCCCTAGAAGGTCTCTCTCCCCCTTTAGGAGATGATATCTCTCTCTCTCTCTTCAAATGATAAGCTTTGATGTTCTCTCTCTCCCCCTTTGACATCAATTTGCAAGAAGGGTCTTCTAGAATCTGTCGAATGGGTTTGGTCCTTGAGACACAGAACAAAGCAAATGATAAAAATGTGATGCTTGTAGAGGATAAGATTCATTGAGTGGAGCTGGATCAGAAGAAACACAAAATTATGTGGCAAACTGTTTTTCCTGTTATGAAGTCGGTGGCACCGAGTGGTATGCTTCGGTTGTACCGAAAAAATTTGGCTGGGACGAAAATAACAAATTGGTGAAACCGAGTTCATCGCAAAGAAAACACTTGTCACCTTAGCTCACTAGACTAGTAAGATCTCACAAAGATTTGCAAGGAATTTACTGAAAGATGTGCAATGAATTGGAATGCAGAAAATGCAGAACAAACAGAAAGAAAGAAATCTAGATGAAGTTTTTTTTTTGAAAGGGGAAACAAATATGCATGAGACACATGCAGAAACACAGAGAAGAACACAAGAGAACTTCATCTAGGGATGGTCGGCGACAAATTCACCTATGTTAGAGTATATTGACTTAGGAGTCAAGTGAGATCACTTGATCATAGTTCATACTCATCGTTTAAGCTCAAAATGGGGTTGCCATTTTTTGTTTAAGCATCTTGATGTGTTCACATCTTGTCGAGGTGCTTTAGCTCATGACTTGGAGTAAAGCTTCTCTAAGATGGAATGACATACCTTGGTTGGTTGTGTTGTCCATGTAGTTGAACTTGTGTGGGTTGCTCAAGGTTGATGTAGCTCATCAAGAATTTGGAGCAGCACTTGGAACTTTAGTCCATCTACCTACATGGGTTAGTCCTTGCAAGGAAGAGCACTTGTGTATCCAAAATGACAATCATGAAGCTCAACATAGAATTTGTCAAAGGATATGTTTGAGTGGTTCCGTGCTTCCTTGTCTTCAACCACCACAGTGTAGAGACTTGGTGATGTAGAGATTGCTCAAGATATGAGTAGATTACAATCTCATGGAATGTGATTCCACCAAGTACCTACATGGGTTAGATGACATGCAAGATACAAATATATCCAAGACATAAGATTTTCAACATAATAGAAATATCAAGGATTAGTCATAAGCTCATGTCTTGCATGTATCCAATGGAGTTTCTACTCCAAGTTTGAGGCATCAATGATGTTCAATTCTCCTCTTAACCTGCAAAACACTTTCTCATCGAGAGGTTTAGTGAATATGTCCACTAATTGCTTTTCGGTGCGAACATGCTTAAGATCAATGTCACCCTTAGCAACATGATCTCGAATGAAATGATGACGAACTTCAATATGCTTAGTTCGAGAATGTTGCACAGGATTATGACCAATTTTGATAGCACTTTCATTGTCACAAAGCAATGGAACATGTCTCACATATATCCCATAATCTCTAAGAGTTTGGGTCATCCAAAGTAATTGAGCACAACATGAACCAGTGGCAATATATTCAGCATCGGCAGTGGGCAAGGATACCGAGTTTTGTTTCTTGGAGGACCAAGACACAAGAGATCTACCAAGAAATTGACAAGTACCCGAAGTGGACCTTCTATCAACCTTGTCTCCGACATAGTCCAAGTCGGAATAGCCAACAAGATCGAAAGAAGCCCTCTTAGGATACCAAATGCCAAAGTTTAGTGTATGGATTAAGTATCTCACTATCCTTTTCACAGCCTTAAGATGACATTCCTTAGGGGCAGCTTGATATTGTGCACACATGCACACGCTTAACATGATATCGGGACGTGAAGCACATAGATATAACAATGAACCGATCATAGAGCGATAAACCTTTTGATCAACCGGTTCACCACCTTTGGTCAAGTCATTATGTCCACTAGTAGGCATGGGTGTAGACATACCTTTGCATTCTTGCATATTGAACTTCTTGAATAAGTCCTTGGTGCACTTTGTTTGAGAGACAAAGGTACCTTCCTTAGTTTGCTTGATTTGCAACCCAAGAAAGAATTTGAGTTCACTCATCATAGACATCTCAAACTTCTCCGACATTAGCTTCCCAAACTTTTCACTAAAATGAGGGTTAGTTGAACCAAATATAATATCATCAACATAGATTTGGCACACAAATAGTTCTCCATTAACCCTTTTAGTAAAAAGAGTAGAATCATTTTTCCCAATTTCAAAGCCTTTTTCAATAAGGAACTTGGTCAAGCATTTATACCAAGCTCTAGGAGCTTGTTTAAGACCATAAGGAGCTTTGTGAAGTTTGTAAACATGATTGGGTTTCTTAGGATTGACAAAGCCGGGAGGTTGCTTAACATAAACTTCCTCCTCTATTTCACCATTTAGAAAAGCACTTTTAATGTCCATTTGGTATAAGGTGATATGATGATGATTAGCATAGGCCAGTAAGATGCGAATGGACTCAAGTCTAGCAACAAGGGCGTAAGTCTCACAATAGTCCATACCTTCGACTTGTGTGTAGCCTTGGGCTACGAGACGTGCTTTGTTCCGAACTACTTGTCCATCTTCATCTTGCTTGTTGCGAAACACCCATTTGGTACCGATGACATTGTGGTTGTTGTCGGGCTTCTCAACCAATGTCCAAACTTGATTCCTCTCAAAGTTATGTAGCTCTTCATGCATAGCATTTATCCAATCCGGATCTTCCAACGCTTCTTCGACCTTCATAGGTTCAATGCTCGAGATGAAAGAATAGTTTTCACAAAAGTTAGCTAAACGAGTTTCAGAGCGAGTGATTCTCCAGGTTTGAATGTCATTGTAGATTTGCTCGATGGGATGATCTTTAGCAACTCTTCCTCGAACTCGTGAAAGCTTTTGCTTGGGTCTTGGTTGAACATCTTCTTCATCTTGTTCTTCTTCTTCTTGGCCTTCTTCATTGTTGGCGTTGTCGTTCTCTTGTCGTGGTGGAGAAGAGGTTGTTGATGTTCATCTTGATGCACTTCCTCGTTTTCTTCATCTTGGTGTGTCCCACTTGTGGATGCCTCCGTATCAACTCTTTGTTCACCTTGTTGTGAAGTTGAAGCTTCCACTTGGACGGACGAGGTACTATCCTTCACCTCCGTTGGACGAACCTTGCCAATAGCCAAGTCTTGAATTGCTTCCGAAGGATCTTTGTCACGTACATCAATTGGCAATTGCTCTACTTGCGAGCCGTTAGATTCATCAAACTTCACATCTACTGTCTCTTCAACCTTTCGGGTGAAATTGTTGTTGACACGGTAAGTGTGAGAGTTTGAGCCATAACCTAGTAGGAAACCTTCATGAGACTTAGGAGCAAATTTAGAGCGACGATGCTTATCAAGAATGTAGCACTTTGAGCCAAATACTCGAAAGTATCCAACTTGGGGTTTGTTACCGGTGAGGAGCTCGTATGCCGTCTTGCCGAGTAGCTTGTGAAGATACAAGTGATTTGTTGCATGACAAGCTGTCTCAACCGCTTCTGCCCAAAAGTGCTTCGGCGTCTTGTACTCATCAAGCATCATTCTTTCCATTTCGAAGAGCATCCGGTTCTTCCTCTCAACAACTCCATTTTGTTGAGGTGTGTATGTAGCCGAGAACTCGTGTGAAATCCCTTCTTCATCAAGAAAGGTGTCCACATTTGCATTCTTGAACTCCGTTCCGTTGTCATTGCGAACCTTCTTGATCTTCACTTCAAATTGATTTTGGGCCTTCCTAGCGAAGTTTTTGAAGATCTTTTGGACCTGCGATTTATCATTGAGAAGGAACACCCCCGTAAATCTTGAAAAATCATCAACTATAACTAGACCAAAAGAATTTCCACCGGGACTCTTGTAAGAGTTGGGACCAAAGAGATCCATGTGAAGTAGCTCGAGTGGCCTCCTGGTAGTCATGATGTTCTTCACGGGATGCCTTCCTCCAACCTGTTTACCTTCCTGACAAGCGCTGCAAAGTCTATCCTTATCAAATATGACATCGTTAACTCCAAGGATATGATTTCCTTTAATAAGCTTGTCAAGGTTTCGAATACCAACATGACCTAATCGTCTATGCCATAACCAACCTTTTGAGGATTTAGCAATGAAGCAAGTTTTAGGTTGAGCCTTTTTAGTGAAATCAACAATGTATAGGTCACCTCTACACACACCGGTAAAGACCATTTTATGATTGTCTCGAAGAAACACTTGGCAATCTACTTCAGTGAATAGGACATTGAAACCGAAATCAACAAGTCTAGATACTGAAAGTAAGTTGTATCCAAGAGATTCAATGAGCATGACATTTTGTATAGAGCTATCATGTGATATGGCCACCTTACCGAGGCCAACCACCTTACCCTTTGAGTTGTCACCGAAAGAGACATACTTTCGAGGACTATCATTATCAGCAAGCTCACGGAACATGTCTTTATCTCCGGTCGTGTGATCGGTACATCCACTATCAAGAACCCATTCCTTTCCTCCTGACATATATCCCCAAAGATTTGCCATGAGACCAAAGTGTCTCATTGCATCATCTAGATCGAAGTCACTATCATCATCCTCATCATAGTATCCATGTTCAACATCGTCATGTGGTGGGTCAAGTCCTAGAGAGGGTGATTCATTAGAATGAGTTTGACAATAATCTTGCTTATGAATTTTTATAGCTTTGGAAATAATATCACTAATGATACCAACATTTCCTTTGGCACGCATAAGGTTTGTAAGCTCAATTAGACGATCGCCAAACATAGGATCACTAGTATTCATCTTACTCAAGGTAATAGACTTATGGAGAATTTCATCAAGATTTTTCAAGGAATAATCTAGAAATCGTTCCTCAAGAAATTTCCATATAGTGAAGGCACACTTGAAAGTAGGCAAACATCCAAGCAAGTTTCTAGGCAATCCTCTAATGATAAGTTCGGCAGTTAAAAGATTCCTAATCATATCAATAGACTCATCATGGGTAGGATGCATAGGATCAACACAAGGTGCACAAGGGCTAGCAATGTACTTGTTAAAATGATATTGATTGAAAATAACAAGCATCTCATTTTTCCACTCATGAAAATACTCTCCATCAAGAATAGGCACTCTATGTCTAAGACTCCCAATAGTAGACTCATCCATCTTCGTCCAATGGTGATTAAACCAAAGCAATGGAGACCAATGCTCTGATACCACGTGTAGGACCTTGAGAAGTGGTGTCTATAGGGGGGGGGGGTGATTAGACACTAAGTACCAAAGTTGCAGTTTTTAAGTTTCCTTAAGTTTAAGTGGAGATTAGGAACAAGTTTAACATTCACAATACATATCAAGCAAGCATGCAAAGAGTATATGAGCAGCGGAAAGGAAAGCATGCAACTTGCAAGAAAGTAAAGGGAAGGGTTTGGAGGATTCAAACGCAATTGGAGACATGAATGTTTTTGGCGTGGTTCCGATAGGTGGTGCTATCGTACATCCACGTTGATGGAGACTTCAACCCATGAAGGGTAACGGTTGCGCGAGTCCACGGAGGGCTCCACCCACGAAGGGTCCACGAAGAAGCAACCTTGTCTATCCCACCATGGCCGTCGCCCACGAAGGACTTGCCTCACTAGAGGTAGATCTTCACGAAGTAGGCGATCTCCTTGCCCTTACAAACTCCTTGGTTCAACTCCACAATCTTGTCGGAGGCTCCCAAGTGACACCTAGCCAATCTAGGAGACACCACTCTCCAAAAAGTAACAAATGGTGCATTGATGATGAACACCTTGCTCTTGTGCTTCAAATGATAGTCTCCCCAACACTCAACTCTCTCTCATAGGTTTTGGATCTGGTGGAAAGAAGATTTGAGTGGAAAGCAACTTGGAGAAGGCTAGAGATCAAGATTCATATGGTAGGAATGGAATATCTTGGCGTCAACACATGAGTAGGTGGTTCTCTCTTAGAAATGGTAAGTTGGAAGTGTAGGTTCGTTGTGATGGCTCTCTCCACGAATGAAGAGGAGGTGGAGGGGTATATATAGCCTCCACATAAAATCTAACCGTTACACACAGTTTACCAAACTCGGTGGGACCGAATCATTAAACTCGGTCAGACCGATTTAGCAAATAATGTGACCGTTAGGGTTTTCGGTGGGACCGAAATGCAACTCGGTGAGACCGATTCAGTTAGGGTTAGGGCATAATGTAATCTCTGTAAGACCGATTACACAAACTCGGTGAGACCGATTTGGTAATAAGCTTTCCAGAGAGTTGGTCAGGCAAACTCGGTGGGACCGATTACTCAAACTCGATGGGACCGATTTTGGTAATAAGTTATCCAGAGAGTTTGCATTGTAATCTCGGTAGTACCGATTGCTCAAACTCGCTGAGACCGATTTTGATAATGGACATACAAAGAGAGATTACAATACCATCTCGGTGAGACCGAGATCCCTATCGGTAAGACCGATTTGCTTAGGGTTTGTGGCAGTGGCTATGACTTTTCGAATCGGTGGCGCCGGATAGGAAGAATCGGTGTGACCGATTTTGGCTTTAGATTTAGGTCATTTGTGGAAGTGGGAAAGTAGTTGAGGGTTTTGGAGCATATCACTAAGCACACAAAGCAAGAGGCTCATTAAGGAACACCTCATCTCTCCTTGATAGTATTGGCTTTTCCTATAGACTCAATGTGATCTTGGATCACTAAAATGTAAAATGAAGAGTCTTGAGCTTGAAGCTTGAGCCAATCCTTTGTCCTTAGCATCTTGAAGGAGTTCCCACATCCTTTAGTCCATGCCACTCCATTGTTGAACTTATCTGAAACATGCTAGATAAAAGTGTTAGTCTAACAAGAGATATGTTGACATTAATTACCAAAACCACCTAGGGAGGACTTGTGCTTTTAGTGTCCTCGTTTCCTCTTTGGTGCAAAGGGGGTAAGCACAGGCACGGAGTACCGAGGCATCAGGCAAAGGTTTCCATATCGGTGCAATGAGACTAAGACTAGCAGGGCGGCAGGACGGAGGTCACCGTGGAGCCCAAGACGGCGTCATCACCAGTGCCTTTGGCAGTCAAAGACCACCTTTAGTCAGGATAGCTTGTACTAGCTGTCCCCTTTCAAAATGGCCGTTGTTGGCTCCCTTCCCGCTCAATATTTGGGAAGAGGACCAGGGCCTCTATAAATAGGGCTAGCCACCACAGTAGAAGGCATCTCGGCTAGAACAAAGAGAGACGGATCGACTCCTCTCCATACACACCACCACAAGAACACCTCTCCTTGCAAGGCTGTTCTTCCCATGTACTGTTCATCATCATCCCAAGAGGCAATCCACCACACCTCACACCAGATTAGGGTATTACACCACAATGGTGGTCCGAACCAGTATAAACCTTGTGTCTCTTGTGTTGTTCATCGTGCTAGCTTAGAAATCGCAGCGAGGTTGTGGGCGTGTTTCGGTAGGGAGAAGATCTTCATGCGCACCCCAGAGTTCGAACCTTAAGGCTTTTGCCGGAACCCGATATCCGACAGCCAGTGGCCGGCAGCTCACCGCCGAAGAAGCGCGGGAGCTGAAGCCAGTTGCCTGCTGGGTTTTCCGACCACACAACAAACTCCGGCAGCACCTCCACCGAGTGGAAGCGCGGCCGGGGAGGCCGCGCAGCCATAGCACGCCTTCCCCCACCAACTGGGCTACCTCAACATGGGCGGCCACCACCACATGAAGGGCAACCACGGCGACCGTGGGAAGCTACGGCGGGGGTCGCGGGGTGCTTGCGGGGGCGACCGCATTCGTGCTTGGGCGGAGGAGAGCCGGGCCCTTCCTGGCGAGCCTTCCCCTTCTCCACGGCCGAAAACCTCTTCGCACGTGCCATGGGGGTGCTACAAGCAACGGAGTGAAGGAGGAAAAGCGAGCGGAATGGGAAGAGATGGGCGACGGGGGCTCTCACCCCACCTCATTTATAGCCAAAGGGAGGCCAGCCATCGACCCCCACGATCACAGGTAATGGTAACCCCTTTCGCGTGCAGCAGGGACTCGTCAAGTCGTGCAGTTGTCGAGGTAGTGTGGGGAAGCGGAGACGCCCACGTCCAATCAGTCGCCACGCGTCGACCAAGGCCGCAGGCTATTGGGGCCCGCGGCGCTCCGCACTTGCCCTTTGGCTTCGCCACTAAGCCAAGTCCGAGCGCACCTTGGGCCCGGGGGCTACTGTCAGCATTCTAGGAATGGGTGTCCCCAGACTTGCCTACCTGTGTCCCGCGGCGTGGCTCCACCAGTGGCCCAGTACGGCCCGTCTTCGTCAACCAACACTCAAGACCCTCGCGAGGGGCCAAGCCTCGCGGGGCGGATGACACAAGGCCTCCTCAAGAGCGGCCTCACCAGGCAGGCTCGCGAGGGAGGCGGAGAGATCAAGGCAAAGGGTGCCTCACAAGGTTCCCGTGACGCAAGCCATGACGACCCAGGCCAGGCGGGTACCAGCAGGTGCAGTGTCCTCGTTTCCCCTTTGGTGCTAAGGGGGAAAGCCCATTGCAGAGTACTGAGGCATCAGGCAAAGGTTTTCACATCGGTGCAATAGGACCAAGGCCAGCAGGACGGCAGGACGGAGGTCACCGTGGAGCCCAAGACGGCGTCATCACCAGCGCCTTTGATAGGCGAAGACCACCATTAGTCAGAATAGCTTGTACTAGTTGTCCCCTTTCAAAATGTCCATTGTTGGATCCCTTCCCGCTCAATATTTGGGAAGAGGACCAGTGCCTCTATAAAGAGGGCTAGCCACCACAGTAGAGAGGATAGATCAATTCCTCCCAGAACAACACACCAGCTCAAGAACACCTCTCCTCAGGAGGCTGTTCTTCCCTTGTACTATTCATCACCATCCCAAGAGGCAATCCACCACCACCACCACAGAGGAATAGGTATTACACCACAACGGTGGCCCAAACCTATATAAATCTTGTGTCTCTTGTGTTGTGAGTTCATCTAGCGAAGCTTAGGAATCGCGGCGAGGCTAAGAGCGAGATTCGCTAGGGGGAAATCTTCGTGCGCACCCCAGTGTTCGAACCTCAAGGGTTTTACCGGAACCCGAAATCCGACACCATGCGCCTGCGAGGTTGTTGTCGTCGCTGTGGGTCACGGGGACTCATGCGGGTGTGTCAGGGGCGTTGCTGGGGTTGTTCCACAGCGAGTGGAGTGAAGAGAGAGAGAGAGAGAGCATGGGAGGGCCAGAGGTTCCACGCGTGTGAGCTCGCCCATTGGGGCTCTCAAGCGGCCGGTGCGCGTGCGAGCAGGGTAGGAGGAGGGAGAAGGAGGAGTGGGGTGACCAGCTGCCGTGCTGTGGATGCGGAGGCGTATCATCGGGTGCGCTGGGGAGGCCCGAGGTGGCCCGAGGTGGTTGGCAGGGGCGGCTACAGTGCTAGAGCGCATTGTAGCACGCTCCAAAGCATGCAAATGGCCCGCATGCCATTTTATATGCATGGTGAGCATGACTATTGGTTTCTAGCAGCTCTAGGGGATAGTATAGAAAGGGGATGGAGCCTTGGATGCTTGGGAGGAGCTCTGGTGAGAGAAGAGGGGTGAGAGAGAGAGATGTTGTAGCTGTCCAGAGAGGTAAATAGGGAGGTTTCACTTTTCAATCATTGATCTGAGGCCAGGGAAGAGTTACTAGAGGTAGAAGATGACTAGTAGTAGCTGTGGTAAAAGTTTGAGTCCATGGAGAAGAGTGGAAGAGGTCCAAGTGGTGTTTTTAGAAAAATGGCAGAAGGTGTTTGTTGTTGGTTTGGGCAAGAAAAAGAATTCCATTAGGCATGAGACTTAATAGGATGAAATGGCCCATATAATTAGGGTGTTCCACCAGGTTTGAGTCCATTTGGGTAAAGTTGCCAATGCAAATTTTGTAAACCCTAGAAATCAACAGAAATGGACTTGCTTAGATCTAGCTAAGCTAAACTCTTCTCCTTGGTGCACCACTTGTTGTAGTGACATCATTTGGGTATTTGAGCATGTACACAAAGTTTGAGGTCAATTGGAAAAAGTTGGCAATGTAAAGTTGTTCAAACTTGGATCTCGACAGAGAGGGTTTTGGGGCACTTTTGTGAACCAAAACTATTTGGATTGGGATGAAACTTTGCAAGATCATCACATACACATGTGTGAATTGCTAGAATTTTCTTGGAATTTTTTAGAGAATATTTCCTTTGTAAATATTTCAAAAGCTTGAAATATGCAGGAAGAGTTTTTGAGGGATTTGACCAATATTTTGGACATGACCATGTGTTGAAACTCTTATATATGGACAATATATGTCCACTTAGTTTCCCTAAATTTTCTAAAATATTTTGAAAGCATTAAAATAATTTAAACCTATTAAAGACCAATTCTGGCCTAAAGAAAAAGCCTTTAAATAAAATAGAAAAATAACTTTTAAAATTATATTTTTGTGGTTTATGGTAGTCCGATACCTATTAGTAATCAAACATACTCTTTCAAATATTTTCCATACCCCAAATCAAGTACTTGTAGAGCAAACCTCAATTCAGGGGTTTTTGGAAAACTAAATTTAGAAGATACTTTTTTGCCAAATTATTTTTGTAAGAAAAGTCTATACTATACTATACACATGGCATGATCATTGGGCGGACATTTGGAGCAAGGGGTTGAAGTATAGGAGGTGGAGCTGTGTTGACCTTAAAGAGCACTTGAAATCATAGAGAGAAATCCAACTCAAATTAAAAGGCCAAATAATGCAAAATCTTTTGTTGGACCAAATTTTCATGCTTTATTAATGCAAATAACATGTTACAAAATGTTGGGTGTGACACAAACACATCGATATTCGCCCGCAGGAAGGCAACGAGCGCGCTTTCCTATTTGTCATCGAGGGTGGCACTGATGGTAAAAGTACCATCAGTACCAGCCAGCCTTGCCGGGACCTTTTTCTCATGGGGTGTAGCATCCTTGGTCCTCTTGCTATTGGAACTATCCAGCACGTCTTCGACTGGTGCCGTGCACTCTGTAGAGGTATGCTTCCCAGATTCCATGCAGGCGTCCCCACTATCTTTCTTCTTTCCTTTGCTTTCCTTGGCGGGCAGTGTGGCTTCGACGGACTCTGCCGCGACCGCATCCCGGTACATCTTATCCACACATATCATCGCGTCTTTCTTATCTTATGGAATGGAAATAATGCCCATCGGCCCAGGTATCTTCAAGGTGCTGTAGGCGTAGTGGGATGCCGCCATGAATTTGGCCAGGGTCGGGCGCCCAAGGATTCCATTGTACGGCAGGGGGGAGTGTTGGTGTCAAAACCGGCAGATCTTTGGTAGGGGGTCTCGATCTGTGCGTCTAAGGCTAATGGTAACAGGAGGCAAGGGACACAATGTCTTACCCAGGTTCGGGCCCTCTCGATGGAGGTAAAACCCTACTTCCTGCTTGATTGATCTTGATGATATGAGTACTACAAAAGTTGATCTACCACGAGATCGTAGAGGCTAACCCTAGAAGCTAGCCTATGATGATTATGATTAGCCCTATACGGATCAAACCCTCTGGTTTATATAGACACGGAGGGGGCTAGGGTTTACACAGAGTCGGTTATAAAGAAGGAAATCTGATATCCGGATCGCCAAGCTTGTCTTCTACGCAAAGGAGAGTCCCATCTGGACACGGGACGAAGTCTTGAGTGTTGTATCTTCACGGTCCAACAGTCCGGCCAAAGTATATAGTCCGGCTGGCCAGATACCCCCTAATCCAGGACTCCCTCAGTAGCCCCCGAACCAGGCTTCAATGACGATGAGTCCGGCGCGCAGTTTGTCTTCGGCATTGCAAGGGGGGTTCCATCTCCAAATACTCCAAAGTATCCGTTGTATTGAATAGTGTCTGTGTTCCCATCAATGTTGTACTTGTTGGGGAACGTAGTAATTTCAAAAAATTTCCTACGCACATGCAAGATCATGGTGATGCATAGCAACGAGAGGGGAGAGTGTTGTCTACGTACCCTCGTAGACCGAAGCGGAAGCGATCACAACGTAGAGGAAGTAGTCGTACGTTCTCCTCACGATCCAACCGATCCCAGCACCGTTACTCCGGCGCCTCCGAGTTCTTGACACACGTACAGCTTGATGACGCTCCTCGGGCTCCAATCCAGTAGAGCTTCGGGGAGGGAGAGTTTCGTCAGCACGACGGCGTGGTGACAATCTTGACGTTCTACCGACGCAGGGCTTCGCCTAAGCACCGCTACGATATGACCGAGGTGGATTATGGTGGAGGGGGGCACCGCACACGGCCAAGGAACGATCTCAAGGATCAACTTGTGTGTCCTAGGGTCCCCCCTGCCCACGTATATAAAGGAGCAAGGGGGAGGCCGGCCGGCCCTAGGGGCGCGCCAAGGGAGGGGGGGAGTCCTCCTCCTAGTGGGAGTAGGACTCCCCTTTCCTAGTCCAACTAGGAAGGAGGAAGGGGAAGGAAGGAGAGGAGAGGAGAGGGAAGGGGGGCGCGCCCCCTCCTTGTCCTATTCGGACTCCCACAGGGCGCGCGCCACCTCCTGGTGCGTCCCCTCTCTCTCCCCTCTTGGCCCACTAAGGCCCATAACTTCCCCGGGGGGTTCCAGTAACCCCTCCGGCACTCCGGTTTTCTCCGGAAACTTCCGGAACCTTTCTGGTGTCCGAAAATATTCGTCCAATATATCAATCTTTATGTCTCGACCATTTTGAGACTCCTCGTCATGTCCGTGATCACATCCGGGACTCCGAACTTCTTCGGTACATCAAAATACACAAACTCATAATATAACCGTCATCGAAACCTTAAGCGTGCGGACCCTACGGTTCGAGAACAATGTAGACATGACCGAGACACGTCTCGAGTCAATAACCAATAGCGGGACCTGGATGCCCATATTGGCTCCTACATATTCTACGAAGATCTTTATCGGTCGGACCGCATAACAACATCGTTGTTCCTTTGTCATCGGTATGTTACTTGCCGAGATTCGATCGTCGGTATCCAATACCTAGTTCAATCTCGTTATCGGCAAGTCTCTTTACTCGTTCCGTAATACATCATATCACAGCTAACTCATTAGTTGTAATGCTTGCAAGGCTTAAGTGATGTGTATTACCGAGAGGGCCCAGAGATACCTCTCCGACTATCGGAGTGAAAAAACCTAATCTCGAAATACGCCAACCCAACATTTGCCTTTGGAGACACCTGTAGTACTCCTTTATAATCACCCAGTTACGTTGTCACGTTTGGTAGTACCCAAAGTGTTCCTCCGGTAAACGGGAGTTGCATAATCTCATAGTTATAGGAACATGTATAAGTCATGGATAAAAGCAGTAGCAACATACTAAACGATCGTGTGCTAAGCTAATGAAATGGGTCATGTCAATCAGATCATTCAACTAATGATGTGATCTTGTTAATCAAATAACAACCCTTTGTTCATGGTTAGGAAACATAACCATCTTTGATTAACAAGCTAGTCTAGTAGAGGCATACTAGTGACACTTTGTTTGTCTATGCATTCACACATATATTATGTTTCCGGTTAATATAATTCTAGCATGAATGATAAACATTTATCATGAAATAAGGAAATAAATAATAACTTTATTATTGCCTCTAGGGCATATTTCCTTCGGTCTCCCACTTGCACTAGAGTCAATAATCTAGATTACATAGTAATGATTCTAACACCCATGGATTCTTGGTGTTGATCATGTTTTGCTCGTGGAAGAGGCTTAGTCAACGGGTCTGCTACATTCAGATCCGTATGTATCTTGCAAATCTCTATGTCTCCCACGGACTAAATCCGGATGGAATTGAGGCGTCTCTTGATGTGCTTGGTCCTCTTGTGAAATCTGGATTCCTTCGCTAAGGCGATTGCTCCAATATTGTCACGAAGATTTTCATTGGACCCGATGCACTAGGTATGACACCTAGATCGGATATGAACTCCTTCATCCGCACTCCTTCATTAGCTGCTTCGAAGCTGCTATGTACTCTGCTTCACATGTAGATCCTGCTACGACGCTTTGTTTAGAACTGCACCAACTGACAGCTCCTCCGTTTAGTGTAAATACGTATCCGGTCTGCGATTTAGAATCGTCTGGATCAGTGTCAAAGCTTGCATCAACGTAACCATTTACGATGAGCTCTTTGTCACCTCCATATACAAGAAACATATCCTTAGTCCTTTTCAGGTATTTCAGGATGTTCTTGACCGCTGTCCAGTGATCCACTCCTAGATTACTTTGGTACCTCCCTGCTAGGCTTATAGCAAGGCACACATCAGGTCTGGTACACAGCATTGCATACATGATAGAGCCTATGGCTGAAGCATAGGGAACATCTTTCATTTTCTCTCTATCTTCTGCGGTGGTGGGGCATTGAGTCTTACTCAACTTCACACCTTACCTTGACAGAGGCAAGAACCCTTTCTTTGCTTGATCCATTTTGAACTTCTTCAAAATTTTGTCAAGGTATGTGCTTTGTGAAAGTCCAATTAAGCGTCTTGATCTATCTCTATAGATTTTGATGCCCAATATGTATGCAGCTTCACCGAGGTCTTTCATTGAAAAAATTTTATTCAAGTATCCATTTATGCTATCCAGAAATTCTATATCATTTCCGATTAGTAATATGTCATCTACATATAATATCAGAAATGCTATAGAGCTCCCACTCACTTTCTTGTAAATACAGGCTTCTCCAAAAGTGCAGATGAACCCGAATGCTTTGATCACACTATCAAAGCGTTTATTCCAACTCGAGATGCTTGCACCAGTCCATAAATGGATCGCTTGGAGCTTGCACACTTTGTTAGCTCCCTTTGGATCGATAGAACCTTCTGGTTGCATCATATACAACTCTTCTTCCAGAAATCCATTCAGGAATGCAGTCTTTACATCCATTTGCCAAATTTCATAATCATAAAATGCAGCAATTGCTAACATGATTCGGATAGACTTAAGCATCGCTACGGGTGAGAAGCTCTCATCGTAGTCAATCCCTTGAACTTGTCGAAAACCCTTTGCGACAAGTCGAGCTTTGTAGACAGTTACATTACCGTCAGCGTCAGTCTTCTTCTTGAAGATCCACTTGTTTTCTATTGCTTGCCGACCCTCGGGCAAGTCAACCAAAGTCCATACTTTGTTTTCATACATGGATCCCATCTCAGATTTCATGGCCTCGAGCCATTTTGCGGAATCTGGGCTCACCATCGCTTCTTCATAGTTCGTAGGTTCATCATGATCTAGTAGCATGATTTCCAGAACAGGATTACCGTACCACTCTGGTGCGGATCTTACTCTGGTTGATCTACGAGGTTCTGTAATAAATTGATCTGAAGTTTCATGATCAACACCATCAACTTCCTCACTATTTGGTGTAGATGTCTCAGAAACCGGTTTCTGGCACAAACTATTTTCAAATAAGGGAGAAGGTACAATTACCTCATCAAGTTCTACTTTCCTCCCACTCACTTCTTTCGAGAGAAACTCCTTCTCTAGAAAGGATCCATTCTTGGCAACAAATGTCTTGCCTTGGATCTGTGATAGAAGGTGTACCCAATCGTCTCTTTTGGGTATCCTATGAAGACACATTTCTCCGATTTGGGTTCGAGCTTATCGGGTTGAAGCTTTTTCACATAAGCATCGCATCCCCAAACTTTAAGAAACGAAAACTTTGGTTTCTTGCTAAACCATAGTTCATAAGGTGTCGTCTCAGCGGATTTTGACGGTGTTCTATTCAGTGTGAATCGGCCGTCTCAAGAGCATAACCCCAAAACGATAGCGGTAAATCTGTAAGTGACATCATAGATCGCACCATATCTAGTAAAGTGCGATTCTGACGTTCGGACACACCATTCGCTGTGGTGTTCGGGTGGCATGAGTTGCGAAACTATTCGCATTGTTTCAAATGTAGACCAAACTCGTAACTCAAATATTCACCTCCACGATCTGATCGTAGAAATTTAATTTTCTTATTACGATGATTTTCAACTTCACTCTGAAATTCTTTGAACTTTTCAAATGTTTCAGACTTATGTTTCATTAAGTAGATATACCCATATCTGCTTAAATCATCTGTGAAGGTGAGAAAATAACGATATCCGCCACGAGCCTCAACATTCATCGGACCACATACATCTGTATGTATGATTTCCAACAAATCTGTTGCTCTCTCCATAGTACCGGAGAACGGGGTTTTAGTCATCTTGCCCATGAGGCACGGTTACATAAGTGCCAAGTGATTCATAATCAAGTGACTCCAAAAGTCCATCGAGATGGAGTTTCTTCATGCGCTTTATACCGATATGACCTAAACGACAGTGCCACAAATAAGTTGCACTATCATTATCAACTCTGCATCTTTTGGCTTCAACATTATGAATATGTGTATCACTACTATCGAGATTCATCAAAAATAGACCACTCTTCAAGGGTGCATGACCATAAAAGATATTACTCATATAAATAGAACAACCATTATTCTCTGATTTAAATGAATAACCGTCTCGCATCAAACAAGATCCAGATATAATGTTCATGCTCAACGCAGGCACCAAATAACAATTATTTAGGTCTAAAACTAATCCGAAGGTAGATGTAGAGGTAGCGTGCCGACCGCGATCACATCGACTTTGGAACCATTTCCCACGCGATCGTCACCTCGTCCTTTGCCGGTGTTAAGCAATCCGTAGTCCTGTTTGAGTTGCAAATATTAGCAATGTAACCAGTATCAAATACCAGTACTATGCGAGCTCTAGTAAGGTATACATCAATAACATGTATATCACATATACCTTTGTTCACCTTGCCATCCTTCTTATCCGCCAAATACTTGGGGCAGTTCCGCTTCCAAAGACGATGCGCTTGCGAGAAGCACTCAGTTTCAGGTTTAGGTCCGGACTTGGGTTTCTTCTCTGGCGACAACTTGCTTGCTGTTCTTCTTGAAGTTCCTTCTTCTTCCCTTTGCCTTTCTTCTTGAAACTAGTGGTCTTATTGACCATCAACACTTGATGCTCCTTCTTGATTTCTACCTCCGCAACCTTTAGCATTGCGAAGAGCTCGGTATAGTCTTTACTAACCCTTGCATATTATAGTTCATCACGAAGCCTTTGTAGCTTGGTGGCGGTGATTGAAGAATTCATCAATGACACAATCATCCGGAAGATTAACTCCCGTTGAGTCAAGTGATTGTAATACCCGGACATTACGAGTATGTGCTCACTTGACGAACTATTCTCCTCCATCTTGCAGCTATAGAACTTATTGGAGACTTCATATCTCTCAATCCGGGCATTACATTTGGAATATCAACTTCAACTCTGGAACATCTCATATGCTCCATGACGTTCAAAACGTCGTTGAAGTCGGTTCTAAGCCGTAAAGCATGGCACACTAAACTATAGAGTAGTCATCAGCTTTGCTCGCGCGACGTTCTTAACGTCGTCGGTTGCATCAAGCGGAGGGCACGGCACCTAGCGGTGCATCCAGGCGTAACTCTTACGTGCAGCAATGAGGATAATCCTCGAGTTACGGACCCGATCCGTGTAGTTGCTACCATCATCTTTCAACTTTGCTTTCTCAAGGAACGCATTAAAATTCAACGGAACAACAGAACGAGCCATCTATCTACAATCAAACATAGACAAGCAAGATACTATCAGGTACTAAGTTCATGATAAATTTAAGTTCAATTAATCATATTACTTAAGAACTCCCACTTAGACAGACATCTCTCTAGTCATCTAAGTGATCACGTGATCCAAATCAACTAAACCATAACCGATCATCACGTGAGATGGAGTAGTTTTCAATGGTGAACATCTTATGTTGATCATATCTACTATATGATTCACGCTCGACCTTTCGGTCTCCGTGTTCCGAGGCCATATCCTGCATATGCTAGGCTCGTCAAGTATAACCTGAGTATTCTGCGTGTGCAAAACTGGCTTGCACCCATTGTAGATGGACGTGAGCTTATCACACCGATCATCACGTGGTGTCTCGACACGACGAACTTTGGCAGCGGTGCATACTCGGGAGAACACTACTTGATAAATTAGTGAGAGATCATCTTAAAATGCTACCGTCAATCAAAGCAAGATAAGATGCATAAAGGATAAACATCACATGCAATCAATATAAGTGATATGATATGGCCATCATCATCTTGTGCTTGTGATCTCCATCTCCGAAGCACCGTCGTGATCACCATCGTTACGGTAGCGACACCTTGATCTCCATCGTAGCATCGTTGTCGTCTCGCCATCTATTGCTTCTCGACTATCGCTACCGCTTAGTGATAAAGTAAAGCAATTACAGAGCGTTGCATTTCATACAATAAGCGACAACCATATGGCTCCAGCCAGTTGCCGATAACCGGTTACAAAACATGATCATCTCATACAATAAAATATAGCATCACGTCTTAACCATATCACATCACAACATGCCCTGCAAAAACAAGTTAGGCGTCCTCTACTTTGTTGTTGCAAATTTTACGTGGCTGCTACGGGCTTAAGCAAGAACCAATCTCACCTCGCATCAAAACCACAACGATACTTCGTCAAATAGACTCCGTTTAACCTTCTCAAGGACGGGCGTAGCCACACTCAGTTCAACTAAAGTGAGGGAGACAGACACCCGCCATCACCTTTAAGCAACGAGTGCTCGTGGCGGTGAAACCAGTCTCGCGTAAGCGTCTGGCGTAATGTCGGTCCGGCCGCTTCATCTCGAATACCGCTGAACCAAAGTATGACATGTTGGTAGGTAGTATGACTTGTATCGCCCACAACTCACTTGTGTTCTACTCGTGCAAAACATCAAACCATAAAACCTAGGCTCGGATGCCACTTGTTGGGGAGCGTAGTAATTTCAAAAATTTCCTCGCACACGCAAGATCATGGTGATGCATAGCAACGAGAGGGAGAGTGTTGTCTCGTACCCTCGTGAGACCGAAGCGGAAGCGATCTGGCGTAGAGGAAGTAGTCATCGTTCTCCTCACGATCCAACCGATCCCAGCACCGTTACTCCGGCGCCTCCGAGTTCTTGACACACGTACAGCTCGATGACGCTCCTCGGGCTCCAATCCAGTAGAGCTTCGGCGAGGAAGAGTTTTGTCAGCACGACGGCGTGGTGACAATCTTGATGTTCTACCGACGCAGGGCTTCGCCTAAGCACCGCTACGATATGACCGAGGTGGATTATGGTGGAGGGGCACCGCTGCAGGCTGAGGAACGATCTCAAGGATCAACTTGTGTGTCCTAGGGTGCCCCCCTGCCCCCATATATAAAGGAGCAAGGGGGAGGCCGGCCGGCCCTAGGGGCGCGCCAAGGGAGGGGGGGAGTCCTCCTCCTAGTGGGAGTAGGACTCCCCTTTCCTAGCCCAACTAGTAAGGAGGAAGGGGGAAGGAAGGAGAGGGAGAGGGAGAGGGAAAGGGGGGCCGCACCCCCTCCTTGTCCTATTCGAACTCCCACAGGGGCGCGCCACCTCCTGGTGCGGCCCTCTCTCTCCCTCTTGGCCCAGAGGCCCATTACTTCCCGGGGGTTCGGTAACCCCTCAAGGCACTCCGGTTTTCTCTGGAAACTTCCGGAACCTTTCCGGTGTCGAATATAGTCGTCAATATATCAATCTTTATGTCTCGACCATTTGAGACTCCTCGTCATGTCCGTGATCACATCCGGGACTCGAACTTCTTCGGTACATCAAAATACACAAACTCATAATATAACCGTCATCGAAACCTTAAGCGTGCGGACCCTACGGTTCGAGAACAATGTAGACATGACCGAGACCGTCTCGGTCCATAACCAATAGCGGGACCTGGATGCCCATATTGGCTCCTACATATTCTATGAAGATCTTTATCGGTCGATCCGCATAACAACATCGTTGTTCCTTTGTCATCGGTATGTTACTTGCCCGAGATTCGATCGTCGGTATCAATACCTAGTTCAATCTCGTTACGCAAGTCTCTTTACTCGTTCCGTAATACATCATCTCACAGCTAACTCATTAGTTGTAATGCTTGCAAGGCTTAAGTGATGTGTATTACCGAGAGGGCCCAGATACCTCTCCGACTATCGGAGTGACAAAACCTAATCTCGAAATCGCCAACCCAACATTTGCCTTTGGAGACACCTGTAGTACTCCTTTATAATCACCCGATTCGTTGTGACGTTTGGTAGTACCAAAGTGTTCCTCCGTAAACAGGAGTTGCATAATCTCATAGTTATAGGAACATGTATAAGTCATGGATAAAAGCAGTAGCAACGTACTAAACGATCGTGTGCTAAGCTAATGAAATGGGTCATGTCAATCAGATCATTCAACTAATGATGTGACCTTGTTAATCAAATAACAACCCTTTGTTCATGGTTAGGAAACATAACCATCTTTGATTAACAAGCTAGTCTAGTAGAGGCATACTAGTGACACTTTGTTTGTCTATGCATTCACACATATATTATGTTTCCGGCTAATATAATTCTAGCATGAATGATAAACATTTATCATGAAATAAGGAAATAAATAATAACTTTATTATTGCCTCTAGGGCATATTTCCTTCAGTACTCCTCGGCTTCTGCGCTTCAATAATGTCCATCTCCACGTGTTGAGCGAATATGAGGAGCCGGTGCGTTTTTGCATTTGCCACCCCGGCCCTGCAGGCAAACCATCTATTTGGAGGGACGGGGATTCTCAGATCCAAGCCACACCTTCTTCCCTTGAGCGAGCATCCAACAGAGCGCGCCCAGAAAAAACCATTCCAGGATGGCCGGTCACCACAGCTCCTCCTCTCGCTCCCTTAGCTCTAAGCCAGGCGATTGGGAAGAATGTTCTGTTCCTCAAAGCCGTTAATAGAGTTGCAGACCCAAGGGTTTCTTCCTCCGGCGTTCATGGTCCCCGTCCGAGCCGGACTAGCCACCTATAATGGCGGGGAGCAAGCGGAGAGATCTCCTAATCCATCCCTGGGGGTGCGAATATGCCTCATCCCACACCTGCTAAGAGGCATCGGGTTTCCAATCCACCCATTCCTTCGCGGGCTCCTGGAGTTCTACGGCCTCCAGTTGCACAACCTCACCCCTGCCTCCGTGCTGCATATCGCAGGATACGTCACACTTTTGTCAATTATTCCTGGGCCGTGAGGCTCACTTCGGGTTATGGAAGAAGTTGTTCTGCCTCGTCCCTCGCAACCATGGGGAATCCATATGTCAAGTGGGCGGAGCCGAAATATGGTGCATCGCTGAGACCAGATACCTATCCGGTACTCCCAAGAAGGCACCTGAAAACTGGCCCTCAGAGTGGTTTTATGTTGATGACGTTCCCCTTCCGGATCCAGTCCTGACGGGCCTCCCTGAGTTCAATAATGCTCCACCGAAGGCACGCCAAAGTTGGCGCCCTCAGGCCCCCCAAGAGGAGGATACCAGAGAAGTACACTTCCTGATGAGCAAGATAAAGATACTGGCCAAATCAGGGCTGACAATAATCGAGGTTATAGCAATATGCATAATGCGGGGGCTGCAGCCACTTCAATACAAGGGGAAGCCCCATGTGGCACTACAATGGGGAAGATGATGCCACCGGCTGTGGTCGTAAAGGTCCGGACTCCGCCACTGCTCTGGTGAGAATACTGTTCGATTTGTACAAAGGGGAAGAAGAAGAATTTCTTCATATTAAACCGCGGGATGGATTTTCCATGTACATCCCCCCTAGCTGGGCAGGTCGTCACCCTCCCCCCTGCTCTATTCACACTGGTGTCCTTCATCCAAATTATTTACTTCGACATCTCTGAGCAGGAACTGAGGAGGGCCGGGGAAGGATTCAACATCCTCTCCCCGCAGCCAGAGGACCCCGGAAGGGCCTTCGATCCAGGACTTGAAGAAGATCCGGATATTACTGTGGAGCTTGTCAACAGGACATTTTATCAGGCCAGCTGCGATGGTGCCTTGGTGGCTATTATTGCCGACTATCTCGGACTGCTACCTGCATCGCGTATAAGCAATGTTGAAACCTTATCCTCTGAGGAGGACTCCTTTCTGATATCATGCCTTATGCATAAAATGTCGTATTTTTATAGAGACAACCATCGGAACGCGGCGCCGAGCCCCTGGGATCTCGTCGGCAAAGGGCGTCCGGGTCCGGCAGGCTTAAGAGGAAGGCGGTTAGGGCCGAAACGCCGTTACAGAGGCATGGTAAAAACCTGCTCTCTGATTATTTTGTTTGAAATGTGACAGCGTCCTTCCTGTTCTGGCAGCAAGAGTCGCCGGACTATATCCGGAGATCCTGCCGATCACTCCTCCACCAGCCGGATTCCAGAACCGGCTTCGAGAGAGGAGGCCAATGTAGGGCCGGTGCCAAACTGTCCTCTGACAGAGGATGAGGATATGCTCTCCGCCACGAATTTCAAAGTAGAGAGTGCCATGAATCATCGGCGCTGACGGGCCGTACTTCGCAATAGCATCTTTTCCGAAGAGGCATTTAATGCTTTCAATTCGGGAGATGCATACATCCGAGCTGCTCAAGGCGGGCTCGCCCGAGTGACGGACCAATATGCAAAGGATATACGGGTAAGGAAATTTGATAAGCATGGGTAGCAGTAGCCCCTGAGCCTTGAAACGGTTGGAACAACTGGTTTAAGGATCATTTTATGCACATGTCCTTGTAGATAAGAATACCCAATTGTCTCAAGAGCTGGAGGAGTGCAAGACCTAGCTGAGGGCCATGGTTGCCAAGCTAGAGGAATCCCAGAAGGCCTCATCTAGTAACATTTGTCTCAATATAGAAATTTTAAAGGAATATACCAGTTAGCAATTGGCTTGCTTCATAAGTCTAATAGAAAATTCTGCAGACCATCCCGGGACGAATCCGGAGATCGTAAAAGATAGCGAGTCGCATCTCCACAGACAGCTGAAGGCTGGCGAGCGTGTGCTTACGCAGGTTAGGTGGGAGAAGAATAATTTCCAAGATGCCAATGTCCAGACGGGCGCCGAATTATCAGATGTTCGAGCTCAGCTGGCGGACTCCATCAAGGAGGACACAAGGCTTCGTCGCGACATGTATAGTAAGTGCCTAAACGAACTACGGTACAATTTGGCGAGGAAGTGTATTAAAAGAGTTTTATATTTGTAGGTATGTTGACGGGCCGTCCTGAAGAGGAGATTCCCGCGTCCGCAGGTGATTTACTACAGGACCTCTCACAGCTGCACGTGCGAGTTCGGCAGGTGATGCAGGATATTGCCCAGGCCTTGTGGCCATCCACTTCCCTGCCAAGAGGCATGGGGGAGCTCGTGGATATGCTCCAAGGAGCACGGCGGTGCTTCCGATTGTGGAAGATGTTAGCCCGCCGACAAGGTGCAAGGGAAGCCTGGGCCATGGTGAAGACGTGCTACACCAAGCTTGACCCGAACCATATGGCCGAAGTTGGACCGGCAGGGCCAGATGGGCAAGAAATTCCCGTGAGTCTGGTGTATGACCAGGTAGCGTTAGCTTCAAAGTATTCCCAACAAGATTGCAAGCTAGATAGCCTGTTGGACGGTATAGAGGAAGAATATAGTCCGTCCAAGTGACTATGTAATGCAATGGACATATGTAGTCCCTAGCCGGATTAAAAATCATTTGTCATGGCGGACCTTTTGGCTACAGCCCCCGGATCTGACAGTCTGGGGTGTATCCGAATACCCGCTCAGTTATGCAAAACCGGGGTATGCGTGGAAACCAGGCGTAGAGGTCATAAGTGCTCGAACAGACAAGTACCCAACTAGTTATGTTATATTACATGGGTAGTAAGAAACATCTTCCAGGGAGAATAGTTCCGTTAGGGGTTCCTTTCCCTGGGTTCGCATGCATCGATGTACATGTCCGGACTGCGAATCAGAAACGCAGGATACAAAACTTCTTGGGATTCACGTTGTGATAAACGAAAGAAACATCTTTTGTTCACCGACCGAATATTCCCATAAGAAAGCTAGCTTTCGGCTTCACCCAGTCCGAGGTACACATTCTGCTGAACCGGCAGTAACAATCGCAGAGGTTCTCCCCTTATGCACTAGCCGAATTAACGGGAACGTAGGGCATAAACACAAGAGCTAGGCAACCCAGCATGGCCACATCTTAAGTCATATCAATGCATATAATTGTGAAGAAAAGGCACATATGGAAAAAGAACGCTGTCGGCGTTCTAGGAACGGGGGTCCCCAGACTTGCCTACCTGCGGCCTGCGGCGTGGCTCAAGAGAGGCCCAACATAGCCCATCTTCACCAACACAATCTCAAGACCCTCGCGAGGGGCCAAGCCTCGCGGGGTAGACGATAAAGAGCTTCCTCAGGCACGGCCTCGTCAGGCTGGCTCACGAGAAGGCGGAGAGTTCAAGGCGGGGTACCTCGCGAGGTGCCCATGACGCAAGCCATGACGACCAAAGGCGCCAGTCGGGCGCCAGCCCGCGAAGTGTCCTCCTTTCCTCTTTGGTGCAAAGGGAGCAAGCGCAGACGAGAGCATCAAGCAAAGGCATCCATTTCGGTGCAACAAGACCAAGACCAGTCCAACAGCAGGGAAGAAGTCATTGTGGAGCCCAAGGAGGCATCACCACCAGAGCCTTTGACAGGCGAGGACCAACTTTAGTCAGGATAAGTGTACCTGTTGTTCCCCTTCAAAATGGCCAATTGTTGGTGCCCTTCCCGCTCAATATTTGGGAAGAGGCCCAGGGCCTTTGCCTATAAATAGGACTAGCCACCCCCAGGGTAGAGACATCTAGAGAGCTAGACCGGATCGAGAACCCAAGAACCAGAACCAAGTAGCACCATCCAAGAACAGACCCTCGCGAGGCTGTTCTTCCTTGTATTGTTCATCATCAGCCCAAGAGGCAATCCACCACACCACACACTGGAGTAGGGTATTACACCACAATGGTGGCCTGAACCAGTATAAATCTTGTGTCTCTTGTGTTGTTATGTTTGGTAGTTTCAGATCCTAGCGACTCAGCGAGGAGCAAGCCGGCAGAGGGTTAAACCTCCGCGCGCACCCCAGTGTTCAAACCTCAAGGGTCTGTCGGAACCCAAAATCCGACAAACGCATATGTGATAGGCAAGAAGCCAAGAAAGTAATTATATTTAGCTTCCGTATAGGAAGCCCCCAGGTATGGTTTACACACATAGTGCGGCCGGAGTGATCCGAGCATCCGCACTATATTGAGTATTTTGTGTGAAGAAGGGAAAAAGGGTGAGAAAGGAGAAAAAAGAGGGGGAGGAGCATAATGAAAAGAGCGGGGGTAAGGAGACGAACACTGAGTTCGGCACTAGGCGTAGAATCTCCGAAGTCTGGCCGCGTTCCATGGGTTCGGCTCGAGTCTGTTATCGGATGCATTACGCAGGCGGTACGCTCCTCCGGTGAGAACTTTATCAATAATGAGGGGACCCTCCCACTTAGGTTTCAGCTTGTCCTTCTTCTTCTCCGTTAGGCATAGAACGAGTTCGCCAATATTATAAGTTTTGGCCTGCACTTATTTGCTTTGATATCGTCGAGCCTGCTGTTGATAGAATGCGGAACGGGCTTTGGCAACGTCGCGCTCCTCCTCCAGGGCATCTAGGTCGTCCTGCCGATCTAACTCGGCTTCCTTCTCTTCGTCTGGTAGCGCCTTGAGGTGAGTCGTGTATTATGTCACAGGTAATACTGCTTGCTGCTGTACACCATAAAAATGGTGTGTATCCGGTGGTGCGATTCGGCATGGTCCGCAGCCCCAGTCTGGTCGAGCTCCTCGACCCGGTCGTGTCGATTCTGTCAAGGACCGCACTAATGCAGGTTTGATGCGCTCATAATGAGACCATTTGCACGTTCGACCTGACCGTTTGTTTGGGGATGGTAGACGGAGGCGTAGTCGAGCTTAATTCCCATGTTCCCGCACCACGTTTTCACTTCACCGGCTATGAAGTTAGAGCTATTATCAGTGATGATGTTGTGGGTGACGCCGTAATGGTGTACAACCCCTGATATGAAGTCTATCACTGGTTCGGATACGGCTGTTTTAACTGGTTTGGCTTCTATCCATTTGGTGAACATGTCCACCATTACCAATAAGTATTTTTTTCTTATGGATTCCCCCTTTAAGGGGTCCGACCATACACAGCCCCCAGACCGCGAAGGGCGAAGTAATGGGGATTGTTTGGAGAGCGGTAGGGGGCATATGGCTCTGATTGGCAAAAAGCTGGCAACCGACGCAGTGCTGGATAAGGTCCTGTGCGTCTGCTCGGGCTGTCGGCCAATAAAAACCCTGTACGGAAGGCCTTGCTGACAAGTGCCCGAGCCGAAGGGTGGTGCCCACCGAGTCCGGCATGGATTTCAGCCAAGAGCTGCCGCTCTTCCTCTTCGAAGATGCATCTTTGGAGCACTCTAGTTGCACTTTTCTTATAGAGTTCTCCCCCATGGACATTGTAGGCCTTGGAGAGCCACACAATACCACGTGCTTCAATTTGGTCTTCGGGGAGCTCCTGCCTATTTAGGTAGGCCAAGAAAGGATCGGTCCACGAGGCGATTACAGCCATGATTTCGTGGGCCGAAGGTGTTATTTCGGTGGCGGAGCCTCCGATTACGTCAGATGGTTCGGAATCTGGGGTTGTATTCGGATCCGGGCTAGTGTTGCCGGACTCCTCTTCCCATACCACGGATGGTTTGAACAGCTTTTCCAGGAATATGTTAGGTGAGACAGGGTCACGTTTAGCGCCGATGCGGGCGAGGATATCCGCCGCTTGATTGTTTTCTCGAGCCACATGGTGGAATTCGAGCCCCTCGAACCAAGCTGACATTTTGAGGACGGCATTACGGTAGGCCGCCATTTTCGGATCCTTGGCATCAAAATCTCCATTTATTTGTGATATTGCGAGGTTTCAATCCCCGCGCACCTCTAGGCACTGAATGCCCATAAAGACTGCCATCCGAAGACCATGCAACTGAGCCTCGTGTTTGGCTGCGTTGTTGGAGTTTGTGTATAATATTTGGAGTATGTATTGGACCGTGTCTCCGGCGGGGGAAGTCAGGAGTACACCCGCTCCCAATCCGGCCAACATTTTAGAGCCGTTGAAGTGCATGATCCAGTCGGAGTACGCGCAGTACTCTTTAGGGAGTTCGGCTTCTGTCCATTCGGCGACGAAGTCGGCCAATACTTGCGAATTAATGGCCCGCCGTGGTTTGTATGTTATGTCGAACGGAAGGAGCTCGATGGCCCATTTAGCAATCCGTCCCGTGGCGTCGCGGTTGTTTATTATGTCGTTGAGTGGTACTTCGGAGGCCACCGTAGTCGAACACTCTTGAAAGTGGTGTCGTAGCTTCCGGGATGCCATGAAGACCGCGTACGCTATCTTTTGATAGTGTGGGTATCGGGATTTGCATGGAGTGAGGACAGTGGACACATAATATACCGGCTTTTGGAGCAGGAACTTGTATCCGTCTGCTTCTCGTTCGACGAGGAGCACTGCACTGACAACCTGATGTGTCGCAGCTATGTATAGTAGCATAGGTTCGCCAACATTTGGTGTTGTCAGGACTGGATTACTGGCCAATAAGGACTTTATTTCATCTAGTCCGGTCGCGGCTACATCCGTCCACATGAAGTGTTCGGTGCGTTGAAGAAGGCGGTATAGGGGTAGTGCCTTTTCTCCTAATCGGGAGATAAAGCGGCTTAAGGCAGCCACGCATCCAGCTAGTTTCTGGATATGCTTGAGATCTGTTGGGATATCCAACTGGAACAGAGCTTGGATTTTTGCCGGATTTGCTTCAATTCCTCTATTGGAAACAATGAAGCCGAGCAACTTCCCAGAGGGTACGCCGAAAACACATTTTTCCGGGTTTAGCTTGATGTCGTATGTTCGGAGGTTATCGAACGTAAGCCTCAAGTCATCTATTAGGGTTTTGACGTGTCTTGTTTTTATGACCACGTCGTCCACATATGCCTCCACTGTTTTGCCGATTTGCTTCTCCAGGCATGTTTGAATCATGCGTTGATAGGTTGCGCCAGCATTTTTAAGCCCGAAAGGAATAGTGTTGAAGCAGAAAGGGCCATATGGCGTTATGAAGGCCGTTGCGACTTGGTTGGACTCTGCCATCTTTATTTGATGGTATCCGGAGTATGCGTCGAGGAAACATAGTGAGTCGTGTCCTGCGATGGCGTCTATGATTTGGTCGATGCGAGGGAGGGGGAAGGGATCCTTGGGGCAAGCCTTGTTGAGTTCTTTGAAATCCACGCATAGGCGCCAGGATTTGTCCTTCTTTGGTACCATTACCAGGTTTGCTAGCCAATCCGAATGCTTGATATCTCTGATGAATCCAGCCTCAAGTAGCTTCGCTAGCTCTTCTCCCATGGCTTGCCGTTTAGGCTCTGAGAAGAGCTTAAGAGTCTGTTTGACTGGCTTGTATCCTTTCAGTATATTGAGGCTGTGTTCGGCTAGCCTGCGTAGGATGTCCGGCATGTCTGAAGGATGCCATGCGAAAATGTCCCAATTCTCACGTAGGAATTCTCGTAGTGCAGCGTCCATTGTGGGGCTCAACTGTGTCCCGATGGAAGCTGTCTTCGTGGGGTCTGTTGGATGGACCTGGAATTTGACTATCTCGTCCGCGGGTTTAAATGATGTGGATTTGGGTCGTTTGTCGAGTATCGCGTCGTCCCTGTCCACTGTGGCGTACATCGTTGTTAGTTCTTCGGCCGCTAGGGCTTCGGATAATGCTTCCAGTGCTAGTGCTACAGTTTTATTTTCGGCGCGGAGTGCGACGTCCGGATCACTGGCTAGAGTGATGATTCCATTGGGTCTGGGCATTTTAAGCTTCATGTACCCGTAATGGGGTATAGCTTGAAAGCTTGTGAAGGTGTCCCGCCCTAAAAGGCGTGGTATCCGCTGCTGAAAGCAGCCACTTGGAATGTGATTTCATCGGACCTGTAATTCTCCGGGCTGCCGAATACCACATCGAGTGTGATTTTTCCCGCACACCGTGCCTCCCGACTAGTGATGATTCCCCGGAAGGTTGTGCCGCTCTACTCAATGCGGCTTTTATCCATTTCCATCTTGGTGATTGTTTCTTCATAGATCAAGTTTCATCCACTTCCGCCGTCCATGAGTACTTTAGTGAGCGAAAAGCCATCCACGATTGGGCTAAGGACCAAAGTGGCAGGTGCGTGGACTGTCTAGAATTGGGGTTCGTCACTGGCACTGAAAGTTATAGCAGTGTCGTTCCACAGATTTATTTTTGCCACGTGGCAGATTTCAGCGAGATTTCGATGAGCTCGCTTGCGCCTATTATTTGAGGCGAAAGTCTCGAAGACTGTCAATACCGCATTGTTGTCTTCGGCGGGACGTTGCTCTGCTTTATTTACAACAAGATCCTCGCCGCTTTTTCTACCTGCCGGAGTATCCAACATGCTCTAAGGCTATGAGTTTGCTTAGTATCCGGCGTGCTATGAATTTTGCATGGCCCATTGAGCCATTCTTCCAATACGGTTCCACGTCCTGGGGTGGGCTTTGGCTTTTTGGGAATTGGATCGGGTAACTTAGGAGAGTTTGCCCTTTTAGCTCGGAGGGAGGGTTTAGTGAGAGCCGGATTATCCCAAAAGTTTGTTTGGGTTTTCCAGGTACTTTCCATCGCACAGTACTTCTGTACTATGGCTGCTAAGTCGGTAAAGTGTACTATGTCACGGCGACTTATAGCATTAAGGATCCCTTTGCTCGTGCAATTTTTGCAAAAAAGTGAGATTGTGTCCTCCTTGCGATAGTCCTTGACCTTGTTTATCACAAGGAGGAATCTGGCCTAGTAGCAATGTACTATCTCTTGTGGATCTTGTCTGATATGGGAGAGAAGGTTTAAGTCTGGGTGGGTGGGTGAGTTGAATCTGGGTTTTGTTCTGATCTAGCGCCCAGGGGCAGAGGAGCTTCCGGGCTTGACAGCTCGGGCTCCAGGATGTTGCCCTATTTTTCCGGCCCGTTGCCCGATTCTAAGTTCGGGGTCTCGGTCATGTCCTCCCACGAACGGGTATCCGGCTCAGAGAGCTCGGTGATCCGGACATAGTTCATCCTCAGAATAGAGGGATAATCCATATGTGGCTCTTCCACTACCGCTATCTCGTGAGTGGCCGGTGGGGATTTAATATCCCTTTGGTCGGGTTTAAGCCCAATCCAGTCATAGTCTGTAGCGACTCCCAAAGCGGCGATGCGATCCAAGAGCTCATTAAGGGAGGAGAGCTCCATTGGATCCATCTGTTCGGCGAGTTCCGAATTGATGTGGAGGCTATTTGTGATGACCCGAGAGGTCATCGTTGGCGCGGCATCTGATCGAGCGACCATGACGAAGCCACCTAGTCGGAGAGTTTGGCCTACAGTCAGTGCTCCCCAGGTGGTGATGTTGTCCTTGACAACGAGACGGGCCATCAAGCCTTGCAGCAATGACACAGAGGAACTCTCAATGAAAGCACCAATGTCGGTGTCAAAACCAGCGGATCTCGGGTAGGGGGTCCCGATCTGTGCGTCTAAGGCTAATGGTAACAGGAGGCAAGGGACACGATGTTTTACCCAGGTTCGGGCTGTCTCGATGGAGGTAAAACCCTACTTCCTGCTTGATTGATCTTGATGATAATAGTATTACAAGAGTTGATCTACCACGAGATCGTAGAGGCTAAACCCTAGAATCTAGCCTATGATGATTATGATTGTCCCTATACGGATGAAACCCTCCGGTTTATATAGACACCGGAGGGGGCTAGAGTTTACACAGAGTCGGTTACAAAGAAGGAAATCTGATATCCGGATCGCCAAGCTTGTTTTCCACGCAAAAAAGAGTCCCATCCGGACACGGGACGAAGTCTTGAGTCTTGTATCTTCGCGGTCCAACAGTCTGGCCAAAGTATATAGTCCGGCTAGCCGGATACCCCCTAATCCAGGACTCCCCCAGGGAGGTCGACCACATCAAACACAATCTTCTTAGTCTGGTAGTTTAACTCTCCCCCAAAAGTCACGGGAAACGTGATCTTTCCCTTAGGACGACTCCTGCCGGGATTGACTCCTTGAAACGTGCCCGTGGCTTTAGGCTCCTCCTCTGCTATCTGGAGCTTGCCGAGAACTTGTGGGGAAATCACATTCAACCCAGCATCGCCATCAACCAGCATCTTTGTGACCTTGAGGTTGTGGATCGTTGGTGAAACCAACAACGGCAAGCATCCCACCGCAGTGATGCGGTCACGGCGATCCTCTTCATCAAAGATGATGGACATGCGTGGCCATTTGAGAGGCCTTCGAGAACCTGCCGCTGGCTCCATGGCATTAACCTCACGCACCGACTGTTTCCTCTTCATGAAAGTATGGCGGTGAGAGGAGTGCAAAGATGTAACACCGTCAATACACAGGGCGTTAGTGGCTTTCTAGAATTCCTACTCATTGGTTTCCTCTTCATCCCCTCCATCACTTTCATCACCGCAATCCTCCTTCTCTCACCCCCTGGCAGGTTTCCCTTGGTTCCGAGGAGCCCTGCCAAGGCAATTTACTTCACTGCCCTGGCCCTTTCCACCAGTACCGTTCTGACCTTTTTCCTTATCACACTTCCCATACTCAGCCCTCTACTTTTTGGTGAGCTGGTCAGCCTGCTGAAACTCCTCGAGATCGTGGCCCTTGGCTGATGAATATTGCAGTACGATCCATCACCTTTCCTTGCCTTCTCAGCAGCCGCAGCCTCCCAGCAGTCAGCGCACGTGGCAGCTTCTTTGCCAGGGGCTTTGGCTTTAGCCTTCTTACCGTTACTAGGCGTGCCCGATCTCTCAACTGTCAACACTGCCTTATCCTTTTTGCTTCTTGTCGTGCTTCTTGTTCTTCTTCCTCTGACTGGTGGACTCGTTGTCATCCTCTGAGTCGATGTCGACACAATCTTCCTCTCCAGGGAGCTTCCTCCCATCTTCCACCCAAGCACAATTGTCCACCAAGGTATATAGCTCCTTAACAGTCTTAGGAAACCAAATGTTCATCTTGGAACGTATCCTACAGTTGCGCACATTGGATTGAAATGTAGCTATCATAGGTGCTGGGTGGATATCTGAAATATTTCTATGGACTCGACTGAATCTTTGCAAGTACTTCCGCAGAGTCTCTCCTTCTTTCTGCTAGAGAAGCTGCAAATCACTGGGCCGCCCTGGTTCTTGATGGTCGGCCGTGAAGGCGCCAATGAACTCATGGCACAGGTCATCCCAGGTTGAAATGGAGTTCTCCGGCTGGTGCATTAGCCAAGACCTCACATTTGACTTGAGTGCCAAAGGTAAGTAGTTGGTGAACATCTTCTCATCTCTTCCCTCGGCAGCCTGAACAAGGATAGTGTAGATTCTCAAGAACTCTATCAGGTTCAGTCTCCCATCATACTTCTCAGGTATCTCTGGCTTGAACGTCTGAGTGCACGGCCAACACACATGCCATAGCTCATGGGTGAAGGTAGGGCACCCGACCTCAAAAGGTAGACACCCGCCATCTCCGAGCGCGGGCTTGTCGATGTTGGGGTCATCACACCCATTGGGATGGCAGTGGTTGTCAAGGCGTCGCTCGACGATGGCATGTGTGCCTACCCTCTGCCTGTCCTCCGGGTCTCGCCGCTGGCCTTGATGTACCCGAGGGTCGGAGGAGGCCATCTAGACGTCGTCAGTTTCTTGGTTACGTGGCTCCCGTGCTACTTGCCGAGGTGAGGACCGCACCGTGGGGGTGACACCTTTCCGTACGGCCAGCTGCACGAGCCATTGCTGTCACCTAGGGAGGCTGTGGCGGGCTAGCTCACTGTGGTCGTTGATACGTCTCCAACGTATCTATAATTTTTTATTGTTCCATGCTATTATATTACCCCTTTTGGATGTTTATGGGCTTTATTTTACACATTTATATGATTTTTGGGACTAACCTACTAACCGGAGGCCAAGTCCATATTGCTGTTTTTTTGCCTATTTTAGTATTTCGAAGAAAAGGAATATCAAGCGGAGTCCAAGCGGAATGAAACCTTCGGGGCGTGATTTTTGGAGCGAACGTGATCCACAGAGACTTGGAGTGCAAGTCAAGAAGCGATCGAGGCTCCCACGAGATAGGAGGCGCGCCCTGTCTCGTGGACCCCTCGGCGACCACCGACATACTTCTTCCTCCTATATATACCTCGTGCCCGAAAACATCCGAGAGCAGGATTTAAACACAATTTCCACCACCGTAACCTTCAGATCCGCGAGATCTCATCTTGGAGCCTTCGTCGGCACTCTGACGGAGGGGGAATCGACCATGGAGGGCTTCTACATCAACATCCTTGCCCCTCCAATGAGTTGTGAGTAGTTTACCACAAACCTACGGGTCCATAGTTATTAGCTAGATGGCTTCTTCTCTCTTTTTGGATCTCAATACAATGTTCTCCCCCTCTTTTGTGGAGATCTATTTGATGTAAACTCTTTTTGCTATGTGTTTGTCGAGATCCGATGAATTGCGGGTTTATGATCAAGTTTGTTTGTGAATAATATTTGAATTTCTCTGAATTCTTTTATGTATGATTGAGTTATCTTTGCAAGTCTCTTTGAATTATCAGTTTGGTTTGGCCTATTAGATTGATCTTTCTTGCCATGGGAGAAGTGCTTAGCTTTGGGTTCAATCTTGCGGTATCCTTACCCAGTGACAGAAAGGGTTGTAAGGCACGTATTGTATTGTTGCCATCGAGGATAACAAGATGGGGTTTATATCATATTGCTTGAGTTTATCCCTCTACATCATGTCATCTTGCTTAAGGTGTTACTCTGTTCTTATGAACTTAATACTCTAGATGCAGGCAGGAGTCGGTCGATGTGTGGAGTAATAGTAGTAGATGCAGGCAGGAGTCGGTCTACTTGTTATGGATGTGATGCCTATATACATGATCATGCCTAGATAATCTCATAACTATGCGCTTTTCTATCAATTGCTCCACAGTAATTTGTTCACCCACCGTAATACTTATGCTATCTTGAGAGAAGCCACTAGTGAAACCTATGGCCCCCGGGTCTATCTCTTATCATATTTTCTTTCAATCTACTTTTATTTGCATCGTTACTTTTTGCATCTATGTTATAGAATACCAAAAATATATTTATCTTATCTTACTATCTTCATTAGATCTCACTTTCGCAAGTGTCCGTGAAGGGATTGACAACCCCTTTATTGCATTGGTTGCGAGTTCTCAGTTTGTTTGTGTAGGTGCGTGGGACTTTTGAGGAGCCTCCTAGTGGATTGATACCTTGGTTCTCAAAAACTGAGGGAAAACTTACACTACTATTGCTGCATCACCCTCTCCTCTTCGAGGAAAACCAACGCAAGCTCAAGACGTAGCAATAAGGATTTCTGGCGCCGTTGCCGGGGAGGTCTTCGCTCAAGTCAAAATATACCAAGTACCCACCACAAACCCATCTCCCTTGCATTTACATTATTTTCCATTTGCCTCTCGTTTACCTCTCCCCCACTTCACCCTTGCCGTTTTATTCGCCCTCTCTTTCCCAATCTCCTCCTCTCTTTTTTTGCTTGCCCTTTTTCCATTTGCCGTGTGTTAGCTCGTTTGCCTTGTCATTATGTATAGTTCCTTATCCGCTCCTATGTCTCCCGAGTTTGAAGTTCTTCACTTCAAGAAAACTTAAAAGATGCTTGGCATAGGATGATGGAATCTTATCACAAGTGCACCCTAGAGGTGAACTTTAGAATTCTTCTTCGTAATTTTTATGTTGGGTTAAATATGAAGCATAGACAACTCTTGGATTGCATTGCCAAGGGAAATTTCATTGAGATTAATCCCAGTATTGTCCATGAAATCATAGAGGGATAGTGGGAACACTACCTCAAAAGGGAGGATCACATCCTACCCAAGAAGAAACCCAAGTGTTTGGAAAGATTTGCTAAGTAACAATTTTTTTACAAAAGTCTCTTGAGCCTCTTAAAAGTGTTAGCGGAAATCTTCACCGCATGAATATGTTGATTACTCTTTGCAATAAGCGGTTGTGTTCTTTAGATCTAAAAACTTCCGAGTATGAAAGGAAGCGGAAAGAACCTCCCGGATTCGAGCATGACTCCGCTAAAAAAATGGAAACTAAAGATGGCACTCCTTAGATCTATCCTTGCTTTTATGCCTAGCTAGGGGCGTTAAACGATAGCGCTAGTTGGGAGGCAACCCAATTTTCTTTATGTTTTTTCTTTTTGCTCCTGTTTAGTAATAAATCTTGCATCTACTTTCTGTTTAGGTGTGTTTTTATCTTTTAATTAGTGTTTGTGCCAAGTAGAACCTATAGGATAACCTATGATGATAGTTGATTAGATTCTGCTGAAAAATAGAAACTTTGCGCGCGGGAATATAAGTTTGTTAAATCACAGAAATGTGCTTTTGCGTTGATTCTTCTTGCTTCTGATCAATAAACAAATTTTCCAGGACTTCCTATTTTGGTAGGATTTTTAGAGTTCCAGAAGTTTGCGTTAGTTACGGATTGCTACAGACTGTTATGTTTTTGACAGATTCTGTTTTTCATGTGTTCTTTTCTTATTTTGATGCATATATGGCTAGTAAAATAGCTTATGAACCATATAGAAGTTGGAATATAGTAGGTTTAACACAAAAATAAATAAAGAATGAGTTCATTATAGTACCTTATGTGGTGGTTTTGTTTTCTTTCACTAACGGAGCTTATTAGATTTCCTGTTGAGTTTTGTGTTGTGAAGTTTTCAAGTTTTGGGTAAAGCTTTTATGGACTATGGAATAAAGGGTGGCAAGAGCCTAAGCTTGGGGATGCCCATGGAACCCCAAGATATTCAATAATATCCAAAAGCCTAAGCTTGGGGATGCCCCGGGAAGGCATCCCCTCTTCCGTCTTCGTCCATTGGTAACTTTACTTGGAGCTATATTTTGATATGTGTTTTTCTTGGAGCGTCGTGTATTATATTAGTCTTTGCATTTTAGTTTACCACAATCATCCTTGCTGTATACACCTTTTGGGAGAAGCCTATTTGATTAGAATTTGCTAGAATACTCTATGTGCTTCACTTATATCTTTGAGCTTGATAGTTTTTGCTCTAGTGCTTCACTTATATCTTTTAGAGCACGGTGGTGATTTATTGTTGTAGAAATTACTAGTCTCTCATTATTAACTTATATTATTTTGAGAGTCTTTTAGAACAGCATGGTATTTTCTATGGTTATAAAATTGGTCCTAGAATGGTAGGCATCCAAGTTGGGTATAATAAAAACTATCATAGGAAGTGAATTGGATGCTATGATCAATTTGATACTTGATAATTGTTTTGAGATATGGAGGTAGTGATATTAAAGTCATGCTAGTTGGGTGATTATGAATTTAAATAATGCTTGTGTTGAAGTTAGCAAGTCCCGTAGCATGCACGTATGGTTAAAGTTGTGTAACAAATTTGAAACATGAAGTGTACCTAGCTTGTGCATCCTTATGAGTGGCGGTCGGGGACGAGCGATGGTCTTTTCCTTGATAACTTCTAAATTTTTGCAATAATTATATGAGTTCTTTTGACTAATGTTGAGTCCATGGATTATACGCACTTTTACCTTTCCGCCTTTGCTAGCCTCTTCGGTACCGTGCATTGCCCTTTCTCACCTTGAGAGTTGGTGCAAACTTCACGGTGCATCAAACCCGTGATACGATCGCTCTATCACACATAAACCTCCTATATCTTTCTCAAAACAGCCGCCATACCTACCTATTATGGCATTTCCATAGCCATTCCGAGATATATTGCCATGCAACTTTCCACCGTTCCATTCATCATCATCATGACATACTTTACTTTTGTCATATTGCCATTGCATGATCATGTAGTTGACATCGTATTTGTGGCAAAGCCACCATGCATTATTTTTCAAACATGTCACTCTTGATTCATTGCACCATCCTGGTACTCCGCCGGAGGCATTCATATAGAATCATATCTTTTTCTAGTTTCGAGTTCTAATTCATATGTTGTAATCAATAGAAGTGTTATGATCATCATTATTAGAGCATTAACCAAAGAAAAAAAAAGAAGAAAGGCCAAAAATAAAAAAAGAAAGGCCCAAAAAAAAGGAATAAAAAGAAAAAAAGAAAAAAAGAAAAAAATAACAAAAAGAAAAAAAAGGGCAATGTTACTGTCTCTTTTTCCACACTTGTGCTTCAAAGTAGCACCTTGTTCTTCATGTAGTGATTCTCATATATTGTGCTTCAAAGTAGCACCATGTTTTTCATATAATGAGTCTCATAAGTTGTCTTTTTCATACTAGTGGGAATTTTTCATTATAGAACTTGGCTTGTATATTCCTACAATGGGCTTCCTCAAATGCCCTAGGTCGTCGTGAGCTAGCAAGTTGGATGCACACCCACTAGTTTTCTTTTGTTGAGCATTCATTTATAGCTCTAGTGCATCCGTTGCATGGCAATCCCTACTCCTCATGTTGACATCAATTGATGGGCATCTCCATAGCCCGTTGGTTATCCTCGTCAATGTGAGACTTTCTCCTTTTTTGTCTTCTCCACACAATCCCCATCATCATATTCTATTCCACCCATAGTGCTATATCCATGGCTCACGCTCATGTATTGCGTCAAGGTTGAAAAAGTTTGAGATTATTTAAGTATGAAACAATTGCTTGGCTTGTCATCGGGGGTATAGAAGTTGGGAATATCTTTGTGTGACGAAAATGAAGCATAGCCTAACTATACGATTTTGTAGGGATGAACTTTCTTTTGCCATGTTATTTTGAGAAGATATGATTACTTTGATTAGTATGCTTGAACTGTTACTATTTCTTTCATCAATATGAACTTTTATTTTGAATCATTTGGATCTGAACATTCATGCCCCAATAAAGAAAATTACATTGAGAATGATGCTAGGTAGCATTCCACATCAAAAATTTCTTTTTTATCATTTACCTACTCGAGGACGAGCAGGAATTAAGCTTGGGGATACTTGATACATCTCCAATGTATCTATAATTTTTGATTGTTCCATCCTATTATATTACCCCTTTTGGATGTTTATGGGCTTTATTTTACACATTTATATGATTTTTGGGACTAACCTACTAACCGGAGGCCCAGCCCATATTGCTGTTTTTTTGCCTATTTCAGTATTTCGAAGAAAAGGAATATCAAACGGAGCCCAAACGGAATGAAACCTTCGGGAGCGTGATTTTTGGAACGAACGTGATCCAGAGGACTTGGAGTGCAAGCCAAGAAGCAGCCAAGGCTCCCATGATATAGGAGGGCACCCCCCCTGTAGGGCGCGCCCCTGTCTCGTGGGCCCCTCGGGCGGCCACCGACGTACTTCTTCCTCCTATATATACCTACGTACCCCAAAAACATCCAGAAGCAGGATGAAACACAATTTCCACCACCGTAACCTTCTGTATCCGCGAGATCTCATCTTGGAGCCTTCGCCGGCACTCTGCCGGAGGGGGAATCGACAATGGAGGGCTTCTACATCAACATCCTTGCCCCTCCGATGAGTTGTGAGCAGTTTACCACAGACCTACGGGTCCATAGTTATTAGCTAGATGGCTTCTTCTCTCTTTTTCGATCTCAATACAATGTTATCCCCCTCTCTTGTGGAGATCTATTTGATGTAAACTCTTTTTGCGGTGTGTTTGTCGAGATCCAATGAATTGTGGGTTTATGATCAAGTTTATCTGTGAATAATATTTGAATCTTCTCTGAATTCTTTTCTGTATGATTGAGTTACTTTGCAAGTCTCTTTGAATTATCAGTTTGGTTTGGCCTACTAGATTGATCTTTCTTGACATGGGAGAAGTGCTTAGCTTTGGGTTCAATCTTCTTTGTGTCCTTACCCGAGGATGAGAAAGGGTTGCAAGGCACGTATTGTATTGTTGCCATCTAGGATAAAAAGATGGGGTTTATATTATATTGCTTGAGTTTATCCCTCTACATCATGTCATCTTGCTTAAGGCGTTACTCTGTTCTTATGGACTTAATACTCTAGATGCAGGCAGGAGTCGGTCGATGTGTGGAGTAATAGTAGTAGATGCAGGCATGAGTCGGTCTACTTGTTATGGACGTGATGCCTATATACATGATCATCCCTAGATAATCTCATAACAATGCGCTTTTCTATCAATTGCTCGACAATAGTTTGTTCACCCACCGTAATACTTATGCTATCTTGAGAGAAGCCACTAGTGAAACCTATGGCCCCCGGGTCTATCTCTTATCATATTTGCTTTCAATCTACTTTTATTTGCATCTTTACTTTTTGCATCTATATTATAAAATACCAAATATATTTATCTTATCTTACTATCTTTATTAGATATCACTTTCGCAAGTGGCCGTGAAGGGATTGACAACCCCTTTATTGCGTTGGTTGCGAGTTCTCAGTTTGTTTGTGTATGTGCGTGGGACTTTTGAGGAGCCTCCTACTGGATTGATACCTTGGTTCTCAAAAACTGAGGGAAATACTTACGTACTATTGCTGCATCACCCTCTCCTCTTCGAGGAAAACCAACACAAGCTCAAGACATAGTAGTCGTCCTGCCTCGGCGAAACCAATCAGACATTGGATGGTGGCTTGCCACTCATCCATCTGATCGGCTGCCAGCGAAAATCTCAATAGTAGCTGGGCCCGCGCCATGGCCTCGGAGGCAGTGCTTAGTATAGGTAATGATGACGTAGACCGTAGTGTCGCTCGACTCCTGATGGTGCCGGTGGCGACCGTGTTGTGCGCTCGCTGTTTTGAACCAGCCGCTTGGATGGCATGGTGACGCGGTGGAGGGAATTGAGGGCCAGCGGCTCCATTGGGCACAGTGGGTGGGTCTGCCCATTCTGGGGTTGGCGTGCGCCCTGCGGTCGCGCCCACGGCGGGGGCAGCCGGAGGGTTGTGATTCGCCCCAGAACATGCGCCACCACTACGACTGTGCCCTTCGGCGAGGAGAGGGGGTGAAAACAAAATAATCCCCCCGTCCGTACCTCGAGGGGCGTGGCTGCTGCGATGTTGCTGATGATGTCCTTCCCTAGTGCCTTCAGCTTCTGCTTTGGCCACGGGGGTGGTGGTGCCAATGCCGCCTGCGCCAACCACATCTCCCGTAGCGTCCACATCCTCATGCATCCCCACATATCCTGCGATGTTCGCAGTCGCGAACGGTGGAGCTCTCGAGGTGGACAGGTGATTCGCAGCTCCGGGCTTCTTCTTAGGTGCCATAGTCGATGACACCGTCGATGATGAAAATGGCGATTAAGATGACGCGCTATCGACACTCTTAGGTTCGCGCAAGTGATCCCCCTACCTGGCGCGCCCGAGATGTCGCGGGGAACCATGGCCACCTATGGGGCTATGAGCCCCTTTTTGGTTCGTCTGGGGCATGGACACGTTGCACAAAGAGCAGAGAAGCGTAGCGTAGCACGGCAGAGATCACATGGGTAGTTTTTACCCAGGCTCAGGCTGCCGCGAGGCATAAAACTCTACTCCTGCTTTGGTGGATTGATGGTGGAAAAGGTGGTGGTGGGCGCAGCACACTTGCCCGGTAGGGTTGCCTTGGAGCGGAATGGCTACACGTGTATGGATATGTGAGGGGCCAAACTCGCCAAAATCGCGAACCCTTTCTACGGTTGCTATGGGCCCCCTTTTATAGGTTAAGGGGCCACCACGATGGCAAATCAGTCTTTAGGTATTGATTAGATAGCAAACAATGCTATCATACCTAACTCTACAGGCTGACAGAGCATATTAAATGCGTCATCGATTGTCACATCACAGCGTGCCCGTGAGCCCTTGCTGTGCTGTTTTTCCAGCTTCACGCATGCTTGCTTAACACGTTTCAGGACGGGTATCATATGGAGGTGTTCGCTGTAGGAAGTGGTTGCCATGTGGCGAAAAGCAGCCACTTAGTCACCTTGGGGCTTGACACCGCACTGATATATGAGTTGTGTCGCTCGTGAGGTGGAGCGGTATAGTGGCTTGCCTCCGCAAGCCCCGGCAGGGCCTGCCGGGACGATCTGGAAGAATGCTTCTGGGGCAAACCCGACCTCGCTAGGCTCATCTGCCCGACAAGGGAGGTTCTTTCCTTAGCGAAATCTTGCTTCTCTGGCTCATCTTGGTCTTCTTGATCCGCACTTGGACCCTTCGAAGAATTGATCCTCCTTGCTCAGTTGATCTTGGTGCTGTAATCTTTGCTCTTGGGCATGTTCACGGTATGTGCAACGGACCCAGGGTTTGTTGCACCTGCAGGTGCCGCCCTCTGGTGTTGTTAACATGGTCAACAACCGAGAGGAATAAGGAGATGACTATACATGGTGAGGATGAAAGTAGGGACCCACCTGGTTGTAGTAGGCAAGCAAGTATCTCCTTTATTACAAGTAAAAAAGGGTTCCTTCTAATGGTTTCCTGACATCTGGGTCGCACGCCACTGTCAATGTAGTCAATAAGCGAGATAACTGCACAAGGAGTGGCTGACACCCGGGACCCAGCAGCGCGCATAGTATTTTTTCGGGATGGAGAAGGGTATCAACTGGGTGGTGCGGGAGCTTTGGCCTGTCTAGCCAAGGCTTTTATTTCAAATGTTTACCACATGAACAACCCAGTTTTTTTTCCTTTCTAAAAATGGCTAGCCCAGCTATTTTGTTTTTTGCAGAATAACCAATGTAGGCCTACTTGCTTTTCTATGCCCTGCTGGGCCAGAAATCTTTCAAAACGAGGACAGATGCATTCTGGCTTGCCCAGAATATGGGCTATAAGTAATAAGAAATGGGCTATAAGTAATAATAAATGGGCTGTAAAATGAAAAAATACATCAAACATGCAATCAGTTCCAAAATACTTTTGTCTTTCAGATTTTGATATTTTAAATTTCATTGTTTTTGTGCAGGTAAAATTTCATTGTATTTAAATTAAGGTATGTTTAGTTTTTAAATTAATTTGAAACTGGCTAGAAATTTCGGGTTGTATGTTGTTTGGGACAGATTTAGAGCCTAACTTGTGGGTCTATTAGGATGACATGTACGAGAGGCTTTGTCAACTTAGTCCACAAACAATTCTAGCAGTAGTTACCGTGGGATGTTAATCCAGTAGCCGTGTTGCTTCTTCAATATCTGATATTTTGCTCCAACCGCCCAAATCAGTGCCGGTGGGACTGCCTCCTCCTGGCTCCCGTGGCCAGTTGTGTTGCCGCATAGGCTGCACCGCCCCACCCTACTCCACCGCTGGCCAGGCCATTCCTCTACTCACCCACAACTCCTGTTATTTTCCAGCAACGGAGCCAAACCAGTAAACCCTCATACTCCCTACAGCCTGGGAAACAACTTCCGAGTCTTCCGCGTCTTCGGTTCGTTCCCTTCCTAGGCCTCGCCGTCGTCCACCGCCCTGGTGCTCTTGGTGCGGCGTGGTCAACATGGTCAACAAACAACATCCATGAGAAGAGGACTGTACGTGGAGAGGCTGACAGCTGGGTACACGGCCACACGCAAGGAAGTGCCTCCATATTACACGCAAAATACTGATTCCTCCACTTGACAGCAGGGACCCATCGGAAGGGCCTCTGTATTTCACGAAAAAAACGTTCCTCCCGCTGACAGCTCGGACCCACCAGCTATATATTCGCACCAAAGGAACTGCCTCCTTAATACACAAAAAAATGAATACTCCCCCTGCTATCTAGGACCCACCATAATTGGAGGCTGACTTGTGGGCCTATTGACATGGACGGAGGGCTTTGTCAACTTAGTCAATATGAACGATTCTAGTTCCAGTGACCGCTCGATGTCCATCCAACGGCCTTAGTGCTTCTTCAAGCTCTGGTTTTCTTTCTCCAGCTGCCCAAACCAGCGCCGGTCGTGCCGCCTGCTCCTGCCTCCCGTGGTCGGCTCTGCTACCGCGCAGGACTGGCCGCCCCACCCTACTCCAACCTCTGGCCAGGCCATCCCTCTACTCACCCAAAACCCCTGTTATTCTGTGGCTACGGCAGCCTCACACCGCAGCCGAACCAGTAAACCCTTGTACTCCTCTCCGCGTGGGCATCCACTACCGTGTCTTCCCCTGCTCCACGCCGTCCCCTTTCTAGGCCTCGCCGTCGTCCACCGCCTTGGTGCTCTCTGCGCGGCGTGGTCAATGTGGTCAAGGAACGACTTCCATTGGAAGAGTGCTGTATGTGGAGAGGCTGACAGCTAGGTCCACGATCATAGCAAGGAAGTGCCTCCTTATTATGTGCAAAATAATGATTCCTCCACCTGACAGCAAGGACGCACTATACGCACCACCGTATTTCATGAAAAAAATTCCCCCAGACTGCTCGGACCCACCAGCTACATCTTCGCACGCAAGGAAGTGCGTCCATATTACGGAAAAAAAATATGATTCTCCCCTTAACAGATGGGACCCACTGGCTATATCTTCGCATGCAAGGAAGTGCCTCCTTACCTCCCTAACAGCTGGGACCCACCCAGTCGAACCGTACATAGGGTTGTCTGTCTGGTCGTGAATGTGTACGTACATATTGGTCGATCGGTCTGTCTGCAGGCTGCAGCGATGAACCGTGGCTGAGTAAGGAAGGGCATGTGTCGTAGTAGAGGCGCGCACAGAGCATGTCACGCAGTCCCGTCTATATCGTGTACATGTATGTACAACCAGGGTGCAAGAAAGTAAATACGACCACGTACATACATATGGGCGGGGTCTTGAACCCCTACTCGCGCATACGTACGACCATGGCTCGTGTAGTTGGAGAGGCAGCAGAGAACAACGACAGCGTCCAGTTCATCGGCAGCCAACCGGCTGGGTCGAAATGAAGAAACCGGGTCGTGTTCATCGGGAGGCACCGGAATGCGTCATGTTGATCGATCGGAGCCAACCGGCTTGGATGGAACAGCCGAAACGAGGCTTGGCGTACCGCAGAATGGAGGAAGTGGCCTTATGCTCGATCGCCTTTGGTCGAAATGGGATCATGTTCACCGGGAGGGGTCTGGCGTACTGCAAAACGGAGGAAATGGACTTCTCCTCGACCTCCAACGGTCGAAACAGGGTCATGTTGTTTGGGAGGTGTGTGGCATACCGCAAAACGGAGGAAACAGACTTCTCTTCGACCTCCTACGGTCAAAATAGGGGTCATGTCCATCGGGAGGGGTGTGGCATACCGCAAAACCGGACTCCACGGGCTATTGTTCATCCATCCTCAACCTCCTCAGTCCTCCACTTGCGATTGTTCCTCCACGGCGTCTCGCTCCTGCCTCCACCAGCTATTGTTCATCCACGGGCTCCTGTTCATCCAGCCTCCACTAGATACTGTTCAACCAGCCCTCCATGGGCTACTATTCATCCAGCCCTCCACCGGCTACTATTTAACTAGCCCTCCACGGGGTCATGTTCATCCACCCCCAACGGGCTCGATCGGGGTCCTATTCATCCAGCGGCAATGGCCTCTACTACCACGGGGTCCTGTTCATCCAACCCCCACCGGGAACTGTTCATCCAACCCCCAACAACACTCACTGTTCATCAAGAGCCAGCAGGTTCGATCAGTTTTAGTTAGTTGTAGTAGTGAAGGAATCGCTTGATCAGGTTCAGTTAATAACTAGAGATCGATTGATCGCTCGGATTCAGTAACACGTAGCTAGTGCAATCGCTCGGGTTTAGTAGGTGAACTCCTCGCTCGGGTTCAGTTAGATCCCAACGCCTTGCACCCACGTGCGTATGTGTACAAGATAAATGCGCAATCCCTCCATGCATCGCTCGGTCCTGACCACCCACCATAACCGGGAACTCCCCCAAATTTTCCTCGCCCTCGCTTCTACCACGATTTTTTCATCATGGATGGCCCAAACAATGTCAGGTGCGTCTCCAGCCCGCCCAAGACGAAAAGCCCATTTTCTGTCATGATTTTTTGTCATTGAAGTAGGAGCCCACCACATCTATGATTATACCGGGTTTTGTCACAATTATCATCATAGAAGTGTCATAAGCATGACAAAAAAATGCGTTCGGCCCAAAATGTCACGGATGTGTATTTTTTTGTAGTGCATCATCTATAAAGTTATTCCCAACCATTCTAGCATAATCAAGATATTTGGTCGGTAAAAGCATCTCTTCCGCCTTGTCTTGCCTAATAGGAATCTCTAAGTGTTTAGCGAGGCGGGAAGCATAAAGACCCCCATTAATAACGCCCTTCAAACAGTTTGTGTGTAACCGTGGAGCGGCCGTAGCTCCCAAACTGAAAGTTGTATCATGATAAAGGGCATGTCACAAAATAACAACGTCAGGCGAGCTAAGTGTTCCACTCTCCTACCGTCCAGTCAAACACTTCCCGACAAATAATGAATAATACTGCAAAATGGAAAAAATGTAAGCTAGCAACTCTAGCCTCGGAAACTCCTCTCAACTCCCCCATAATTACTTCGGATATAAAATCCGCAACGTCCCTAGGACTTGGTTCAAGGAGTATGCCCTCACTGGGAATCAAGCAAACCTCACAGAATTCCTCCAACGTCATCTCCCTAGGAATACCGTATAAACGGAATGACACCATAGGTATTTCTCTCCTTGCATGAAAATGACAGTTTTGCACAAAATTATTAGTGAGGAGGAGCTACTCGCCACACTTACCTTCGAGGAAGGGAATGATTCTGGCATGGTTCGCCAAATAATAGAAATCCTCGAAAATTCCTGCATCCCTTAAGAATGTGTGACACGGACACTCACACGGTCACACCTCGGCCACACGAGAAAGATTGTACTTGGGCTTTGGGACTTCCTTAGGACCCTAGCTCGAAGATCCTCTCAGCCTCCACTTGAGCATTTTCTTTTTCTCTTAAAATTTGTGAAATTTTTAGTACCTCAAAATAAAAGTGAACAAAACTTAATAAAATTGATAGCAACTACTCCCACAAGTGCCTAGAGCCTATATCATGCATGAAAACTACTTGGGACCATATAAATTCAACACGCAGGCTCAAATACATGGTTACCACAACAACAAAAAATTGTGAAGTATAAAGAACTAGAATAAAAACTAATTGGACCATTGGAGGAGTCACATACCAAGGAGTAATTCCCCAAAATAGTTTTAGAGACAGAGTTCCGAGCAAGGAGGTCAAAATTTGTAGGAGAATGAGCAAGAACACGGGTTTGAAAGATATCACTACTAGGGAAAAGGCTATAGGTAGATGGTTAGTAGTAGAGCTAGGTCAGTACCCCACGCTACTATCAACTAGTAGTAGTGATGGTGGCTGTCCTGTGCTACTTGTACAGTATTGCAGTAGCGCTAGCCTGCTCAACAAGCGCTGTTGGGCCCAAGGTGCCGCCCGGGTGGAGCTGTTGTAGCAGAGCTGGCAATAAAACCAGCACTACTACTGTCGTGTCAAAACCGGTAGATCTCGGGTAGGGGGGCCCAAGCTGTGTGTCTGAGGATCAATGGTAACAATGGAGAAGGGAGACAATATTTACCTAGGTTCGGCCCTCTTAATGGAGGTATAACCCTACTCCTACTTGATTATATTCAAGGTATAGGGATTACAAGTTGATCTACCTCGAGATCGATTCGGCTAACCCTAGATAGCTAGCCTAGCAATGTTGTGATCCTGCCTCTAAACTAACCCTCCAGTTTATATAGACACCGGAGGGGCTTAGGGTTGTACAAAGGCGGTTTTACAGAAAGGAATAAAATATCCGAACACCTATACTTTCAATCCATGCATGTGAGAGTCCCCACCGGACATGAGAGATAATCTTCTGTCTTGTATCTTGACGGCCATCAGTCCGGCCCACATCAATAGACTGGATGCCCGAGGACCCCCTACTCCAGGACTCCCATAGTAGCCCCTGAACCTGTCTTTAATGATGGTATATTCGGTGCTAAGATTGTCTTCGGCATTGCAAGGCGGGTGAGGAGTCCTGTATTAGGTGGTCCTCGGACAGCCGAACTATATGCTTATGCCAGACCGTTGGACTATCAAGATACAAGATTGAAGACTTCGTCCCGTGTCCGGGTAGGACTCTCCTTTGCGTGGAAGGCAAGCTTGGCAGTTCGGATATGTAGATTCCCTTCTCTGTAATTGACTCTGTATAACCCTAGCCCCGTCCGTTATCTATATAAACTGAGGGTTTAGTCCATAGAAGAACAACAATCAGAATCATAGGCTAACTTCTAGGGCTTAGCCTCTATGATCTCATGGTAGATCAACTCTTGTAATACTCATATCATCAAGATCAATCAAGCAGGAAGTAGGGTATTACCTCCGTAGAGAGGGCTTGAACCTGGGTAAACATTGTGTCCCCCGCCTCCTGTTACCATTAGCCTTAGACACACAGTTCGGGATCCCCTACACGAGATCCGCCGGTTTTGACACCGACATTGGTGCTTTCATTGAGAGTTCCACTGTGTCGTAACCATAAGGCTTGATGGCTCCTTCAATCGTCTACAGCAATGCGGTCCAGGGTGAGGTTTTCATCCCCGGACAGATTTTCGTACTCGGCGGCTTTGCACTGTGGGCCAACTCGCTTGGCCATCTGGAGCAGATCGATAGCTATGGCCCTGGCCATCAGGTCAGGTTCGGAAGCCTAAGTTACACTGCCGACATCCGCGGAGACTTGATCTCCGACGGATTCGAGCCCATGACAGGTGCGCCCTACGGTCGCGATGAGCATTACTTAGATCTGCCATCAGACGTTGTTCAAGAGATCACACCTGCAGCTGCCTTGGCTTTAAATCTGGAGCAGATTGTGCCGTCCAAGGACGGGAGGATGGACTTCGCCATGGAGGCCACACACTCTGCGACGATAGAGCCGGACACAGATTTCGCTTCCAAGGAGGTCTGTGTCATCGGACGCTCGGACTCATCTCCGTCCATAGGCTCCGAACCGCCCGCATCCATGCCCATCGGATCTGACTGGGCACCGATCATGGAGTTTAGCTATGCGGATATCTTTCAGCACTCACCCTTAAGCGACGTGCTTAAGTCATTAAAATCTCTCTCCCTGTTAGGAGACTCTTGGCCGAACTATGTTCGGCTTGATTGGGAAGTGGACGATGAAGGAATTCGTTATCGACCCACGACCCACCTAATAGCCACTGTCGATGACTTAACCGACACGCTTGATTTTGACTTTGAAGACATTAACGACATGGACGATGATGCCGGAGAAAAATGGGAAACACCACCCCTAGGGCGCTAGAAAGCCACCTCTTCATATGATATATATATAGTGGACACACCCAAAGAAAACAATGGCGATGATGCAAAGGAGGATAATCCCTTCGAGAAGCAAACAAAGCGCTCACGTCAGCGTCCCGCTCTAAAGCCCGCCATAGGAAGAACAACGATACAGGCACAAGAAAAAATAATACCCCGGACGACGCTAAAGATAACGACGACCCCGTAGACCCAGCAATGGAGCAGGATGAGCCAGGGGACGGCGAACACAGTCCGGGGCCGCTGTCGGATCAAAGCGAAAGACAAAACTTATAAACCTGTCTCCGAAGAGGAGAACAGTCCGGACGACGATGCACACATCATCCCGGAAAAGCACTTGGAACAAGAGCACCTCCACAAAAGGCTTACTGCTACCGTGAGGAGCCTGAAAAAGTAGAAGCAACGGCTTAAAGCCTCACAGGATACGCTCAACCACAGATGGAAAAAATTGCTCGACACTGACGAAATATATGGCGGTGATCGCCACACAAGGAGCTACCCAAAGCGCAAGCTACTGCCCGAATTTGACGACGAGGCTATAGAGCCCATCCTGCCGAAAAACAATACGGCCGATCTGCCGGATCGACCACCCTGTGCCCGGGACAGAGCGGCTAACGACGCCACACACAAATCAGCACACGACCTACGTGAGCAACTGGACAAAAGAGCTAGTATGGCCAGGTCCATCTATGGATCTAGGAAACGCGCCCCTACGCAAGATCACGGCCGCTGAATCGACTATACTGATCAACTACCAGCTCAGAATCAACACCGAACACTATAGCCATCGGACCCACGCCACGACACATCCAAGTACAGGGGTGCCGCACACCCCCTATGCTTCACCAATGAGGCGCTGGATCATGAATTTCTAGAGGGATTTAAACCCATAGACATCGAGGCCTATGACAGAACGACAGACCCTGCAGTCTGGATTAAGGACTTTATTCGTCACATCCACATGGCTCGTGGAGATGATCTCCACACCATCAAATACCTGCCCCTCAAGTCAAGGGACCAGCTCGGCACTGGTTGAAAAGCCTCCCCAAAAATTCAATTGGAAGTTGGGAGGAACTCGAGGACGCTTTCAGGGCTAATTTTCAAGGGACATATGTCCGACCTCTGGATGCAGATGATTTGAGTCACATTATTCAACAACCCGGAGAGTCATCCCGTAAACTTTGGAATAGATTCCTCACCAAGAAGAACCAAATCGTCGACTGTTTGGATGTCGAAGCCTTAGCAGCTTTCAAACACGGTGTCCGGGACGAATGGCTCGTCAGACACCTCAGCCAAGAAATGCCGAGGACAATGGCAGCCCTAACAACTCTTATGACCTGCTTTTGCGCGGGCGAGGACAGTTGGTTGGCCCGTAGCGGCACTAGTGACCTAGGCACATCCGAAATCAGGGATGGCAATCGGAAGCCGCGATGCAATAAAAGCAAGCGTCAAAATAATGAGGACAGCCCAGACAACACGGCAGTAAACGCCGGATTCATGGGCTCTCGACCCGGTCAACAGAAAAAGCCATTTAAAGGTAGCAGAGATGGACTGTCCAGCCTAAACAAAATTCTAGACAGATCATGTCAGATTCATGGCACCCCCGAGAAACCTGCGAATCACACCAACAGAGAATGCTGGGTCTTCAAGCAGGCCGGCAAGCTAAACGCCGAACACAAGGGGAGGGAGCTGCAAAGTGAAGACGAGGACGAACATCGTGAGCCGAACATTGGGGGACCAAAAAAATTTCCACCAGAGGTCAAAATAGTGAACATGATTTACGCAACCCACATACCAAAGAGGAAGCGCAAACGCGCACTCCGAGACATATACACTGTAGAGCCTATCGCCCCCAAATTCAACCCATGGTTGGCTTGCCCGTTCACTTTCGATCGCAGGGATCATCCGACTAGTATCCTGCAAGGAGGTTCGGCTGCCTTGGTGCTCGACCCAATAGTTGACGGATACCATCTCACCCGAGTCCTCATGGACAGCTGCAGTAGTCTTAATCTGATATATCAATACACTGTCCGGAAGATGGGGATAGGCCCGTCGAGAATCAGCCCAAGGAGTACTACCTTTAAAGGAGTAATACCAGGCGTAGAGGCCCGCTGCACGGGCTCTCTAATATTAGAGGTTGTATTGGGTTCTCCCGACAACTTCCAAAGCGAAGAACTAATCTTAGACATCGCTCCATTCCAAAGCGTCTACCATGCACTACTCGGAAGAACGGCCTTCGCTCGTTTCAATGCAGTACCACATTACACTTATCTTAAACTTAAAATGTGTGGTCCACTTGGCGTCATCACAACTAGCGGAAATACAGAGTGTTCCCTGCGTGCGGAAGAATATATGGCAGCTCTAGCAGCCGAACCACTGAACGACCTCTCCAGCCTAAGTAACTAATCGGTCGTAGAGACCACGGACACGGCTAGACATGTTCGGCGCACCACTAGTTGTAGTAGCCCAGATAAACCTGAGCTCGATTAACAGCTATGGCCCCATATGTGGTGTCATACGTCTCCAACGTATCTATAATTTTTTATTGTTCCATTCTATTATATTACACGTTTTGGATGTTTATGGACTTTACACATTTATATCATTTTTGGGACTAACCTACTAACCGAGGCCCAGCCCGTATTGCTGTTTTTTTGCCTATTTCAGTGTTTCGAAGAAAAGGAATATCAAACGGAGTCCAAATGGAATGAAACCTTCGGGAGCGTGATTTTTGGAACGAACGTCATCCAGAGGACTTGGAGTGCAAGTCAAGAAGCAGTCGAGGCGGCCACGAGGGTGGAGGGTGTGCCCACCCCTACTAGGCGCGCCCCCTATCTCGTGGGCCCCTCGGGCGGCCACCGACCTACTTCTTCCTCCTATATATACCCACGTACCCCGAGAACATCAAAGGAGATGACGAAAAACTATTTCCACCACCGTAACCTTCTGTATCCGCGAGATCCCATCTTGGAGCCTTCACCGGCGCTCCGCTTGAGGGGGAATCAACCACGGAGGGCTTCTACATCAACACCATAGCCCCGCCGAAGAGTTGTGAGTAGTTTACCACAAACCTTTGGGTCCATAGTTATTAGCTAGATGGCTTCTTCTCTCTTTTTGGATCTCAATACCATGTTCTCCTTGATCTTCTTGGAGATCTATTCGATGTAACTCTTTTTGCGGTGTGTTTGTCGAGATCCGATGAAATGTGGGTTTATGATCAAGTTTATCTATGAGAAATATTTGAATCTCCTCTAAATTATTTTATGTGTGATTAAGTTATCTTTGCGAGTCTCTTAGATTTATCAGTTTGGTTTGGCCTACTAGGTTGACTTTTCTTGCAATGGGAGAAGTGCTTAGCTTTGGGTTCAATCTTGCAGTGTCCTTTCCCAGTGACAGCAGGGGCAGCAAGGCACGTATTGTATTGTTGCCATCGAGGATAAAAAGATGGGGTTTATATCATATTGCATGAGTTTATCCCTCTACATCATGTCATCTTTCTTAATGCGTTACTCTGTTCTTTATGAGCTTAATACCCTAGATGCATGATGGATAACGGTCGATGTGTGGAGTAATAGTAGTAGATGCAGGCAGGAGTCGGTCTACTTGTCATGGACGTGATGCCTATATACATGATCATGCCTAGATAATCTCATAATTATTCGCTTTTCTATCAATTGCTTGACAGTAATTTGTTCACCCACCGTAATACTTATGCTATCTTGAGAGAAGCCACTAGTGAAACCTATGGCCCCCGGGTCTATGGTTTATGATATAAGCTTCCAATCTACTTTTATTTGCATCTTTACTTATCTTATCTATATTACAAAATACCAAAAATATTTATCTTATCATATTATGTCTATCAGATCTCACTTTTGCAAGTGGCCGTGAAAGGATTAACAACCCCTTTATTGTGTTGGTTGCGAGTTCTTTGTTTGTTTGTGTAGGCGCGTGGGACTTTTGAGGAGCCTCCTACTGGATTGATACCTTGGTTCTCAAAAACTGAGGGAAATACTTACGCTACTATTGCTGCATCACCCTTTCCTCCTCAAGGAAAACCAACGCAAGCTCAAGACGTAGCAAGAAGGATTTCTGGCGCCGTTGCCGGGGAGGTCCTCGCTCAAGTCAAGACATACCGAGTACCCATCACAAACTCATCTCCCTCATGTTTACATTATTTACCATTTGCCTCTAGTTTTCCTCTCCCCCACTTCACCCTTGCCGTTTTGTTTGCCCTCTCTTTCCCAATCTCTCCTCTCTCTTTTGCTTGCCTTTTTCTGTTTGCTTGTGTGTTGAATTACTTGTCGCGATGGCGCAAGATAATACCTCCAATACTAATAATAATGATTTCCTTAGTACTCCGATTGCTCCTCTTAATGATGTTGAGTCTTGTGAAATCAATACTGCTTTGCTGAATCTTGTTATGAAAGATCAATTTGCCGGCCTTCCTAGTGAAGATGCCGCTACCCATCTAAACAACTTTATTGATTTGTGTGATATGCAAAAGAAGAAAGATACAGATAATGATATTGTTAAATTGAAGTTATTTTTGTTTTCACTTAGAGATCGTGCTAAAGTTTCGTTCTCGTCTTTGCCTAAAAATAGTATTGATTCTTGGAACAAGTGCAAAGATGCTTTTATCTCTAAGTATTTTCCTCCCGCTAAGATTATCACTCTTCCGAACGATATTATGAATTTTAAACAACTTGATCATGAGCATTCCCTAGTAATGAATCTATGGATGTCAATTTTGTTGGTAGGAATAGTTTCGGAAACAATGCTTATAAGGGAAATTTAATTCTAGACCGTTCCCTAGTAATTCCTATAATAATCATGGAAATTCCTACAATAATTCTTATGGTAATTTTAATAAGATGCCCTCTGATTTTGAGAATAGTGTGAAGAATTTATGCTCTCTCAAAAGAATTTTAATGCCTTGCTTGAAGAAAAATTGCTCAAAGTTGATGATTTGGCTAGAAACGTTGATAGACTTTCGCTTGATGTTGGTTCTCTGAAACTTAGATCTACTCCTCCTAAGCATGATATCAATTAGTCTCTCAAAGCAATGAGAGTGTCCATTGACGAGTGCAAAGAAAGAACGGCTAGTTTGCGTGCTAAGAAAGATTGCTTTGTAAAGGCGTGTTCTTCTAGTTTCCATGAAAATAATGATGATCTTAAAGTTATTGATGTGACCCCTATTAGATCTTTGTTTTCCAATATGAATCTTAATAATAATGGGACTGGAGATGAGTCAACTTTAGTTAAAAGGCGTCCCAATGATTCGGAGTTTTTAGATCTTGATGCTAAATTTGGTAAAAGTTGGATTGGAGAGGTCAAGACTTTAAATAGCATTGAACCCACTATCTTGGATTTCAAGGAATTTAATTATGATAATTGTTCTTTAGAAGGTTGTATTTCCTTGGTGCAATCCGTTGTGAATTCTCCTCATGCTTATAGTCAAAATAAAGCTTTTACCAAACATATTGTTGATGCCTTAATGCAATCTTTTGATGAGAAACTTAATTTGGAAGTTTCTATACCTAGACAACTTAATGATGAGTGGGAACCTACTATAAAGATGAAAATTAAAGATCATGAGTGTTATGCTTTATGTGATTTGGGTGCTAGTGTTTCCACGATTCCGAAAACTTTATGTGATATTCTAGGTTTCCATGATCTTGATGATTGCTCTTTAAATTTGCACCTTGCGGATTCCACAATTAAAAAGCCAATGGGAAGTATCAATGATGTTCTCATTGTTGCAAATAGAAATTTGGTGCCCATAGATTTTATCGTTCTTGATATAGATTGCAATCTTTCTTGCCCTATTATTCTTGGTAGACCTTCCTTAGAATGATTGGTGCGATTATTGATATGAAGGAAGGGAATATTAATTCCAATTTCCATTAAGGAAAGGCATCGAGCACTTTCCAAGAAAGAAAGTTAAATTACCTTATAAATCTATCATGCGAGCTACTTATGAATTGAGTGCCAAAGATGGCACTACTTAGATCTATCCTCGCTTTTATGCCTAGCTAGGGGCGTTAAACGATAGCGCTAGTTGGGAGGCAACCCAATTTTACTTGTGTTTTTTGTTTTTGTTCCTATTTAGTAATAAATTTTGCATATACCTTCTGTTTAGATGCGTTTTTATGTTTTAATTAGTGTTTGTGCCAAGTAGAACCTATAGGATAACCTATGGTGATAGTTAATTTGATTCTGCTGAAAAACAGAAACTTTGCACGCACGAAATTAGTTTGTTAATTCACGGAAATGTGATTTTGTGCTGATTCTTTTTGTTGTAGATCAACAGACAAATTATCCAGGACTTCCTATTTTGGTAGGATTTTTAAAGTTTTAGAAGTATTAGAGAGTTACTGATTGCTACAGACTGATTTGTTTTTGAAAGATTCTATTTTTCGTGTGTTGTTTGCTTATTTTGATGCATTTATGGCTAGTATTAAGTGGTATGAAGCATAGAGAACTTGGAATAAAGTAGGTTTAACACCAATATAAATAAAGAATGAGTTCTTTACAGTACCTTATGTGGTGGTTTTTCTTTCTTTCACTAAGGGAGGTTATGATATTTCCTGTTGTGTTTTGTGTTGTGAAGTTTTCAAGTTTTGGGTAAAGATTTGATGGACTATGGAATAAGGAGTGGCAAGAGCCTAAGCTTGGGGATGACCATGGCACCCAAAGATATTCAAGAATAGCGAAAAGCCTAAGCTTGGGGATGCCCCCGGAAGGCATCCCCTCTTTCGTCTTCGTTTATCGGTAACTTTACTTGGAGCTATATTTTTATTCGCCACATGATATGTGTTTTGCTTGGAGCGTCTTGTATGATATTAGTCTTTGCTTTTTAGTTTACCACAATCATCCTTGTTGTACACATGTTTTGGGAGAAGCCCACTTGATTAGAATTTATTAGAATACTCTATGTGCTTCACTTATATCTTTTGAGCTAGATAGTATTTGATCTAGTGCTTCACTTATATCTTTTAGAGCACGGCAGTGGCTTAATTTTGTAGAAATTGTTAGTCTCTCATGCTTCACTTATATTATTTTGAGAGTCTCTTAGAACAACATGGTATTTGCTATGGTTATGAATTTGGTCCTAGAATGATGAGCATCCAAGTTAGGTATAATAAAAACTATCATAGAAAGTGCATTAAACACTAGGATCAATTTGATGCTTGATGATTGTTTTGAGATATAAAGGTTGTAATATTAGAGTAATGCTAGTGGATAAATATGAAACTGAGAAATACTTGTGTTGAAGTTGGCAAGTCCCGTTGCATGCACGTATGGTAAAAGTTGTGTGACAAATTTGTTCCATGAGGTGCTCTTTTGACTGCCTTCCTTATGAGTGGAGGTCAGGATCGCGCGATGGTTAACTCCTACCAACCCTTCCCCTAGGAGCATGTGTAGTAGTACTTTGCTTCGAGGGCAAGTAAACTTTTGCAATAAGTATATGAGTTCTTTATGACTAATGTGAGTCCATGGATATACGCACACTCACCCTTCCACTTTGCTAGCCTCTATTGTGCCGCGCAACTTTCGCAGGTATCATGCATCCATTATTTACCTTCCTCAAAACAGCCACCATACCTACCTATTATGGCATTTCCATAGCCATTCTAAGATATATTGTCATGTAACTTTCCACTATTCCGTTATTATGACACGCTCCATCATTGTCATATGGATCTTTGCATGATCATGTAGTTGACATCGTATTTGTGGCAAGGCCACCCTCATAATTTTCATACATGTCACTCTTGATTCATTGCATTTCCCGGTACACCGCCGGAGGCATTCATATAGTGTCATATTTTGTTCTAAGTGTTGAGTTGTAATTCTCGAGTTGTAAATTAATAAAAGTGTGATGATCTTCATTATTAGAGCATTGTCCCAAGTGAGGAAAGGATGATGAAGACTATGATTCCCCCAAAATTCAGGATGAGACTTCGGACTTTAAATAAAAAAAAGAGGCCAAAGAGCCCACCAAATAAAAAAGGGGCCAAATTAAAAAAAAGAGATAGGCCAAATAAAAAAATAAAAAAATGAGAGAAAAAGAGAGAAGGGACAATGCTACTATCTCTTTTCCACACTTGTGCTTCAAAATAGCACCATGATATTCATGATAGAGAGTCTCTTGTGTTGTCATTTTCATATACTAGTGGGAATTTTTCATTATAGAATTGGCTTGTATATTCCAATGATGGGCTTCCTCAAAATGCCCTAGGTCTTCGTGAGCAAGCAAGTTGGATGCACACCCACTTAGTTTCTTTTGTTGAGCTTTCATATATTTATAGCTCTAGTGCATCCGCTGCATGGCAATCCCTACTCACTCACATCGATATCTATTGATGGGCATCTCCATAGCCCGTTGATACGCCTAGTTGATGTGAGACTATCTTCTCCCTTTTTGTCCTCACAACCACCACCATATACCACCATAGTGATATGTCCATGTCTTGAGCTCATGTATTGCGTAAGAGTTGAAAAAGATGAAGCGCGTTAAAAAGTATGAACCAATTGCTTGGCTAAAACCGGGGTTGTGCATGATGGGAGTATTTTGTGTAATGAAAATGAAGCATGGCCTAACTATATGATTTTGTAGGGATAAGCTTTCTTTGGCCATGCTATTTTGATAGGACATGATTATTTGTTAGTATGCTTCAAAGTATTATTATTTTTATGTTTTATAAGCTTTTATCTTGAATCATTTGGATCTGAACAATCATGCCACAATTAAGAAAATTACATTGAGAATTATGCTAGGTAGCATTCCACATCAAAAATTCTGTTTTTATCATTTACCTACTCGAGGACAAACAGGAATTAAGCTTGGGGATACTTGATACGTCTCCAACGTATCTATAATTTTTTATTGTCCCATGCTATTATATTACCCGTTTTGGATGTTTATGGGCTTTACTTTACACATTTATATCATTTTTAGGACTAACCTACTAACCAGAGACCCAACCCGTATTGCTGTTTTTTGCCTATTTCAGTGTTTCGAAGAAAAGGAATATCGAACAGAGTCCAAACGGAATGAAACCTTCGGGAGCGTGATTTTTGGAACGAACATGATCCAGAGGACTTGGAGTGCAAGTCAAGAAGCAGTCGAGGCGGCCACGAGGGTGGAGGGCGCGCCCACCCCTACTAGGCACGCCCCTTATCTCGTGGGCCCCTCGGGCGGCCAACGACCTACTTCTTCCTCATATATATACCCACGTACGCCGAGAACATCAAAGGAGACAACGAAAAACTATTTCCACCACCGTAACCTTCTGTATCCGCGAGATCCCATCTTGGAGCCTGCGCCGGTGCTCCGCCGGAGGGGGAATCGACCATGGAGGGCTTCTACATCAACACCATAGCCCCTCCGATGAGTTGTGAGTAGTTTACCACAGACCTTCAGGTCCATAGTTATTAGCTAGATGGATTCTTCTCTCTTTTTGGATCTCAATACTATGTTCTCCTTGATCTTCTTGGAGATTTATTCGATGTAACTCTTTTTGTGGTCTGTTTGTCAAGATCCGATGAATTGTGGGTTTATGATCAAGTTTATCTATGAGAAATATTTGAATCTCCTCTGAATTCTTTTATGTGTGATTAAGTTATCTTTGCAAGTCTCTTCAAATTATTAGTTTGGTTTGGCCTACTAGATTGATCTTTCTTGCAATGGGAGAAGTGCTTAGCTTTAGGTTCAATATTGTGATGTCATTTCCCAGTGATAGCAAGGGCAGCAAGGCATGTATTGTATTGTTGCCATCGAGGATAAAAAGATGGGTTTTATATCATATTGCATGAGTTTATCCCTCTACAACATGTCATCTTTCTTAATGTGTTACTCTGTTCTTTATGAACTTAATACTCTGGATGCATGCTGCATAGCGGTCGATGTGTGGAGTAATAGTAGTAGATGCAGGCAGGAGTCGGTCTACTTGTCACGGACGTGATGCCTATATACATGATCATGCCTAGATAATCTCATAATTACTCGCTTTTCTATCAATTGCTCGACAGTAATTTGTTCACCCACCCTAATACTGATGCTATCTTGAGAGAAGCCACTAGTGAAACCTATGGCCCCCGGGTCTATCTTTTATCATATAAGCTTTCAATCTACGTTTATTTGCATCTTTAATTTTCTTACCTATATTATAAAATACCAAAAATATTTATCTTATCATATTATCTCTATCAGATCTCACTTTCGCAAGTGCCATGAAGGGATTGACAACCCCTTTATTGTGTTGGTTGCGAGTTCTTTGTTTGTTTGTGTAGGTGCGTGGGACTTTTGAGGAGCCTCCTACTGGATTGATACCTTGGTTCTCAAAAACTAAAGGAAATACTTACGCTACTATTGCTGCATCACCCTTTCCTCTTCAAGGAAAACCAACGCAAGCTCAAGATGTAGCATGGTGCTAGGGCTGCCCGCCTATAAAAGGGCCCATAGTTTGGCTTGACCAAATTACTACTCAATAGATTCTCATGGTTCATTAAGAATAATCAACTTTTCGCACGGTCACACAAGATTCTTTCACATGGGATTTTCCTTTTTCTTTACAGATGACCATGGTGCTACACCCTTCCAGGACACGACACAACGGAGACAAAGGCGCAGACGTGCAGCAGGGCCCCGTTCAAAGGTTTCTTTTTAGATTAAGACCCTATGTAAACCTTTTTTTATTGTCTCTTGTTGCCTCACACCTTCCTCGTACTTAAAATGACCAAGAGGGATACCGGCGTTATTGGCAAGCTTATTATTCGCCAATCTAAAATGGACGTTACAGGGGCAGCAGCCAATGTGTTTTTGGGATTTATGCCCTTACCACACCTGCTCTTTCGTCACGCCGGATTAATGCACGTACCCGAAAATTCAGGGATCATTATCGAGGATGTTACTCAGCCCAGTATATGTTGTAAAGTCCAAATACCTTCAGGAGTGTTTGGCGTCGCAAGTTTGGCCTTATATGCATCAGCAACGAATCATGTCTTTGGTCAATAGTTGGGTTTGCCCGGCTCCTGTGTTTTGCTACCTTACGTTCCGCTTTATCGGCGAAGTTGGCACCGGGAGAACTACTGCGATTGTGCCCTGGTTCATCTGGATGAGAACTTCAGTAGAGAAAGCCGAAAACAGACTGTCATGATAAAGTGAGAGACTGGTCAACCACTCGATGACCCAGCGGAATCTTCGCGATTCCTCCGCATTAACGAAGGACCGGTTTCCCGGTCACGTATGTACACACACCGTATTCAGATGAGCGCGGACATACCAGGGGCTATATAGTAGCCACACTGTCAAACTCCTATGGCTAAGTGAAAGTGTTAAAGCTATATAGTTTGTTTGCCTTGTTCGCCGTGCTATCACCTCCTTAACGGACCAAGACGTTGGATCAAGTGTGATTACGTGCTTTGCCGAACACCCCAGCATTATATGCGTGGGGGATGAAGCTGACGATGGCAAACTTTCAGGTTATATACATATATACATAAACGGCCGCATAGGAGGCACTACAATACTTTACGGGCAAAAGTATAAATATAGCCTTTATTATCACAAGCATTTTTTTACAATCAAGACACATGTCACCGGAACATGGTATTCTTTGAGCACTGAGCCTCTATTAAACGGGCACCTTCTAATACTTCTTCAAAATAGTGCTTGGGCGAATCCTGGCCTCCGGGCGGACCCCTGGTTGCGATATCAGTGGCCTTCATCTTCTCCCAATACGTCTTAACACGGGCAAGAGCCATCCGCGCACCCTCTATGCACGCCGACCTCCTGACAGCATCGATATGCGGCACAACACGAATAAATCGTTGCACCAAACCAAAATAACTATCCGGACTTGGTTCCTTCGGCCATAGATGATCCACGACAGCCTTCATGGCAAGCCCGGACAACCTATGGAGCTCGGCCCACTCAGCCATTTGCTTATTCAACAGCAGCGGACGCCTTGGATTACTGAACTACGACCAGAACAATCTTTCCACCTCATGATCTTTTCGATCTTTGAAATACTCCATCGCATCAGCAGCACTCTTTGCTAAATCCAAGTATGCGTCTGAAGAACTCCACAGTTGATCAAGAGGGGCATACTTCGGATCGCCGAACTTCGTTCGCTCGTTCACAATAAAAAGGGCTTCCTAGCCGCGATATCACCGGCTTGCCGAAGCTCCTCCCACGCCACTCTGATTTCAGAGCGAGTTTCTTTTGCCGCTTGCAAGGCCTTCTTTAGGTCAGCCATCTTCATTTGGTTTTCCTTTTCGAGAAGCTCATATCGGCTGGTTGCATTTTGCAGCTCAAGAGCCATGTTGGCTATTTTATCCTCACTCTGGCGATGAGCAGCCTATTCGGCTTTTAATTCTTCGGCTGCCTTAAGGGCGGCCGCATCACTCCTCCTGGCTTGCTCCTTGGCCCGGGCAAGCTCTGCCCGAAGGGTCTCCACGGCGGCAACTCCATCTGCAGTCAAACCATACTATAAATACTAGCATCATGCTCTGCTTAATATTTGCTGACCACCCAAATATACATACCCCGTGCCTCGTCAAGCCGCTTGTTCACAAGCGTGATGTCCGCATCCGCCATGACAAGTTTTCGCCTTAGTTCGGCAAATTCAGCAGCCCGGTCAGCCACCGGATCTGCAGGCGCCTGTGCACAAAAGCAGCACTATCATTACCTGAGACTATGATCCTCTGCTCACATCGTCTGGATGGCAACCAGAGTCTCAGGGGCTACTATCTATACAAAGTACACCTTGTGTGTACGGTAGAGTCAAAAAAAAATATTATATATATCACTTTGCGAACCTCAAAGCCTCTTAGCAGTCTCGTAAAAGCTTTATTCAACCCGCTTTTTGCGGATGAAATCCTCTCAACCACCGTACCCATTAAGGTACGATGTGCCTCCGAGATAGCCGCTTGCTCCAGAAGACCCATCAATGTGTCCGGTTGTACATCGGACAATCCCGGGCTTTTTCTTTTGGTCTCCTTAGGAGCCGAGAACTCCAGACTTCGGGCGGACGAAGAGTTACCTTCTGGCCTTTGCGGATCAAGAGAGATCCTCCGGGGCGACACCTCAGGGTCGTCCACCTCATGAGGCGGGGAAGCAGGAGGAGGCGTTTCGCTCTCCATCATCTCCGGAAGAAGATCCCTCGAGGAAAAACATTATTGAGAAGGGCTATGAGCCAGACTACAAAACATATGTCTCGGTTGTTATTCTTAGGAAAAGAGCAAGGCATGCTTACTAAAGTGCCTTTGTTCACTTACGGCTCGGTTGACGGCTGGCCCCCTTGTGGGCGCTGTGCGGTAAGGATGCCCTCCGGGGCAGGGCCCCCTGGTGAAGGTCTCTTCCCTCGTTTGGAAACCTCCGTTTCCAAGTCTTCAGGGGCGGTCCTTTTCTTCCTGTGGGGAGAGGGGATTCTAGATTCTCCTCCCCGATCATCCTCCAACACGGGGGCACTAATTCCCCCGGTTAGGATGCGTAATGTACCTCTAGCATGAAGCCCGCTTTTGGCCTCCATATTCCTCCCCTCGTCCTCCCCTGATGGCATTTGATAAGGTGTGCGAGCCAACATCGTGGGTAGTACAGGATCCGGCGAGCCTTCGGGAAGAGGGGCAAAACACCTGATCCTCTCCGCCTTTCTTATCCAGTCCTGGCCAAGGGTGTTTTTTCAGAATAATGTTGTGACAAATATAATGACAGCATGTTCGGTGGCGGAGTTACTTACTTGGGTATCTGGACGGTTGTAGTTGAGACCCACATCCTCTGTTGTGTCCAGACACTTTATTCGTGATCTAAAGAATAATCAATACATCTCTTCAAGCATCACGCCAAATAAGTGTTGAATGGTTCACGGTCCTTCGGGTTGAACTCCCACATACTAATAGAACGACGTTGGCATGGCAGGACCAGACGAACTAACATTACTTGAATTACTTTGACGAGACTGATATCCCTCTTGAGGAGATCTCGGATGCGGCTTTGCAATGTCAGCACGTCATTAACTAGTCCCCAGTCCAGCCCCTTGTTGACCCATGATGCAAGCTGTGGTGGAGGGTCAGAGCGGAAGGCCGGGGCGGCTGCCCACTTTGTACCTCGCGGTGCTGTGATGTAAAACCACTCCCGTTGCCATAGGTCACACACCTCCGAGAAGGAACCCTTTGGCCATAAGGTGTCGACACCTTTGCTTATTATAGCGCCTCCGCACTCTACGTGTCGCCCGTCGATCATCTTCGGATTCACATTGAAGGTCTTGAGACATAAGCCGAAGTGTGGGGTAATGCAGAGGAAGGCCTCACACACGACGATAAACGACAAGATGTGAAGGAAGGAATCTGGAGCTAGATCATAAAAATCTAGCCCGTAATAGAACATGAGCCCTCTAACGAAGGGATGAAGACCGAAGCCTAGCCCTCGGATGAAGTGGGAGATGAATACAATGCTCTTGTTGGGTTTGGGAGGAGGAACAACCTACCCTTGGGCATGAAGCCTAGGAAGGATTTTGGCAGTCAGATACCTAGCCTCCCTAAGCTTCTTGATGTCCTCCTCTGTGACAGAAGAGGCCATCCACCGGCCTTGAGGGTTGGATCCGGACATGATTGAAGGTCCGGAGCGTGTGGACTGAAACTTGGGTGTTGGAACTCGAGGGGGAGAGGGGAAGGATCAGGCGTGGAAAGAAAAGGGCAGGTCTTGGCCTCTTTGTAAAAAGGATGAATGTCAAGCGTCCTCCGCGCGGCCGTTTGGAACTTGCCTAAACCAAGGAGTCATACTAACGACACGGTTGGGTTACCCACGCCCGTATTGATGAGAATCCCGTGGTAAGGGGAGCACGATCTCTGCTTCGACAAGACGTGCCAATAAAACCACCTCGCAGGACATGCAATGCCAGGTTGGGAAAATGGTTCTAATAATAACCGGGACAGGACGTGATGTCACGCTAGGTAAAAATTGTCAGCAAATTAGATTCGTGGAATATTGTGCTCTCTACGGTGGTACGTGGGATTTGTTTTGAAGAATTGGCCATGATTCATATGTTCAAAATCTACCTTGGAGTATTCGGAGAAGGAACCCTCCTTGCAATGCCGAAGACAACCTGCGCGCCGGACTCATCGTCATTGAAGCCTGGTTCAGGGGCTACTGAGGGAGTCCTGGATTAGGGGGTCCTCGGACAGCCGGACTATATGCTTATGTCGGACTGTTGGACTATCAAGATACAAGATTGAAGACTCCGTCCCGTGTCCGGGTGGGACTCTCCTTTGCGTGGAAGGCAAGCTTGGCAATTCTGATATGTATATTCCCTTCTCTGTAACCAACTATGTGTATCCCTAGCCCCCTACGGTGTCTATATAAACCGGAGGGTTTAGTCCGTAGGAGAACAACAATCAGAATCATAGGCTAGCTTCTAGGGTTTAGCCTCTACGATCTCGTGGTAGATCAACTCTTTTAATAGTCATATCATCAAGATCAATCAAGCAGGAAGTAGGGTATTACCTCCGTAGAGAGGGCCCGAACCTGGGTAAACATTGTGTCCCCCCGCCTCCTGTTACCATTAGCCTTAGACGCACAGTTCGGGACCCCCTACCCGAGATCCGCCGGTTTTGACACCGACAGCGGGTTCCTTAAAGAATACACATTGGCTTTCCTCTAGAAAAGAATTGTATTCGGCTTTTCATAATGAACACAACCCCTAGCCGCGAAGGAAGGATACATAAAAAATAAGAATAATGTCTTTTACTGAAAACTTTTTCGACGAAGCGTCATACTTGACCCTTCGGCATTTTGAACCGTTTTCACACCTCCCATTCCGTATTTCGAGGCCACCCCCCATTGGCACACCCTGTCAAAACAAAGATCGTCCCCACTTAATACGGGATTGCATATCAATGGTATTTGGGTAATCCAACCATTTGTGGCGCACGCCTTCATTGAGAAAAGGCAAGATTCAAGGCATGAGTGGGGGACGGTTGGTATTTTTACTGCCTATAAGAGGGCAAGGGACCCCCACTTTCCTCTCCACGCCTTCACATCTCCTCGGTCTTCCAATCTCCCAAGCTTTCTACGCCCGCAAAGTCTCCGTCTTTCTTTCCTCCACCACCACCTACTCCGACCATGGACGGAGCTGGCTCCAAAGGCAAGTGGGAGGCCTCCTCCATGACGGATAAGGAGATAACGGATCTCTGGAGTGCGGGGTACCTCGCCACCGATATCAAAAACTGACTTCCCCTAGAAGGTCAAATCATTCCCACTCCGTAGCCCGACAAACGGGTCATCTTCCTTCCCCACTTCTTTAGAGGGCTAGGTTTTCCACTCCACCCATTCGTCGGTGGACTTATGTACTACTACGGGCTAGATTTCCATGATCTAGCCCCGAACTCATTCCTCCACAAATCGGCGTTCATAGTCATGTGTGAGGCTCTCCTCCGCGTCCGCCCACACTTCGGCCTATGGCTCAAGGTCTTCAATATGAAGCCGAAGGTGGTCAACGGGCAACACGTTGTCTGTGGCGGAGCTATGATCAGCAAGCCGCTGAACACCGCTTGGCCAAAGGGGGCCTTTGTGGAGACCGTGAAGATCTGGCAACAAGAGTGGTTCTATATCACCGAGCCGTGCCGCCCTCATTGGGTGGCCATTCCGAAGTTCAGATCCGGACCCCCCATGAGGCTGACCTCTTGGAACACGAAGGGCCTAATCTGGGGGTCCCAGACAGAGGTGCTGGCGCTGCAGACGTGAATCACCAACGTGCTGGGGAAGAATGTTGGTCTAACCAATGTGGTTCAGATCATGCTCTTCCGCCGCATTCTCCCCTACCAGTACTAGACGTCCCCCATGTGGGAATTCAAGCCGGAGGATCTGCGGATGCTACAACACTTCCTCGGCACCACGCACGAGGGAATGTGAAAATTGCTTTTCAAGGAGCACAAGAGCAGCTGGCCTATGAAGACCGAAGACATCAACCTCAACGTCGCGTATCCGGCCTCTCCAGTCGTGTGTGTGTGTGTGTGTATTCGATCTATGCCGAACTCATCAACCCATCTTACGTTACAGGGCTCGACCAAGAAGTCGGAGCGGATTAAGTGTCCGGCTTCACTTCCCGAAAACCCAATCACTCCTCAGCTAGAGGAGATGCTGGTCCCGGTGCCTTATCAGCCATCAGAGAAGAAGGCCAAGAAAATGAGCAAGGGGCTCAAGAACGGGCCCCGCTGCAACGGCCCTCTCGAAGCAGTGTCCGGAGAGGCCGAGCCCGTCTTCTCCCGCGAGGAAGACAAGGACGAAGAGGAGGAGGAGGAGGAGAGCGACTCCCCCCTCAAGATGAGGAGGGGAAAAAGGACAGCCCTGAGAACCTGGAGGAGGCGACGACATGCGAGTGATCCTCTCGGACAGTTCGGATATGGAGTCCGAACATAGCCCGGGGCGGGTCCAAAGAGAGAAGCCCCTGGCCGAGACGTAAGTATTAGAAACTCACTTGTTTGATTATCTCTTTAATTTGCTTTTGTCATGCTCAACTTCCTTTATTCTTTTTAGCCCTCCACGCGAGATCCTGATCCCCTCTTCTTCGACGGGGTACTCTTTAGCCCCTGGGGAGGCAGCGAGTGATGGCCCATCTCGCGCCCTCTCTCCCCCTACCATGGAGGACACCGAGGTGTCATCCCAAAGGCCATCTCCTGGTCGGGGAGGGGCAAACGAGACAGTCCGGAAGGCGCTCGAGGACAACACCTGGGATGCTGTAAAGTGGGGCATGGCGGCCCCCACAACCATCGAAGATGGAGGACTTCAGCAGTCCGGGCCCTCACCGAACACCATCCCGGAGGCCAGTACGACACTGGGTTCCGATCAACATCCCCCTTCGAAGGACGGCGGAGGAGCAGGAGCTCCGTCGGTGGCCTCTGTCAATCCGGAGGCTGCTGACACTATGCGGGAGGCACTAGAACGTGCCTCCATCTTAGAGGAACACCGCACCCTTATGGGTGCGACTATGGAGAAGGTTCAGTCCATGCAGAGCGGACTGTTTGAAGCCTTCCACAGCCTACTAACAGACTTCGAGGTAAGCGGCGTAATATTCTTCATAAGTATTCTATGTGTGTTTGTGTGTATGTGTCTATATATATATATATATATATATGTGTGTGTGTGTGTGTGTGTGTGTGTGTGTGTGGCGAAGCCCATGTATAGACAGTAGCCCATGAGACTTTTCCTGGATTAGAACAATCTGAACAGAGGATCATCAATAAGTATATAATGCACTGTATTTGTTTTTAACCGGCTTCAAAGCTGGCAGCTACTGCCCAGGCCGCAGAAATTGCCGAGCTTAATCGGAAGCTTCGGCTATTCGATGAGGAGCTCGACCATACCAACAAGTAGTTCAACGAGACCCAAGGTATGCGGTATTGCAGTGTATCCAAAAATTATATTCGTGTGTAGTCGGTTTGAAACTAACTAAGAATGTTGTGACTATACTCGCAGTTGGTGCAGCCGAGGTGGAGTCCCTCAAGAGCGCCCTTACCAAAGCCAATAAGGAGGCAAATGCGAGCAAGGTGACCGCGGACAAGACGGCCAAGGCTCTAGAGGAAGAGCAAACCACCCACCAAATCACACAAGGCGAGGGTGGGAGAAGTAGAGAAGGAGCTCAAGGACGCCATCGCAAGGTGCGAGTCCTTCGAGCAGACTCCGAACTCGCCAAAGCTCTTGAGAACCTGATGAAGGCTCGGGTTGATGCCAGGGCACTCGCCATGAGATACAACAGACAAAGCAGATTGCAATTGGTAACGCCTTTATCATGTAGAGTAAATATAGTAGTAAGAGATATATTTTACTAACCCGGGTATGGAGTTCTCCACTGCCTTTGTTGATCTACCGAGGAGTATTGCGGATGCCGCCGCATTCTTCCGAGCCAAAGAGGGGATTTCAATGGAGAAGTTATTCTGGCCGCAGTACCTTGCGCTGGAACTTCCCGTGCCCCTAAGCGACCAACTGAAGCAGCTGTCTGAGCTGCACAGGGTTGCCGAACTAGCCATGAAGGATGTTATTGTCCTCTTGTGGCCGGCCGACACCATCCCTAATAGTCACTTAGGACTCGTGAAGAGGCTAGTCGAGGCGCTCCCTCTGATCGATGCCCTCAAGCGGTCGTCCTGCATTGAAGGTGCCCAGATGGACTTTTCCCGTGTCAAGGTGCAGTGGGCAAAGATGAAGGCCACCGAAATTTCTACCGCAGGGCCGCCTGAAGGGAAAGAGCAGCGGCGACCAGAGAATTACTTTGATGAGGTCCTTGAGGGAGCTCGCATTGTAGAGGGCCAGTGTTCGTAGGACATCAACTTTGTGTAGTTGACTCTGGTTTGTAAGAGTCATGTAACGAACTCATGGTGTATGATATTTATGATTTAGTTTATCCTCCTATTTTGCTGTTTATATGTCTAAAAGTTTACCAGTCGTCGGCTTCGGCCCCCACGTAGATATTACAGGGGTGTTCGGGAACGCATGGCCGCACTTAATCCAACGTCTTGGTCACATGTAGGAGGCATCTTGCAAAGTGAACTAGGCAATCAGACTATGCGGCTTTAGTACTTTCACTTAGCCATAAGAGTCCATTGGTGGCGCTAAGTACTAGCCCCTTGTTGCATGATCGGCGATCTAGAGTACGGCGCCTTTACAATGCAGCTGCTCAAAAACCCAACCCCTCGTATGACACGGCATAAATCGCGAACGATTCATAGTATAACACTAAGTAACCGGATCGCTGACCCGCTCGCGCATATCATGACAGTCAGTTTTCGGCTTTCTCTACTGAGGTACTTAACCGATGAACTGGAAATACAATCGCAATAGTTCTCCCTTTACTACCTTAGGAAAACTTGCAAAATGTAAGGTGGAAAACACAGGAGCAGGGCAACCCAACCATAGACCAAAGACATGATTCAGAGCAGATGCATACAATGCAATATCCGGGACACCGAAGAGTTCCCTATGGGTGTTCGGACTTAAGAATTTAGCGGGGCCGAATACAACCCCTTGTATGAAGACCATGTCAAACCACGTATGTCAGTCGAACATGAGGAATACCGCAGATGACAAGGAAAAAAATCTAACACCCAACCAAGAAGGTGATAATCATCTGTGCCCTTTATATCTTTATTGATATGTCAGTGGCACGCAATGTTGTTGAATATTAAGGTCATATTACATGCCTAAGGAAAAAAGAAAATAATTTGCATCAGGGGAAGTCCAACACAAGCCCTAAAAATCATAGTTCAGTACAGAAACTCCAATGATACCCTGCCGCACATCTGCACCTTTCTCCTTAGTAGTGAGTCCTTTGGGAGGAGTGTTTGATGGTTGGGACGTGCTGGCCTTAAAGGGATATCCTGCGACAACCATCTTGTAAGTAGGTCTCTTGATGAACCTGTGTTAAAAGGAAAAGGATATATGCGGTCCAATTATGGACAAGCCGTGTAATGGACTTGTTCCGCAGTGTGCCTCCGGCGTCGCCCAAGGTATTTTTAGTGCGTAATTATGTACGTGCGGCACATGAGCTGCAACCTGGTGGGGCGATCGGTGGAGGACGAACTGCTAATCATTGTCTGGATCCACTGATTTATCGTTATTATGCAGAGACCGGACTCGCTTCGTTACACTGTTGGCTTTATTGGCCAATGAACTGTTCGGCCCGATGAGGCCGCTATACACTTTGGCTGCAAGGGCTGCAGTGTGTTCTTTAGTATGGAGTGAGCGCTCCTATTACCATGGACTGTAATAACGCCACGAGGTCCAGGCATTTTGAGCATCAAGTAAGCATAGTGCGGGACTGCGTTAAAGCGGGCGAAAGAAGGTCGTCCGAGCAATGCGTGGTGGCCATTGCAGAAAGGGACGATGTCGAAGATTAACTCTTCGCTATGAAAGTTATCTGGGGAGCCAAATACTACCTCTAGTATGATTGAGCCCGTACAGCGGTCCTCTACTCCTGGTATCACACCTTTAAAGGTAGTGTTACTAGGCTTGATTCGTGATGGGTTGATCCCCATCTTACGGACAGTATCTTGATAGATCAAGTTGAGACTCCTTCCTCCGTCCATAAGGACTCTAGTGAGGTGGTATCCATCGATGATTGGATCGAAAACAAGGGCGGCCGAACCCCCGTGATGGATACTGGCTGGGTGGCCCTTGCGATCAAAAGTGATCAGACAGGCTGACCATGGGTTAAACATGGGAGCAACAGGCTCTACGGCATAGATGTCTCGTAATGCGCGTTTGCGCTCCCTTTTTGGGGATATGAGTGACATATATCATGTTCACCTTCTTCACCTAGGGGGGAAATTGCATCTGACCCCGGCGTTCAGCTGATGGAGTTCATCATCGTCTTTGCTGGGAGTCCCTTTCCCCTTGTGTTCGGTATTTAACTTACCAGCCTGTTTGAAAACCCAACAAATCTTGTTGGTGTGGTTCGCAGGCTTATCGGGTGTTCCTTGAATATGACAGGGTCTCTCAAGTATTTTATCCAAGCTGGATGGCCAGTCCTTGTTGCCTTTGAAAGGTTTCTTCCGTGACCAGACTTAGGACCACTGAATCCGGCATCGACTGTCGTATCGTCTGCATCATTGTTGCTGTGGTTCCAGCATTTACTTTTATTTCGGCGAGGTTTGCCATTGCCGTCCCACACTTCGGAGGTGCTAGGGTCGCCTAAGCTGTTGCTTCTATGAGCCAACCAGCTGTCTTCGTCCGCACCGAAGCGGGTCATGAGTGCCGTTAAGGCTGCCATGGTCTTCGGCTTTTCCTGCCCAAGGTGTCGGGCGAGCCATTCATCATGGACGCTGTGCTTAAAGGCTACTAAGGCTTCAGCGTCTGGACAGTCTACAATTTGGTTCTTTTTAGTTAAGAACCGATTCCAAAGCTTGTGAGCTGATTCGCCAGGCTGCTGGATTATGTGACTCAATTCGTCAGCATCCGGTGACCGGACATAAGTACCCCAAAAGTTGTCCCTAAAAGCATCTTCCAAGTCTTCACAGGTCCCAATGGAGTTTTCTGGGAGGCTGTTTAGTGATACATCTCCAATGTATCTAGAATTTTTGATTGTTCCATGCTATTATATTATCAATCTTAGATGTTTTATATGCATTTATATGTTATTTTATATGATTTTTGGGACTAACCTATTAACCTGGAGCCCAGTGCCAGTTTCTGTTTTTCCCTGTTTTTGAGTTTTACAGAAAAGGAATACCAAACAGAGTCCAATTGACGTGCCAATTTTTGACGATTTTTCATGGACCAAAAGAAGCCCCCGGAGTAAAAGAGTTAGCCCAGAAGAGTCCCAAGCCGTCCACGAGGGTGGAGGGCACGCCATTCCCCCTGGGCGCGCCCCCTGCCTCGTGGATGAATCGAAGACCTCCCCCCTAACGTGAAACCGACGCCAAAAATTCATGTAAATACAGAAACGCTCAGAAAGAAACCTAGATCAGGAGTTCCACCGCCGCAAGCTTCTATAGCCACCAAAAACAAATCGGGACCCAGTTCCGGTACCTTGCCGGAGGGGGGATCCATCACCAATGGCCATCTTCATAATCCCAGCGCTCTCCATGACGAGGAGGGAGTAGTGCACCCTCGGGGCTGAGGGTATGTACCAGTAGCTATGTGTTTGATCTCTCTCTCTCTCTCGTGTTCTTGATTTGGCACGATCTTGATGTACCGCGAGCTTCTCTACTATAGTTGGATCTTATGATGTTTCTCCCCCTCTACCCTCTTGTAATGGATTGAGTTTTCCCTTTGAAGTTATCTTATCGGATTGAGTCTTTAAGGATTTGAGAACACTTGATGTATGTCTTGCATGTGCATATCTGTGGTGACAATGGGATATCCACGTGATCTACTTGATGTATGTTTTGTTGATCAACTTGCGGGTTCAGTGACCTTGTGAACTTATGCATAGGGTTGGCTCACGTTTTCATCTTGATTCTCCGGTAGAAACTTTGGGGCTCTCTTTCAAGTTCTTTGTGTTGGTTGAATAGATGAATCTGAGATTGTGTGATGCATATCGTATAATCAAACCCACAGATACTTGAGGTGACATTGGAGTATCTAGGTGACATTAGGGTTTTGGTAGGTGTTATTTTACTACGAACTCTAGGGATGTTTAGGAATAGCCCAACGGATTGATTGGAAAGAATAACTTTGAGGTGGTTTCGTACCCTACAATAATCTCTTCATTTGTTCTCCGCTATTAGTGACTTTGGAGTGACTCTTTGTTGCATGTTGAGGGATTGTTATATGATCTAATTATGTTATCTTTGTTGAGAGAACTTCCACTAGTTAAAGTATGAACCCTAGGCCTTGTTTCGAAGCATTGCAATACCATTTACGCTCACTTTTATCATTTGTTACCTTGCTGTTTTTATAATTTCAGATTACAAAAACCTATATCTACCATCCATATTGCACCTGTATCACCATCTCTTCGCCGAACTACTGCACCTATACAATTCACCATTGTATTGGGTCTGTTGGGTACACAAGAGACTCTTTGTTATTTGATTGCAGGTTTGTTTGAGAGAGACTGTGACGCCCCGGATCCGATGCGCCAGGTGTCCGTCAGTTATTCGCCGTCGTTGCCATGTCATGTGCTTGCGTGTTGCATTTTGCCATGTCATCATATGCATTTCATATCATGTCATCATGTGCATTTCATTTTGCACACATGTTCGTCTCATGCATCCGAGCATTTTCCCCGTTGTCCGTTTTGCAATCCGGCGCTCCTATGTCATCCGGCGTCCCCTCTTCTCTTTTTCATGTGCGGGTATTAAACTATCTCGAATGGCCGAGGTTTGCCAAGCGGCCTTGGTATAACACCGTGAACCGCTGTCAAGTTTCGTGCCATTTGGAGGTCGTTTGGTACTCCAACAGTTAACCGGTAACCCGTAAAGCCCTCTTTGAGTTGCAGCCCAACACCCCTTCCAAAGTGGCCCAAAACCCATCAAACTCCCCTCCATGCTCTCGGTCGTTCGATCACGATCGCGTGGCCGAAAACCGCTCCTCATTTGGACTCTCCTAGCTCCCTCTACCTATATAAACGTCTCCCCCTCTCCATTTTTCGGATCTATTTCCCCCGAAACCCTAGCCCCGCTCCCTCTCCGCCGCCGGACATGTCCGGACGGAGCCGGACATGTCCAGCCGCCGTCCCTCGGCCAACCAGGAGATGCCACGTGGCGCCCGTCCCTCCGCCGCCGCCCGGCCAGCGAAACGCTGCGTCGGCCCAGCAGCCACAGCAGCAGCGCCGCCGCCCGCCCAGCCTTGCGCTCCTCCGCGCCAGCGCCGCCGCCGCTCTCCGCCGCTGCTCCACCTCGCCGCCCGCCGCCCGCCTTCCGCCGCCACCTTCGCCGCCCGTGCGCCGCCCGCTTCACCGCCGCTGCCTTGCGCCTCCGAGGCCACCGCGGTTCCCGCCGCGACCGACGCGCCGAGCCCCGCCGCCGCCGGCTGAGCACGGCCCGCGCCGCACCAGCCGCCCCTGCTCGCCGGCCCAGCGCCGCCCTCCGCCGGCCTTCCGCCTCCGGCCGTCCAGCACCTCCTTCGGAGGCCACGCCCTCCCTCCGGCCTCCTCGGCGCCCCCGCGCCTCCCCGTCGTCGCCGGAGCTCCGCCGGAGTTCGCCGGAGCCCTCTCCGGCCGGATCTGGAAAAGTGGACCAGATCCACCGGGAGTCCAACCAAACATCACCCGCGCCCGATCCGGATCTCTCCGTCCCGCACAACCGCGTCCAGTTTCGGAGGTTGAAAATTCACCAAGTCCCCCAGATCTGTGTTATTTTGTTGCATTTTCATAGCATCACATCTCTGCATCCGTAGCTCCGTTTTGCGCATCTAATATGTCAAATTGTTCGCCTCGACGAGTACATCATTTCATTCCATTGCATCATTTGCATTTGAGCTAATCTTGATGCCCTAAATGCTGTTGGAAGAAGGCTTCAGACCGGTAGTTTCAGAATCTTATCAGCTCGAGCTCTTTTGTCATTTTTGCCATGATTTGTGTGTGCATCCTATGAGTATGAGCTCTACATGAATGTTGGACTAGGACATGCCATCTTTCCAGAGGTGTTGACCTTGTATTTTTGTGATGCTTGTAGTGAGTGCATTGAGCTTGTAAAGTAGGGTAGTTGCTGTTGTTGTTTTGCTAGACAGATTCTGTTATATTTTGATGCCATGTTAACATGCTTCTAGTAATCATTCTATGCATAATCTGGAGATGCTCTATAAACATGTTTTGATATACATGTCTTGCTCTATCCATTCATGCCCTTGGTTGCAATTATAGCCTGCTGGAACTTGTTCATTTCTTGCTCCAAAGTTGCTTGAAAATGTTTCCTGACAGATTGTTTGCATGAGATTCAATTTTCACGAGGTCGTTGTAGTTGATCCGTGTATCCTATGACCTTGATCTTGCCATGCTTAGCTTCATAAACATGCCTTCTTACTGTGGGTTGCCTTGCCATGCCATGTATTGCTCTGTAGTGAGTGTTTCGAGCTCACGAACATGCCTTCTAATCGTTGTTTCTGCCATGTTCAAATCTGTTATATAACTTGCCATGTTTACATGGGTGCCATCATATTTTCCGTGCCTTTTTGGCTCATGGTCAGTAAGGGACTATTGATATATGATTTGAGTAGTTTCATGCCATGCCTTTGTTTGCCATGATATGTTCCTGTAACATGTTGTTTGATAGCTCTAGACATTGCAACTGTTGTTATTTCTGCTAAAGTCTGAAATTGTTATTACTTGCAATATCTCCATGTCATTTTGAGCATGTTCTAGTTGTTTCTGGAGATAGCTCAGTGTTCATGTTTTGTTATGCTTTACGTGTACTTCATGCCCATGCCATTTGTTATTATGTTGGGGTGCTGTAGCATGTTGTTTCGATGCTTGTAAGATGCCTAGTAGCTGTTTTGGACAGATTGTTGCTATGACTTGTATAGTGTGTGGGTGTTGAACCGTTGCTCCGTTTTGAGTGTGCTCTATATGAAACTTGCTTGATTTTGCATGTAGTTTCATATTCTCATGTTGCATCCTTGTTTTGGTGTGTTTGCTTGATGTTTGGGTGCATTTTGCATCAATGCCATGTTTAACTTGTTTTGCTCATATCTTCTAGCCCGTAGCTCCGAATCTAATGAACTTTATATGTAACTTGACTAGAATTTCGTGTAGATCATCTTGGTGATCTTTAACTTGCTGTTTAACAACTTCAACATAAGGCTTATTCAGTTCTGGACCCATTTCGAAATATGCATATGAGGACTTACCGGAATTGTTATATGTTGTTTCCGGCCTCATTTAAACTTGCCTTGATGTGTTGTTCTTGTTTGCATCATCTTTGGCCATGAGTAGCTTCATCTAGTTTTGTCATGCATCATGCTTGTTGTGCATCATGTCATGTTCATGTGTGGTGTGTTTACCTATGTTGTGTGCTTCGTCTTGTTAGTTCCTGTTTCGTTGCGATCGTGAGGATTCGTTCTTCTTCGTGTGGTTCGTCTTCGTGGCTTCATCTTCTTCATGGACTCGCTCTTCTTCCTTGCGGGATTTCAGGCAAGATGACCGCTACCCTGGATCTCATTACTATCATTGCTATGCTAGTTGCCTCGTTCTTTCGCTATGCTGCGCTACCTATTACCTGTTTGTCCAGCCATCCCATATTGCCATGAACCTCTAACCTTTGACACCATTCCTAGCAAACCATTGTTTGGCTATGTTCCCGCTTTGCTCAGCCCCTCTTATAGCGTTGCTAGTTGCAGGTGAAGTTGAAGATTTCTCCATGGTGGACAGGATTTTGGTTGGGATATCACAATATCTCTTATATTATTAATGCATCTATATACTTGGTAAAGGGTGGAAGGCTCGGCCTTATGCAGGTGTTTTGTTCCACTCTTGCCGCCCTAGTTTCCGTCATACCGGTGTTATGTTCCCGGATTTTGCGTCCCTTACGCGGTCGGGTGATTTATGGGACCCCTTGACAGTTCGCTTTGAATAAAACTTGTCCAAGAAGGCCCAACATTGCCTTTTACCATTTGCCTCACCACCACCTACTTTTCCCTTGGGAGTCGCTCTCTCGAGGGTCATCTTTTATAGCCCCGGGCGATGCTTGTCTAGCGTTGGTCCAAACTAGAGCACCGTCTTGGGACCATCCCTTGGCAACTTGGGTTACGTCGGTTCTGTCGCTTCGCTTATCCGGTGTTGCCACGAGAACGAGATATGTGCAGCTCCTATCGGGATTGTCGGCGCATCGGGCGGCTTTGCTGGTCTTGTTTTACCATTGTCGAAATGTCTTGATGTACCGGATTCCGAGACTGATCGGGTCTTCTGGGTGAAGGTCTATTCTTCGATGATCGCGAGAGCTTGTCATGGGCTAAGTTGGGACACCCTGCAGGTATAAACTTTCGAGAGCCGTGCCCGCGGTTATGTGGCAGATGGGAATTTGTTAATGTCCGGTTGTAGACAACTTGACACTTGATCCGAATTAAAACGCATCAACCGAGTGTGTAGCCGTGATGGTCTCTTCTCGGCGGAGTCCGGGAAGTGAACACGGTTTCTGGGTTATGTTTGGCGTAAGTAGGTGTTCAGGATCACCTCTTGATCATTGCTAGCTTCACGACCGTTCCGCTTGTTTCTCTTCTCGCTCTCATTTGCGTTGGTTAGCCACCATTTCCTGCTTAGCCGCTGCTGCAACCTCACCACTTTACCCCTTCCTTTCCCATTAAGCTTTGCTAGTCTTGATACCCATGGTAATGGGATTGCTGAGTCCTCGTGACTCACCAGATACTTCCAAAACCAGTTTGCGGTGCCTATGTTACCGGCGGTGGCGCAACCAAGCTCAAGGAGGAGCTCGATGAAGATCTTGCCCTTTGTGTTGTTTCGTTCTAGTTGATCAAGAGTGGAGCCCAGTTGGGGTCGATCGGGGACCGTTTATGTCGATTTGGGGTTCTTATTTTATTTTGGTTCCGTAGTCGGACCTTGATTGTATCTGGATGATGTAATGCTTTATTCATGTATTTGTGTGAAGTGGCGATTGTAAGCCAACTATGTATCTTTTCCCCTTATGTATTACTTGGGTTGTGTGAAGATTACCTCACTTGCGACATTGCTTTCAATGCGGTTATGCCTCTAAGTCGTGCTTCGACACGTGGGAGATATAGCCGCATCGAGGGCGTTACAAGTTGGTAATCAGAGCCTTCCCCGACTTTAGGAGCCCCACCGCTTGATCGTTTTAGTGGCGAGTTGTGTCTAGAAAAATGTTTTGAGTCATTTAGGATTATATATATCGGAGAGTTAGGAATTCTTTTTACTCCTCAGTCCCTTCGACCTTCTGGTGAGGTATCCTGACGTAGAGTTTTGACTCTTCTCTTCTCAAATTTCACTAAAAATTTTTTAGGATCACGCGGGTATCTTGGAATCGTTCCGATGGTTTTATGTTGACAACATTGTCTTGGTTGCCTCCTGTCATTTAGGGGTTGTGGCAGTGTCCCGGGAGTTGAGCTCCGAGGTGTTGTCGTCATAATTTTATCGTTGCAGATTCGGAATACCCGAGTTTAATACGCCGACATCGAAAATCTCTTTTATGCAGTTGTTGGTGAGATAACCCGCTAACCCAATCTTGAGGTGAGTCTTGGAGTATTGCCATGACTTGTATAACGGATGCTTTTGAAGGTTGAGGTACATGATTTCCGAAGGTTTCTTGGTTATGTGTTGACGGATGGATACAATTGGATGTAGGGATTGTAAGTTTGTGTGAGATATATTGCTCCCTGTATCCCCAACACCAGATTGCATAACCGAAAGTTTCGGGAGTTTCATAGGTGGGAATTCAAGTAGCTCTTAGGATATCTTTCCGACGGATGTATGATATGAAATTGGGGTTCGGCGTCTAGTGGTCCGCCTATTCACGGTTGGTTTCTGATGGTCTCGTTGTGTCTTAAAGAGTCCTTGGCTATGCCGACTGGGACACTTCAGTATGTCATGTGCCTTGCCTTGTACATGATGGTGCTGTGTCTGATCGAGCCGTGTAGGCCCCACCACGAAAATTTCGGACGAAATCTCTATCATATGTTTGTTCCGGCTTATTCTGCAAGCCAGTCCTTTGTTTTTGTTTTGAGTTGTGGTATTCGAGTTGCTTCAGATGTCAAGTGTTGATTCCATACCTTTTTCTAAATGGTGTTCTCATACTCCGATGTGAATACCAATCCTTCTCGACAATCGAGATTGTCATGTTAATTCTTTTCCAACTGGTGTGCTTCTCTTCAAGTGGATCCCATCATTTTTTTTCCCCATCCGCAAGATCAATTCTAAGTTTTCTCAACGGTGTTTGTCTCATCCGTCTCCAAGTTGCCTTTGTTTTTCCCGCCCTCCCACCCTTTTTCTTCAAGGACACAGATTTCTTAATCAAGTATCCAACTATTCACGTGAAGTCTCTTCATTCTTTTCAATCAATGTTCTTATCCGGTGATTTCCCATGAAGATGCTCAACAGCTTCAAGTTCATCATCCTTCATTGTTGTTTCTTCTCCGGTGGATCCTTTCAAGCTTTCGATATTCATCATATTCTTTTCCTCATTCCAATATTTTCTCATACCGATGCACCTCTTTATCATTCTTCTTCTCGCTATTTGTTATTCCGGAGTGCTCAAGATATCTCGAAGATTTGTGTTTCCATTCTTAATCCGTTCAAGCCATTTGGAGATTGTTATCTCATTCAAGCCATTTAATTCAACCGGTGCAATCTCTCTTCAATATCATTCTCAACGGTGTTCTTTTGAGTGGGCCCTAACCCACAGGGTTTTTTTTCCAGGATCTTACCTGACTCTTCTATTTTCCCAGAGCTATCCAAAATTCTTCTCCAAGTTTGACGTAAGAATGAGTTATCATCAGTCAAATGCTTTTCTCCAAGGTCTTTCAAATCATTTTCATAGTTGGCTCAACCTCTTCGCTTTTGATTCTTCCGGTGTGTCTCATTAATTCAGGGTGGTTCCATCATCATTCTCATCATTTGAAGACCGAAGAAGAGTTTCTCTTTAATCTTGCTCTATTCTCTTCAAGATTCATGGTGCTAGCTTGTTGCCATCCTCTCATAATTGTTTTCGATTGTGAGAATTCTTTTCTTACCATCCGGAGTATTTCTTGAATTGTTTTTCCATTTCTTTCACCGGAGGCCATCATGCCATAATTCTTGTTCTTGTTTCATCCAAGTGATTAATTCTTTATTCCGGAGGCCCTTAAAATTCTCGGTTTTAGTTGTTTCATCTTTTCTTTTCCCGGAGTTCCAAGCTCTAATTATCACGGAGATCCATCTAAATCATTGCAAGCATTCACCTTGTGTTTTCAACTTCTCTTTCCTTTCATCATCCTTCTATTACCGGAGTTCTTCATGGAGGCTCTACATGGTGGTTCATCAAGGATTCTTTTCACTCTTCAATTGTTCTTCAAGGTTTCTCTCGAAATTATGACCCGCCAAGCTATACTCTAAATAAACAGGGTGCCCAACACTTGTTTTGTTTTGAGAAGCTCAAGTATTCTTCATCTTGCATTCCAAAGTGCAATTCCTTCTATCTTATCTTTTGAGGTGGTGTTATGTCACTCTTGACAATTTCCTTCATGTTTCATGATTCATATTGTTGTCAAAAGTGAGGTATTTTAAATCCATCAATCTCTTCTTTGGAGTTATCTTGGTATAGATTGCACCTAAAGCCTTTCCTAAGGAATGTTGCTATTATGGTGTTTATCAATGATCCAAGTTATCTCCTATCCTCTTGGTGAAAGAAGTTTTCATCTCTTCATTGATCTCAACCAATCAATTGTTTCCATTAGTGGCCGGTTGTCACCTCATCATTTTGAGATGTTTTCCATAAGCCCACTACAAGCTTATTCATTTTGTTGTTGGTTTTTTCCAAACAACCTCGTTGTAACCTTCTTGGAAGGGTGCTTTCCGAGCCCATTTGTGGCAGAAGTTTGCATTTTCTCCTACATTCTGTTATTCTAGTGATCTATCTTCTATTCTTTTGTTCCAGAGGCATTGTGATGTTGTGCTCTTCACTCATCATCTCGAATTGTGAGGATCATGTTTTTTTTTTCTTGCTTATCCATTTAACCGGAGTGTTGTGTCATCTCTTCAAGTGCTTTTCATCTTATCAAGTTTTCTTCTCTTTTCAACCGGAGTGCTGTCTGAAATCCTTCTTACCCCTTGTGCCATTCTTTCAATAGTTCCGGAGGCAGTGTGTTGTTGATTTCATCAAGTATCATCACATCTTCTCAAGCTCATGTTCAATTCCTTCCACTTACAGTCGGAGTGCTGCCCAAATTATATCAATCTTATCCATTCTCTATCTTGTTTAACCGGAGTGGTTTCAAATTCTATCTTGTCCATTAAACTCTTGATTCATGTCTTTGCAACCTCTTGGTTCTCGTCGTATCTCTTGTTCCTCTTATCTAATGGAGTGTTTTCAACATTGCTTATCTTCGTTGTTTTCTTTCTTTCATTTTGCTCAAACATCTCAAGGTTCTCGGTTTCACTCATTTGTCGAAGAAGCAACTTAGTAGTTCGTGGTTTCATTTTGCTCAACCTCTTATCTTCCTCTTCCTTTTCCCTCCGGTGCCATCCTAGATCTCGGGACGAGATCCTCTCGTAGTGGTGGAGTGTTGTGACGCCCCGGATCCGATGCGCCAGGTGTCCGTCAGTTATTCGCCGTCGTTGCCATGTCATGTGCTTGCGTGTTGCAGTTTGCCATGTCATCATATGCATTTCATATCATGTCATCATGTGCATTTCATTTTGCACACATGTTCGTCTCATGCATCCGAGCATTTTCCCCGTTGTCCGTTTTGCAATCCGGCGCTCCTATGTCATCCGGCGTCCCCTCTTCTCTTTTTTCATGTGCGGGTATTAAACTATCTCGGAATGGCCCGAGGTTTGCCAAGCGGCCTTGGTATAACACGGTAGACCGCCTGTCAAGTTTCGTGCCATTTGGAGGTCGTTTGGTACTCCAACGGTTAACCGGTTAACCGTAAAGCCCTCTTTGAGTTGCAGCCCAACACCCCTTCCAAAGTGGCCCAAAACCCATCAAACTCCCCTCCATGCTCTCGGTCGTTCGATCACGATCGCGTGGCCGAAAACCGCTCCTCATTTGGACTCTCCTAGCTCCCTCTACCTATATAAACGTCTCCCCTCTCCATTTTGGATCTATTTCCCCGAAACCCTAGCCCGCTCCTCTCCTTGCGCGGACATGTCCGGACGGAGCGGACATGTCCAGCCGGCGTCCCTCGGCCAACCAGAGATGCCACGTGGCGCCCCGTCCTCCGCCGCCGCCCGGCCATGGGCACGCGTCGGGCCCAGCATGCTCACACACACATGCAGCGCCCTTGCCCTCCTCCGCCCGCCGCCGCCGCCGCTCTCCGCCGCTGCTCCACCTCGCCGCCGCCGCCGCCTGCTCCACCTCGCCGCCCGCCCGCCGCCTTCCGCCCGCCACCTCGCCGCCATGCCGCCCGCTTCACCGCCGCTGCCGCCTCCGGCCACCATGGTTCCCGCGCCGCGACCAGCGCCAGCCGCCGCCGCCGCCGCGCACGCCCACGGCCCCGCGCCGCACCAGCCGGCCTCGCTCGCCGCGGCGCGCGCCGCCCTCCGCCCGGCCGCCGCCTCCGGTCCAGCACCTCCTTCGAGGCCACGCCCTCCTCCGGCCTCCTCGGCGCCCGCGCCTCCCCGTCGTCGCCGGAGCTCCGCCGGAGTTCGCCGGAGCCCTCTCCGGCCGGATCTGGAAAAGTGGACCAGATCCACCGGGAGTCCAACCAAACATCACCCGCGCCCGATCCGGATCTCTCCGTCCCGCACAACCGCGTCCAGTTTCGGAGGTTGAAAATTCACTAAGTCCCCCAGATCTGTGTTATTTTGTTGCATTTTCATAGCATCACATCTCTGCATCCGTAGCTCCGTTTTGCGCGTATAATATGTCAAATTGTTCGTCTCGACGGGTACATAATTTCATTCCATTGCATCATTTGCATTTGAGCTAATCTTGATGCCCTAAATGCTGTTGGAAGAAGGCTTCAGACCGGTAGTTTTAGAATCTTATCAGCTCGAGCTCTTTTGTCATTTTTGCCATGATTTGTGTGTGCATCCTATGAGTATGAGCTCTACATGAATGTTGGACTAGGACATGCCATCTTTCCAGAGGTGTTGACCTTGTATTTTTGTGATGCTTGTAGTGAGTGCATTCAGCTTGTAAAGTAGGGTAGTTGCTGTTGTTGTTTTGCTAGACAGATTCTGTTATATTTTGATGCCATGTTAACATGCTTCTAGTAATCATTCTATGCATAATATGGAGATGCTCTATAAACATGTTTTGATATACATGTCTTGATCTATCCATTCATGCCCTTGGTTGAAATTATAGCCTGCTGGAACTTGTTCATTTCTTGCTCCAAAGTTGCTTGAAAATGTTTCCTGACAGATTGTTTGCATGAGATTCAATTTTCACGAGGTCGTTGTAGTTGATCCGTGTATCCTATGACCTTGCTCTTGCCATGCTTAGCTTCATAAACATGCCTTCTTACTGTGGGTTGCCTTGCCATGCCATGTATTGCTCTGTAGTGAGTGTTTCGAGGTCACGAACATGCCTTCTAATCGTTGTTTCTGCCATGTTCAAATCTGTTATATAACTTGCCATGTTTACATGGGTGCCATCATATTTTCCGTGCCTTTTTGGCTCATGGTCAGTAAGGGACTATTGATATATGCTTTGAGTAGTTTCATGCCATGCCTTTGTTTGCCATGATATGTTCCTGTAACATGTTGTTTGATAGCTCTAAACATTGCAACTGTTGTTATTTCTGCTAAAGTCTGAAATTGTTATTACTTGCAATATCTCCATGTCATTTTGAGCATGTTCTAGTTGTTTCTGGAGATAGCTCAGTGTTCATGTTTTGTTATGCTTTACGTGTACTTCATGCCCATGCCTTTTGTTATTATGTTGGGGTGCTGTAGCATGTTGTTTCGATGCTTGTAAGATGCCTAGTAGCTGTTTTGGACAGATTGTTGCTATGACTTGTATAGTGTGTGGGTGTTGAACCGTTGCTCCGTTTGAGTGTGCTCTATATGAAATTTGCTTGATTTTGCATGTAGTTTCATATTATCATGTTGCATCCTTGTTTTGGTGTGTTTGCTTGATGTTTGGGTGCATTTTGCATCAATGCCATGTTTAACTTGTTTTGCTCATATCTTCTAGCCCGTAGCTCCGAATCTAATGAACTTTATATGTAACTTGACTAGAATTTCGTGTAGATCATCTTGGTGATCTTTAACTTGCTGTTTAACAACTTCAACATAAGGCTTATTCAGTTCTGGACCCATTTCGAAATATGCATATGAGGACTTACCGGAATTGTTATATGTTGTTTCCGGCCTCATTTAAACTTGCCTTGATGTGTTGTTCTTGTTTGCATCATATTTGGCCATGAGTAGCTTCATCTAGTTTTGTCATGCATCATGCTTGTTGTGCATCATGTCATGTTCATGTGTGGTGTGTTTACCTATGTTGTGTGCTTCGTCTTGTTAGTTCCTGTTTCGTTGCGATCGTGAGGATTCGTTCTTCTTCGTGTGGTTCGTCTTCGTGGCTTCATCTTCTTCATGGACTCGTTCTTCTTCCTTGCGGGATTTCAGGCAAGATGACCGCTACCCTGGATCTCATTACTATCATTGCTATGCTAGTTGCCTCGTTCTTTCGCTATGTTGCGCTACCTATTACCTGTTTGTCCAGCCATCCCATATTTCCATGAACCTCTAACCTTTGACACCATTCCTAGCAAACCATTGTTTGGCTATGTTCCCGCTTTGCTCAGCCCCTCTTATAGCGTTGCTAGTTGCAGGTGAAGTTGAAGATTTCTCCATGGTGGACAGGATTTTGGTTGGGATATCACAATATCTCTTATATTATTAATGCATCTATATACTTGGTAAAGGGTGGAAGGCTCGGCCTTATGCAGTGTTTTGTTCCACTCTTGCCGCCCTAGTTTCCGTCATACGGTGTTATGTTCCCGGATTTTGCGTCCCTTACGCGGTCGGGTGATTTATGGGACCCCTTGACAGTTCGCTTTGAATAAAACTTGTCCAAAGAGGCCCAACATTGCCTTTTACCATTTGCCTCACCACCACCTACTTTTCCCTTGGGAGTCGCTCTCTCGGGTCATCTTTTATAGCCCCGGGCGGTGCTTGTCTAAGCGTTGGTCCAAACTAGAGCACCGTCTTGGGACCATCCCTTGGCAACTTGGGTTACGTCGGTTCCTGTACGCTTCGCTTATCCGGTGTTGCCCTGAGAACGAGATATGTGCAGCTCCTATCGGGATTGTCGGCGCATCGGGCGGCTTTGCTGGTCTTGTTTTACCATTGTCGAAATGTCTTGATGTACCAGGATTCCGAGACTGATCGGGTCTTCCTGGGTGAAGGTCTATTCCTTTGATGATCGCGAGAGCTTGTCATGGGCTAAGTTGGGACACCCCTGCAGGGTATAAACTTTCGAGAGCCGTGCCCGCGTTATGTGGCAGATGGGAATTTGTTAATGTCCGTTGTAGACAACTTGACACTTGATCCGAATTAAAACGCATCAACCGAGTGTGTAGCCGTGATGGTCTCTTCTCGCGGAGTCCGGAAGTGAACACGGTTTCGGGTTATGTTTGGCGAAGTAGGTGTTCGTGATCACCTCTTGATCATTGCTAGCTTCACGACCGCTCCGCTTGTTTCTCTTCTCGCTCTCATTTGCGTTGGTTAGCCACCATTTCCTGCTTAGCCGCTGCTGCAACCTCACCACTTTACCCCTTCCTTTCCCATTAAGCTTTGCTAGTCTTGATACCCATGGTAATGGGATTGCTGAGTCCTCGTGACTCACGGATACTTCAAAACCAGTTTGCGGTGCCTATGTTACCGAAAGCGGTGACGCAACCAAGCTCAAGGAGGAGCTCGATGAAGATCTTGACCTTTGTGTTGTTTCGTTCTAGTTGATCGAGAGTGGAGCCCGGTTGGGGTCGATCGGGGACCGTTTATCGATTTGGGGTTCTTCTTTTATTTTGGTTCCGTAGTCGGACCTTGATTGTATCTGGATGATGTAATGCTTTATTCATGTATTTGTGTGAAGTGGCGATTGTAAGCCAACTATGTATCTTTTCCCATATGTATTACTTGGGTTGTGTGAAGATTACCTCACTTGCGACATTGCTTTCAATGCGGTTATGCCTCTAAGTCGTGCTTCGACACGTGGGAGATATAGCCGCATCGAGGGCGTTACAGAGACCATCTTCATCCTATGACTCCCATGGATTGATAAACCTTAGGTCATCCACTTGAGGGAAATTTGCTATTGTCCTACAAACCTCTGCACTTGGAGGCCCAACAACGTCTATAAGAAGAAGGTTGCATAGTAGACATCATTTAGCCAATGACGTGCTGGTCCATTTAACTTAAGAGGGAGATATTTAATGGCGTGGAGATCATCTCCTCGAGCCATATGAATGTGGAGAAGAAAATCTTCAATCCAGACGGCCCAATCCATTGTTCCATCGTACGGTTCGATGTTTATGGGTTAAAACCCTTCCAAAAATTGGTGTTCCATAACCTCATCGGTAAACACATAAGGGGTGTGCGGCTCCTCTGTATCGCCCAATGTCGTGGCGGAGATCGACTAACATCTGAGTTCGGTACTGATCCCAAACATAGTAATGGTCGTCACGCCGGGGTTCATGGCCATTTTCTCGCACCGGAGCACAACCCCTTGATCCGTAGATTGACCTGGTCTGACCAGCTTTATTGGCTAGGTCATGTTTCAAGTCATACGTCTATCCCGCGGTTGCTGTCTCCTTGCCTATTTGGTGAGGGGGTGCGGGTTGGTGTTCGGTTGGATAAGCCGTTTTATCCCATCCCCGTGGTGGTCGGTCTGGTTGATCTGCCTGATTGTATTTCGACGGTATTGGTTCAAGGACTTCATCGTTGAATCAAGGCAGCAGCTTGCGGCTAGGGTAACTTTTGACAGGTCACTCTTGGTTGTATTCCTCAGTGGCCAGGACCTTAGTCCATCTTTCATTCAGTGTGTCTTGTTCTTCTTTGAGCTGTTGGTGCTTCTTCTTCAGGCTCTGGACTGTAGCAATGGGCTGACGCTTAAAGCGTTCTTGGTCGAGGGGTTCTTTTGGGACAATGAAGTCTTCGTTACCGAGGCTGACCTCGTCTTCGGATTCTAGCATATAGTTTATGTCCTCCGCATTTTCGTTGTCGCGTGTCCGGGGCTATATTCACCATCTTCTCTTTCATCCTGTTCGGATGTGGGCTTGACAGGGTATTAGGGATCTTCGGCATCATCTGGAGTCTCGTTGTCTCCGGTGCTGGTAGTACTATCCTTCGCCCGACGCGATCGTGAGCGGAGCCGTTGACGTTGGTGCTTTGGCGGTTTATCAACGTGTTTGTCCTTGTATAGGCTTTGGTTATCCTTGTTGTTCTTCGGAGTGTCCAACATGTACACATCATTGATTTAGGTGGCCGTCCAACGCCCCGTAATAGGTGGGACTTGGCTTGGTTCGTCGTCGGCATCGTCGTCCATACCGTCGATGTCTTTGGACCCAGAGTCCAACATGTCGGTTAAGTCCTCGACAGTGGCTATTAAGTGGGTGGTGGATGGGGTGCCAAATTCCCCTTTCTCATCCCCCAATCCGAGCTGGGTACAGTTCAGAGGTAAAGCTTCCATGATGGCGAGAGACTGCATCAAACCCAATGCTACATCTAGGAGTGGAAGCGGGGCCGGGAACTGCGGGTCTGCCGCGCTGAATTTGGCACGGGGTGCCTGATCGGAACCGCTAAGTGCAGACCTCGGTAGTTCGGGATGGTTGCCCAAAGCCAAGTCAAAGATTGCATCTGGGTCTTCGGTAAGAAGCTCCGTGAGGGGAGAAGTCCAGCGGGGCTTATGTTCCCGTTTTCGGACAATGAGACCTGCTATGGATCTAAGGCCGAGGTGGGTGAGGGAGTCCTGGACTAGGGGGTGTCCGGACAGCCGGACTATCAATATCCGCCGGACTCCCAGACTACGAAGATAGAAGATTGAAGACTCCGGCTCGTGTCCGGAAGGTACTTTACTTGGCGTGGAAGGCAAGCTTGGCGATACGGATATGTAGATCTCCTACCATTGTAACCGACTGTAAACCCTAGCCTCTCCGGTGTCTATATAAACCGGAGGGCTTTAGTCCGTAGGACACAACATTACATCTCAACAATCATACCATAGGCTAGCTTCTAGGGTTTAGCCTCCTTGATCTCGTGGTAGATCTACTCTTGTACTACCCATATCATCAATATTAATCAAGCGGGGCGAGGGTATTACCTCCATCGAGAGGGCTCGAACTCTGGTAAAAACATTGTGTCCCTCGTCTCCTGTTACCATCCGCCTAGACGCACAGTTCGGGACCCCCTACCCGAGATCCGCCGGTTTTGACACCGACATTGGTGCTTTCATTGAGAGTTCCTCTGTGTCGTCGCCGATAGAACGGATGCCTTTACCCGTCTTCAAAGACGGTGTTCTCACCGGAGGGGCCTTGGCCGCTGGTCAGACAATCCGGCTCGGCGGCTTCCTTATGAACCCCTGTCCGGCCGTCGCTTCGGCAATGACTTCTCAAGTCGTCGAAAGCAATCTTCGAGTCAGCCCTAAAGCTGTCGAACAGTTAGATCCAATCGAGCTCTCGTCTGTTAACGAGCTCTTGGATCGCATCGCCGCCCTGGGAGTCACAACGGACTACGATCAGATCGGGCTTAAAATCGATCTGAGAGAGATTAACTCTCCCCAGGCTACCCACCACGTCAAAGTGGTAGAAGAACAACTCGGCAATTCGTTGCCATTGTTGAAAACAATCTGTGTCCGGATTCCCGAACCCTCCATGCCGGATTCCTGCGGAGGGACGGACCTTGATCGAGCATTAAACCTAAAATCATGCGTCGCTCCGGACTCGCTGGGCTTTTTCCAGCAAACCAGGCCTCCAAGTTCAGAAGACCCTCGGCCTTTGAGCCTAAAGATGGGCAGGGATCCGGATTTTATTCCACCCACCCGCCCAGACATATGCGACCTATCTCTAATTCGGCAAGAGCCCTCAGAAACAGTACATCATTACTAGGCCAGATTCCTCCTGGTTATGGACAGGATAAAGGACTGCCGAGAGGAAAACGCAATCTCAATCTTCTGCAATAACTGCACGGACAGGGAATCTGAACGCCATCGATCGTCGCAAGATTACGCGTTTTACCGATCTGGCGTCCATAATACGAAAATCTTGTGCGATGGAAAGTCTCCGGAAAACTGAAAATCAATTTTGGATAATCCGCACCAAACCCAGTCCATGTAAAAGGGCGCCCACAATCAGGCCCCAAATGCAAAAACCAAAAGCAAAAACCAGCAAGGGAAATAGAACCGTCTTCGGAGGGATGGCTCAATGGACCTCAGAACTTCATAATACGGGGAAGCTTCCCAACACATAGCCTTCGAGCATGTTGGATACTACGGCGGTGGCCAAAAGTGGCGAAGAGCTTCTAGCTCGAGAAACCACTCCAACAATACCAGCACGGTATCAACAGGTCTTGAGACTTTCGCATCAAATAATATGCGAAACGAACAATCCGCGAACTCGCCAAGTCTACCAAGTAGCAACAGCAAATCCATGGAGCGACACAGCTATCACCTTCACGCCAGCGACGAGCCCACGTCTCGAACTACGAGCCCGGCCGCCTTTGGTACTTAGTCCCATAGTGGGCGGCTTTCGATGACAAAAGTCCTCATGGACGGCGGCAATGACTAAACCTCATTTATGAGGAAACCTGCGGAAAATGGAAATCGATTGGAGCCGTATTGAGCGAAGCAGCACAACCTTCAGAGGAATAATCCCTAGCCGAAGCGCTGCACCGAAAAATCACACTCGATGTGGTATTCGCTCTCCGGACAATTACAGATCCGAAGAAGTCATGTTTGAGTAGCCCTGCTCAGCGATGGCTATCACGCCATATTAGGACGAGAGGCATTCACAATTTTTCAAGCAATACCTCATTACGGGTACATGAAGCTCAAAATGCCCGCCCCGCGGAATAATCACTCTCGTCAGTGATCCAGATACATCACTCCGCTACCAAAACAAGACAGCTGCACTAGCCCTCGAGGCACTATCCAAGCCTTAGCGGCAGAGGAGCTCACCGCGCTACGCTCTACGGTAAACAGGGACGACGTGATACTTGATAAAAGATCCAAGTCCACCTCCTTCAAACCAGCAGATGAGATAGTTAAATTTCAGGTCCACCCAATGGACCCAACAAAGACGGCCTCTATCGGGGCACAGTTGAACCCCGAAGTGGATGCCGCACTGCGCGAATTCCTTCGGGAAAATTGGGACATCTTCGCCTGGCATCCTTCGGACATGCCCGGAATCCCTCACAGTTGGCGAACACAGCCTAAACATCCTAAAGGATTTAAGCCACCAAACAGGCTCTTCGACGATTTTCCAACCCAAAAGACAGGCAATGGGAGGAGAGCTAGCCAAGTTATTGGAAGCCGGATTCATTAGAGATATCAAACATCCGGATGGCTAGCAAATTTGGTGATGGTACCAAAGAAAGTTAAATCTGGCGTCTACGTAGGTCGACTTCAAAGACCTCAATAAGGCTTGCCCAAAGGATCCTTTCCCCCTCCCCCGCATCGATCAAATTATCGATGCCACAGCAGGACACGATTCGTTGTGCTTCCTAGATGCTTACTCCGGCTATCATCAAATCAAGATGGCAGAAGCAGATCAAGCCGCAACGGCATTCATCACTCCATACGGACCATTCTGCTTCAACACGATGCCCTTCGGACACAAAAACGCCGGCGCAACATATCAGCGCATGATTCAAACATGTCTGGCTACCCAGATCGGCAAAACAGTCGAGGCATACGTAGATGACGTAGTCGTCAAAACAAAACACGTCGAAACTTTAGTAGACGATTTGAGGCTCACATTTGAAAACCTCAGAGCATATGACATTAAGCTGAATCCGGAAAAATGTGTTTTCGGCGTACCAGCCGGGAAGCTGCTGGGCTTCATCGTATCCGGTAGAGGATCGAAGCAAATCCGGCCAAAATCCGAGCTCACACAGCTTGGATATCCCAAAGGACCTCAAGCAAATACAAAATTAACAGGATGCGTGGCAGCCTTAAGCCGTTTATCTCTCGTTTAGGAGAGAAGGCGTTGCCTTTATCGCCTCCTAAAGCGCACGAACACTTCGAGTGGGCGGATGCCGCCACCGCCGGACTCAAGAAATAAAGGCCATATTGGCAACAAATCCGGTCTGGCTGTGCCCACTCGAGGCGAACCAATGTTGTTATACATCGCGCAACACATCAAGTTGTGGCGCTGTCCTCGTCGTCGAGCGAGCAAATGAAGGGCATAAATTCCCTCTTCAAAAACCAGTGTATTATGTATCCACCGTATAACCCCTGCAAATCCGTTACCGCACTATCAAAAGATAGCATATGCGGTGTTCATGGCGTCTCGGAAGCTCCGGCACTACTTTCAAGAGTGTTCGATAACAGTGGCTTCTGAAGTGCCACTCAATGACATTATAAATAACCGCGACGCAATGGGCAGGATTGCAAAATGGTCCATTGAGCTCTTGCCATTCGACATAACTTACAAACCTCGACGAGCCATAAAGTCACAAGTTTTGGCTGACTTCGTCGCCGAATGGATGAAGTTTAACTACCTAAAAAGTACGGCGCATACTCCAATTGGACTATGCACTTCGACGGCTCCAAAATGTTGGCGGATGGGGTCTGGCGTAATCGACGTCCCCACCGGAGATCTGATCGATATGTACTTCAAATAATGTACACGGACTCCAACAATGCAGCGAATCTGAGGCCTTGTTACATGGTCTCCGGATGGCGCTCCATGGGCATTCGGCGCCTAGAGGTGCGCGATTCAAACCTTGCAATATCCCAAATAAATGGAGACTTTGGCGCCAAGGATCCAAAATGGCAGCATATCGTAATGCTGTCACGAAAATGTCACCGGTTTGAAGGACTCAATTCCATCACATAGCCCGAGATAACAACCAAGCGTCCGACATCCTGGCACGCATCGGCGCAAAACGTGATGTTGTCCCTCCAAATATCTTCCTGGAACGGCTCTTCAAGCCATCTGTTCTATGGGAAGAGGAGTCCGGTAACGACAAACCGGAGAAAGCCGCACCAACTTGTGATTCAGCAGACAACGTAACACAATCCGCCCACGACATAATGGCGAATCGCCACAGGATGAACCTTTCTGGCCTACTTACTTAGGCGAGAACTTATCAAGACCAAAATGAGGCCCACCGCATAGTCCGTGATCGAAGGCCTACAAGGTTCATGAGGGAGAACTTTATAAGAAAAGTACTACCGAGTCCTTCAAAGGTGTATCTCGAAGAAGGGCGAAACCTCTGGCTGAAATCCATGCCGACTAGGTGGACACCACGCAGCAGCCCGGCCCTGGTTGGAAAGGCATTCGTCAGATTTTATTGGCCGACGGCTCGGGCGGATGCACAGACTTGGTCCAGCGATGCGTTGGTTGCCGCTCTTCGCTAATCGAGCCATATGCCACCCACCGCCCTCAAAACCATACCCATTACCTGGCCGTTCGCGGTCTGGGGGCTTGACATGGTCGGACCCCTTAAAGGGGGAACCCACAAGAAAAGGTACCTGTTGGTCATGGTGGATAAGTTCACCAAATGGATAGATGCCAAACCGGTCAAAACGGCAGAGTCCGGACCAGTGATAGACTTTATATCAGAGGTGGTACACCGTTACGGAGTCCCCCACAACATCATCGCGGATAACGGCACGAACTTCACAGCCGATGAAGTGAAGTCATGGTGCAAAAATATGGGCATTAAGCTCGACTATGCGTCAGTCTATCACCCTCAAACCAACGGTCAAGTGGAAAGAGCAAACGGTCTAATAATGAGCGGCATTAAACCCACACTAGTGAGGTCACTCACTAAATCAGACACCCAATGGGTCGAGGAGCTCGACTCCGTACTCTGGGGGCTGCGGACAACGCCTAACCGTACTACCGGATTCACACCATTTTTTATGGTATACGGCGCAGAGGCAGTTCTGCCCTGCGACATTATTCATGACTCGCCTCGAGTGCGCATGTATGAGGAAAGAGAAGCTGAGCTCGATCGGCAGGACAGCTTGGACACATTGGAGGAAGAACGTGACGTCGCGAAGGCTCGTTCCGCATTCTATCAGCAGCAGGCCCGAACATATCAAAGCAGAGAAGTACGGGCCAAGACCTATAACGTTGGCGAACTAGTTCTATGCTGCGGACAAGAAAAGGACAAGCTCAAGCCGGATGGGAAGGCCCTTCATTATTGATCAAGTCTTGACCGCGGAGCGCATCCGTCTTTAAATGCGCTTGACAACCGACTCGAGCGAACCCATGGAACGCAGCCCGACTCCGACGATTCTATGCCTAGCGCCGGACTAAGAGTTCGTCCCCTTCCCCCGTCCAACCTTTTATATTTCGGCTGTCTTTCTTTTCTCTGTTTTACCTTTTAAATTAACAAAGCCCCCTCGGGGCCTATTTTCGCATTTTTTGCATACATACGATGTGCCACCCGCACTCGTTATTCCTGGGGGCTCCTTTTACAGAAGCTCAACTATACGGGTTTTATACCCAACACATGTTTCACGCTTCCACATGTACCTTTTACTCGCCATTATATGCATCGATATGACTTAAGTTTTGGCCAAGCTGGGTTGCCTAGCTCCTGTGCTTACCCCTACGTTCCCGATTGTTCGGCTAGGCGGTAAAGGGAGCACCTCTGCGATTATTCTTGCCGGGTCACGGATGTGTACCTCGACCGGGTGAAGCCGAAGCTAGCGTTCTTAAGGGAATATTCGGTCGGTGATTTAAAAGATGACTTTTACCTATTTTTCCACCTGCCCCAGATGATTCATCGCTCCATTGGCAGTCCGGACATGCACTTTAGGGCATGCCACCCCAGCAAAAGGAACCCTTAACGGAACTATTCTCTCTGGAAGATGTTTCTTACTAACCATGTAATATAACATAACTAGTTGGGCACTTGTCTGATAAAGCACTAATGACCCCTACGCCTAGTCTCCATGCATACCACGGTTATTTCCTAAACCACAAAGGTATTCGGACACACTCCGGACTCTAGGGTCCCGAGGTCGAAGCGAAAAGGTCGGCAACGACAAACGATCTACAATCCGGCTAGAAGACATCTCACATGTCATTTTTAACAGGATAGCATACATTGTCAAGTTCATTGATTGTATTCCTCCTCAATCCCGTCTAACAGGCTGTCTAGCTTACAGTCCCGTTGGGAAAATTTAGCAGCCAGTTCTATCTGGCTGTACACTAAACTCACAGGGATCTCCTTCCCGTCGGGCCCCACCGGTCCAACTTCGGCCATATGGTTGGGATCCGCCTTCTTGTACCGCGTCTTCACCATGGCCCAAGCATCCCTGGCACCTTGACGGCAAGCCGAAACCTTCCACAAACAGAAGCGCTGCCGCACTCCCTGTAGCTTCTCCGCAAGCTCCCCGAGGCCCTCGGGCGGGGCGAGGGATGGCCATAAAGCCTGTACGGCGCCACTCATCGCCTGCCGAACTCGTTCGAACAGCTGCAACAGTTCGGGAAGTTGATCACCCATTGATACGGGCATCTCCTCCGCAGGATGGCCCATGAGTATACCTACAAGACATATAATGTCGAAACACTTCCTCGCCGAACTCTTCCTTTCAAAAGAGTTCGGTCAAGCACTTACTATATATGCCGCGACGAAGTCGTTGATTCTCTTTAACGGAGCCGGACAGCTCGGCCTGTGCGCCTTTAAGCTCTTCTCTGAGCTTAGCGTTGGCATCTTGGAGTTTGTTCCTTTCCTGCTGAACTCTGTTCAGCACATTCTCGCCGGCCTTTAGCTGGCGCAGTAGCGCTTGCCTGTCCAGATTTTGTTCGGCGGCACCTACAGTGTCATAATTAGACTCACGCGTATACCGCACAGCGCTTTTATTAATTTATACAAATGTGTTACCAGGTGGGGTCTTTCCGTCTCCTCCTGTGGCAGCAAGTGCGGCCTCAAGTTGGGCCTTGCAATCTTGCAGCTCCCGGGACAACTGGGCATTCTTCTCGTTAAGAGCCTGAAAGTTCATATGATCCTTAAATCAGTTAACATAACTAATTTAAGTCTCGGGGGCTATTGGTGTATACAACCATTAAAATTCCCTTACCCGTATGTCTTTAACATACTGCTCCGTGGCCCTGGTAAATCCATTTCGAGCAGCCGGAGATCGCGCTCCCCATGTTAAAGGCATCCAATGCCTCGGGAAAAGCACGCCTCTTGAAAAACTGTCCGTGGCGTCTATGATTCATAGCGCTCTCCACCTCCGATTTTGTGGCGGACGATCTGTCGGGTATCCTCCGTTGGAGCAGATCCGTTCGCGTCTTGCGCTTGCCTCCCCCTCCAGTCCGGGCGCTGGAGCCTGGCTGGTGTTGATTGGGTTGGCAATTCCTATGCTCGCAGTCCAGCGAGCGCTTTTTCTTCTATGAAGATCATGAGCACTTAGAAGTTTCCTCGGAACATTGCTCAGAAAGATCAAACGTGAGCTATACCTCTGCGGCGACGTTTCCGCCTGCACGGCGCTCCTTTTCCTCCTGCTGGTTCGGCCTGACCTCTGTAAGTCGGCCGCCGCAGGCTCGGCTCCCGGCCGGATCGGCGCTTCCTGCAAGACACCATCATTCGCGAGGGTCAGAATAGGCAAGGATAAGATAACGGTGTCCGGACTTCGGTCGTGGTCACCTGGGATGCCGAACTTAGCCCGGGGTAGTCCGCCGTAATGGTGACCAACGCATCATCAACGCTTAGCTGGTGATACACCCCGTCGATTAGCTCCACCCCGAGGTCCGGGTCCTCTTCGGAGGCCGTACCCAGGGATCCTTCCGGGTCCTCAGGTTGTGGAGCAGGACTCACCATGTCCTCCACAGTCCGGCGTAGACTCTGCGCCGAAGACATAATATAAGAAGCTTAAACTTCGAAAATACGGGTAACGGCCCTTTTGAGGTGTTCGCTTACCCATCCTCTGGGATTGACCATAGAAAACCCATCCACAGGGTTCGGACGAAGGAAGTCCTCCTTCTCCCCCTTGTACAGGCCGGACAGGATCTTCACCAGATCCTCGGTCGAATCCAGGCCCTTGCGGCCATGCCGGGTGGCATCGTCCTCCCCATTGAAGTCCCACATGGGGTGGCCTCTGTATTGCAGCGGCTGCACCCCCCGCTTGATGCACGTCGCCATGACTCCAATCATGGTCAAGCCGGAATGAGCCATTAGTCTTATTCGGCCCATCAAGTAATGGACGCTCTTGTCCTCCTCAAGCAGGGGCTCATGGGCGCCACCGAGGCGTTCTTCAAGGGCGGCATCAAACTCCGGAGGCCAATCCGGATCGGGTCGAGCAATGGGCGTCTACAATATAAAACCACTCCGAGGGCTAGTCTTGGACGACCTCTTAGGGGTGCGGATAGGTATCCGTCCCAACAACGCGCCATATTTCGGCGCCGCCCACTTGATATATGGACCCCTGATGAGAACGGGGTACGAGGCAGAACAGCCTCTTCCACAATGCGAAATGGGGCTCGATGCCCAGGAATAGCTCGCAAAGAGCTACGAAGCCCGCGATGTGCAACACAGAAGTGGGCGTGAGGTGGTGGAGCTGAAGTCCATAGAACTTCAGGAGCCCGTGGAGGAACGGATGTATTGGAAACCCGAGCCCCCTTATTAGATAAGGGACGAAACACACCCGCTCCCTCCTGTTGGGGCTTGGGGTGTCCTCCGCCTGGCACCCTCCTCGATAAGTAACCAGTCCGGCTCGGACCGGAACCATGAAGGCCGGAGGAAGCCATCCCTCCGTTTGGAGCTTTACTAGCTCGTTGTGCGAAATGGAGCACCTCCTCCAATCCCCCGGCGATGGGCTGGGAGCGCGTGAGGAAGAGCCGCGTTGACGATCCATGCTGGAATGGATTTCAGGTCGAGGCGCTCGATGGAGTATCTGCGGGAGGAGGATGGTGCGGTTTGGATTTGGATCCCTGCCCTTTAATAGGCGGTGACCCGCACAACCGGGGTAAAGTGTAAAAGACTCCTGGCTTTTCGCATTAAATGCGACACGTGGAAGAGGGCCATAATTTGGCGTAGAAGCCAAGAAGCACAAGATTCGAGGTGAAGCCGACACCATTCGGCAGAACATGTAATTGAAGGAGAACCCGCTTGCAACGCCAAGACTACAAGCACGCTTGACTTATCGTCATTGAAGCCTGGTTAGGGAGCTCTTGAGGAGTCTGGACTAGGGGTGTCCGACAGCGGACTATCAATATCCGCGGACTCCCGGACTACGAAGATAGAAGATTGAAGACTCGGCTCGTGTCCGGAAGGTACTTTACTTGGCGTGGAAGGCAAGCTTGGCGATCTGATATGTAGATCTCCTACCATTGTAACCGACTCTGTGTAACCCTAGCCTCTCCGTGTCTATATAAACCGGAGGGCTTTAGTCCGTAGGACACAACATTACATCTCAAGAATCATACCATAGGCTAGCTTCTAGGGTTTAGCCTCCTTGATCTCGTGGTAGATCTACTCTTGTACTACCCATATCATCAATATTAATCAAGCGGGGCGTGGGTATTACCTCCATCGAGAGGGCCTGAACCTGGGTAAAAACATTGTGTCCCTCGTCTCCTATTACCATCCGCCTAGACGCACAGTTCGGGACCCCCTACCGGAGATCCGCCGGTTTTGACACCGACAGTGGGTGTTGGTATTGACCCCTGGATGAAATCTAGCAGGGGATCCGAAGAGTCTTCTTGGTGGGGACATAGAGTGTCGGCCGAGGCCGCAAACCCATCGAATACTAGGTCTCCTCTGATGTCAGCAACATAATTCAGGTTTCGAAACCTGATGCGTAACTATCGACCTGCTCGAGGAGGCCGATCGAGTTAGCCCGAGGCACAAAGCCACCGAACACAAAAACCTGTCCACGAAGATCTCCCTGGACGCAGCGTCATTGTTGACAAAGAGGTGAGCGCCATCAATCCTTCTGTCGACGATACAGTGGAGCTCTCAATGAAAGCACAAATGTCGATGTCAAAACCGGCAGATCTCGGGTAGGGGGGCCCAAGTTGTGCGTGTGAGGATCAATGGTAACAATGTAGAAGGGACACCATCTTTACCCAGGTTTGGGCCCTCTTAATGGAGGTAAAACCCTACTCCTGCTTGATTATATTTGAGGGTATAGGGATTACAAGAGTTGATCTACCTCGAGATCGATTCAGCTAACCCTAGATAGCTAGCCTAGAAATGTTGTGATCCTGCCTCCGATCTAATCCTCCGGTTTATATAGACACCGGAAGGGCTTAGGGTTGTACAAAGTCGTTTTACAGAAAGGATTAAAATATCTGGACACCTATACTTGCCATCCACGCATGTGAGAGTCCCCACCGGACACGAGAGATAATATTCTGTCTTGTATCTTGACGGCCCATCAGTACGGCCCACATCAATAGACCGGACGCCCGAGGACCCCCTAGTCCAGGACTCCCACAACAACTAAGTTGGTAGTTGTAGCGCGGGTCATGGACACATCACTGCCACTATGCCCACATGGTCTAGTTTCTAGGCCACACTTAGCAGCAGCGCAGGTTGCTGACCAGCGTTACTGCTAATAGGATAGTAGTAGCGCTGGTCCCGAGCCCCTCGTTACAGCTAAGGCATTGTAGCCTAAAAATATCTACCACCTTTCCCCTCCCCCCTCTCTCTTTTCCCCCTTCCTTCTCCTCCTCCTTCCTTCTCCTTCTTCCTACACTTTCTTTCTTCTTCCTTCAATTCTACCCCCTCCTTCCTCTCTCTCCTTTAATGCCCCTCCACCATCTCCATTAATGCCCCCACTTTCGCACTTTCTCTCCCTTCTTCCATATATTTATTGCCCCCTCCACTCCTAGGTTTGTCTCACTAGGTAGCTCTCTTTCCCTTTCTCTCCCCTCCTCCCTATCTCTCTTTTGATGAAGTAAGTTATCTACCTTCCCTAATTAGTCAATAAGGAGAATTAACTATCGATCTTTGTCCACCTTAGAGTGATCCCTAAGTAGTGACACCGGCCTCATCATGCTACTTGATATCTCTAGAGATAGGTGAGTAAAAGTAAGTGTTGTGCAAGAAGGGAAATGTGTGTGTCTGTGTCTGTGTGTGTGTATGTGTGCGTGACATGCATGAGTTGCCTACGTTTTGCCGAAATGTCGATTTATTTCAGTTTCTGCTAATTTCGGGCAAACTCGATATGTGCTATTTTCAGGGAAGGTCATGCCAAAGTTTTGTATGACTTTGATGCATGCATGGCAACAATTATTTTGCTTGTACCAACAAGGCCATCATGAAGAAAGTCGGTGCAAGGAAGGTGGAAAGATGGTTGCGATCCATGGTGCACGACATGTATGAGAATAACCGGAAGGTGATTTTATGTCCGTGTTGAAGATGCAAAGTTGGAGTCTGGCTCGACCCCTTTAAGGATGGTCGTTTGAAGGCGCACATGCTTATGTATGGTTTCATTGATGGCTATACTCGGTGGATGAGTGAAGATGATGATGAGGACATCGATGTGGCAGGTAATCATGACATGGGGCCACATGAAGAGATGATCGAATGTACCCAAAGAAGAGGGCACTGGACATGGCGTAGACACGCCGCAGCCTTCGTCTCTAATAAGTTCAGTCATGGGGGACCCTCATGTTCGAGACATGGTTTGCAAGAAGACGACTAATGACAGAGTTGCTTCTAGAGAGGAGGCCAAGCTGTCACAACCGGAGGTTGACTTGAAGACTCCATTGTATGATGGTTCCGATCCCAAGGTGACCCGCTAGAGTTTCATGCTCAAACTTCTAAAGTCGAAGGCTAAAAACAAATGGACCGACAGAAGCCTCGATGATCATTTCAAGTATCTAAATGAGGTTCTTCCCATGGGTAACATGTGTCCTACAAGTATCGAGGAGGCTAAGAAATTAGTTTGCCCTCTTGATCTGCCGCACATTAGATACCACGCTAGAGTCAACGATTGCATAATTTATCGGCAGGAGAATGCGGGAAAAACCAGTTGTCTAGTGTGCAATGATTCTTGATACAAGAAGGCCAAAAAGAAAGCTCCTCAGAAAGTTGTATGGTACTTTCCGATCATTCCCCGTTTGTGGCATTATTTCATAGATCCTAAGGAAGCAAAGCTCATGCGCTGGCACACGGAGAGGGTTAAGCCCGACGATGGAGATGATCTAAGGCTGAGACACCTCGCGGATGCAAGCCAGTGGAGAGTGTTCAATGCGGAATATCGATATTTTGAAAAATATCAAAGGAACATAGTGCTTGGCGCGAGTATTGACGGCATGAATCTGTTTGGCAACTAGAACACCAGCCATAGCACATGGCCCGTGTTTGTTTGGATGTACAACCTCCCCCTGGAAGTGCATGGAGGCAAAGTACATACAAATGAGCATGCTGATTTAAGGACCAAAACAACCGGGAAAAATATCAATTTGTATCTAGGGCTACTGAAAGAGGAGCTACATGTCTTATGGAAAGCATCGGTCGAGACATGGGGCGCTAGCGAAGGAGAGTATTTTCATATCAGAGCTGCACTGATGACAATGGTGCATGACTATCTCGGTTACAGATATGTCACATGCCAGGTGTGCCATGGATATTGTGGATGCACCAGGTGCATGGATGATACAACGTATCAACAACTAACGAAAGATGGCACATATGCGAAAATCATGTACATGGGGCATAGAAGATAGCTCGAGAAGGATGGCCCATGGAGAACTATTCAATGGTCCGCCTAAGCATCATGGACCTCCACGTAAGATGAAGGGCATCAGAATCGATGAGTTGTTGAAAAAATGGGATGACTGCCCCATGCAAGGAAAGATGAAAAATGCACCGAAGCCGCTCCTGAAGGTTTGGAAAATGAGGTCTGTTTCCTGGGACTTGGAGTACTGCCCAATACTCGACACGGCTCAAAGCCTTGATCAGATGCATATCACGAATAATGTGCTCGAGAGCTTGCTTGTCACACCAATGAACATGCCGAATAAGATCAAGGATGGACCAAAGTCAAGAAAAGACTTGGAATCTTAATATCAGGAAAGATCTGCACATGCCCCGTAAGAAGTCGTTTGATGAGACGGAAATGGACATGGAGGCGGAGGACAAGGGCAAAAAAGTCAAAAGGAAGGAAGGGTGGTATTTCCCCCCTCTTGCTTCACCTTAAGTTTGAAGGAGATGGATCAATTCTTCATGTGCCTTACCAGAATCAAAGTTTGTTCCGGTTACTGTGGGAAGAATAGCTGATTTATAGACATCAAGAAGAAAAGGTTCATGACAGTCACATCATGATGACACAGATACTCACGATTGCACTTAGAGGGATAATGGACAAGTACGTCCGTGAGATGCTTACTAGTTTCTGCAACTTTTTTGACGTTATCTCTCTAAATTCGATTAGTGTGAAGAAGCTCCAATGGCTATAGGAAGGTGTCATTGTTATACTAAATGAGCTTGAGATGTACTTCCCGCCCGCATTCTTTGACGTCATGGTGCATCTGTTGGGTAACGTTGCATGGAAGACAAAAACATTCTATGCACACGCAATGATCTATCCATGGAGATGCATAGCAACGAGGGGGAAGAGTGTGTCTACGTACCATCATAGACCATAAGAGGAAGTGTTTAACAACACGGTTGATGCAGTCGAACTTCTGTGCACTCTAACCGATCAAGTACCAAACATATGGCACCTCCACGTTCTGCACACGTTCAGCTTGGTGACGTCCTCCGCCTTCTTGATCCAGCAAGACGGTGAGGTAGTAGATGAGTTCCGGCAGCACGATTGTGTAGTGACGGTGATGGTGAAGTGATCTCTGCAGGGCTTCGCTTAAGCACTACGAAAATATGACCGAGGTTGTTAACGGTGCAGGGGGGCACCGCACACGGCTAGGAAATTGTCTATTGTCTGCTAGGCACCCCCTCCCACATATATATAGGTAGTTGGGAAGGAGGAGTAGCCAAAGGGGGTGCCCAAGTAGGAGGAATCCTGCTTGGGGTCTCTTCCAAGCCACACCCTCCCCCTGCCTTGTATAAGTGCGGGGGAAAGGCGGAGGGTGCCCACCCCCCCACTTGAGGAGGGAAAGGAAGGAGGGGCCTCCCCTCCCCTTTCCTTACCCTAGGGCCTGATGTCTAAGGAAGGGGCGCACCAGGGGCTGACCTGTCCCCCCCCCTGGCCCATTAGGCCCATACATTTACCGGGGGTGTCCGCAACCCCTTTCGGTGACCCGATGACTACCCGGTGCACTCCAAAACTCTTCCTGTGTCTGAATACCATCGTCCTATATATCAATCTTTACATCTCGACCATCTTGAGACTCCTCGTCATGTCTCTGATCTCATCCGGGAGTCCGAACAACATTCGGCCACAAAAACATATAACTCATATAACATTATATCGTCAATGAACGTTAAGCGTACGGACCCTACGGGTTCGAGAACTATGTAGACATGCCTAAGAAACCTCTCCGATCAATACCCAATGGCAGAACCTAGATGCCCATATTGGCTCCCACAAATTCTACGAAGGTCTTTATCTGTCAAACCGTTATTACCACATACATAATTCCCTTTGTCCATGGGTATGTTACTTGCCCGAGATTCGATCGTCGGTATCTTCATAACTAGTTCAATCTTGTTACTGTCAAGTCTCTTTACTCGTTCCGTAATACATCACCTCGTGACTAAACTCCTTAGTGATTTGCTTGCAAGGTTATGATGTGTATTACCGAGAGGGCCCAGAGATACCTATCCCATACTCGGAGTGACAAATCATAATCTAGATCTATGCTAACTCAACAAACACCTTCAGAGACCTTTATGAACACCCAGTTATGTTGTGACCTTTTATAGCACACAAGGTATTCCTCCAATATTTGGGGGTTGCATAATCTCATAGTCGAATGAATATGTATTTGACATGAAGAAAGTAACACTATTAGGGAAAACCTTATACACAGAATGTTACCAGTAGCGCTTGTCAAAATGAGGCGCTCTCAAACTTTTGCATAGAGCACGTTAAAGCGAAACAGCCTTCTGATTAGCAGATTAGCGATGGCGCTGTCCTTGTAAGCGCTACTACTACAATGCCACACCGTTCGGCGTGGTAGGTATAGTAGTAGCGCCCTACATGACAGCGCTACTACTATGGTATTTAGCAGCAGCGCTTTTACTTCCCACGCTTCTGATTAAAGCTACTTCACCTTACCCCCGCCTGCCTGATTCCCTCTCTCTGCTTCCTCCCCAATTCCCGACCCGCCTCGCCACCGCCGTCTCCCCGACCCGCCTGCCGCCCGTCTCCCCGACCCGCCTCGCCCGCGCCTCGATGCCGCCGTCTCCCCGACCCGCCTCGCCGCCGTCTCCCCGACCCGGCCGCCTGCCCGCCGTCTCCCCGACCCGGCCGCCTCGCCCGCACCTCGGTGCCGCCGTCTCCCCCGACCCCATCTCTCTCCCCGCCCTCTGTAAGCACTCTCCCCTTCCGATCCCTCTCTCCCCTTCTTATCCCTCTTCTCTGCTTAGTATGAATCCTAGGTATTTAGTGCTAGTTAGTATGAACCCTAGGCTATTTTTAGTGCTAGTTAGTTAATTACTTAGATGGTAATTAGGGCAGTAGTTCCTAGGTACTAATTAGTTAGTAAGAATTAGGTACTAATTAGGTACTAGAATATTTTTATTTATAGTATTATTTTTAGTAAGAACTAGTTGAATTAATAGAACTAGTTAGTAAGAACTTGTTTCTATTTTTTAGTTAAAGCAATTTTTCCCGCCTCGGCGTGGGCGATGCCTATCCGCATCCTCGTCGTCGAGTCGGCGGAGGATCGACACCTGCTTGACCAGATCAGCCATGTTGGGACCTGGCTCCGCCGGGTGGTCTGGAGGCGCTACCACCGGGAGGCGCAGGTTGGTGAGGAGCCACCTGTCATTGACCGAACCTTGTTTGGTGGCGGTCGCGTGGGCGATGGCGATCCAGAGGCTCGAGGACTCCATGGAGGTGGTGCGTCACCGTGTCGATGAGGAGGACGCGCCGCGTCCGTCGCTACTTGTTTGCGTTGGAGCACAAGCCGTTCTCCAATACTGGCGAGGTTCTCCGGGATCTCACCGAGCTATGATCCCGTGATGGTGCCTTCTCTGTGGGTGTCCACCGCCGCGCGATACCGTCGTGTGCTAGAGTTTTAGTTGTATTAGTGATGTTATATGTATGACACTATTCGTGATGTATTAGTGACAATATTTTGAAATTCATGAGATGATCTACTTTTGCTTATTGAATGCATGCTAATTTGAGTCCTATAAGATATTTTGAAATGTATATCTTGTGTTGCTCAATATCCAAGTGGCGGTCATGTTTGCGGTTACACCTCCGAGTGGCCTATGTTTTGCCGAGTGTTGATTCATTTCCGTTCGGCAAATTTCAGGCGCTCGATATGTCCTATTTTAGCAAAGGTCATGCGGATTTTTCCGTGAATTTTGGCATGACTTGTGCTAGAATATGTAGGAAATATCGAGTGCCCGGATTTGTGTGTTCATATCTTGGTAGTTGTCTTGATTGATTTTCAATTAATGTTTTAACTATGAACATAGGAAATGTCGGCGACGAGAAGGATTTCGGTATTTGCAAATCTGCGAAGAAAGCGGCTTTGTCTGACGGAATCTTCCTAGATGATGATAGGCGCTTGACATCAAGCTGGACAAGAACTTGAAGTGGATCTGATGAAGTCCAACGACAAGTCTTTTTAAGTAATTAAGCATGACATCTGCTTTCATTTGCTTCAACTTATATTTTTTACTATTCTACTAGCGTATCCCTGCCATGCAAGAGTTTTTGTATTGGATAAGATAGGTTTCAGTCATAGTATGGAGGAAAAGAAAGTTTACTTGAAGACCGAGCATGGTTATATTTTCCATGCGAAGTTATACAATTCAGACGACTACACCTATTTTGGATGCAAAACATGGCGAGCACTATGCAAGACTTATGCATTTGAGCCTGATATGGTTATCACCTTTGATATTCGTCCAGGAAGATGATATTGAAGGTAATACCGACATCTGGGTCAATGTGCAAATGCCTCGATTATACCATTATGTAAGTTTCTCAACCATATTTATGTCTTTGATATTGTTTATTCAAAAATAATTGACAACTAATTTGTATTGTCACTTATTTCCGTGCAAGCAAACATGTCCAGTAGCTTGGTAGGCAGGACCGTATATCGTCACGGGGCTGAACTCAAGCTGCGAGGAATTCAGTCATTATGTTTCATGGCTTGAGGATCTTGATCTTGTCAAGACAAATTTTCTTCTGCATTTAGAAATCTTAGTCTGAAAATGTCGACCCATAGTGTTCATAATGAACTACGGTCACATCCATTTAGGAAGGATGGTAAGATTTTTACTTTTATCCTCATTGCATCTTTTCCATACATTATTTTTGAAGCTAAACTTCATTGCTAAGTATGTTACCATACGATGTTCTTCAACAGGACTCCCGATGAATGTTGTGCCTTATGGGATCGAGACTAAAGGTGTCATGAGTATTATCAACTTCGGCCAAGATATCCTACAACTTACTTTAGTGCATTCAAGATTAGCGATGGATGCTTAATAGTGCAAGACTGGACCAAATATGTGTTGGGGGCGCTTGAGAAGTACTAGGGAGCAGCAACCACAGGCGCCTTCCATGATTAGGAGACAGGTTCATCTGCATGCTTCAACTTGATCAAGGAGGAGAGCTATACATGTTTTATGTTCTTTTACCTAAGAGAGAGCAGCAGAGTGAGTAGCAGGAGTGAGTAGCTGGCTAGAAATGAGTTTCGGGATGATGATGTGCTACACTATTACTATGATGATAAAATAGCTAGTGTTAGTGGTAATGACTATGATGTTTATTATTAGCTAGTGTTAGTGGTGATTAAATAAATAATGTTGATGGTAATGACCATGATGATGATTAAATATCTTGTCTTTGGCGGATTAGATTCAAGTGGAGGCAACATGTGGTGCACATCGAAAGTACTACTAATCCAAAGTAGATCAAGTTTGGATTAGTAGTATACTTTTGACATGCACCACATATTGCCTCCACTTGAACCTAATCCACCTTCATTTAATACACTGTTATGGACATAATGATGTAAACCTCATAACAGCTGGTATTGTACCAATATTTGTATGATGGCGCATAAATACACTAAAAATAAAAAAATTATAACAAAAATACTAGTAGCGATGGAAAGGAAACACGCTGCAAGTAGATAACTTAGTAGTAGCGCTGTACTGAACAAGCGCTGCAGCTATTTGTACTAGCAGTAGCGCGTGATGGCATGCGTTACTGCTAAGCAATAGCTGTAGCGCCTTATTAGTAGCGCGGCTTCCGGCACTACTAGTAGGCACAAAACACGCGCTACTGCTAGGGTTTTCCCTAGTAGTGTAATAGCAATAAACTGAATGATCAATATGCTAAGCTAGCGGATGGGTCTTTTCCATCACATCATTCCCCTAATGATGTGATCCTGTTATCAAATGACAACACATGTCTATGGTTAGGAAACCTTAACAATCTTTAATCAACGAGCTAGTCTAGTAGAGGCTTACTATAGTGACACGGTATTTGTATGTGTATTCACACATGTATTTGAGTTTCGAATCAATACAATTTTAGCATGAATAATAAACCTTTATCATGATTTAGGAAATATAATAATAACCATTTTATTATTTCCTATAGGGCATATTTCCATCAGCATCTGTGTGTCCACACTGTGGTCGATGTCATCGACCTCGGGCCGACATTCCTGCACAGCATGATGCCATTCTAGAGGATGAATGGAATCATTAAAGGATTCGTTCGTAACATGTCCCTTCCAAATGGAAGCATCATCCAGGGCTATCTGACCCAAGAGTGCATCTCCTTCTGCGAGAATTATCTATGTAGTGGAGACCTTGTTGTTGGTTTGCCCGTTAACAAGCACCTCGAGAGGCTTGGAGGATAAGGGCACACTAACGGCCGAAGGGAATTGAATGTGGACTACTCAGGTCGATGCTACCACTTTGACATAGCAAACTTAGTAATTCTACAGCACCTAGACATGCTAGTAGATTTCATGACACTGCGAAAAGACACCATCGCAAAAAAATACCTTCAACGGGGTTTGTGCAAGAAGGACGCCAAATTTCTTTGAGAGCACAACTCCACTTTCTTGAGTTGGTTCAAAGAGCGGGTTATGGATAATCCCCCAAAAGGGCTATCTGGACGGAAAGTTCATACATGCCTTAGCACATGGCCTCGTAGTCAACCTCACGATTCATCGAGCATACGACATTGATGACCCACAAGTATAGGGGATCAATTGTAGCCTTTCTCGATAATTAAGAGTGTCGAACCTAACGAGGAGCTAAAGGTAGAATTTATATTCCCTTCAAGTTCGACCACCGATACAACTCTATGCGCAGTTGACGTTCGCTTTACCTAGAACAAGTATGAAACTATTTTGTAGGTGTAAAGGGATAGGTTTGAAAGATAATAAAGAACATATAAATAAAAGCCAGGGGTTGTTTAGATAAAGAAACAACTAAGTTAGTTTTAGTAGAGAGCTTTTTGCACAAGAAAGTTATTTGTCCCTAGCCAATCAATAACTAGACCAGTAATCACTATTGCAATTTTACATGAGGGAGAGTATAAGCTAACATACTTTCTCTACTTGGATCATATGCACTTATGATAGGAACTCTAGCAAGCATCCGCAACTACTAAAGATCATTAAGGTAAAACCCAACCATAGCATTATAAGGTATTAAGTCCTCTTTACTCCCATACGCAACAACCCACTTACTCGGATATGTGCTTCTATCACTCACTCCACCCACCATAAGCAGATCATGAACATATTGCAACACCATACAACGGGGATCCCTCACGCTTGCGCGACACGGAGAGCACCATAGGACAGTACCAATAATAACAACATACAACTCAAACCAATCACGATCATCAATCAACCCATAGGACAAAATGGATCTACTCAAACATCATAGGATAGCCACATATCATTTGATAATAATATATAGCGTTGAGCACCATGTTTAAGTAGAGATTACAGCGGGGAAAAGAGGTGTTACACCGCTGCATAGAGAGGGAGAGAATTGGTGATGACATCGGTGAAGTTATTGGTGTAGATCGTCATCACAATGATGGCCCCCGTGGTGTCCCGACGCCATCGGGAGAGAGGGGGGAGAGCCCCCTCCTCCTTCTTCTTCCTTGGCCTCCCCCTAGATTGGAGGATAATTTCCCCTCTGGTCCATGGCCACCATGGCAGCGGAGGGGCAAGAGCCCCTTGGAGATTGGATCTCTCTCTCTCTGTTTCTGTTTTCTGCTTTTTGGCCTTTAACCGTTTCTTCAATTCCCGGAGACCCGTAACTCCGATTGGGCTGAAATTTAACATGATTTTTTATCCAGATATTATCTTTCTTGCAGGGAAAGAAGGGCTCCAGCCACCTTACAGGGGCCCCACAAGCCTCATGGCCGCACCCAGGGTAGGGGGCGCGCCCCTCGAGCTTGTGGGCCCCTCGGGCATCATTTCGCGTTGATTTCAATTCCCAAAAATCACATATCATGTGAGCAAAACAAAAACCGAAACATATCGATAATTGTTGAAGAAAGATGGGATGCATTGCGGGGAATCCCCAAAGCTTAGACGCTTGAGTCTTCCTTGAATATTTATTTTTGGTGCCTTGGGCATCTCCAAGCTTGGGCTCTTGCCTCTCCTTATTCTTCTCATATTGATACCTCCTCGATCTTCGAAAACTTCATCCACGGAAAAGAAGGAGAAAAGAAAACCAAAAAGAAAATAAAAAAGGAATAGAAAAAGAAAAAGGGAAAGAAAAATAGTAAAAAGAAAAGAAAAATAAAAAAGAGAAGGAAAAATAATAAATAATAAAAATAAAACGTAAATAGTTGTAGCGTGGGGTACCTAAACACCACTACTACTATTTATATTTTAGAATTAAAAAATAAAGCAAAATAAAATGGAAAAGTTAGTAGTAGCATGGGGTCTTTAGGCAGCTATTGAGCGGGTCTGGAGCCCCCCCTGCTACTACTAACTGCCACTTAGTACAGTCGCAGCCCTCCCTCTCGTTTCTCCCTATTCCTCATTCCATATTTGAACTCCTCCCCGCCTCGTGCCCTAGCCCTCCATGCGTGAAATCCTCCCAGCCGCTGATGCCCTTCGCCGTCACCTTCGCCCGAGCCCCGATGTCCTCCATCGCCGTCGTCACCCGAGCTCCAATGCCCTCCACCGTCGTTGTCGCCCGATCCCCGACCCCAGCCTTATCGCCGCCCAAGCCCCAGTTCCCCTACCTCATCACCGCTAGTGCCCCTACCTCATCGTCGCTCGAACCCACTGCATCATCATCGTCCCGGCTCTCCAACTCGTCCCCAGCCACCCCAACCTCGTCCCGGCCACTCGTCGTCGTCTTCTACGGCTCCAACTCCTCCTGGTGAGCTCTATATCTTACTCCTCCTGCTCTATTCTAGCTACTGCATGGCCATGGCCATGGTTTAGGTGGATGTTGTGCTCGTCTGGTAGTTTAGGTGGCTGCAAAACTAGTTAGCAATAGAAATTTGTGTAAGGACATATTAGGGTTTTCTAGTTCATCTAGTTCATCCATTTCATCTAGTGCTAGTTCATCTAGTTCATCCATTTCATCTAGTGCTAGATTGTTTTCTTTTGACCCTAGAGTTAATTTTGGAAGAAATCTTAGCAATTTGACCATTAGGGATTTTCAAAGATTGGGGAAAAACATGCAACATTGTATTTTATTCAGACTTGGTGCAACACAACATTTTTTAGATTTTGAGTATTAGTTCTAGTGCAGCACAAGAATTTCTTACTGATTTTTTGTGTTAGTTCTAGTTCTAGTAGTGCAGCACAACATTTTTTGTATTAAGTTCTAGTAGTTCATAAACAGGAAGAACTCCTTTATGCTAGGGCGCTCCAGAGTGTATAAAAACTTTGTGGATGCTCTTGTTTGACTTGAATTTTCCTCTCTTGTATATGATATATATATATATATTGACTAGATGAAAAAGAACTTGGTGGCAGGAGTAGTAGTTGATTTCCAAGCAAAGGTTGTTGTGAGCAGCATTGGCTAACTACTTTGCACATGTTGGGAGTGGTTCGGTATGCCTAGGCAGTAGCATCTAGCTTTAGAAGCTCTATCCAATAAAGAATTACAACTAGTAGGAGTACATTTTTTAGAAGAGTAGTACTACATTTCTTTATACATCTCTTTTTTTAGAGTGTACTAGTTGTATAATTCTAGTGTACTTGTTGTAAAAAATAGTGCACTTGTTGTAAAAAATATAGATACCTACTTGTGCATTTTTTTGTTGTGTTGGCACATTACATAGTGATGGTGCCACATATCTTTGCAGCGAATCTATTTCCGAGTGGCCTATGTTTTGCCGGAATGTTGATTCATTTCCATTCTGGAAAATTTCGGGCGCTCGATTTGTCCACCTTTTAGCAAAGGTCATGCCAAAATTTTCCATGAATTTTGGCATGACTCGTGCTGAAAGTAGGACATATCGAGTACCCGGGATTTGTCAAGACTGGAATGAAACGGCATTCCGGCAAAACATAGGCCATTTTTTATGTCCGTATTCATTTCATTATAGTTTTAGAATTAAACGAGCACACTGGACTATAGGAAACATGGAGAATAACGATGAAGTTGGGGGTTCTATTGACGCCCAAGAATGCACACCATTTCCTTGACTTTTTGGCTAGTTGGGAAGAAGAAGGATTGCAGGCCCCCTTCTCATAACAAAGAGTCGTACTACCGGCACCGACACCGGTGCCAAGACCGGCACTGATAGTGGCAACCAGACCACAGAAGGTGGCACTAAAGGAGAGAAGAAGAAGAGGTCCCGACGCACAAATCAGCTCAGCACCGGAAGACTGGTGGTGACGGCGGTGCACCTAGGCCTATTTGAGACAATAGAGCCACATGAAGTTTCAGCGTGCTACGGCAACCAGATAGGATGCATCCTATGAGATACCGCCACCTAAATGACACAACCATAAGTAAGAAAACACATTTGGAGCGCCTCCTATTGACCAGGTTGCATGATAGATTCCATTTCCCCGGCTGGAATGACGAGAAAGAAATGTGGGACGAGAAACCCATGAAGAAGATTAACACAAGAGCCCTTGGCAAGTTCAGCGGCGCATTGAGCGCCTGGAAAGGTAGGGTCAGAAAATTGATACTAAAATATAAGTTATCCATCACCGAGATAATTAAAGAGAATCCGAAGATTATGGAAGCGTACTTAGAAACATTTAGGAAGACAATCACTACCGAAGAAACCAAGGAAAAGGCCGAGAGACTGAAGGAGCTTCAGACTAGGAACATGGGTATCCACCGCCTCAAAAGCCATGGTTACACAAGAAAGAAGCCCATGTGGGATAAGGAGGACACGGAACGTGAATGTTAGGGAATCCTAGACCCATTGGCAGAGTTGATCGTCTCATGGGAGCATGATTTCATCAGGGCCCAGTTCAAGAGGACAATGGGAAAAAGGAATGGTACATGGACGGGCAGACGAGGAAAATCATGAGAATACTGGTAATTAATAGTTTACCACCTTATACTAGCTTCTGATCAAGTCGACCACATTCTAGTCACATTTGTATATGGTCCATGTTTGTTTTGTAGAGATACCAACACAGGCGAGCAGCCAAACAAAGCGACTTGTCGACTCGGTAGTTGATGAAGTACAAGCGGGACACCCCTTTCAACCGAGCCATCAACATAATGCAGGGACACCCGAAGGACCAACGGCCGTAGTATGCATGGATGCTTGCACACCATCGAAGACGTCGACATGTGGACGTACTACTATGGCGAGGGCCAGGAGGAAAGAAGGCAGAGAAGGAAATTCGGCCAGGTGACAATCAACCAGAAGGTGGCAGCGGTGGTCAACAAAAAAATATCTGAGGACAAGGAAGCGACCAAGGTTGAGGTGGTCCCGGAGGCAGTCCAGGCAGCGGTAGCTGCCTGCAGAATTGATTTCGCGTTTGTGATTTCTGCCATGATTCTGACTATTGTCTCTTGGACAAAGGAAAATCCATACAAAACGGCCTCGGATTTCCCCCTTCCAAGCTTTGTCGGGAGTAACTCGTTGAACATCATCACCAACACTTGCTCTCACTAGAGCTCCCGCATCCGCTAATAGTAGCCCATCCTCCATCTCCGGCATGCTCAACATGGCTTCCACATTGGCTGAGCTCGACGCCCTCCCAGTAATTACACGTCGCACCCTCATCAACATATCCATACTCTTCCATTTCCATTGCTTTTCGAATGTATGACACACCTCAAACATGTCCTCACAGGCCGACGAAAATCTGTGCACCCTACTATACAACATCAATGGCCAGTTGGTGGATGTGGGAAAGTGTACCATAAATAAGCCCAAGGAGCGCTTGTGCCATGGTCGGCCGATGCCCAAGGACCCCTTCAGGGTTTCCGTGGCTAGTGTGAAAGCCCCCTACAAGGATTTGGCTCCTCCGCCACAAACCGGGGGAGAGGATGACGAGACCCCGGCAAAGCTGGGCCAATGCAAGAATTGGTCATTGATATGGCCGAAGAATCTTCTTCGTGTGGAGGTGGACGGGAGCACACCAATGAAAAAAGTACTGATGCAAGGTATGACCACCACCCCGCCCACGCAATTACCACTGTTTGTCCTATTGGCTAAGAGCGTACGATGCAAGGAAGGGGGTCCAACCGTCGATGACACCCCATGGAAGAAGATAGAAATGAGGACATGGGTGAGGGTGACCCTCTCTAGTACATCAATACCGGCTAAGATGGTGCAAAACTGATGAGTCGTTTGCTATATGACTCGGCCTAGGAGCGTGAAGATGAGTTGAATGATGCACCGGAGTCGGGACGCCCTCCGGAATGCAAGAAGTCTTTGTTCATGTCCTCGCATGACATGCCTCCAGATGCAGCCACAACCCAGGGTCAACTACGTGAGGATCGTTTCATTCTACCCGACAACACTGGTGGCGTGACTCGGGAAGGTTCAGCAAGGCTCAATAGCTCAACCCAAGAAGAATCAGAGGAAGAGACCAATGAAGAAAGGATATGCTGCCGCCAAAGATGCTTGTAGCAGCCAGCCGCCTCCGGTGACCAGGGTTACGGATAGTATACCGGTCAGAGGTGCGTTTTCACTCCATGTTGCAGGCAAGTCGATCCTACCTGCAAAAGTGCTAGAATCCATAACAGGGGATCTGAGCATACTGCATGACAATGTGTTGTCGACAGAGAATAGCCTTATCGCCTTGGATAATCCAGGATACCCACTTTATGCTATCCATGTGCCCATAGGAACATGTTCTTCCTGCGATTTGATTACATCTTTGAGATGTTTCATATGAGGCAGCTAGATTTTACCTTCGTTACATCTTTGAGATGTTTCATATGAGGCAGCTAGATTTTACGTTCGTTCGCCTTTATGTGTTGCATATGAACTACATCATCAGGAAGAAGTAAATCCCTGGAATCTCGATCGCAGACCCGTACTACATGCATGACGGCTTCTTGGGAGAGAACCCAAAGAATCGCGAATATGCGAGGAACTACATTGTAGACTTTATGGTCGCCAATAAGGACAAGGAAATAATTGTCATGTCTTGTCATCCCATGTAAGTCATTCATGCATAGCCAATATAACACATACATCCTTTCGTATGGAAACTAATTTGAGGTGTACTTATTTACGCAGCACGGGGCACTTTCTCCTCATCATTCTTTACACGCAATTCTCCCATGCTATATATTTCGACACATCCGAGGACATACAGAAGAAAGATTACACACATATAAAGAGTGTTCTGGATAGTGTATCCTAAGCTTTGGCTTGATGGGGGCCACATGAAGGTCACAAAACAAAAGAACGACACGTCGTGTTTCAGCCATAAGACTGACTTTTGGTGCGTCCAACAACCGACAAACCAATATACAGATGGATTCTACATCATCCATCACATGCTAGAGTTCAGGTGGGATCAGAAACAATTCGCATGACATCTTCATCCGATACCCATATCCGCAATTGGGTTGAAAGCTTAGGAGCCGTACCGGGTGATTAGCTCCGAACTAACTTCTATCGCATCCAGCAAGAAATTGCACATATCATCATGAAAGAAGTCATCGACAAGAATGGGTTTCTCCATGTCGGCCCAATACCGCGGGCTGACGTCCGAACTCTCCTAAGCCTACAATGTCTGGATAGTACGCTTTTCACAAAGCTAGGGTGCACCCTCCCATATTTGGAAGAATGGAACATTGAATGAATGACTTTCAGTATGATGCAACTTTGTGTGACGAAACATTGAATTTGTGCACAATGAAACTTTGTGTGATGTAAACGGTGTCGTGCTCTAGTTAATTAGTTTGGGTACCATTGTAACATCCCAAATTTCCAATTTGGAATGTTTTATAATTTTAGCTAAGCATCTATGCATATTGTTTGAAATTGAGTGGCATTTGAATTTTTTTTCCAGAGGCATTTGAGTTTGTTTAAATTTGGATTCAAATTGGCAAATGAAATTATTTCAAAAAAATGCCTGACAAATACTTGAGCAAAAGTATGAGAGGAGTAAACATGACACTCCAAAAATGTTAGAAGAAAAATATTGCTAAAAATTTTGAATTCAAGTTTGAATTTTATTTGGGATTTTCAGAAAATGTTTTTTAGTTGAGTTTTGCCCCTGGAAAAATTTCCACGTTATAGGATAAATTCCCCTGAGAATTGTGATATATATATTTCCTAATATATATATATATATATATATATATATATATATATTCTTCTATATTTTTGTTTCTTCTTCTATCTAACTGAAAAAAGGAAAATGCCCCCCCTTCGAACTGGCCAGGCCGACGGCCCAGCTAGAGCCGCAGCCCAGCAATAGGCGAGCCGGCCTGCCCCAGCGCCCAACGCCCGAATCCTCTCCCCCTCGGTCGCCCGCTCGCCTCCTTCCCTCTCTCTCCCACTGATGCGTGGGCTCCACCCTGTATCTAACCCCACGCCCACGCTATGCCGAGCTAGAGCATGTAGAGCGCGCCGGCCGCTCCGATCTTCCCGTGAACGCGTTCTGAATCCGCCCCCTCCCGCAAGTCTTTGCCCTATAAAACCCCTACGCTCTCCTCTTCCGAACCCCCCAAAAACCCTACCCCAACTCCCACCATAGCTCGCGCCCTCGCCGTCCCGATCTCACTCCTGCCGCCATCATTAAATAAATGCCACCGCCGCCGGTGAGCCACCCCCTGCCCCCAAGCTCCTCCAACCAAACACCCTCATCCCCACACACCCCTCTGACATCTTTTCACCACCTAGGAACCACCAAAACCGCCGCCCCGATCATCACCGCACTTCGCCGGAGCCGTAGAGCACCCGAGCTTCGTCGTCATCGCCCCGGTCCGCTTCAACGTCCCCGAGCTCCAGCGACTCAACCATCGTCTTCGCCTCGCTCCGCCGCATCGCCCCGACTTCTCCGCCATTGCCCCGGACCATCGGAGCCCCTCCGCCACTGGAGCCAGGGCCGCTGAGGTCGTCTCCGTTCGTCGCCGCTGACCGCTGTAAGCCCGAGCTCCCCTTCGTTGTACGATTTCCAATCTACGGTTTAGATTAGATCTGCGAAGGGGTACGTTTTTTTTAGTTATAGATCGGTTTACTTTACGGTTTATTTCTTTAGATCGGACCGAGCAGTTTACTCTGTTTAGCCCGTAGACTTTTATCCTATAAGACGGCCGAGCATTGTTTAGTTCCAGTTCGCACACCTTTCGGCCCAGTAGTGCCCGTTAGTTTTTTTAGTTTTATATTTTTTGTTTCTGTTTTTAACAGGATAGTTCTATTTTTGTTTTAGCTATATCTTTTAGCTGGTTTATTGTCTTTAGTTTTTTCTTTTTTATTAGTTTACAAATTTCTTGTAGTTTCTATAGAAAATATGTTTAGCCATGTTTAAATTAATAAAAATAGTTTTATATTAATTTTAGTCAGATTAGTCTTTCTGCCATAAATTGAGCTAGAATAATTTTATTTTAGTGAATCTTTTTGCTACTGCTTAGTTTTGACCATGCGTAGCAGTTGTAACTTGTTTGGTTATTTTATATATAATTAAAATTAGTTTTAGTCGAAATCAAAGTTTTCTAGTTTATTTAGCTAGCTACTGTTTTCCTACTGTTCTCGTTATTAAATAATGTTATTTTTCCTATGTTATAATTTATGTTAGATTAGTTTCTATATTTACAGAAGATGAACTTTTATTTATAGTAGAATAAAAAAAATTATATTATTTTCTTTGCTAGAATTTTTTTAGGCATAATAGGAGTTCTATAATAGCTTTTGAAGTGATTCTTTTTGCACCTATTTTGTATGTTGTTTTCCTTTCCGTTAGTTAGCAAAACCCTTGTTTAGGTTCTGTTAAGCTATTTTTAGTACTATAAAACTATTTCTTAGTTGTTGCTTGAAGTGGTGAAAACCTTGCTTTGCTTTTCTTCGAGTTTTCCTTGGTTTTGGTTTGAGTGCTTGGGTGTTTTACTTTAACTTGCTGTTATGTTATATTGCGTTATACTTATTTGTGCTATTGTTTGACTCTGTAGAATTCCCGGAGTGCAAGGCCTGCTATTACGAGTCGCTAGCTTTTGAAGACCGTCAACCAGGCAATTCATTTGATCATGTTTTACAATACCTATGATTTTGTTGCATTAGAATTATTTTCCTCGCCCCATGCATGCAGTAGGAGAATTTTTAAGTTGTTCTTGAGAAGTATCATGAGGTAGGATGAACCCATTCCCCTTGTTACCAATGCCCGGGATGATGTATTTGATTGCTATGCTTTTCGTAGACGGGGTTGGTTGAGTATTTCATAAGGAAGACGTGAGAGACAAGATGATGGCAACCCCATGACTTCAAGCTCAAGATGGACTTCAAAATTCACTACTTGGTGGAGGATGGTTGACAGGCACCCTGGAGAAACCATCGGATGGTCGGGATGCATGGAGAAGCGCCATGACATCTTGCGGAAAGCTTCACCCGGCCACGAAGAGACGGACGGACACCCCTTTGACCGGAAGCTTACCTGTGCAGCCGCGAGCCATTATGGGCTCTGGTTTGGTTGACCCTAGGCGTGACTCTGGCCGGACGGTGCTACGAGATGTAGAAGAACAGTAGGAGTGGATAGGCACCGACAGTGGCATAGAGGAACTCTTCGGAAGACCCTGTTTCGTCCGTCCCCTCTTCAAACACCAGGCAGTGCAAAGACTTAAAGGAGGGAACGATTCTTGCGGGTAAAGTGCACAAACCTCTTCAGAGTGAAGACCTAATCAATTAGTTGTGTCCCCGGTTATGGACAATTTGAGCCTCTGGAAATTGGAGTATTTCGAATATCTCAACACTGAACTTAATAAATTAATTGAGGGGTTATTTAATAATTGGGAATGAGACATTGGTTGGTGGAACCATCTCAATAACTACCAACATTTTGTAGTAGTTCCAAACAAGTCCTTTGTTGTCGGAAAAACTGGCTTTTTCGCAAGACAGTGAAACTTAGAGCCCCACAGCCAATTGCATATAGTGTTACAATTTTATTGTTGTTCTCTCTTCATGACTTGCCAGCATATTAAAAAATGTTGACCTACACGGCTGCAACGTCTTATGTTGTAGAGGAGTTTTCCGATCATGAGTGAGGGTATGATCCACGCTTGGCGATTGCCCTATGGAGTCGGATGAACTCGCTATTCGTCTAGGCTTCCGCAACTTTATTTAGTTTATTTCTCATGAGTTGGCCTTCGACTGAATTTATTATCATGTAATATAAGACTCGGTATGAGAATCGTGTAATAAATTCAGGTGTGATTGAACTTTGAATCTTTGCATCAATGTATTGCGTGTGCTAGCATGATCTTGGGATGGTACAGCTACACAGAGACTTGACCGATTTCGGGTCGGGTCGCTACAGAGATGGTATTCAGAGCACACACACTGACCGTAGGACGTAACCCCTAGGATCGGAAAGCCATAGGAAGAGGCTATTTAACTTACTTTATTATTTCGTAATTCTCCCCTATTCATTTCTGACCTCTCTCTGATTTCAACATTCTAGATGGTCGTCAAGTTCATCCATGTTCTGCTCCCGGAGTTTTGCCAGCCAGATGAAACAATGCTCTTCGGCAGGAAGCTGGTCCAGATCGCCAAGGCATTGAAGATTGCTCTGCCTTCAATCACCGGGACCCCTACCATGGCATTTCCGGATGATCTTCGCTTCAGGATTAAGGTGCACATACCAGGGGGGACATTCGGAAATCTCTCGGCGCCCATTGACTTCAGGTTCATTGCACCCGATTGGATCCTTAGGAGAGACATAGCAGTTCATAGTGCACTTGGATGCATACAGGAGGAATACAGGGCCGAGGTTTTTGGATCATACCACACCATGGTTTCTCGCAGGACTGCAGAGGGAGAGACCATCCGCACCAGAAATGACGACTCTGTTCACTCATTTGCCCAAGACATGGAGGTTCTCATTAGGGCTCTAGAGATTCAGATGCGCGGTAGCATGAAGACGATCCATAAGTTGCACCATCGTGAACTTGATCTGGAGGCTGCAGCACGTGAAGCCCACTATGAGCATGAGGATGAAGTCAAGGATTTCATGGAGAGAGTCGACAAGCTGAAGCTGGATGTGGCCACATTGGAGGAGAAGCTGCATCAGGAAGAAGACCTTTTTCTGAGTGGAGATGATGGACCTCTCTTGAGCAATGACCGGGATTATGAAGAGAGATCCACCGAAGGAAGCCACATGAGGAGGCGCCATAGCAGGAGACGCCGCACCAGAGGATGCCACACCAGAGGACGCCGTACTGGAGGATGCAAGGATGATTGATGAAGACATTTAGTCGACTACCATGTTTATTTTTATTTTCCGTCGATCAGTTAAGCCGTTATTTTTTATTAGTCGTGAGATTTTGTAATCCGAGATAGAACTATGTTTGAGATGATTGAATAAATGATTGGTGTGATTATGGTTGTGCATTCATATAGGTAGTGCTATTTTTCTCATTAGACCCTTGTAATATTCTAATTTTCTCATCCACTCCAAAACACCAGATGCCTCCGAGACGTGACCCCGGTTTCAACTTTCCGCAGGAGCTCACCCAGCTGATACCGCAATAGAATGCCCTCATGCAGATGCTCATCCAGATCCAAAACAACAACAACAACAACAACAACAACAACAACAACAACAATCCACCACCGCCACCCCCTGTTGACAACTTCACCCGCTTCCTAAGGCTGAACCTGCCAATGTTATCTAGCAGCACTGAGCTGATTGTGGCGGATGATTGGCTCCGCAAGGTCAGAAGGGAGTTAGCCTCTACTGGATGCATAGATGCAGAGAAGGTGTGCTTTGCCGCACATCAACTTGATGGACCTGCAGCTTCTTGGTCGGAGAACTACACCACCACTTATTCGGCCGCCACCATGACATGGGCTGAGTTCTAGCAGGCCTTCCGCACCTCTCATGTGTAGGACCTTGAAGTATGTCTAGAGGGGGGGTGATTAGACTACTTGACCAATAAAAACTTAACCTTTTCCCAATTTTAGAGTTTGGCAGATTTTAGCTATTCTAGCACAAGTCAAGCGATCATCACACAATTCAAGCAAGCATGCAAAGAGTATATTGGCAGTGGAAATTAAAGCATGCAACTTGCAAGAAAGTAAAGGCAAGGGTTTGGAGGATTCAAACGCAATTGGAGACACGGATGTTTTTAGCGTGGTTCCGATAGGTGGTGCTATCGTACATCCACGTTGATGGAGACTTCAACCCACGAAGGGTAGCAGTTCTTGCGCGAGTCCACGGAGGCTCCACCCACAAAGGGTCCACGAAGAAGCAACCTTGTCTATCCCACCATGGCCGTCGCCCACGAAGGACTTGCCTCACTAGCGGTAGATCTTCACGAAGTAGGCGATCTCCTTGCCCTTACAAACTCCTTGGTTCAACTCCACAATCTTGTCGGAGGCTCCCAAGTGACACCTAGCCAATCTAGGAGACACCACTCTCCAAGAAGTAACAAATGGTGCGTTGATGATGAACTCCTTGCTCTTGTGCTTCAAATGATAGTCTCCCCAACACTCAACTCTCTTTCATAGGTTTTGGATCTGGTGGAATGAAGATTTGAGTGGAAAGCAACTTGGGAAGGCTAGAGATCAAGATTCATATGCTAAGAATGGAATATCTTGGCCTCAACACATGAGTAGGTGGTTCTCTCTCAGAAATGGTAAGTTGGAAGTGTAGGTTCGTTCTGATGGCTCTCTCCACGAATGAAGAGAAGGTGGAGGGGTATATATAGCCTCCACACAAAATCTAACTGTTACACACAATTTACCAAACTCGGTGGGACCGAATCTTTAAACTCGGTCGGACCAATTTAGTAAACTTAGTGACCGTTAGTGATTTTTGGTGGGACTGACATGCATCTCGATGAGACCGATTTGGTTAGGGTTAGGGCATAACGTAATCTCGGTAAGACCGATTACACAAACTCGGTAAGACCGATTTGGAAATAAGCTTTCGAGAGAGTTGGTCAGGTAAACTCAGTGGGACCGATTTGCTCTTTTCGGTGAGACCGAAATGTTACAAAAAGGAAACAGAGAGTTTACATTGCAATCTCGGTGGGACCAATCGCTCACTTCGGTTAGACCAAAACATTACGAAGGGAAATAGAGAGTTTACAACCCCATCTTGGTGAGACCGAGATCCCTATCGGTAAGACCGATTTGCTTAGGCTTTGTGGCAGTGGCTATGACTTTTTGAATCGGTGGCGCCGGATAGGAATAATCGGTGTGACCGATTTTGGCTTTCGGTTTAGGTCATTTGTGGATGTGGGAAAGTAGTTGAGGGTTTTGGAGCATATCACTAAGCACATGAAGCAAGAGGCTCATTAAGCAACACCTCATCCCTCCTTGATAGTATTGGCTTTTCCTATAGACTCAATGTAATCTTGGATCACTAAAATGTAAAATGAAGAGTCTTGAGCTTTTGAGCTTGAGCAATCCTTTGGCCTTAGTATTTTGAGGGATCCACTTTCATCATCCATGCCATGCCATTCATTGAGCTTTCCTGAAATAATAGTCTTGGAATAGCATTAGCTCAATGAGCTATATGTTGTTATGAATTACCGAAACCACCTAGGGATAGTTGCACTTTCAATCTCCCCCTTTTTGGTAATTGATGACAACATATAGATCAAAGCTTCGACAAATGATAATAAGATTGAATAAAATCATCGCTTTGAGAAGTATGTGATAAGCAAGAGCTTCCGCTAAATTTGTGCATGGGTTAAGATTTGCTTTGGACTGCAAATGCACAACGAATTATGCTCATGGGTTACTCCTCCATGTCAGATACATCTTGGTGGAGCGCTCAAAATAATAAACAATGAATACATGCACTCATCACCAAGCATAGTGAATGATCATATAAGATAGATAGGATAATATCATCAAACATGCATAAGTGTAGCTTATGATCAAACACATGATCATCAATGTCTCACAAGCATAGTATCTCAACCAAAAGCAAACAAAGTTTAAAACCACCAAATAAAGCAAGAGAGAACAAAAGCAACACACTCTCTCTCTCAAAGCCTATGATCTATACATTTTTCTCCCCCTTTGGCAACAAGTTACCAAAAAGTTCATATAAAGTGCATAGTGCTAGATCGACTCTCAGGCTTGATCTTCTGGTGGTGGTGTCCTGATAGCTCCTTGGACGAAGGCTTCAGTGGAAGTAGAGGGTGCTGGAGCTGGTTGTACTGGAATTGTAGGGGCAGTAGCTGGTGCTGAAGTTGTTGCTCTAGTGTCTATCACTGGCACTGCAACTGACCTCTGGGCTCTGGGCACTCTGGCAAACATATTGGTGGTAGTCTTGCCCTGTCTCTCCTACATATCATCCTGCAGCTGCTGTACAACTGACTGAATCTCAGTTACTTTAACATCAAAGTCATGGAATTTGAGTTCCATGATTCTCTCAAGGCTCTCCTGATTCTGAGTGAGGGTGGCCAGTCCTTTCTCAATCCTTAGTGTAGATGCTATCAAGTAACCAAGCTGCTCCTGTTTGGTTTTCAAGAAATATTCAGATGCCTCCTCTTGAGTTGGCATATTGGCAGCCTTCTCCTTCTTTGCCTTCTCCTTCTTCTCCTGAGCTTGAACTGATTGTGGATCATTCTCATTCATGACAACCTCATTGTCCTCAAAGTCTGGATAAAGTGGAAAATGTTCCTTATCCAACTGATATTTCCCTGTGCCCATCTTTGAGTTGATCAATTCCTGAATCTAAGGTGCATATCCACAGCTCCTCTTCTGATCTGCTGCGGTCCTCTTAATGGTTTTAATCATTAGGCTCATGACTTTGAACTTCTGTGGCACATCAAACACATGCAACATGTTGATGGCATGCCCTCTGATCATGTTATGGTCACCAGACTTGGGCAACAAAGTATGCCTCAGAATCCAATTAATGGTTGGCAACCCTGACAGCAGAAAGTGAACTGATCCAAACTTGTGAGTCTCAACTGCCTTGTCTGGGATCTCCTTGTACATGTGAGCCATTGAATTGTGACCCATCTTCTTCTTTGCATAAATGTCCAGGTCATCCTCATTTTCCTTGGGGGCATTTATCAGACTTGCCCATTCTTCAACAGTGGATTGGTACCTTGTACCTTCAGACATCCAAACAATTCTACCATCTAGGTAAAAATGTGATGTGGAGTAGAACTGCATGATAAGCTCATCATTCCAGTTGGTGAACTTCTGTCCAACAAAATCAGCAACTCCACAAGCAACAAAGCTTTCTTGCACTCCAGGATAGTGCTACTCATTGTCCTTGATGTAGGTCCAGTCGACCCACCTCATGTCACAGACTATGGGCTTCTTGTCCAACAGAATTGTTTCATAAAAGTCCTGCTATTCCTTTGTATGGAACCTGTAGTCAACAGCAGTTCTTCTTGTTGAAGCATATGGATCTTCCATCCTCCACAGTCTCAGCCCTGAATCCTTCCTGATTCTCATGTCCTCAGCCACAGGATGGGCATCATTGTGGTCTGGTATCTTGGGCTTGAGCTTTCTTAGGACCTGTCCTTCTTCATCCTCATCTTCAGCAACATTGGGCACTGGGGCCTTGTTCTTCTCAGCAGCTGGAATACTCCTAGTATTCCTCTTTGGAACTTGCTTGGCCTTGGAGGCAGCTTTGGGTGCTTCCTTGGGCTTAGATGTTGCAGCCCTTGATCTGATTGCATCACCCATGAGCTTGGGTGCCTTAGGTGCTGGTGCAGCATCCTCTTCCTCTTCTTTAGAATCTCTTCTCATAGAGGGCTTTCCAAGGACCTTGGCAGTTATGGTTCTTGCTCTCTTCTTTTTCTTGTCCTGATCACCATCATCCTCTGATTCAATTGTGAACTTCATAGTTTCACCAGTGGGGACTTTCTGAGGTTTGGAAGAAGTGACTTTCTTCTCAGGTGCTTCTTTGGGTTGAGCCTGAGCTGGCACATGAGTGGACTTTCTGGCTTTAGGCATATGTGTCCTCTTGGCAGGAACTTCCTTCTTCAGACCTGGCTTAGTGCTATGTGTAGAGCCATATTCTTTCTTGAGCACTACTTTCTTGGAAGTAGCCTCATCTTCCTCAGCTTTGTAATCTTCATCCTCTGAATCTGAAGTTCTTTTCCTCCTTAGCCTAGTAGCAGCCTTAGGCAAATTGCTAGGAGTACTTCTGCTTCCTTCATCTATAGTTGAGGGACTAGTGCCCTCACTCAAGTCCATCTGCTCTACTGACCTGTTACGCTATCACTCGATCGACATCTTGCAAAAGCTATCACTGACCTGTGAAGAGTTATAGATGAGATAGAATAGATGAGCATCACAAAATGCAGAGATTTTTGCAAAAGAATGATTCAAAAGTTCAGTTTTACTATTCCATAGAATGCATTTCGGATCAACCGATTTTCAAACTCGGTGATACCGAAGCAGTTTTGGAACCTAAAATGATGATCTCGGTTGGACCGAGTCACAGTTCGGTGGCACCGAGACTGCTAGGGCTTCACAGAATCCTCAAATCAGTCGCACCGATTAGTAATTCTCGGTCAGACCGAGAGTCACTAGTGCAATGGCATAAGCCAAATTGGTGAGACCGAGTTTTTCAACTCGGTGGGTCCGAGATGGTTTTGGCGGAAACCTAACCCTAAAAATTTGAATCTTATCTAATCTATGGATTACTTTGGCTGGATAGAAGAGTTTCAATCGTGGCAAGATTCAATAAAAGTACAATGTGCTTGGAATCAGACGTGGATAGCACAAAGATCAAGTCCATACCCTAACTTGGCGGTGGACTTGCTACGACGACAATGGTGGGGACGAAATCCGTTGACGGCAGCGGAGACCAGCGACAGGAGGCTGCTGGCGACAAGGAGACGATCCGGAGACCTCCGATGGCAGAGCGAGCTATTGCGCGGGCGAAGGGTTTCGGAGAAGTTTCCAAAAAAAATCCCGTGGCTATATATAGCCCGACCCTGTCGGTGTGACTGAGTGGAACAACTCGGTGGCACCGAGATGCATAACTGTGTACAGTTACAGCAAATCGGTGGGACCGAAAAGTTCAAATCGGTTGCACCAAGATTGAAAACTCAGATCAACTTGATGATCTCGGTAGGACCGAAATGGATGAATCGGTCAGACCGAGAATCACAAAGAGGTTTTGGAATTTTAAGTCTATGACGAACCGGGGACTCCGAGTGCTCCTCACACAGAGTGGTTCGAATCTGACTTGATCAAATTTTGTGATGTAGCATGAATAGAGTTTGAGATGAGAAAAGCATAGATAGCTAAAGAAGGTTCTTAGGCATTCTTGTTCATCCACTTGGCAAAAGGAAAATAACCAAACAATCAAAACAACCAGTGGATGTCCTTGAATGAGTAAAATATGCACCAACATGCTCACACAATAAGATGGCAAATGAAATATGTGACAAAGCATGCACAACCAATTCTAGCATCTATCAAGCAATTTGTGACGACTAGGTCATCTATATATGAGTATATTGACTTAGGAGTCAAATGAGAACATTTGATCATAGGTCATACTCATCGTTTAAGCTCAAGTGGGGTTACCACTTTTACATAATGCATTGATGTGTTCACACCATTAGAGTTGCTTTGACTCGATTCTTAGAGTTAAGCTCCCCCTAGATCTGAGATCCCCCCTTAGAGGGATGAACTAACCTTGGGTTTTGTCGATGATGACTTCATGTAGGTGTTGAAGATGTAGATGCTCAATGTAGATGTAGATCATTCGGAGCAATCCTTTGGAGTGAGTTGCACTTTCAACTTAGCTACATGGGTTAGTCCCACAAGGAACAAACAAGAATATCCATAGACATAGAGTGATGCATAGACAAGATGATGTCCATGAATTCATTAAATTACCTTGTCCCTTGTCTTACCAACATGAGGTTTTGTGACTCCTTGAACTAGTGCAAGATGTGGAAGTTGATTGCACTTGTTCTTGCCATAATGATATGAGTGAAGAATGTTGGCGGAGTCACCCTCAAGAACTCTCTAGTTCTTCTTCTTCGGGATCCACATCATCTTGATGGGAATCCTTGGAGTTGTAGTTGTACTTGATGAAGTAGAACTTGACGTAGTCTTGGGGACCCACTTGAACGAGGCTTTAGGTGCTTCTTCAAATGCATCAATCTCTTCTTGAAGATTGTCCTTGCCTTTGTTATTGTGGTCTTGTGGTGGAAGATCATCTTGAGCTTGTGTTCCCTTGAAGGAAGTAGGATCATACTTCTCTTGTTGAGGAACAAACTTTGTCTTGGGATATTGATCTTCTTCCCACTCAACTCCATTGGCATTGAACTTTCGTTCAAAACCAACACCTTGATTCTTCCGGTGCCTTCCTTGCTTGCGTACAATTTCCTCGAATTGCTTACTCCCGGCAAGGCTCTTGTAAACACCTTTCTCTATAATTCCCTTCAATAAGCTATTTTCTTGCTCAAGTGTAACTTGGCTAAGAGAATCATTAGTGGAATCAAGAGAACTACTAGAAGCAACAATATTGGATTTTACATTATTATTGTTACTACTAGAGGAAGTATCTTTCTTGTACTTGTTACTAGACTTGACTTGAGGCATGTAAGTAGATAAGAGTAAACGCTTGGCAATGTAAGAAGAACTTTTCTTGCGGAGATCATCATTGATTCCTTTTAAGAACTCATGCTCTTGCTAAAGATTGAGCTTTTCAAAGCGTAACTTCTCATGAGCCCTTAAAAGTTCTCGAAGATCTTCGTAGATAGTTTCATGAGCTAACTTAAGAGAGTTTAGTTCTTTAGTTAGAAGCTCAATCTTCTCCTTATCATTGTCATTCGTTTTATCTTGATTAGCATGATTAATTGACGTTTCATCATAGTATTCATCACTAGAGTTGTCAACAAGTAAATCATCATCCACAAGTAAGTCATCTTCATCACTATTGAAATCAACATACTCGGGATGTGTTACCTTTGGACCTTTGGCCATGAAGCATCTTCCAACACCTTCATTTGGTGAATCAAATATGTCGTAGGAGTTGGTTGACACAAGTGCTAGACCGGCAACACCTTCATCTTGAGTATATTCGGAGTCGGAGTGATAGCTTCTCTCGGAGTGATTGTCGGAGTTGGAGCCGGATACCCATTCACCAACATGAGCTTGATGTCTTCGTTTTGGGTAGCTCCTTGATGACTTGTCCTTCCTTTCCGAATCCTTGCTTCTCCATGAGGGTCTTCGTTCATAACGATCATCTCTACTCCTCCTCTCTGTTGGTGGTGATTCTTCTCTTTTGCTCCTTCTTCTTGGAGAATATTCTCTTCTTTTGTAGGGTGTCGTACACTCATCGGAGTAGTGTCCGGGTCTCCCACAATTGTAGCAATTGTGCTCTCGACTACAAGATCTTTTGTCATTGTAAGACCTTGACTTGAAGCTTCTTTCTTTGCTTCTACTCTTGTAGAATTTGTTGAAGTACTTCACCAGTAAGCTCAATTCTTCATTGAAGGTTGGTTTCTCACTTGATGATCTGGGGGCTTCACTTGAGGCTTTGTAAGCACCACTTGACTTGTTGTGAAGTTCCTCATTATCCTTGAGTGACATCTCATGAGCAACAATTCTTCCAATGACTTCCGTTGGCTTGAGATCTTTGTAGTTTGGCATCATTTGGATCAATGTGCATAGGGTATCATACTTTCCATCCAAAGCTCTTAAGATCTTCTTGATGATGAATTTGTCGGTCATCTCTTCACTCCCTAAGCCGGCAGTCTCATTTGTGATAAGAGCAAGCCTAGAGTACATTTCAGCGACACCTTCACCATCCTTCATTTTGAACTTGTCAAGCTGACTTTGGAGCACATCCAACTTGGATTCGTTCACGGACTCGGTACCTTCATGCATATCAATCAAAGTGTCCCAAATTTCATTTGCATTCTCAAGACGGCTGATTTTGTTAAATTCTTCGGGGCACAATCCGTTGAAGATGATATCACAAGCTTGAGCGTTGTATTGCAGCATCTTCAATTCTTCCGCATTAGCTTGACGGTTTGGTTCTCTCCCATTGAAAAATTCACCTTGCAAGCCAATACAAATAATTGCCCAAACGGCGGGGTTATGTCCAAGAATATGCATTTTCATCTTATGCTTCCAACTAGCAAAATTAGTACCATCAAAGTAAGGACCTCTACGGTGATAATTTCCCTCGCTAGACGCCATACTCTCTTAGGTTGCGAAACCAAGGCTATGATCACCAAAGCTATGGAAATCAAAGCAAATGGAGACCAAAGCTCTGATACCACTTGTACGACCTTGAAGTATGTCTAGAGGGGGGGGTGATTAGACTACTTGACCAATAAAAACTTAACCTTTTCCCAATTTTAGAGTTTGGTAGATTTTAGCTATTCTAGCACAAGTCAAGCAATCATCACACAATTCAAGCAAGCATGCAAAGAGTATATTGGCAGCAGAAATTAAAGCATGCAACTTGCAAGAAAGTAAAGGGAAGGGTTTGGAGGATTCAAACGCAATTGGAGACACGGATGTTTTTGGCGTGGTTCCGATAGGTGGTGCTATCGTACATCCACGTTGATGGAGACTTCAACCCACGAAGGGTAGCAGTTGCTGAGTCCACGGAGGCTCCACCCACGAAAGGTCCACGAAGAAGCAACCTTGTCTATCCCACCATGGCCGTCGCCCACGAAGGACTTGCCTCACTAGCGGTAGATCTTCACGAAGTAGGCGATCTCCTTGCCCTTACAAACTCCTTGGTTCAACTCCACATTCTTGTTGGAGGCTCCCAAGTGACACCTAGCCAATCTAGGAGACACCACTCTCCAAGAAGTAACAAATGGTGCATTGATGATGAACTCCTTGCTCTTGTGCTTCAAGTGATAGTCTCCCCAACACTCAACTCTCTCTCATAGGTTTTGGATCTGGTGGAAAGAAGATTTGAGTGGAAAGCAACTTGGGAAGGCTAGAGATCAAGATTCATATGGTAGGAATGGAATATCTTGGCCTCAACACATGAGTAGGTGGGGCTCTCTCAGAAATGGTAAGTTGGAAGTGTAGGTTCGTTCTGATGGCTCTCTCCACGAATGAAGAGGAGGTGGAGGGGTATATATAGCCTTCACACAAAATCTAACCGTTACACACAATTTACCAAACTCGGTGGGACCGAATCGTTAAACTCGGTCAGACCGATTTAGTAAACTTAGTGACCGTTAGTGATTTTCGGTGGGACTGACATGCATCTCGGTGAGACCCATTCGGTTAGGGTTAGGGCATAATGTAATCTCGGTAAGACCGATTACACAAACTCGGTAAGACCGATTTGGTAATAAGCTTTCCAGAGAGTTGGTCAGGTAAACTCGGTGGGACCGATTTGCTCTTTTCGGTGAGTCCGAAATGTTACAAAAAGGAAACAGAGAGTTTACATTGCAATCTCGGTGGGACCGATCGCTCACTTCGGTTAGACCGAAACGTTATAGAGGGAAACAGAGAGATTACAACCCCATCTCGGTGAGACCGAGATCCCTATCGGTAAGACCGACTTGCTTAGGGTTTGTGGCAGTGGCTATGACTTTTGGAATCGGTGTCGCTGGATAGGAATAATTGGTGTGACCGATTTTGGCTTTGGGTTTAGGTCATTTCTAGATGTGGGAAAGTAGTTGAGGGTTTTGGAGCAGATCACTAAGCACATGAAGCAAGAGGCTCATTAAGCAACACCTCATCTCTCCTTGATAGTATTGGCTTTTCCTATAGACTCAATGTGATCTTGGATCACTAAAATGTAAAATGAAGAGTCTTGAGCTTTTGAGCTTGAGCCAATCCTTTGTCCTTAGTATTTTGAGGGATCCACTTTCATCATCCATGCCATGCCATTCATTGAGCTTTCCTGAAATAATAGTCTTGGAATAGCATTAGCTCAATGAGCTATATGTTGTTATGAATTACCAAAACCACCTAGGGATAGTTGCACTTTCATCATGTCTCAGCTGGAGCCATGAGTCTGAAGAAGCGTGAGTTCTGCAACTTACGCCAGGGGAACCATACTATGGGGCAGTACGTGGATGAGTTCAACAAGTTATCTCGCTATGCCCTGGATGATGTGCCCACATATGCCGCAAAGTAGGAGAAGTTTATTGAGGGGCTCAATGATGAGCTGGGAATGTAGCTAATGGTGGCTACCTTCAACAATTACCAGGACCTGGTAGACAAGGCCACCATACTTCAAGGCAAGCAGCAACAGATTGATAGCTGCAAGCGGAAGTATGGCCAAGGCAAGTACAGCTCCGGAGCTCAGCAGAAGCCCCGTTATGCCCCATACTCAAGGGGGCATACCCATCCCACTCATGGAGGACATAATCATGGAGGACATAACCATGGAGGGAATGGGAACAACCGTAACCACACCAACAACTCCAAGTCAGGCAATGGAGGCAATGGCAACCAACATTGTCCTGCCCCGGCTCAAAAGGATCTGAGTCATATCACCTGTTTCAAGTGCCAGAAGACAGGGCACTATGCCACCGACTGCCCAGAGGCCAAGCAGAAGGAATGGAAATGGCAATGGCAATGGAAGCTCAGCAAAGGATCCTAACCCTTTTCCTCGTGCGCAGGTGAATCACATTGACGTGGAGGGCGTCTATGATCAGCCAGAAACTATGGTTGGTAAGTTTATATTAAATTCATGTCCTGTATTGGTACTCTTTGATTCTGGTGCAACACATCCATTTATATCAAGGGTAGTTGTCGAAAAGTACGGGTTGCCCACTAGAACCCTTAGAAGCCCTCTTCAGGTCAGTTCCCCATGAGGAGAAATGAAGGCAGGCTTAGGCTATTGTGCAACCCTTAGCATCGGAAACCATAATTTTCCCGCAGACCTCATAGTATTGGAAACCCAGACCTTGGATGTAATCCTAGGCATGGATGGGTTGACAAAGTTTGAAGGAAACATCGACTGTGCCCGCAAGACGATTCTGCTCACCAACCCGGAGCAGAAGAGGATCAAGTATGTATCCAGACGCACCACGACGAAGAATCAGGTGAATTCCCTCACGGGAGTTGTTCAGGAGGAAGTGCCGATAGTGCAAGATTTTCCCGATGTGTTTTCGGAGGAATTACCAGGGATGCCACTCATAACCCGCAAGTATACGGGATAGGTGTAGCCTCTTTCGATAAGTAAGAGTGTCAAACCCAACGAGGAGCTAAAGGTAGAACAAATACTCTCTCAAGTCCTATCGGCCATTGATACGACTCTACGCACGCTTGACGTTCGCTTTACCTAGAACAAGTATGCAACTAGAAGTACTTTGTAGGTGTGATAGGATAAGTTTGCAAGATAATAAAGAACACATAAATAAAAGCTAGGGGTTGTTTAGATAAAGATGCAATAAAGTAAGTATAGCGAGTGTGTAGAAGTGGTGGTAGGAGTTGTGGAATTGTCCCTAAGCAATTGACTATGTTACTAGACCAGTAATCACTATTGCAATTCTATTTGAGGGAGAGGCATAAGCTAACATACTTTCTCTAGTTGGATCATGTCACGCCCAATATGCGACCCTATCCAAAAGGAACTCGAAGGTCCCACCAAGGATAGACCCGCATATTGAAACGCTTTTGCAAGGTGGATATCATTACATCAACATTACATAATAGTGGGGATACATCTGATACATACAATGTCACAAGAATACAACAATACAACATACAAGAATAACATCCGACTACTGAATGAATCATAAGCGAAACTCAAACAATATCCACCACCTAGCCCAGGCTGCCGACACGGAACCTATACCTGATCGAAGAACAAGCGGAAGAAGAACTCCAAACACGCAAACATCGCTCTCGCGTCAAGATCATCGCATAACTTGTACTGCGCAACTGTTGTTGTAGTAATCAGTGAGCCATGAGGACTCAGCAATCCCATTACCATGGGTATCAAGACTAGCAAAGCTTAATGGGAAAGGAAGGGGTAAAGTGGTGAGGTTGCAGCAGCGGCTAAGCAAGATATGGTGGCTAACATACGCAAATGAGAGCGAGAAGAGAAACAAGCGGAATGGTCGTGAAGCTAGCAATGATCAAGAGGTGATCCTGCACACCTACTTACGTCAAACATAACACAGAAACAGTGTTCACTTCCCGGACTCCGCCGAGAAGAGACCATCATGGCTACACACGCGGTTGATGCGTTTTAATTCGGATCTGGTGTCAAGTTATCTACAACCGGACATTAACAAATTCCCATCTGCCACATAACCGTGGGCACGGCTCTCGAAAGTTTAAACCCTGTAGGGGTGTCCCAACTTAGCCCATGACAAGCTCTTGCGATCAACGAAGGAATAGACTGTCGGTGTCAAAACCGGCGGATCTCGGGTAGGGGGTCCCGAACTGTGCGTCTAGGCGGATGGTAACAGGAGGCGAGGACACAATGTTTTTACCTGTGTTCAGGCCCTCTCGATGGAGGTAATACCCTATGTCCTGCTTGATTAATATTGATGATATGGGTAGTACAAGAGTAGATCTACCACGAGATCAAGGAGGCTAAACCCTAGAAGCTAGCCTATGGTATGATTGTTGAGATGTAATGTTGTCCTCTGGACTAAACCCCTCCGGTTTATATAGACACCGGAGAGGCTAGGGTTACAGTCGGTTACAATGGTAGGAGATCTACATATCCGTATTGCCAAGCTTGCCTTCCACACCAAGTAAAGTACCTTGGGACACGAGCCGAGTCTTCAATCTTCTATCTTCGTGTGCAGGAGTCCGACGGATATTGATAGTCCGGCTGTCCGGACACCCCTAGTCGAGACTCCTCGGTAGCCTGAACCAGTCTTCAATGGCGATAAGTCCGGCGTGCATAATGTTCGGCATTGCAAGGCGGGTTCCTCCTTGAATAATCCAGAGAAGATAATGAACACCGGGATAGTGTGCGGCTCGCAAAATAATTTCCACATTCCAAGCGTAGAGAGAATAAAACATATACACCGATCCAATCTGCGGCGTATTATGCGGCATGACATCACACCGCACCAAGCCCTTGTTTGAATTACTATACCACTTGACACGTTTAGCGGCGGTTTCATGGCACGTCTGCGAAGCGGATCGTGTTCCCCTTTTTCCGGGATTCTCATCAATACGTGCGTGGGAACCCAACCGCGCCATTGATGGTGGCGCGTGGGAGATGAGCGAGTTTTACCAGGCTGGTGAGGGACGCATAGTTTTTTCCGCCTATATATAAGGGATAAGGATTTACCTTCTCACCTCGCCTTCTTCCTCCTTTGCTCATCCATCCTGCGAACCCAAGCTCCAACGCTCAAGCTCCGCATTCGCCTCGACCCTTCTCCGAACATGTCCGGAGGGAGGCAAGTGGATGGCCTCCACCGCCAAGGAGGAGGACATCACCAAGCTTCTGTGACGCCGGATACCTTCCGGAGACATCGCGCATCACCGCCTGACAGCGGGGCAGCTCGTTCCTACCCCAGACCTCACGAGAGGTTGTTTTCCTTCCCCACTTCCTCCGTGGACTGGGCTTTCCCTCCATCCATTCGTCCAGGGATCATGTTCTACTACGGCCTGGATTTCCACGATCTGGCGCCAACCGTCCTCAACATCTCGGCGTTTATCGTAATGTGCGAGGCCTTTCTCGCATCCGCCCCACTTCGCTGTGGCTCAAGACCTTCAACGTCAAGCGAAGGTTGTGAAGGGGCGCAAGCGGAATCTTGGGCGCTATGTTGGGCAAGTTGCCCAATGTCCCTTAGCTAGAAGGGACCTTCGCGGACTCCGTCAAGGGTGTGTCAGGGGTGGTTCTATATCACCGAGCCGCGCAAGCCCGCATGGGCGGCGGCCCCCGAATTTAGATCTGGAATCCCTACGCAGCTCACCTCCTGGAAAGAGAAGGGCTTGCAGTGGGGTGATCCGGTGGAGGTGACGGGACTTTGAGCCTGCATCAAGAAGCTAGTGAGCAATGGGCTCCGGCTCGTCGACGTGGTCCAGGTCATGCTCCTCCGGCGGATTCTCCCATGCCAAGAAAGGGCATTTAATCTGTGGGAGTTTAATCGGGAACAGCACCGGGCGTTAAGCGGGTTCTTGATACAACGTCTGAAGGTGCACGGAGGGTGCTGTTCAAGAGCGCTGATCGCCCGCATCATGACAAAGACCATGATTCAACTTGCGATCTCCGTGACGGGGTAAGTGATTCGACCCCATTATGGGACACTTGTAGTGATTAGATTGACTCTAGCGAGGTTTTTAATCTGCCTCTTCCTTTGGCGAGAATGGATGGAGAAGGCCGAGCTGCTTATCGATCCGGCTCCCATGCCAGAAGAACCAGTGGATGCCCATTTAGCAAGGCTGCTGGTTCCGGCACCGTACGTGGTGCCGGAGAAGAAGGCCAAGAAGGTGGCCGCGGGGACTCGAAAGAGTTCCCGCAATCAAGCGTCTGACGACGACGACGAGGACTCCTCCCCCGAAGACGAGGAGGAGGAGGAGGAGTACTCTCGCGCGGAGGAGGGAGAGAAGAAGAGGAAGGCCTCCCCAATCGGGCGGCCAAGGTCAGAGGGGAGAACTATCCCCCCGGACAGTTTCGCCAACATCAGTGTTGGTGAGGAAGAGTGGCCTCCAAGGGCCCGGCGTCCGGAAAGATCGTAAGTATTTGGATCATTCATATGCCGTATTATAGTATGTCACGCAGTGTCCTTCTAATGCCGCATTATTTCCTTAGTCCGGCCGGTGACGACTTTCCCGACTCGATGAGCGGGTCGTTGGCGCCGTCGGATGTAAATTCCATCCCGACTGCCTCTACCCCACGCGCGAATCGACGAGGCAGAATCCTGAGGGGACAGCGCCAGAGGAGGCTCGGGGCGCCGTCAGGCAGCCCGGACTTTGTGCGGACTCTACTCCGGAACCGTGGCGGTTCGAGGGTCCGCAAGCAGCCCCCTCGGAAGAGGCGGGACCGTGGCGCCGGCCTCCGTCCCAACCGGAGGCACCGGACAACCTCTTGAGGCGCTCAAAGGCGCCTCCATCGAAGAAACACCGCACTCTCATGAGTGCGGTGATTGAAAAGGTCCAGCTTCGCCAAGGGCGGGCTGACCAAGCTCGCAACAGCCTTCTAACGAGGCTTTGAGGTAAGAAGGTTAAAATTAAGTAATATAATACCACATAGACAAGAGCCCGATCGTGAGTCCGGTGTTCGGAAAGGAAAGCGGACTAAGGATCTTCAACAAGACATCTGCTGGGTTTCTAAGATATGTCAATATGGGTTTGCAGGCTCTTATTGTTGACCTCTGCCGCGTGCAGCGGAGGTCGAGGCGAAGAAGGACCTTGGCGGTCGGAGCAAGAGCTCGGCCATGCCAAGAGGCAGCTCAAGGAAAAGAAGGTTAATAACACCAGTTTAAATATGCACCTTCTGTAAAAGGGTCTTGGTTGCCAACAAGATTAACAAGGATAATATGTGCAATGCAGGGGCCACTAACGAGGTGGCAGCCCTAAAGGATGCCGTGTCCGTGGCCGAGCATAATCTGCCCTGAAACGGACGAGCGAAAAGCAAGCAGCGCTGGTGGCGGAAGTTCGGCAAGAGCTCAGTGCTCGTGAAAAAGCATGAGAGTTTGGGCGTGACTCAAGACTCGAGTCCGAGCTTGCCTCGGCTCTCGATAGGGCCGAGTCCGCCAAGGCCGAGGCCCGAGGGCCCATATGGAAATAGAGACATGAAGAAGATATCGAGGGTAAGGCGTTTTTCATGCGAGCAAGCATGTTAATGTAAATTATCGGATACTTACCCGGTCGGAGCTCTCGGGGGCATTTGCGGATCTGCGCGTAGTGCGTCGATGCCGCTGCGTTCTATCGTGGCGAGGAGGGAGCTCAGCGGAGAAGGTCTTCGGTCTCGATCTGGCTGAGGCCGGCCATCCGGTGCCCCCAAGCGACCAGGTGAAGCAGCTGGTCGAACTCCTAAGGTAGCCGAGGAGGCCATGAAGGGCCTCACAGTCCGGCTATGGCCGGGAAGGCCATGCACGGCAGCTACTTTGGCCTAGTCTTGCGGACTAGTTGATGCATGCCCAAGGCTGGATGTGATCAGCGATCCGCCGCATTGAAGGCGCTCGTCGAGCCCTTGCCCGCATAAAGGTGCAATGGGGCAAGCTGGATGCGGAGAAGCTTCTCACGGATCCGCCGCCGGGCAAGGAGCACCTTGTCGCGGGGCGATATTATAAAGTTGTCTGAAGGAGCCCGCGATATCGCGGATGAGTGCCCCTAATGTAATCCTTGAGTGAACTTCGCTGTGTGTTTATCTGTCTTGAAAACTTCGTTTATATGCGCCATGAGCAACGCTTTGTTGAATTTAAAATATTACCTTCATGCAGCCGTTTGTAAAATCGAGAGATGGCAAGTCGTTGGCTTCAGCCCCCAAGCCACAGTCTTTGGGGTGTTCGAGGATAAACTTGAGCACTCTTGTTCCCATCTTTGGGTCCATCTAGGGGGCGCTCAACCACGACGAACAAAGGCGGCCGGACTTATAATGCTTGAACACTCTCCTTAGCCATAGAATTCTACAATTTTAAATTTGGTGAAGCCCCGGTATTCGGAAGACCGAATCCGGGCGCTATCCACGCCTTCGTCGGACATCATCCGAACTTCGTCGAGCGGCATGAGTCTTTAGGGACCCGAAAAGACCTCTCGAACAGCGACCAATCTCTCACCTTATCATGCCGTCGGTTTAGCTTTCTCCGAGGCGTTAACCTGCTCAACCAGGGCGCAATCGCGATGGTTCTCCTAGTGCTACCTTAGCCGACGGAGCGGAACGTAAGGTACCAAAACATAGGAGCAGGCAAACCCAACTGTTGACCCAAGACATGATTCGAGCTGATTCATATAATGCTATAAGTTAGGGTGCCGCACTTGTGAAAGTGTTCGGACTTAATCACACCGTAATGTGGGGAACAGAAGCCCCTGGTGTATTCGGCCGTACCAAAGTGTACGGGTGCAATATGTCATATAGTGAACATTTGTAAAGGATAACGCAATTGCCATGAAAAGGTAATAAACTTGCAAAAAGGAAGTGCTGCGTTATTTATGAAAGAAAGTCTGCTAATAAGGCAGACTGATACAAATAGTGCGGTAAGCAAGGTGTTTGGACTAAATTAGTATGTCCCCCTCCAGGGATAGGCTGCAGATTTGGTGTATGTAACTGAATTTGATGCTCGTAACAGAGACCACCTGAGTGTTCGTCGCAGCCTTCTTTGTTCCCCGACTGTTGTATCGTGAGTTCGGCAAGGTCGCCGTCGGACATGGCTTCTGGTTAATGGAGTCCTGTGTATGCAAAAGAAGAAAAGATAAAAAAACAAAGCCAAGGGGGGCGATCGCATGAGCCCCTTGTGTGGTCGAGCCGCACTCTTTGGTCCTTGTGGTTAAGCCCCTCCCCTACGCCCATGGTATCTCCAAAGCGTAATGATGTCTGGAGTGTTATTATAGTGATCATCTTGTGGGCGGGGTTGGGGCCGCATTACTCTGGCGATGCTCGATCGCGCCAGTGGTCTTGGTTGTTGTTGCTCGGCGCGTTTTAATGTGTCCGCTTTTTAGTTGCGGACTAGAGAATTGCCGTGAAAGGCTGCTCTGTTCCGCCGCGAGAGCCGCCATGTTCGTCCGTTCGGAGGGCGTTCCGTATTCCCATTGACCGTAATGAATCCACGAGGGCCCGCATCTTGAGCTTTAGGTATGCATATCGGCACCGCGTTGAATTTTACAACGCGATGCGTCCGAGCAGGCATGATAGCCGCTCTGAGCGGGACTATATCAAAGATTAACTCTTCGCTCGAAATTATCCGGGATCGAAGACCACTTCGATGTGTGAGCTCGTCAGGTTGGCTTCCACTCACAGGATGACACCTTTAAAGGTTGTCTTAGTAGGTTTGATCTGGATGGGTCTATGCCCATTTTGCGACCGTGTCAAAATAAAGCAGGTTCAGGCTGCCGCCGTCCATCGAGGACTCTTGTGAGGTGAAATCGAAATGGCGTATGCTAGTCGGATGGTCTCGTCGATCGAAAGTGATCGGACAGAGGACCATGGATTGAACTTGGCGTGGCTCCATCGCATAGGCGTCCGTAGTCGCGCGCTTCCTCTCCCTCTTGGGTATATGGGTCGCAGTCATCGTATTCACCGTCCGTGCTTATGGGGAAACCCTTCTGTCCTCTGTTGTTCGGCGGCCGGGTCTCTTCCTCGTCGTCGCTGTTTAGCCCCTTGTCATTGTGTTTGGCTATTAACTTGCCAGCCTGCCTGAACACCCAACAATCTTTATTGGTGTGATTAGTTGGCTTTTTGGGGGTGCCATGTATCTGGCATGAGCAGTCGAGTATTCTGTCCAGATTGGACGGGCCCGGAGTTGTTCTTTTAAATGGCTTCTTCCGTTGACTGGGTTTGGAGCCTCGGAATCCGGCATTGACTGCCGTATCCTCTTTGTCGTTGCCGCTAGTACGGCGTTTGTTTTTGATTCGACGTGACCTGCCGTGATTGTCCTTGGTGTCCGGACTGCCAGAATTTTTGCGGAGATTATTGCTGCGGGCTAGCCAGCTATCCTCTCCCACGCAAAAGCGGGTCATTAACGATGTGAGGGCTGCCATGGATTTCGGCTTCTCCTGCCCCAGGTGTCGGGCTAGCTATTCGTCCCGGATGTTGTGTTTGAAGGCTGCGAGGGCCTCCGCATCCGGACAGTCGACGATTTGATTTTTCTTCGTCAAGAATCGTGTCCAGAACTGTCTGGCCGATTCGTCTGGCTGCTGAATGATGTGGCTTAGGTCATCGGCGTCTGGTGGTCGTACGTATGTACCTTGGAAGTTATCAAGGAACGCGGCCTCCAGGTCTTCCCAACACCCAATCGACTCTGCGGGCAGGCTGTTAAGCCAATGCCGAGCTGGTCCTTTAAGCTTGAGTGGGAGATATTTGATGGCGTGCAGATCGTCGCTGCGGGCCATATCGATGTGGAGAAGATAATCTTCGATCCACACCGCGGGGTCTGTTGTACCATCTTAAGATTCAATGTTCACGGGTTTGAACCCTTTGGGGATCTGATGATCCATTACTTCATCAGTGAAGCATAGCGGGTGTGCGGCGCCCCTGTATTGAGCAATATCGCGAGGCAGCTCGAGGGAGCGCTGTCTGCTGTGTTTGGCCCGGCCGGCGTTATGTCCGGCGCGACGGTATTCGTTGTGGGTCGTAGGGCGCCCACGTGATCCATAGATGGATCTGGATTGCCTTGCTTTGTCCTCCAAGATGTCTCGCAAGTCCGGCGCGTTCCTTTTAACCGTACTCTGGATCGATGTCGGGTGCGGTCTTGGCTGGGGCCTTTAATGCCTCTCTCGCGACCATGGGGCGGTCGGTCAGCCATGTCGTCGCTGGTGATAAAGGTATGTATGCTTCCTCCTCTAATCGGGGAGCAGCTTGCGTCTTAGGTAACTTTTGGAGGAGTTCGAGTTTATACTCTTGACGCGAGGACCTCGGTCCATCGATCGGCTAGCAGATCTTGATCAGCTTGAAGCTGTTGCTGCTTTTTCTTTAGGCTATTTGCCGTGGCTATGAGCCTGCGCCTGAAGCGCTCTTGTTCGACGGGATCCTCGGGTATGACGAATTCATCATCGTTGAGGCTCACTTCGTCTTCGGAGGGAGGCATATAGTTATCATCCTCAACCCCTTCGTCTGCCGCCCTGTCGTGAGGGCTTGCTTCTGCGTCCTCCTGCGTTGAGTCTTGCAGGAGGGGATCGTCTTCGGCACTCTCCGGAGTGTTATTGTATCCCATGCCAAATTCTCCATTCTTGTTGTGGCGGGATTTAGAGCGGCGCCGCTGACGCCGGCGTTTAGGCTGCTTCTTCAAAGAATCTTCCTCCGCTGCTTTTTTGCCATCCCCTTCCTTTGGGGTATCCACCATGTAGACGTCGTATGACGAGGTGGCCTTCCAGTGTCCCGTGGGCGCTGGGTCCTGATCGTCTCCGGCATCATCGTCCATAGCGTCTATGTCCTCGGAGTCGTAGTCTAGCATGTCGGTTAGATCCTCGACAGTGGCTACAAAGTGGGTGGTGGGTGGGCTCCGAATTTCTTCGTCGTCCGAACTCCAACCATCCTGGCCATAGTCCGGCCAGGATTCTCCTGATAGCGAGAGATGCTTCAGGGAATTCAGGATATCGCCAAAAGGCGAGTGTTGAAAGATGTCATGGCGGTGAATTCTATGACCGCGCCTAATCTAACTTAATTGGCGGGGCGCGGGAGGCTCGGAGTCCGGAGAGTCCGACCTCTCGGGATCACGAGTTTCGCAAGGACAAAATCTGTATTCGGCTCCATCGCCGTAGATGTTGAAGCCCGGGCGGCGTCTATCCACCGACCCTCGTCATGGGCAATCGGCTCGGGCAAGCATCCGGGCGGATTCAAGCTGACCACCAAAGCACTGTCCGTGGCGAGCAGATCATGCCCATCCTCGCGGTCTTGTGGCGCTTGGCTGTGGCTCGAGTCCGTCGAAGATCAAGTCTCCGCGGTCATTGGCCGTGAAGTTTAGGCCGAATCGACTGACGGCGGGGCGTAAGCTTCGATCTGCTCGGATGGCCAAGAGAGTTGGCCCGCAGCAAAACGCCGAATATGAAGATCTGTCCGGGAGAAAAGTCTCACCACGGACAGCGTTGAAGGTTGAAGAAGCCATCGAGCCTATCGGTGGCGACACGAGGAACTCTCAATGAAAGCACCAATGTCGGTGTCAAAACCGGCGGATCTCGGTAGGGGTCCCGAACTGTGCGTCTAGGTGGATGGTAACGGAGGCGAGGGACACAATGTTTTTACCCAGGTTCAGGCCCTCTCGATGGAGGTAATACCCTACGTCCTGCTTGATTAATATTGATGATATGGGTAGTACAAGAGTAGATCTACCACAAGATCAAGGAGGCTAAACCCTAGAAGCTAGCCTATGGTATGATTGTTGAGATGTAATGTTGTCGTACGGACTAAACCCCTCCGGTTTATATAGACACCGGAGAGGCTAGGGTTACACAGAGTCGGTTACAATGGTAGGAGATCTACATATCCGTATTGCCAAGCTTACCTTCCACGCCAAGTAAAGTACCTTCCGGACACGAGCCGGAGTCTTCAATCTTCTATCTTCGTAGTCTGGGAGTCCGGTGGATATTGATAGTCCGGCTGTCCGGACACCCCCTAGTCCAGGACTCCCTCATAGACCTTCTCCCAGGAAGACCCGATCAGTCTCGGAATCCCGGTTTACAAGACATTTCGACAATGGTAAAACAAGACCAGCAAGACCTCCCGGCGTGCCGACATCCTGATAGTATCCGCGCGTATCTCGTCGCAGGCCACGACCGGATGAGCAGTCCGTACAACTAAAACCAGACCTCAAGTTTCCCTGAGGGGGAGCTGCAAAGCGCTCTAGTTTGGACCAACACTTAGACAAGCATTGGCCCGGTGGGGCTGAATAAAGATGACCCTTGGGTTAATTACTCCCAAGGGAAATATAGGTGGTGGTGAGGCAAATGGTAAAACTAATGTTGGGCCTTGCTGGGCAAGTTTTATTCAAAGCGAACTGTTAGGGGGGTCCCATAAATCACCCGACCGCGTTAGGAACGCAAAATCTGGGAACATAACACTGGTATGATGGAAACTAGGGCGGCAAGAGTGGAACAAAACACCAGGCATAAGGCCGAGCCTTCCACCCTTTACCAAATATATAGATGCATTAATAATATAAGAGATATTGTGGTATCCCAACCAAAATCCTGTCCACCATGGAGCAATCTTCAACTTCACCTACAGCTAGCAACGCTATAAGAGGGGCTGAGCAAAGCGGTAACATAGCCAAACAATGGTTTGCTAGGAATGGTGTCAAAGGTTAGAGGTTCATGGCAATTTGGGAGTCTTGGTAAACAGGTAATAGGTAGCGCAGCATAGCGATAGAACGAAGCAACTAGCATAGCAATGATAGTAGTGAGATCCAGGGTAGCGGTCATCTTGCACGAAATCCATGAGGAAGAAGAACGACTCCATGAAGAAGATGAAGCCACGAAGACGAACCACACGTAGACGAACGAATCCTCACGATCGCAACGAAACGAGAACTATCGAGAAGAAGCACACAACATAGTAAACACACCACACATAAACAAGACATGATGCAAAACAAGCATGATGCATGAGAAAACTAGATGAGGCTACTCATGGCAAGAGATGATGCATACAAGAGCAACACATCAAGGCAAGTTTAAATGAGGCCGGGAACAACATATAACAAATCCGGTAAGTCCTCATATGCATATTTAGAAATTGGTCCAGAACTGAATAGCCATTAAGTTGAAGTTGTTAAACAGCAAGGTAAGATGCACCAAGATGATCTACACGAAATTCTAGTCAAGTTACATATAAAGTTCATTAGATTTGGAGCTACGGCCTAGAAGATATGAGCAAAACAAGTTAAGCATGGCATTGATGCAAAATGCATACAAACATCAAGCAAACACCTCAAAACAAGGATGCAACATGGTAATATGAAGCTACATGCAAAATCAAGCAAGTTTCATATAGAGCACACTCAAAACGGAGCAACGGTGTAACACATACACTCTATACAAGTCATAGCAACAATCTGTCCATAACAGCAACTAGGCATATTGTAAGCATCAAAACAATATGCTACATCACCCCAACCTAGAAACAAAAGGCATGGGCATGAAGTACAGGTAAAGTACTACAAAACATGAACACTGAGCTATCTCCAGAAACAACTAGAACATGCTCAAAAGGACATGGTAAGATTGCAAATAATAACGGTTTCAGACTTTAGCAGAAATAACATCAGGTTGCAATGTTTAGAGCTATCAAACAACATGTTACAGGAACATATCATGGCAAACAAAGGCATGGCATGAATCTACTAAAAGCATAGATCAAAAGTCCCTTACTGACCATGAGCCAAAAGGGCACAGAAAATATGATGGCACCCATGTAAACATGGCAAGTTATATTACAGATTCAAACATGGCAGGAACAGCCATAAGTAGGCATGTTGGTGAGCTTGAACCACTCACCACAGAGCAATACATGGCATGGCAAGGCAACCAACAGGAAGAAGACATGTTTATGAAGCTAAGAATGGGAACAGCAAGTTTATAGGGTGCATGGATCACTAGGAAAACACATGGAAACAACTGAACTTAATGTTAACAGGCTGATAGCAACATTTTCAAGCAACTTTGGAGCAAGATAACAACATGTTCCAGCAGGCTATAATTGCAACCAAGGGTATGAATGGATAGAGCATGACATGTAGATCAAAACATGTTTATAGAGCATCTCCAGATTATGCATAGAATGATTAGTAGCAACATGTTAACATAGCAACAAAATATAACAGAATCATCAGGAAAAGCAGAAGAAGAACTACCCTACTTAGCAAGCTTGATGCACTCAGCACACAACTCACAAAAATACATGGTTAACACCCCTGGAAAGATGGCATGGCATTGATCAAAACACATGTAGACATCAACCTCATAGGATGCACACATCAATCATGGCAAAAATGATAAATGAGCAAGTTATAACAATTTCAGCAGATTAACAGCAACATGCACTCTTCCAACAGCATTTCGGGCATCAAGATGAACTCAAATGAATATGATGCAATGGAATGAAATGAAGTAATCGTCGAGTCGAACAATTTGATATATTATACGCATGAAACGGAGCTACGGATGCAGAGATGTGACAGGTCAAAGATGGCATGATAATGTGTAAAAAATGCAGGACTTGGTCAAAAACGAGGGCAACCTTGTGATCCGGATCTGGATTTGGATCGGGCGGGGCCGGGCTCCGGTGACGGCGGCTCGCCGGAGTTGGTGGGGCGGCGACCGGAGTTCGACGCCGAGGAGGCTCGGCCGGCGCGCGGGGCGGCAGGGCGCGCGTGGCCCCTCAGTGGCCTGGGCGAGTCTTGCGGAGGGCAGGGGTGGAAGCCTTGGCCTTGGCCACGGCGGAAAACAGACGCAGGCGATGCAGTGGCCTTCGAGGTCGGGAGGCGCTGGCGATGCAGGGCGGCGGAGGCAGCGGCATGATGGCGAGATCTGGCGCGATTGTTGGCGCGCACGCTGGGAGGCGGCAGCGGTGAGGGCGGTGGCGGGCCGGGCGCCACGGCGGAGATCCATGGCGGCGGCGGGAGGCGGGCGGACGCGGCGCGGCGGAGGGCCGCTGAGCATGAGGGCAGAAGAAGGCTCAGCGGGCAGCAGCGTGTGTGATGACCGGGTGGCCACGTGGCGACCTCCGGTTAGGCTCTTGGCGGCGGCGGACATGTCCGGCAGGGTCCGGACGTGTCCGGCTGCGGGAGGAGGACGAAGGCTAGGGTTAGGGGTGGTTTCATCCGCGAATTTCGGAGGGGAAGGCATATTTATAGGTAGAGGGAGCTAGGAGAGTCCAAATGAGGTGCGGTTTTCGCCCACGATCGTGATCGAACGACCGAGAGCATGGAGGGGAGTTAGATGGGTTTTGGGCCACTTTGGAAGGGGTGTTGGGCTGCAAACAAAAGAGGGCTTTACGGTTACCCGGTTAACCGTTGGAGTATCAAACGACCTCCAAATGGCACGAAACTTGACAGGCGGTCTACCGGTGCTATACCAAGGCCGCTTGGCAAACCTCGGGCCATTCCGAGAACGTTTAACACCCGCTCACACCGAGAGACAAAAGGGGAACACTGGGGAACATAGGAGTGCCGGATTGCAAAACGGACAACGGGGAAAATGCTCGGATGCATGAGATGAACATGAATGCGAAATGAGATGCACCTGATGACATGATATGAAATGCAAAAGATGACATGGCAAACTGCAACACGCAAGCAAATGACATGGCAATGATGGCGAATAACTGGCGGACACCTGGCGCAATGAATCCGGGTGTTACAACACTCCTCCACTAACAAGAGATCTCGTCCCGAGATCTTAGGACCGAGACGGAAGGGAAAAGGGATGAGGTGAAACAAGAACTCAAGAGAAGAGGCAAAGAATCGAGAACACTCGAGAAGAAGAGAGGAATTACGAGAATGTCGAGAATCGAAAGCTCACGGAATGAGATAGACTATGAAACGACTCGTTCTAACCGGAGTGGTTAGAATGAGAAAAGAAACGGATAAGACTGAAAGAATTTAGGCAGCGCTCCGGCTGAAAATGGGAGGATTAGAACGAACTTGAGAGGATGGAATTGTACTTGATGAACTCTTGAAGAATGAATAAAATCATGAAGAACCATCATGAAGAACTCCGGTGACAAAAAGGATGATGAGATAGAATGAAGGATGAAAGAATAGAAGAGCGTTGCGATGATTTAGATGGAGGATCCGACGAGATGGCCGAGGAAATTTGAACTCCGGAAAAGAAAAGATGAAAACACTTGGAACTAGAATGTATTCATAAAGAACAAACTCCGAAGGAAGGATTACTCACTTGGAGGAAATAAGAATAAGATTTATTGTATGCTTATCCTTCATCAAATTAAATTGATGAGAAACAATGGATTTTTCATGCAACTTATTCTTCTTGAAAAGGATTGAGAAGTGACATATCTCAAACTCGAGAAGGTCTTCATGAATCACCGGTAGGATTGAAAAGAACGAACGGATAATATGATGAACAAGGAAAAGAATCTTGAACGAACCACCGTAAGAATTTGGAAATGACTGATGAAAGAGAATGAATCACCGGGAAGAATTAAAAGAACCAATATGCTTGAGGGCATTTAGATGCAAAAGAACAAAGAGATCATGAGCTGATAAAGAACACTTGAGCGAAGCACCGGAATAATTGGATAACGATAGCTGAAATGAGAGGATGAAGAATTCTTCTGGAACGATGGCCTCCGGTGAAAAGAAATGGAAAAACAACTCCTGAAATACTCCGGATGGGTAATAAAGAATAACTGACAAACGGAACAAAATGAGAGGGTAACATGAAACTAGAACCACGTAACTTCGAGAGAACGGGCAAGATTTAGAGAAAAACTCTTCTTCGATCTTCAAACGACGACGAGAAACACCACCAAAATTACTGAGGTACTCCGGGAGGAATAAAAGCAAAAAGGTTGAGCCAACGATGAAAAGAATTTGTAAGCGATCTTGGAGAAGGCATGTGACTGATTGGATCCATTCTTACGTCACACTTGAAAAGAATTTAGAATAACTCCGGGGAAAAGAAGAGTCAGGTAAGATCCTGGGAAAAGACCTGTGGGTTAGGGCCCACTAAAGAGAAAAAACACCGTTGGAAAGAACGGTTGAACAGATAGATGATGCACCGGAACAATTGAAATATTAGAATGAGGCGACAACCTCGAATCAATTCGAACACAGACAAATCTCTTGAGATGTCTTGAGCACTCCGGAAGGATAAACTGGCGAGAGGCGAACGAGCAAGGGGAAAACACTTGAGCCGAGGAAAAGAATACGATCAACATCGAAAAAAACTTGAATTGAGTCCACCGGAAAAGAAAAGAGATGAAGAATGACAAACGAGACGAGAAATCACCGATTGAAATAATTGACGAAAGACTGAAGAGGCTCCATGCGAATGAAATATATGGTCGAAAGAGACTCAAACTCCGGGAAGAAGAGGGTGGGAGGGCGGGAAAACAAAGACAACTTGGAAAGGGGAAAACAACAAATATCTTGATTTGGAAACACGGGTTGAAATCATTGAGGAAAGAAAGCAAAGACTTCGCACGAGTAGGATGGATACTCGATTACGGACTCCGGTTCCGAGAGGAAGAAGGGTGGGCGGGTGGGAAAATAAAGGACAACTTCGGGCAGGGAAACAACGTCGATCGAAAAGAGCTGATGATTGATCTCCCAAAGATAAAGAGGTTCGAGAAGTGCACCGGATGCAAAGAGCTGAGGAACAACGATCGAAAACCAACTGCGTGATCCTAAAGAAAAAATTGAACGGGAAGAGGAGTAGTTCAAAATACCTACGTCAAGATTCCTCACCAGAGCGACGAAGAGGCAGAGGAGTAAAAGAATTCCTACTCTCCGATATAACTAGACTCCAAAAATAGTTTTTCTTCTAGACTCAACAACGGCCAAACTACACGATCAATCAAGGGGGGCTCCTAAGGTCGGTCGAGGCTCTGATACCAACTTGTCACGTCCAATATGCGACCCTATCCAAAAGGAACTCGAAGGTCCCACCAAGGATAGACCCGCATATTGAAACGCTTTTGCAAGGTGGATATCATTACATCAACATTACATAATAGTGGGGATACATCCGATACATACAATGTCACAAGAATACAACAATACAACATACAAGAACAACATCCGACTACGGATGAATCATAAACAAAACTCAAACAATATCCACCACCTAGCCCAGGCTGCCAACACAGAACCTATCCCTGATCGAAGAAGAAGCGAAAGAAGAACTCCAAACACGCAAACATCGCTCTCGCGTCAAGATCATCGCATAACCTGTACACTGCAACTGTTGTTGTAGTAATCTGAGAAACCACGAGGACTCAACAATCCCATTACCATGGGTATCAAGAGTAGCAAAGCTTAATGGGAAAGGAAGGGGTAAAGTGGTGAGGTTGCGATGGCGGCTAAGCAAGATATGGTGGCTAACATACGCAAATGAGGCGAGAAGAGAAACAAGCGGAGCAGTCGTGAAGCTAGCAATGATCAAGAGGTGATCCCGAACACCTATTTCGTCAAACATAACACGAAACCATGTTCACTTCCGGACTCCGCGAGAAGAGACCATCACGGCTACACACGCGGTTGATGCGTTTTAATTCAGATCTGGTGTCAAGTTATCTACAACCGGACATTAACAAATTCCCATCTGCCACATAACCGCGGGCACGGCTCTCAAAAGTTTAAACCCTGCAGGGGTGTCCCAACTTAGCCCATGAAAAGCTCTCGCGATCAACGGAAGAAATAGACCTTCTCCCAGGAAGACCCGATCAGTCTCGGAATCCCGGTTTACAAGACATTTCGACAATGGTAAAACAAGACCAGCAAGACCGCCCGGTGTGCTGACATCCTGATAGTAGCCGCGCGTATCTCGTCTTAGGCCACGACCGGATGAGCAGTCCGTACAACTAAAACCAGACCTCAAGTTTCCCTGAGGGGGCGCTGCAAAGCGCTCTAGTTTGGACCAACACTTACACAAGCATTGGCCCCGGGGGGGCTGAATAAAGATGACCCTTGGGTTAATTACTCCCAAGGGAAATATAGGTGGTGGTGAGGCAAATGGTAAAACCAATGTTGGGCCTTCTTTGGGCAAGTTTTATTCAAAGCGAACTGTCGGGGGTCCCATAAATCACCCGACAGCGTTAGGAGCATAAAATCTAGGAACATAACACCGGTATGACGGAAACTAGGGCGGCAAGAGTGGAACAAAACACCAGGCATAAGGCCGAGCCTTCCACCCTTTACCAAATATATAGATGCATTAATAATACAAGAGATATTGTGATATCCCAACCAAAATCCTGTCCACCATGGAGCAATCTTCAACTTCACCTACAGCTAGCAACGCTATAAGAGGGGCTGAGCAAAGCGGTAACATAGCCAAACAATGGTTTGCTAGGAATGGTGTCAAAGGTTAGAGGTTCATGGCAATTTGGGAGGCTTGGTAAATAGGTAATAGGTACCGCAGCATAGCGATAGAACGAAGCAACTAGCATAGCAATGATAGTAGTGAGATCAAGGGTAGCGGTCATCTTGCCTGAAATCCCGCAAGGAAGAAGAACGAGTCCATGAAGAAGATGAAGCCACGAAGACGAACCACACGTAGACGAACGAATCCTCACGATCGCAACGAAACGGGAACTATCACGAAGAAGCACACAACATAGTAAACACACCACACATAAACAAGACATGATGCACAACAAGCATGATGCATGAGAAAACTAGATGAGGCTACTCATGGCAAGAGATGATGCATACAAGAGCAACACATCAAGGCAAGTTTAAATGAGGCCGGGAACAACATATAACAAATCCGATAAGTCCTCATATGCATATTTCGAAATTGGACCAGAACTGAATAACCATTAAGTTGAAGTTGTTAAACAGCAAGTTAATATGCACCAAGATGATCTACACGAAATTCAAGTCAAGTTACATATAAAGTTCATTAGATTTGGAGCTACGGCCTAGAAGATATGAGCAAAACAAGTTAAGCATGGCATTGATGCAAAATGCATACAAACATCAAGCAAACACCTCAAAACAAGGATGCAACATGGTAATATGAAGCTACATGCAATATCAAGCAAGTTTCATATAGAGCACACTCAAAACGGAGCAACGGTGTAACACATACACTCTATACAAGTCATAGCAACAATCTGTCCTAACAGCAACTAGGCATATTGTAAGCATCAAAACAATATGCTACAGTACCCCAACCTAAAAACAAAAGGCATGGGCATGAAGTACAGGTAAAGCACTACAAAACATGAACACTGAGATATCTCCAGAAACAACTAGAACATGCTCAAAAGGACATGGTAAGATTGCAAATAATAACGGTTCCAGACTTTAGCAGAAATAACATCAGGTTGCAATGTTTAGAGCTATCAAACAACATGTTACAAGAACATATCATGGCAAACAAAGGCATGGAATGAATCTACTAAAAGCATAGATCAAAAGTCCCTTACTGACCATGAGCCAAAAGGGCACAGAAAATATGATGGCACCCATGTAAACATGGCAAGTTATATTACAGATTCAAACATGGCAGGAACAACAATAAGTAGGCATGTTGGTGAGCTTGAACCACTCACCACAAAGCAATACATGGCATGGCAAGGCAACCAATAGTAACAAGACATGTTTATGAAGCTAAGAATGGCAAGAGCAAGTTCATAGGGTGCATGGATCACTAGGAAAACACATGGAAACAACTAAACTTAATGTTAACAGGCTGATAGCAACATTTTCAAGCAACTTTGGAGCAAGATAACAACATGTTCCAGCAGGCTATAATTGCAACCAAGGGTATGAATGGATAGAGCATGACATGTAGATCAAAACATGTTTATGGAGCATCTCCAGATTATGCATAGAATGATTAGTAGCAACATGTTAACATAGCAACAAAATATAACAGAATCTGTCAGGAAAACAGCAACAGCAACTACCCTACTTAGCAAGCTTGATGCACTCAGCACACAACTCACAAAAATACATGGTTAACACCCCCGGAAAGATGGCATGGCATAGATCAAAACACATGTAGACATCAACCTCATAGGATGCACACATCAATCATGGCAAAAATGATAAATGAGCAAGTTATAACAGTTTCAGCAGATTAACAGCAACATGCACTCTTCCAACAGCATTTCGGGCATCAAGATGAACTCAAATGAATATGATGCAATGGAATGAAATGAAGTACTCGTCGAGTCGAACAATTTGATATATTATACGCACGAAATGGAGCTATGGATGCAGAGATGTGACAGGTCAAAGATGGCATGATAATGTGTAAAAAATGCAGGACTTGGTCAAAAACGAGGGCAACCTTGTGATCCGGATCTGGATCTTGATCGGGCGGGGCCTGGCTCCGGTGGCGGCGGCTCGCCGGAGTTGGTGGGGCAGCGACCGGAGTTCGACGCCGGGAGGCTCGGCCGCGGAGGGGGGCGGCAGCCCCCTCCGGTGGGCGGCCTTGGGGCGCCGGAGGGCGGGTGGAAGCGTGGGCGTGGCGTCGTGCGGGCGAGGCAGGCGGGCAGTGCGGGCCTTCGGGTCGGGAGGTCTGGCGATGCAGGCGGCGAGGCGGCGGCCGTGTGGCCAGGATCCGCGAGGTCGTATGGGCGCTGGGAGGCGACAATGGCGGCGGCGGCGGCCGGCCGTGAGCGCCACGGCGGCGGCCGAGGCGGGGAGGCGGACGCGGCCGCGGCGGGCCTTGAACCATGGGGCCGGGACAGGCTCAGCGGGCAGGCGGCGTGTGGTGACCGGTGTGTACGTGGCGCGGCTCCGGTTAGCTCTTGGCGTGTGCGGACATGTCCGTGAGGTCCGGACGTGTCCGGCTCTTGGAGGAGGACGAAGGCTAGGGTTAGGGTGGTTTCATCCATGAATTTGGAGGAAGGCATATTTATAGGTAGAGGGAGCTAGGAGAGTCCAAATGAGGTGCGGTTTTCGCCCACACAATCGTGATCGAGCGACCGAGAGCATGGAGGGAGTTAGATGGGTTTTGGGCCACTTTGGAAGGGTGTTGGGCTGCAAACAAAGAGGGCTTCGGTTACCGGTTAACGTTGGAGTATCAAACGACCTCCAAATGGCACGAAACTTGACAGGCGGTCTACGGTGCTATACCAAGGCCGCTTGGCAAACCTCGAACCATTCAAGAATGTTTAACACCCGCTCTAACGAGAGACAAAAGCGACAGCAGGGGACATAGGAGTGCCGGATTGCAAAACGGACAATGGGGAAAATGCTCGGATGCATGAGACGAACATGAATGCGAAATGAGATGCACCTGATGACATGATATGAAATGCAGAAGATGACATTGCAAAGTGCAACACGCAAGCAAATGACATGGCAATGATGGCGAATAACTGGCGGACACCTGGCGCAACGAATCTGGGGCGTTACAGATCATATGCACTTATGATTGGAACTCTAGCAAGCATCCGCAGATACTAAAGATTCATTAAGGTAAAGCCCAACCATAGCATTAAAGTATCAAGTCCCCTTTATCCCATACGCATCAATCCCCTTACTCGGGTTTGTGTTTCAGTCACTCACGCAACCCACTATAAGCGAACCATGAACGCGTTGCAACACCCTACAGCGGGAATCCCTCACGCTTGCGCGACACGGAGGGCACAATAGGACAGCACCAATAATAAAACATGCAACTCAAACCAATCATAGCAATTCATCAATCACCAATAGGAAAACGAAAATCTACTCAGACATCATAGGATGGCAACACATCATTGGAAAATAATATGAAGCATAAAGCACCATGTTCAAGTAGAGGGTGTAGTGGGTTGCGGGAGAGTGGACCGCTGGATATAGAAGGGGGAAGGTGATGGAGATGTTTGTGAAGATGATAGAGGTGTTGGTGAAGATCGCGGTGATGATGATGGCCCCCGGCAGCACTCCGGCGCCACCGGAAGCAAGGGGGAGAGAGGCCCCCTTCTTCTTCTTCTTCCTTGACCTCCTCCCTAGATGGGAGAAGGGTTTCCCCTCTGGTCCTTGGCTCCTATGGCGTACGAGGGGCGAGAGCCCCTACAAGATTCGATCTATCTCTCTTTTTATGCGTTCTGGAATTCTGCCCTAGCACCGTTTCCTTTATATCTGGAGATCCGTAACTCCGATTGGACTGAAACCTTCGCCCAGATTGTTTTCCAAAAATTAGCTTTCTTGCGGCCAAAGAAGGGCATCAACTGCCTTATGGGTGGCCCATGAGATAGGGGGGCACGCCCCCCGGAGGGGTGGCATGGGCCACTCTCGTGGCCACCTCGGGCACCGTTTTGCGTTGATTCTTCCTCCCAAAAATCACAAATGTTCCAAAAAAATTCTCCCTCTGTTTTTATCCCGTTTGGACTCTGTTTGATATTGGGTTTCTGCGAAACATAAAACATGCAACAAACAGGAACTGCACTCGGCACTGGATCAATATGTTAGTCCCAAAAAATAGTATAAATAGTTGCCAGAAGTATATAAAAGTTGAGTAATATTGGCATGGAACAATAAAAAATTATAGATACGGCGGAGACGTATCAGCATCCCCAAGCTTAATTCCTGCTCGTCCTCGTGTAGGTAAAGGATAAAAACTATAATTTTTGATGTGGAATGCTACCTAGCATAATCTTGATCATATAATCTAATCATGGCATGAATATTAAGACATGAGTGATTCAAAGCAATAGTCTATCATTTGACATAAAAAACAATAATACTTCAAGCGTACCAATAAAGCAATCATGTCTTTTCAAAACAACAAGGCCAAAGCAAGCTTATTGCTACAAAATCATATAGTTTGTCGATGCTTCATTTTCGTCACACAAAAATGCTCCCATCATGCACAACACCGATGACAAGGCGAGCAATTGGTTCATACTTTTTAACGCGCTTCAGCTTTTAAAACCCTCACGCAATACATGAGGGCAAGCCATGGATATAGCACTATAGGTGGAATAGAATATAATGATGGAGGTTATGTGGAGAAGACAAAAAAGGAGAAAGTCTCAAATCGACGCGGCTAATTAATGGGCTATGGAGATGCCCATCAATTGATGTCAATGCGAGGAGTAGGGATTGCCATGCAATGGATGCACTAGAGCTATAAGTGTATGAAAGCTCAACAAGTGAAACTAAGTGGGTGTGAATCCAACTTGCTTGCTCATGAAGACCTAGGGCATTTGAGGAAGCCCATCGTTGGAATACACAAGCCAAGTTCTATAATGAAAATGCCCACTAGTATATGAAAGTGACAACATAGGAGAAAATCTATATGAAGAACATGGTACTACTTTGAAGCACAAGTGTGGAAAAAGGATAGTAACAATGCCCCTTTTATTTTTCTTTTTTTCTTTCTTTTTTTTCTTTTTTTCTTTTTTCGGTGGGCTTCTTTGGCCCCCTTTTTATTTAGGCTTATTTGGCCTTTCCTTTTTTTCTTTTTTTTTCTTTTTTTCATGGGGCAATGCTCTATAATGATGATCATCAAACTTTTATTTACTTATAACTCGATACTAGAACAAAGATATGACTCTATATGAATGCTTCCGGCGGTGTGCCGGGATGTGCAATGATCTAGCATAGCAATGACATCAAAAAACGGACAAGCCATGAAAACATCATGCTAGCTATCTTACAATCATGCAAGGCAATATGACAATGAATGCTCAAGTCATGTATATGATGAAGATGGAAGTTGCATGGCAATATATCTCGGAATGGCTATGGAAATGCCATAATAGGTAGGTATGGTGGCTGTTTTGAGGAAGATATAAGGAGGCTTATGTGTGATAGAGCGTATCATATCACGGGGTTTGGATGCACCGGCGAAGTTTGCGCCAACTCTCGAGGTGAGAAAGGGCAATGCACGGTACCGAAGAGGCTAGCAAATGATGGAAAGGTAAAAGTGCGTATAATCCATGGACTCACATTTTTCCATTGATCAGTTAGGCCGTTATTTTTGATCAGTCGTGAGATTTTGTAATCCGAGATTGAACCATGTTTGAGATGATTGAATAAATGATTGGTTTGATTATGGTTGTGCATTCATATAGGTAGTGCTATTTTTCTCATTAGACCCTTGTACTATTCTAATTTTCTCATCCACTCCAAAACACCAGATGCCTCCGAGACGTGACCCCGGTTTCAACTTTCCGCCGGAGCTCACCCAGCTGATCCAGCAGCAGAATGCCCTCATGCATATGCTCATCCTGATCCAGAACAACAACAACAACAACAACAACAACAACAACAACAATCCACCGCCGCCACCCCTTGTTGACAACTTCACCCGCTTCCTAAGGTTGAACCTGCCAATGTTCTCTAGCAGCACTGAGCCGATTGTGGCGGATGATTGGCTCCGCAAGGTCGGAAGGGAGTTAGCCACTGCTGGATGCATAGATGCATAGAAGGTGCGCTTTACCGCACATCAACTTGATGGACCTGCAGCTTCTTGGTGGGAGAACTACACCACCACTTATCCGGCCACCACCATGACATGGGCTGAGTTCTAGCAGGCCTTCCGCACCGCTCATGTCTCAGCTCGAGCCATGAGTCTGAAGAAGCATGAGTTCCGAAACTTAAGCCAGGGGAACCATACTATGGGGCAGTACGTGGATGAGTTTAGCAAGTTATCTTGCTATGCCCCGGATGATGTGCCCACATATGCCGCAAAGCAGGAGAAGTTTCTTTAGGGACTCAATGATGAGGTGGGAATGCAGCTAATGGTGGCTACCTTCAACAATTACCAGGAGCTGGTAGACAAGGCTACCATACTTCAAGGCAAGCAGCAACGGATTGATAGCCGCAAGCGGAAGTATGGCCAGGGCAAGTACAACTCCGGAGCTCAGCAGAAGCCCCATTATGCCCCATACTCGGGGGGGGGGCATACCCATCCCACTCATGGAGGACATAACCATGGAGGGAATGGGAACAACCGCAACCACGCCAACAACTCCAAGTTAGGCAATGGAGGCAATGGCAACCAGCATTGTCCTGCCCCGACTCAAAAGGATCTGAGTCATATCACCGGTTTCAAGTGCCAGAAGACAGGACACTATGCCACCGACTGCCCGGAGGTCAAGCAGAGGAATGGAAATGGCAATGGCAATGGAATCTCAGCAAAGAAGCCTAACCCTTTTCCTCATGTGCAGGTGAATCACATTGACGTGGAGGGCGTCTATGATCAGTCGGAAACTATGGTTGGTAAGTTTATATTAAATTCTCGTCCTATATTGGTACTCTTTGATTCTGGTGCAACACATTCATTTATATCAAGGGTAGTTGTGTAAAAGTATGGGTTACCCACTAGAACCCTTAGAAGCCCTCTTTAGGTTAGTTCCCCAGGAGGAGAAATGAAGGCAGGCTTAGGTTGTCGTGCAACCCTTAGCATCGGAAACGATAATTTTCCCGCATACCTCATAGTGTTGGAAACCCAGACCTTGGATGTAATCCTAGGCATGGATTGGATGACAAAGTTTGAAGGAAACATCGACTGTGCCTGCAAGACGATTCTGCTCACCACCCCGGAGCAGAAGAGGATCAAGTATGTATCCAGACGCAAACCCACGAAGAATCAGGTGAATTCCCTCATGGGAGTTGTTCAGGAGGAAGGGCCGGTAGTGCAAGATTTTCCCGATGTGTTTTCGGAGGAATTACCAGGAATGCCACCGGATATAGACATTTAATTTCTGATTGAGTTATTGCCCGGCACAGCCCCAATATCCAAGAGACAATATCGGATGCTCCCGAACGATTTTTAAGAGACCAAGAAACAAATTGATGAGCTATTGGGGAAGGGATATATTCGGCCAGGCTCGTCACCTTGGGGAGCCCCAGTTATTTTGGTAGAGAAGAAGGATGGAACCCTGAGAATCATTGTGGATTATTGTTCGTTGAACCACGTGGCCATCTAGAACAAGTACCCTCTACCGATGATTAATGATTTATTTGATCAGCTAGTTCGAGCCAAGGTATTCTCCAAGATTGATCTTCGATCAGGGTATCATCAGTTGAAGATCCGTGAAAAGGATATACCCAAGACAGCTTTCACCACCAGGTATGGTTTATATGAGTATACCGTCATGTCGTTCGAATTGACTAATGCCCCTGCATACTTCTTGAATTTGATGAACAAGGTATTTATGGAATATCTGGACAAGTTTGTCGTGGTGTTCATCGATTATATATTGATTTTCTCCAAGAGCGAGGAGGAGCATAAGGAACATTTGTGTCTAGTTCTGGAGAAACTCTGAGAACATCAGTTGTATGACAAGTTCAGCAAATGTGAATTTTGGTTGAAGGAAGTCGGATTCCACGGACATGTTATTTCAGGAGAAGGAATAGTAATCCACCCAACCAAGGTTGTATCAATCACCGATTGGCAGTCACCCACCTCAGTCAAGGATATCCGCAGTTTTCTTGGACTCGCAGGATATTATCAGAGGTTTACTGAGAATTTCTCCAAGATTGCCAAGCCCATGACTGAGTTGTTGAAGAAGGACACCAAGTACATTTGGACCGAGGATTGTGAAGCCAGTTTCTAGGAGTTGAACAAACGTTTGGTTACGGCCCCAGTGCTATTTTTTTCGGACATACACAAGGATTACCAGGTATATTGTGACGCTTGTCGTCAGGGACTCGGAGGAGTAGTCATGTAGGAAGGAAAAGTTGTAGCTTATACCTCCAGACAGTTACGACCTCACGAGATGAATTACGCCACACATGATTTGGAGTTAGCAGCCGTACTGCATGCACTCAAGACATGGAGACATTTCCTTATCAGAAACAGTTGTGATGTTTACACAGATCATAAGAGCTTGAAGTATATTTTCACGCAGAAAGAGTTGAACCTCGGGCAGAGGAGATGGCTAGAGTTAATCAAGGACTATGAAATGAGATTGCATTACCACCCAAGGAACGCTAATGTTGTAGAAGATGCCTTGAGCCGTAAGAGTTATGTGAATACTCTTATAGTGGGAGGATTACCCCAGGAGTTAGAAGATGACCTCAGAGATCTTCGACTAGAGATAGTTTCGAGAGGTTATGTTGCAGCACTGGAAGTTTAGTCCACTTTGGCTGAAAGAATTCGTGAAGCCCAGAAGTCGGACAAGGAAATTGATGAGATAAAGACAAGGATGAATGAAGGAAAAGCTAAAGTGTTCCGTAAGGATGAGTATGGAGCTATATGGTTCACCGTACTCGATTCTTCAGGAGCTATATGGAGCTATATGAGTAAGGATGAGTATGATCCCGAACTCAGGAAGCTAATTCTTCAGGAGGCTCATGATTCACCGTACTCGATTCACACCGATAACACCAAGATGTATCTGGATTTGAAGGGAAGTTTCTGGTGGATAGGTGATGTCTACTACACAACCTTCTTCTTGTAGACGTTGTTGGGCCTCCAAGTGCAGAGGTTTGTAGGACAATAGCAAATTTCCCTCAAGTGGATGACGTAAGGTTTATTAATCCGTGGGAGGCGTAGGATGAAGATGGTCTCTCTCAAACAACCCTGCAACCAAATAACAAAGAGTCTCTTGTGTCCCCAACACACCCAATACAACGGTAAATTGTATAGGTGCACTAGTTCGGTGAAGAGATGGTGTTACAAGTGCAATATGGATGGTAGATATAGGTATTTGTAATCTGAAAATATAAAAACAGCAAGGTAACTAATGATAAAAGTGAGCACGAACGATATTGCAATGCTAGGAAACAAGGCCTAGGGTTCATACTTTCACTAATGCAAGTTCTCTCAACAATAATAACATAACTTGATCACATAACTATCCCTCAACATGCAACAAAGAGTCATTCCAAAGTCACTAATAGTGGAGAACAAACGAAGAGATTATGGTAGGGTATGAAACCACCTCAAAGTTATCCTTTCTGATCGATCTATTCAAGAGTCCGTAGTAAAATAACACGAAGCTATTCTTTCCATTCGATCTATCATAGTGTTCGTATTAGAATAACACCTTAAGACACAAATCAACCAAAACCCTAATGTCACCTAGATCCTCCAATGTCACCTCAAGTATCCATGTGTATGATTTTACGATATGCATCACACAATCTCAGATTCATCTATTCAACCAACACAAAGTACTTCAAAACTGCCCCAAAGTTTCTACCGGAGGGTCAAGACGAAAACGTGTGCCAACCCCTATGCATAAGTTCATTGAACCCGCAAGTTGATCACTAAAACATACATCAAGTAGATCACGTGAATATCCCATTGTCACCATAGATAAGCACAGCAAGACATACATCAAGTGTTCTCAAATCCTTAAAGACTCAATCCGATAAGATAACTTCAAAGGGAAAACTCAATCCATTACAAGAGAGTAGAGGGGGAGAAACATCATAAGATCCAACTATAATAGCAAAGCTCATGATACATCAAGATCGTATCACCTCAAGAACACGAGAGAGAGAGAGAGAGAGAGAGAGAGATCAAACACATAGCTACTGGTACATACCCTCAGCCTCGAGGGTGAACTACTCCCTCCTCATCATGGAGAGCGCCGGGATGATGAATATGGCCACCGGTGAGGGATCCCCCCTCCGGCAGGGTGCCGGAACGGGCTCCCGAGAGGTTTTTGGTGGCTACAAAGGCTTGCGGCGGCGGAACTCCCGATCTATTGTGTTCCTCGATGATTTTAGGGTATATGGATATATATATATATATATATATATATATATATATATATATATATATATATATATATATATATATAGCGAAAGAAGTCGGGCAGGGGAGCCACGAGGAGCCGACGAGGGTGGGGGCGCGCCCATGACCCTCGTGGCCACCTCGAAGCTTCCCTGGCGTCTACTCCAAGTCTCCTGGATTGCTTCCGTTCCAAAAATAACTCTCCCGAAGGTTTCATTCCGTTTTGACTCCGTTTGATATTCCTTTTCTTCGAAACACTGAAATAGGCAAAAAACAGCAATGTGGGCTGGGCCTCCGGTTAATAGGTTAGTCCCAACAAATAATATAAAAGTGTATAGTAAAGCCCATAAACATCCAAAATAGATAATATAATAGAATGAATACTTAATAAATTATAGATACGTTGGAGACGTATCAGCATCCCCAAGCTTAATTCCTGCTCGTCCTCGAGTAGGTAAATGATAAAATAAAGAATTTATGAAGTGTGAATTCTAGCAGGTGCACAAGTTTGATCAATGATAATTTCAGTCACCTTTTCTAGCATCATTATATGTCATAATAGTAGCTCATCTCATAAAACTTTTCATGATCAAGTAACAAGCTATTCACATGTTAAAGCATAGACCATAAAATTTCTTGAAAACTACCAAACTTCATTCTCAGTCATCAAACAATTGCAATTCATCTTATTTTCAGGAAGGGTCTAAGTCAGAGCTTTGATTTAGCAAACTCCACATACTCAACTATCATTTAATCTTTCACAATTGCTAACACTCACGTGATATTTATGGGTTAAAAGTTTTAATCGAACACAGAGAAAGATAGGGGCTTACAGTTTTGCCTCCCAACCTTTTACCCCAAGGGTAATGTCAACAATAATAATTTATGAACGCCTACATCCAAGTGGATACATATATCCGGATCACCCCAACACAAAGTGCTTGCCAAAGTAAAAAGTGTAAAAAGGAAAGGTGATGATCACCATGACTCTTGTACAAGGGTAGAAAATAATAGTAAAAGATAGGCCCTTAGCAGAGGGAAGTAGAGGTTGTCATGCGCTTTTGTGGTTGGATGCATGAAATCTTAATGCAAAAGAACGTCACTTTATATTGCCGCTTGTGATAAAGACCTCTATTATGCAGTCTGTCGCTTTTATTTCTTCCCTATCACAAGTTCGTATAAAGCTTATTTTCTTCGCACTAATAGATCATACATATTTAGAGAGCAATTTTTGTTGCATGGACCGATGACAACTTACTTGAAGGATCTTACTCAATCCATAGGTAGCTATGGTGGACTCTCATGGCAAAACTGGTTTAATGGATGTTTGGAAGCACAAGTAGTATTTCTACTTGGTGCAAAGAATTTGGCTAGCATGAGAGGGAAAGGCAAGCTCAACATGTTGGATGCTCCAAGACAATAAAACTTTTCAGATATAGGAAAACATAACCCATAACATTGCCTTCCTTGTCCAACATCAACCTTTTAGCATGTCATATTTTATTGAGTGCTCACAATTACAAAGATGTCCAAGATAGTATATTTATATGTGAAATCTCTCTTCCTTCAGTATTCTTTCAAGAATTGTTCAACTAACCAATACAATGTTTGCTAACATTCAATAAATTTACCATCTCTACTTCTTATATGTGAAGTCATTACTCCCCATGAGGTAAGCATATGAAGCATATATAATTTCAGATTTATGATATTCAACTCATTCAACCATTTACTCATAGGATATAAGTGAAGTACACGAGTAAATGACAAACTACTCCAAAAAGATATAAGTGAAGATCAATGTGTAGTTAAATAATTATGTAATTATGTGAAGACTCTCTAACATTTAAGAATTTCAGATCTTGGTGTTTTATTCAAACAAAAAGCAAAACAAAACAAAACGACATTTCAAGGATAGCACACATCATGTCAAGAAGCAAAAACTTAGGTTCAACTGATACTAATCGATAATTGTTGAAGAAGAAAGGTGGGATGCCTACCGAAGCATCCTCAAGCTTGGATGCTTGAGACTTATTGAAATATTATCTTGGGGTGCCTTGGGCATCCCCAAGCTTGAGCTTTTGTGTCTCCTTAATTCCTTTTATATCTCGGTTTCCTAAATCTCGAAAGCTTCATCCAAACCAAACTCAATAAGAGCTCGTGAGATAAGTTAGTATAAACCAATGCAAAAACTTATCATTTTATACTGTAGCAAATCAAAAAAATTATTATTCAACATTGCATACTAAATGTCTCTACATATTTAATACTCCTATCCTCAAATAGAATCATTAATCAAGCAAGCATAAGCAAACAATGCAAACATAACAGCAGTCTGCCAAAACAGAATAGTCTGTAAAGAATGCAAGATTCATCATACTTCCCTAAATCCAAAAATTATGATAAAAATACTGAACTATATAAGATTTATAGGATCTCAATATGCAAAAAGTTTCAACATTATATCATTTTCTGAATTTTCTAGGGAATTTTTGCAACAGCGGTAAACTTTCTGTTTTGAAACAGCAACATGTATACTTGCAAAATAAGCATGGTAAAGGCTATCCTTGACATTTTTATTGAAAATATAGATTCAAAACATTATTCTAAATAAAAGAAAGCAAATACTAACAAAAGAAAATGACGCTCCAAGCAAAACACATAGTGAATAAAAATATAGCTCCAAGTAAAGTTACCTTGGGGTGCCTTGGGAATCCCCTAGCTTAACTCTTGCCACTCCTTATTCCATAGCCCATCGAATCTTTACCCAAAACTTGAAAACTTCACAACACAAAACTTAACAGAAAACTCGTAAGCTCCGTTAGTATAAGCAAATAAATCACCACTTTTGGTACTGTTGTGAACTCATTCTAAATTCATATTTGTGTAACATCTACTGTATTCCACCTTCTCTATGGTTCATACCCTCCGATACTACTCATAGATTCATCAAAATAAGCAAACAACACAAAGAAAACAGAATCTGTCAAAAACAGAATAGTCTGTAGTAATCTCTATCAAACGTATACTTCCGGAACTCCAAAAGTTCTACGAAACTAGGAAAACCTGAGTAATTTGTGTACCAATCTAGAGCAAAAAGAATAATATCAAAAGCACGTTTCTGTGAATTATCAAAACAAATTTACTGGGTGCAAAAGTTTCTGATTTTCAGCAGGATCAACACAACTATCACCGTAAGCTATTCTAAAGGTCTTACTTGGCACTTTATTGAAACAAAAGCTATAAAACATGATTACTACAGTAGCATAATCATGTGAACACACAAAAACAGTAAAGGTAAATATTGGGTTGTCTCCCAACAAGCGCTTTTCTTTAATGCCTTTTAGCTAGGCATGATGATTTCAATGATGCTCGCATAAAAGTAAGAATTGAAACATAAAGAGAGCATCATGAAGAATATGCTAACACATTTAAGTCTAATCCACTTCCTATGCATAGGCATTTTGTGAACAAACAACTTATGTGGACAATAATCAACTAGCATAGGAAGGCAAAACAAGCATAACTTTAAGACTTTAAGCACATAGAGAGGAAACTTGATATTATTGCAATTCCTACAAGCATATGTTCCTCCCTCGTAATAATTTTCAGAAGCATCATGAATGAATTCAATAATATAACTAACACATAAAGCATTCATTTCATGATCTACAAGCATAAAATTTTTATTACTCTCCACATAAGCAAACTTCTTCTTTATGGCATTCGTATCATCACAATAATCATCATAAATAGGAGGCATGATTTCAACATAATAAAAATTTTCTCATCAAAACTTGGGGGACAAAAAAATATTATCTTCATCAAACATAGATTCCCCAAGCTTGTGGCTTTGCATATCATTAGCATCATGGATATTCAAGGAATTCATACTAACAACATTGCAATCAAGCTCATCATACAAGGATCTAGTACCAAACATTTTAATGCATTCTTCTTCTAGCAATTGAGCACAATTTTCCTTTCCATCATTCTCACGAAAGATATTAAGAAGATGAAGCGTATGAGGCAAATCAATTCCATTTTTTGTAGTTTTATTTTATAGACAAGTGATAAAACAAGAAACTAAAAGATCCGTGTCCAAGATCTAAAGATATACCTTCAAGCACACACCTCCCCGGCAACGGCGCCAAATAAGAGCTTAGTTGACGGCGTGTTAGTGCCACTTACCTAGCCTCCCTGGCAACGGCGCCAGAAAAGAGCTAGATGTCTACTACACAACCTTCTTCTTGTAGTCGTTGTTGGGTCTCCAAGTGCAGAGGTTTGTAGGATAGTAGCAAATTTCCCTCAAGTGGATGACGTAAGGTTTATCAATCCGTGGGAGGCGTAGGATGAATATGGTCTCTCTCAAACAACCCTACAACCAAATAACAAAGAGTCTCTTGTGTCCCCAACACACCCAATACAATGGTAAATTGTATAGGTGCAGTAGTTCGGTGGAGAGATGGTGATACAAGTGCAATATGGATGGTAGATATAGGTATTTGTAATCCGAAAATATAAAAGCAGCAAGGTAACTAATGATAAAAGTGAGCACGAACGGTATTGCAATGCTAGGAAACAAGGCCTAGGGTTCATACTTTCACTAGTGCAAGTTCTCTCAACAATAATAACATAATTGGATCACATAACTATCCCTCAACATGCAACAAATAGTCACTCCAAAGTCACTAATAGCGGAGAACAAACGAAGAGATTATGGTAGGGTACGGAACCACCTCAAACTTTTCCTTTTTGATCGATCTATTCAAGAATCCGTAGTAAAATAACACGAAGATATTCTTTCCATTCGATCTATCATAGAGTTCGTACTAGAATAACACCTTAAGACACAAATCAACCAAAACCCTAATGTAACCTAGATACTCCAATGTCACCTCAAGTATCCATGGGTATGATTATACGATATGCATCACACAATCTTAGATTCATCTATTCAACCAACACAAAGTACTTCAAAAGTGCCCCAAAGTTTCTACCGGATAGTCAAGACGAACACGTGTGCCAACCCCTACGCATAAGTTCATTGAACCCGCAAGTTGATCACCAAAACGTACATCAACTAGATTACGTGAATATCCCATTATCACCACAGATAAGCACGACAAGACATACATCAAGTGTTTTCAAATCCTTAAAGACTCAATCCGATAAGATAACTTCAAAGGGAAAACCCAATCCATTACAAGAGAGTAGAGGGGGAGAAACATCATAAGATCCAACAATAATAGCAAAGCTCATGATACATCAAGATCGTATCACCTCAAGAACACGAGAGAGAGAGAGAGAGAGAGAGAGAGAGAGAGAGAGAGGTCAAACACATAGCTACTGGTACATACCCTCAGCCCCGAGGGTGAACTACTCCCTCCTCGTCATGGAGAGCACCAGGATGATGAAGATGGCCACTGGTGAGGTATCCCCCCTCCGACAGGGTGCCGGAACGGGCTCCCGGGAGGTTTTTGATGGCTACAGAGGCTTGCAACGGTGGAACTTCCGATCTATTGTGTTCCCCGATGTTTCTAGGGTATATATATATATATATATATATATATATATATATATATATATATATATATATATAAAAAAGTCGGTCAGGGGAGCCACGAGGGGCCCATGAGGGTGGGGGCGCGCCCCTGACCCTCGTGTCCACCTCGAAGCTTCCCTAACGTCTACTCCAAGTCTCCTGGATTGCTTCCGTTCGAAAAATAACTCTCCCGAAGGTTTCATTCCGTTTGGACTTCGTTTGATATTCCTTTTCTTCGAAACACTGAAATAGGCAAAAAAACAACAATATGGGCTGGGCCTCCGGTTAATAGGTTAGTCCCAAAAAATAATATAAAAGTGTATAGTAAAGCCCATAAACATCCAAAACAGATAATATAATAGCATGAATACTTCATAAATTATAGATACATTGGAGACGTATCAATGAAGAAGGATATTGCCGAGTACGTAGCAGTATGTGATGTTTGCCAGCGGGTAAAGGCGGAACATCAGATGCCAGCAGGGTTACTTCAAACTCTGCCGATTCCCGAGTGGAAATGGGAGAAACTTGGTATGAATTTTATCACAGGATTACCCAGGACCCGTTCAGGTTATGATTCCATCTGGGTATTGGTTGATCGCTTGACCAAGGTAGCTCATTTCATTCCCATGAGGACTACCTATACCAGCGCTAAGTTAGCCAAGATATACATGACCAGGATCGTATGTCTGCATGGAGTTCCGAGGAGTATCGTGTCAGATAGAGGAACACAATTTACCTCAGTGTTTTGGAATTAGTTGCATGAAACTTTGGGTACGAGGCTGGAGTTCAGTATAGCTTTTCATCCACAGACAGATGGACAGACCGAGAGACTCAACCAGATTCTGGAGGACATGTTGAGCGCTTGTGCGCTAGCCTATGGGTCTAGCTGGGATGAGAATTTTCCATACGCGAAGTTGTCGTACAATAACAACTATCAGACCAGTTTGAAGATGGCCCCTTTCGAAGCTCTATACGGAAGGAGGTGCAGAACACCATTGTTGTGGGATGGTGTTGGAGATCGAAAACTTTTCGGTCCTGATCTTATTAGAGACTCCGAAGAGAAGGTCAAGCTGATTCGATAGACTTAAGGTAGCTCAGCCGAGGCAGAAGAGTTATGCCGACAGTAAACACAAGGAAGTAACATATGAAGTGGGAGACCGAGCATATCTCCGTGTGTCCCCACTTCGTGGAATCAAGAGGTTTGGTGTTAAAGGAAAGTTGGCACCCATGTTGATTGGCCCCTACTGTAGCGACCAGACCTCAAGCAATCTAGTCTCTGTGCATCAGTGTCATCCCTGGATCGGTAATGCTGACACGCACAGTACTTGAGAGTTTATAACAAAGTTTCAATCACACACTTATTAAATTGAATGTCTCAAAAGAGAACTTATTACAAAAATATGGCTTAAGGCCATCTAAAACGATAATAGCGGAATGCTTGGAAGATAAAGTGAGTCCATCAACTCCAACGGCATAGCTGAGTGAAAGACAACGACCTATGGCACCTTACTGTAAATGCGAAAAGTCGCAACATGAAATGTTGCAGCAAAACAATTCAACACATGGAATATGCTCGCAATGTAACACATAGAGTAATGAACAGAATAAATGCTATCACTACATGCATATATGGCTGCTGGAAAGTTGTACGGTTATAGTTTTGCATAAAGCCAATTTTTCCTTACAACAAAGGAATAAATTTTATTTAACTATCATGGTGGTTGTTAAACATTGAGAAGGTTCTTCCAACTCAATCCGAATTAAGCATCATCATTAACCCAATCAAATTAATTTAGAGTGATGAGATCAACATGATAATCCAAGAACCAGATACTCAAAACGTCCATAACCGGGGACACGACTAACCATGATTAGTTTGTACACTCTTTAGAGGTTTGTGCACTTTTACCCACAAGACTCGAATACATCCATGGTCGGAGATTCGAGACATAGTGTTTCTGAAACATTAACTCTCTACTCTAGATAGATAGTACCACCTACAACCCACTACATCTGCTAGTCTACCTCTTCAAGAGCTTCGCACAACTTACTAAACTATGCTAGAGCCCATGTTGGCTTGTGGCTGCACACGGAAGTTTCTGGCATGAATAATCTTATGATCCCTTTGAGCTTGGGTGGCGGACCGTAGGATGATCACACGGGTACTCCGGGATATCCTAGGACAACACTGGATTCTCAAGGTGCCCTGACAACCACTGGGTACTCCAGGGTGCCTCAAGCAATCCACCCAGATGTGTATTTAAGTAGCCACCTTAAGTTAACCGTTAATTAACAATACTCACATCTGTCATGGATTCACTCACCCAAACCACGTCTACAAGCATAGCATAACAATATAAGCATCACGTAAAAGTAACTCCCAAAGGTTTGATGATAAACAGGGCAATAGGTACTACCTCTTCATCAACTTCCCAAAACCCACATGTTATTCAGTTCCTAACCATGCAATGTTTGAGGGTTGATCTAATGCAATAAAACTGGGTAGTAAAGAGGTATGATCAAAGTGTTACTTGCCTTGCTGATGATCCGCAAAACCTAGAGACTCGTAGTAGCATGCTTCGCACTATGGGTACTCTATCGAAAACAAACAATAACATACAATAAGCACTCAACTAGAAGCACGGGTAAAACTCAAATAAAAGATCTAACCAAAAATTTCAACTGAAGATCTCCGGTTTGCAAAAAGAATCAAATCAAACGAAGCAACGAAGCTCAAACTGCGAAAGAAACAAGATCCGTTTACTAATCTGGACTTAAGTCAAATTTTACAGTACCAAAATCTTGTTCAAGTTGGTTAAATAGAAAGAGGGCTTCGAGACGAAGATCTAGGCGCTTGAATCGCCGGATTCCAATAAACGAGCAAAAAGATAAACTAAAACGAAGATTAGGGCAGAAATCGCGATCGAAAATAATCGCGGAAAAACCCTGGAAAACGAAAAACTGACGAATAGGCTAACGGATGAACGTTCGCTGTCTGCGGCTAACGGGTGAACACCGTTCGTTAAAATGAACGTACGGACGAACGTCCGTTATTTAACTAAACCGGGAAAACCCGAACCGATCTAAATAAAAAACGAATCTAGGGTTTTACGAAATAAAACAGATCAGTTTTTTAAACAAATCGACGGTTACTCCGGCAAGGTCCGACGGCGGCGGTGCCTTCGGCGGGGTGACGGGGCAGCTGCGGCGGTGGTGCGGGAGGCGGCGGCGGCAGCGCAGCGGCGCGGCGGCGCGTGGTGTGGCGGCGGCGCAATCGGAGGCGGCGGCGTCGTAGCAGCGGCGACGATATGGCGGATCCGGGGCGGGGCTAAGGTTCGGTGGGGTGGGCTGGCGGCTCAGGGCCCTCGGGCTTTAAAGGGCCGGCCGGGTCGGTGTCCCAGGCGGACACGGCCCGATAGGTCAGTCTGACTTTTTTTAAAATAATTCCAACGCACAGAAAAAGAAATAAAAAAAATACTAAATGGACTCCAAAAATCCTGAAATAAATTTTTCCCGTCGTCTAAAAATATAGCGGACAAAGAGAACATTTATTTGGGCCTCTAATACAATTTTGAAAAACGCATTTTTTCCTAATTGAAACAAAATAGCAATAAAACTCCGAATAAAATACTTATTTGATTTTAATATATTCCCTCCAATATTTCTTTGTTTTGGAGAAGTCATTTTATCTCCTCTATTTTATTTTAATATTGGGAATATTCTAAGAGAAAAATAATTAAAATCAAATGATCCTATTTTCAAAATTTGAGAAAACTCAAATATGAAAATAACGAAATCCCCAACTCTCTCTGTGGGTCCTTGAGTTGCGTAGAATTTCTAGGATCAACCAAAATGCAATAAAATATGATATGCAATGATGATCTAATGTATAACATTCCAAATTGGAACTTTGGGATATTACAAACCTACCCCCCTTAAGATGAATCTCGCCCTCGAGATTCGGGTTGGCTAGAAAATAGGTGCGGGTGATCCTTCCGTAGGTCTTCCTCTCGTTCCCAGGTGGCTTCGTGCTCGGTATGGTGGCTCCACTAAGCTTTGCATAATTTGATAACCTTGCTGCGTGTGACTCGGCTGGCAAACTCAAGAATCTTCACTGGTTTCTCCTCGTAGGTCAAATCGCTATCCAATTGAATCGCTTCCAGCGGCACTATATCTTTTAGAGGAATACCAGCCATCTCTGTGTGGCACTTCTTCAACTGCGAAACGTGGAACACATCGTGAACTCCTGACAATTCTTTTGGCAATTCCAACTTGTAAGCAACTTTCCCATACGCTCCAAAACTTTGTATGGTCCCACAAAATGTGGTGCTAACTTTCCCTTAACTCCAAAACGATTAACTCCTCGAAGTGGGGACACACGAAGATAAAATCTGTCTCCGACTTCGTAAACTGTCTCCTTGCGTTTTGAATCCGCATAGCTCTTCTGCCTGGACTCGGATACCTTGAGTGTATCGCAAATCAACTTAACCTTCTCTTCAGACTCTTTAATCAAATCTGGTCCAAACAGCTGACGGTCTCCAACTTCATCCCATAAAAACGGGGTCCTGCACCTCCTTCCGTACAAAGCCTTTAAAGGGGCCATCTTCCAACTGGCTTCATAACTGTTGTTGTAAGAGAACTCTGCATATGGCAAATTGTCGTCCCAACTAGATCCATAACCTAGCGCACAAGCTCTCAACATGTCCTTTAGAATCTGATTGACTCTATCGGTCTGTCCATCTGTCCATGGATGAAAGGCTGTACTGAACTCTAGCCTGGTACACAAAGTCTCGTGCAACTGATTCCAGAACTTTGAGCTAAACTGGGTTCCTCTATCTGATACAATGGTCCTCCAGGCATATATACGATCCTGGTCATGTATATCTTTGCCAACTTAGCACTGGTGTAAATGGTCTTCACTGGGATGAAATGAGCTACCTTCGTGAATTGATGGACTACAACCCAAATCGAGTCATAGCCTGAACGAATCCTGCGTAATCCCATGATAAAATCCATGCCTAGTTTCTCCCACTTCCATTCGGGTATCGGCAATGGCTTTAGCAAACCTGCTGGCTTCTGATGCTCTGCCTTTACTCTCTGACATACATCACATACTGCTACATACTCCGCAATATCCTTCTTCATTCTGGTCCACTAGAAACTGTCTTTCAAATACAGATACATCTTGGTATTTCCTGGGTGAATTGAATACGGCGAATCATGGGCCTCCTGCAAAATCAACTTCCAGATCTCGGGGTCATTAGGCACATATACGCGATCTTCAAACCATAAGGTATCATGCTCATCCTCACGAAATCCTTTAGCCTTTCCTTTATCTCAGCAATCTCTTTGTCTGTCTTTTGAGCTTCTCTAATCTTATCCGTCAAATTAGACTAAATTTCCAATGCTGCTACGTAATCTCTCGGAACTATTTCCAAACATAGCTCGCAAAGATCCGCTGCTAACTCCTTGGGTAATCCTCCGGTCATGAGTGTATTGACATGACTCTTGCGACTCAACACATTGGCTACTATGTTAGCCTTTCCGGGATGATAGTGCAACCTCATATCATAATCCTTGATGAGCTCCAACCATCTCCTCTGCCTGAGATTCAACTCCTTCTGCGTGAAGACATACTTCAAACTCTTGTGATCCGTGTACACCTCATAATGGTTTCCGATGAGAAGATGTCTCCATGTCTTCAACGCATGCACTACGGCTGCTAACTCCAAATTGTGTGGAGCATAATTCAACTCATGGGGTTTAAGTTGTGGTGAGGCATAGGAAACAACTCTTCCCTCCTGCATAAGCACTGCTCCAAGTCCTCGACAATAAGCGTCGCAATACACTTGATAATCCTTACGTTGATCCGGGAGAATCAACACTGGAGCTGTAACCAAACATTTCTTCAACTCCTGAAAAATGGCCTCTCATTCCTCAGTCCATTTGAACTTGGTGTCCTTCTTCAACAACTCCGTCATAGGCTTTGCAATCTTCGAGAAATTCTCAATGAACCTTCTGTAGTATCCTGCGAGTCCAAGAAAACTCCGGATCTCTCCAACTGACGTGGGTGCTTCCCAATTTGTCACAGTGACAACCTTGGTGGGGTCTACTGCTATTCCTTCTCCGGATATAACATGTCCGAGGAATCCAACTTCCTTCAACCAAAACTCACACTTACTGAACTTGGCATATAACTGATGTTCTCTGAGCTTTCCAAGTACCAAACGCAAATGCTCCTTATGCTCCTCTTCATTCTTTGAGTAGACCAATATATCATCAATGAACACCACGACGAACTTATCCAAAAACTCCATAAACACTTTTTCATCATGTTCACGAAATAGGCAGGCGCGTTAGTCAGACCAAATGACATAACGGTATACTCATATAGCCCGTACCTTGTGGTAAAAGTTGTCTTAGGTATATCCTGCTCTCGAATCTTCAGCTGGTGGTATCCTGATCATAGATCGATCTTGGAAAATACTTTAGCTCCTTGCAACTAGTCAATAAATAATTGATCATCGGCAGTGGGTACTTGTTCTTGATTGTCACTTCATTCAATCCACGATAATCAACAACCATTCTCAACGATCCATCCTTCTTCTCCACTAGAAGCACCACATGGGACCAGTTTCACTTGGCTTTTTGCACTGCCCATGTTTCAGCAGGAGCTATGGCCATGAAGAAGCGCGAGTTTTGCAACTTGCGCCAAGGAGGACGCACAGTGGGCCAGTATGTGGATGGTTTTAGTAAGTTAGCACGTTATGCCCCAGATGACGTCGCTACAGATGCCGCTAAGCAGGAGAAGTTTCTGGAAGGACTGAATGATGAGCTGAGCATGCCGTTGATGGTGGCAACCTTCAACAATTACCAGGAGTTGGTAGATAGAGCTCCCATGACTGAAGGGAAGCAGCAGCAGATAGACAACCGCAAGAGGAAGTATGGCCATGGGAAGTACAATTCAGGAGCTCAACAGAAACCCCGTTTTACCCCGAACTCGGGAGGACACCTTAACCATAACCATGGAGGCCATAATTCCAATGGAGGGAGTTCGCATAACCATAGTGGCCCCAAGAATGGGAATGGGAATGGAGGAAGCAACGTCCAGAACCTTTCCAACCCATCAACGCCTGCCTAGAAGGATCTAAGTCACATTACTTGTTTCAAGTGCGGGAAGAATGGACATTATGCCACGGAGTGTTCTGAAGCAAAGAATGGAAATGGCAATGGAAGCTCTGGGAAGAAGCCCAACCCTTTCAATAGGGGACAAGTGAACCACGATAGCATGGAGGAGGTTGAAGCACAACCCATATGCAGTAATAGGTAAGTTTTTGGTTAAGACATTTACTGCAATCGTTCTTTTTGATACTGGTGCATCGCATTCATACATATCAAAGGGATTTGTGGATAAGTATAACCTGCCAACCCAAGCCCTTAGGTCACCCATGTTAGTAACCTCTCCAGGAGCAGAGTATATGGCTAGCCTATGGTGTGATCGATTAACATTAAGAATTGGTAACTACGTGTTACCCTCAGACCTAATAGTACTGGAGTCACAAGACTGGATGTAATATTAGGCATTGATTGGTTGTCGAAGTATGGAGGGAACATTGACTGTGCCAGTAAGTCGATTTTGCTCACCACCCCAGAAGGAAGAAGGATTAAGTATGTATCCCGGCATGTGCCGAAGAGGACTCAAGTGAATTCTATATCAGGAGTTGTACAGGAGGAAGTACCAGTGGTGAAGGATTTTCCTGATGTATTTCCAGAGGAGTTGCCTGGCACGCCACCGGATAGAGACATTGAGATTTTGATCGAGCTTTTGCGAGGCACATGGCCAATATCTAGGAGACCGTATCGGATGCCCACAAAGGATTTGGAGGAAATTAAGAAGCGGATTAAGGAGTTACTGGATAAAGGCTATATACGCCCAAGTTCGTCACCTTGGGGATACAGTGTCGATGGGGTAAGTGGCTGTGAAAATTTTCCACCATGATGTTGCGGGTCCATCAAGCTCATGTGCGGCAAAGCGCACTCTTTCTGCATTTGTGCATCCTGTAGTGGTCAACTCCCTTCCAATCTTGCAGAGCCAATCATCTGCAACAATCAGCTCGATGCTACTAGAGAACACCGGCGGATTTAGCCTTAGAAAACGGATTAAGTGATCAACAGGTGGTGGTGGTGGTGGTGGGTTGTTGTTGTTGTTGTTATTCCCCTGGTTCTCATTCTGGACTAGAAGCTGCATCAGGGTATTCTGCTGCTGGATCAACTGAGTGAGCTCCGGTGGGAAAGCAAATCCATTGTCACGTCTCGGAGGCGTCTGAGGGGTTTAGAAAAGATGAGAAAACAGAATAGAATAGGGTCTAGAGGGAAAACACTACCCATATGCACATGAGACAAACATAAACATATCACTTCAATCAATTCAAACGGTCTAACTATCGTTACAAAAGTGCTCGGACTATACTATATACATGGGGGAAATACTACTGTTGATATGGTGGTCGACTAGAAGTTTTAATCGGTGGAAGACTCCATGATATCTGCTCCAACTTCATCAACATAGTCATCATCACTATCGTCGGGGTCTGAGTCGGTGTCGTCGATGATGATGTAGTTCTCCGGACATGTGGAATCGTCGTCTTCTCCTCCTAGAGTGGGGTTTCCCATGAATACTCCTAGCTTCCTTGTCAGATCATCATTCTTCTCCACGAGTATCGTCATTTCCTCCTCATATCCATCGCGTGTAGACTTGAGTTCTTCCTCCAGCTCCGTGATCCTGGTCATTGCCTTCTTCAGATCTATCATGCATGTGCACATCTGGTTCTCCTGGCATCGAATGTGCTGGTTTAACTCCTGGATGAAAGCTGCAATGGACCTATCCCTCCTGTTGCTGACCATCTCCCATTGCTCATCTCGGCGCCCACAAATCTGGTAGATAGAACTACAAAAGTTACACTTCCGTGATGATACATGTTTGTCATAGTAGGTCACATTTTTTGTCATGCATGTACATCGATGATGATTTTATGACAGAATCAAGATAGTCATACCTATGCTGTCGTAGAATTGTTCCATGACATTTCCAAAATTATCATCACGAAAGTGTCCACTTCCATGATGATAAATCGCGCGTCACGGAAGTGCTTTCATCAAGGGTGACCGACACGTGGAATCCACCGTAACGGAACGTCGTTAAGCTATCGGGTCGGGTTTTGGATCCGATAACCCATTAACAGCCCCGACCAATGGGGATTTTCCACGTGTAAAATCATCATTGGCTGGAAGAAACACGTGTCGGCTCATCGTTGGGACAGATGTCATCCACAAATTGGACAGAAGGCACCTATGATACGTCAACACGTGGCACGCCCCAATAGAGGCCCATTCCTGTGAAAAGGCCGGCCCATTTGACTTGGTCAAAAGGTGGCGGGCCGGCCCATGGAAAGCCTGTTAACGGCATGTTCGCATATAGCCCATTTACAGCCCGCTAACCAAAGGCCCATTACGCCCTATCTGAATTAGGCCAAGTACAGTCATCTGAGCCATCCAATATGATTCTAGCCCATTTTCACTTTTGGCCCATGTATGGCCCATGAGCCCATATGAGGCCCTTTGTAACTCTTGGCCCATTAACGGCCCGTGGTGAAACTAGCCCGCAGTGAACAGTGTATCACTTTGTACCCATTAACGGCCCGTGGTGAAACTGGCCCGTAATGAACAGTGTATCACTTTATACCCATTAACGGCCCGTTATTCCGTTGGGCCGTTTCCAGCCCATGTTATCTTTCGGCCTTCTCAGAGCCCATTTACTCTTGGGCTCATTTCCAACATTCGTTTACTTACGGCCCATTACTATCATTTTCTGCTTGTGGGTTAAATTCAGCCCGAGGTTACAGTCGGCCCATTTTGTGGCCCGTTAATACGTTGGGCCGTTTTCATAGCGCCATCAAATATGGCCGATTAACGACGGCCCGTTATGGTCGGCCCATGAACAGACAATTCCAACTCTAGCCCGTTTACGGCCATACTGCGGTCTGTTATTGGCCCATGTTTGGCCAACCGATCATACGGCCCGTACAAGGCCCATTGTGTCTATGACACATAGAAGGCCCATTGTTTCTACGGCCCGTAGGAGGGAAATGGTAACTACGGTAAATATGTAGCCCATGGTTATTGTGGCCTAGTTTTAAAAAATAGGTTATTGCAGCCACTAGCAAACCATGGAAAAAGAACTGCACTGACTACAAGCAAATAAATAAACAAGACAATGAGGAAATAAATAAGCAAGCAACTTACGCTAGGCTATCACGGCTATAACACATATTACATCCACTGGGCATCAAAGTTCGCCACCAGTGCAAATATAGGGAACACAGCAGCATATAAATGACGCAGCAAAACAAGTCCAGAACTGAAACCACTTCAGAAGAGCTCAAGAAACAATATCCTGGGTACCCATAATGCTGGCAAGATGCTTAGCAAGCTTATTAACTTTCTCTTGTTTGGCGCTTAAGTCCTCCAACACTTGCTATTGCACTAGAAAGTATGCATCTGAATTCTGCAGGGACTTCCTCAGTCCTTCGGCTTCCTGTCGCATGACATCTGATCGATGTCATTCAACTTGAAGTTGAGACTCAAGAAGCCGAACTGACTCAGGCAACGAGTTCGAAGAGCTGGTGCTAGCAGTAGTAGCTAGTAACTCGAACACTACATCAAGACAGGACTTTGGGGTTGTCTCAGTTTCTTCAATATAGTTTTTATCAGCTTTCTTGGAGACCAACAGGGATGTCTCACTATCTTGAACCTTATCTGCATTACTTCCTTTACCATTGCATAACGGGGTACTCTTCTCCAATATTTTAGCCGCGTTCAAAAAGAGAAACAAACAAACACATCACAGGTTTACAATGTAGTATATGAAACTCATTTTGGTAAACCAGTTCAGTAGTAAGGTGGACAGGATAACAGCACGAAACAACATATATCTATGTACTATGGTTACTGTATGGTCTATATCATTCTAGATTATGTTGCCAAATCAAGATAGATACAATTCGAATCATATCTATTTAAGACAAAGCAGCATAGACAGAATATAAGTGTGGGAAACTACACAGCAATAACAACACTTGTAATGTGCATGGCATGAGAACATAACTGTTTATTCAATTGAAACTGAAATCAACATAGAGCAAGTTGCAACAGCAAACAGCCAAACATGTTGAAGAAACAAGTTTAAAACATACCTGTTGCACCATCGGAGTTTCAGTTGCATCGTTCAAATTTGAAATTAGTTGGTATTAGTAAATACAGTGATGCAAGAGCAAAGTAGTATGAACCATAGCTACGGAACCTGACCTGAGAACAATTCTTCTTCTTCATTAAGCATTGACTTCGGGTTCGGATTGGTGGTCCTCGTGCTTTGGGCACTGCAGTTGCCTTACTAACTGCTCGTCTTTGGGCACTCTATGGTGGAGACGGTGCTGTGTCAACAAGAACTGGGTGTCTATCTGCTGGGGTTGGGGTTAGAAGGGCTGTAGCTCGTTCTCTGTCCAACTGGGTAGGGGTACAATCTGCATGAGTGTGGGTTATGTGTGGTAGGGCTGGTTCTTGGGCAAGTACAACCGTGGTTCTATCTGCATTGACAGGTACCATGATCTTTTCTGAAGACCATGTTATTACTCCCATAGATACTGCCATCACTCCCTCTAATTGAAATGGCTGATAAACGAGAAAAGTAATTGAATGTACAGACATTGTAAGATAGACAGGTGCAATGGATAGTAGGGAAGTAAAAAGGGCATGAAATAATTCACATTTATGTTGTCTAACCAAAAATAATAGCAGGACATAATTTCACATATTTGATGGCTAATTAAACGGGATAGCATGACATAATTTCACATGTATGATGGCTAACTAAACAGGATAGAATGACATACTTCAAAATATGATGACTATGTATACAGGATGACATGATATAACTATACGATGTGTCTATTAAAGTGGTTGGCATGCCATAAATCACAAACATGCCGTCGATGGAAACATGATGGCATGATATAATTCACAGATAGAATGACATAATTTAAAATATGATTACTATGTAAACAGGATGAGATGATATAACTATATTATGTCTTTAGAAGATGGGTTGGCATGCCATAATTCAGATATATGCTGTCTATGTAAACATCATGGCATGACATAATTCAAATATATGATTTATATACGAAGGAAGTGAGCAGAGGGCAATCACATATATGATGTGTGAACTAAGGAGATGGCATTCAATATTGTGTATATGATGTAAAAACTAAGCATTGCAATACAACATATGAATGATATGAGTAATATAACCCTGCAAGTTTGAGCATACACCTCAGGGGGATAATAGGACTGCTCATCTGCCTTTGAATCCTCCTCTGAAGATCTATCTGTAGCCAGCAAAATATCTGCTTCACCAGGTAGCATTGTCTTCTCTAAAGACCTTGTTTTCACTCCAGATTTCTCCATCACCAATTCAAATGGTTGATGCATAGGAAGAGCAGTTGAATATACAAACATTGTCGACAAAAGCAATGAGAAATACAAAAAAAGGACAGCATGATATAATTCACATATATGACGCTTGCCTAATTAGCATGACATTGCATAATTCACATACATAATGCCTTGCAACAAGATAACATTGCATAATTCACATATATAATGTCTTGCAACAAGATGGCATTGCATAATCCACATATATGGTAATTAGACACTAAACATGTGGCATTCACACAAAGCATGTCTAAACTAAGCAAATGACATAGCAATGCAAGATACCATACACACGATATGAGCAACATAACTCTGCCAAGTTAGAGCATGCACCTCGGGGGGGGGAGGGATATGACTGGTCATCTGTCTCTGAATCCTCCTCTGAGGAGCTATCGGTAACCAGCAAGACATGCGCTTCGTCACATAGCATTGTCTGCTCTGAAGACCTTCTTTCCACTCCAGATTTTTCCATGACCACGCCAAATGGGTGATGCACAGGAAGAGTAATTCAATGTACTAAAATTGTTGACAAATTTAAGACATAATAAAAAATGATGGCATCATATAATTCACATATAAGATGAATGGCTAACCAGGGTGGCATTGCAAAATTCACATATATGATGCCTGGCTAAACAAGATGGCATTGCATGATTCACATATACGATAAAGAAACTAAACATATGGCATTGACACAAAGCATGTCTAAACTAAGCACATGACATCTTTAATGTATACAGTAAGCAATGCAAGGCACCATATGCATGATATTACCAACATCAGCATGCCAAGTTAGGCGAAGACCTCATGGGGTAAATAGGAGTGGTCTTCTCTTCCGAATCCCCTCGAACAGTTATCTTCCTCTTGATTACGATCCGAAATGGGTGGAGGGGTGCTGCCTTTGCGCCCACCATGGAACGACGTCGCATGAAATTTTATTGCCATGCAAGGCAAGTCTCTTTGCTCTACATGATCAGTTCCATTGTGTACAATAAGCGGCATGCATAGGAATAAAACATAGTGAGATTATGTAAGGAGTGCATGCACAAATCCAGAGTGATGGTAGCAAACTGTGGATAGACCCAAAACCAATGATAGCGAGCGGATAATAGCTTTACTTAAAAAATACAGATAATGGCTCCTTTAATGTTTGTTTGCACCCAACATGAAACTCATAGTAGACACCAGAGATTAACCAGATAGTAGACAGATAGTACTGATTGCTGCCCCAATATGTACCCCACAACCATTTAAAAACACAAGTTTTATCATTAGTTTGGACCTGACTCGGAGTCTAATAGGTGAACACGACGATCATGTAGCATGTCATCATATTAAGCGACGCATAACGTAAGCAGGCACGGAAGAGTGCGACCTCTCTTGCGGACCCGTGTAGTCCTCAAGGTCATCTGCTCAGTTGATGATGGTAATGCAGTTGTCCTGGCTGCCGGCGACGGGGAAGAAGATCTGAGGCAGCAAAAGACAATCTGGAGAGCGGATCCCTGCTGTGGTGAACCCTTCCGTCGTTGGAGCAGCTGAGATGGGGTGGAACACAGTGCCACAGGAGCAGGACAAACCACACAAGGTTTTCTTTGACACATATCTGTAGCAGAAGTAATTGAGTAAGGGCTTGTTTGAATTTGAGGATTCTAACAATGCAGGAATAGGAAATAGATAGGAATAGGATAGGAATGCACGTGCAAAACAGAGAATTTAAAAACACAGGATTTCTGCCAATCTGGGTGTTTGATTCACAACAATTGGAAGATCACAGGATGCAAAAAAGCATGGTGAGATTAAGTCAAACCACAAGAAAATGTACGGTTATAATGCTAATATGCTACTATCTCTTAGTCTTGTGCTTGATGAATAGGAATATGAAAAGGAGGACAAGTGGTTATTAGAATTCCTACGGTTTTTCTTTCAAGGAGACACTAAAGGAACAAATCCTACAGTTTTCCTTTGCTCCATTCCTTTGCACCAAATTCATGAAAGTAGTACCATAGGAAACTTTCCAATTCGTATGTTTTTCATTCACTTTTCCTTTCAAGCACTGGCGATTCTAGTAGGCAGGCTTGAGCAAGGAAAATCCTACACTAAAAAATGTTTCTGTGCTACTTCTATTACTTTGGGCCCGTGCCATTTTAATACTAGCTCAACTCCCGTGCCCATCGACAAATGCACAACTCAAACGCGCAAAGATAAATAATGATGGCATTCAAGAGAGTCCATCACCGATAGCTAAGTTGCCTGGTACCTCACTGCTTGTCATATAGTAGGATAAAATAATCATATTTCCTGTTACTACGAGTGCTCAGTGGACAATATATATAACATGTAGAGTAAAATAGAGATGCAATAAGTGTACAACCTCTTTGGCGAAGCCATGTCGATCTTAGTGTGAGTGGGTTGGCCGGTGAGGATGCTCCGGCTGACTTGGCTGTCGGAGGAGGGGAAGAAGATCTTAGGCGTCTGGAGATGGATCCCAAGGTACTGCTCCGCTGTGATGGTGGGTTTCATCGTTGGAGCAGCTCCGATGAGTTGTACAACGCGGAGGCTGAAGCAGGACAAGAGAGACAACGTTAACCTGAGTGGAATTCTAATAGCATCTCCAATACATGACATAAAATAAATAACCACAAAGCTCTAGATGTAAAATACATCAGCTGCTCATCTCTGAACTTAACTGTCGAAACTGAACTTAACTGTTAAAACTGAACTTATCTGTCGAAACTGAATTTTGCTGTTGAAACTGAATTTTGCTGCCGAAACTGAACGGACTAGCAAGGTGAGGCTACACGTCGGTCGACTGACTTTTTCATCTCTGGTCAGTCGATTTTGCAGCCGTTGGATACTAAATCAAGGGCCTACGGTTCATCTTCAACCTCCACCCCCCTCAGCCGCCAGCCAGCACCGGCCAAACAGCAGCCCCCCGCAGCCCACGGCCTGCGGTGCGCCGCCCCGCCTGCCCCGAAAACACTCCACTCTGCCGGTCCACTACCGCCCCGGCCATCCCTCTAGGCCCCCCATGCCGAGCGTTTTCTCCGGCGATCCCCACGCCACCGCCCCGCCAACACCCCGCCACCGCCGGCGACCACCGCCCCCACCCTGAACCCTAAGATATATAGTGGGGTACCTCTCGAGTGAGCCCCCCTCCCCGCTGCGGCTGGTTCTTCCTTCACCCCGGCGAGCCCCCCCCCCCACCCCCTGAAAATTGACTGACCCAAAAGTCGATTCAGTCGACTAAAGTGTAGCCAAATCGGAGCAGCATCGCAAGCAAGAGCAAGAGCGAGAGCAGCAGCGTGAACAAGAGCAATAGCAAGAGCAAACCAGGTAGGGGACCGAGAGCAAGAGCAAACCAGGCAGGGGACCGAGAGCAAGAGCAGAGCAGCAGCGCGAGTGAGAGCTAAAGCAGCAGTAGCTCCTACTGATGTGGACGTCGCTGCCGAGGGAGCGACGCTGTGGAGGAAGTGTCCGACGATGCCACCCTGGATGGAGCCGCGCCGTGTCGGCTCGGGACCGAGCGCCGGCAGCACCATGAGATTGAATCAAGAAGAAAATGCGGAGATTAGTGCACAACCTCTTTGGTGGCGCCAATTAGGCCGTAGCTTCATCCGAGGAAACGGTGATGATGATGCTCTTCCGGTGGTGCAGGTGAAGACGGAGGTGTGGAACTGCGGGTGGCGCGAAAGACGAGGGGAACGTTGGGGCAGCTCCTTGAAGGTGGAGGACGGGATGGCTGAACCGGCGGGACGACGAGATCGACGGCGGATCCTCATCCGATACGGTGGAGAAGGGACGTCGAGGTGTTGTTGTGGACGACGTCGTCGGGGAAGAGGCTCCGGCTGGGTGGCGGATGAAGCAGGGTGTGGGGTTTCGTCGCGGGTTTTCACGGCCTCGGTGTACGAATGGGTGGGCAGATGGGATGGCAGCGGGGAACCATGCCTTAGGGACGCACCTGTCCGAAATGTGGGGTAAGTTACGAAAGTACCCCCCCCCCCGATTTGAGGCGGTTCTTTCGGTTCAGGGGTACCACGGGCATTTCGCGTGTCGGGATTTCACAGGAGGTGGGAGTTTTCGTGCGCGTTGTAATTTCGGAATAGCAAGGCGCGGGTTGAGATGGAGGGAGTTGTCGGAGCACAATGAGACAAAGATATATCTTAAATATTTCGGGCTAACAAGGCGCGGGTTGAAGAGGCGGGAGTTTCGCAGCACGATAGACAGAGACACTAGCTTGAATTTTCCGCATAACAAGGTGCGGCTTGAAATTTTGGAAGAACAAGCTTAACGTGTACCCAAAGAAAAAGACAATTTGCACCTCAACACGCACAACACGCACACAAACACCATTTAGACTAGAGTAAGGTACACATGCATTGCACTCATGAGATTTGGCAACCAAATTATGAATAAATACCACATTATAGCATGTAAGCTTTGAGTCATATATGCATGATGTAGATGTTCGTTTAATTCTTATAGTTCATTTCATTCAAAATCATTTAGTTTTTATAAGAAAGCTAATCTATTTTAAGATTCATGGAATTGTGCGTTGTAAGACATAAAGTAAAAAACAAATAGTGGCAAATCATGTAGAAAAACATTTGGGCAATTCTGATACGGAAGATTCTAGAACAAAGAAGAAGTGCTTGTGTTTTGATGTTTGTGCATTATGCTTAGGTTCAACCATGGAGTGTTCTAGATTATACATGTGGCGAAATCTGGTGGAATCTAGATGATATCCAATGGCCAGTAGTGCTCAAATTTGCCATCTTTGGACCATCGGATTTGCCTCATCCAATGATCATCTTTCAAAGTTAAAGTTACCCGCACACAATATAAAAAATATAAAATATAATATATATAGGGGTATAGATATAGATATGTGATGCAAAAGCCACCCATCATCTCCAATTAGAATAGTGTGTCCATGCACGGATGCGACGTGGCCAGCTGACGTCTGCCATCGGTATCTCAAATTCAAATGAGTCTGACCTTGTTCAATGTGTATACATTACAACATTCTCGTTTCCAAACCACACCGCGCAGATCTCCGTTATATTCGTGCATGCATGGGTTTCAAACATCAGGATCCCTTATTCAAATATTTGAATTCAACTTTACATTGATTATGACCTCACCTAGTCTGTTACACCCACACAGTCATCTTCTCTTTATAATTGTACCACTAACTTTCTCTCGTGCATTTATGCACACACACTACCAGCCGGCATTATCCATCGCACACATGCAATCTTTTTCTTCAGGACGGTCTCCCATGAAGGCACACACCCACACACATCCCCCTCTCCATCATATCGGGCATTCTTTATCTCTCACGTGTACATGCGCAATGATCGATGTTCCTCTATGTATTTGTGTATATAACTAGGTCTTTCATAGTTTCCACACAAACTTATCAATCGATATATCCAGTGAGGTCTCACCCTCTTTCCCACGTCCACATCAATCAATCTATACCTCTCTATATAGGATTAACATATATAGCTAATACACCTACATTAATTATATATCCAACGTCCCCCTCTAATCATCCATGCCTTCCGCTTCATCTCTCAGACGTGCGCACAATGGCAAAGACAGGGGGCAGTAAGGGCCCTGCCCCCTAACATCACTATATATCGAGGCTAATATAAATGTGATCATTAGATAATTGCTGCTAAAAATGGTTTAAATTCATGAATTAACCCTCCTCGTAAAGGATTAGCAATGCTTGCCCCCCTAGCTCATTTATTTTTCATGGCACCACCACTCCGCGGAACAGCGCACATTCTCGCCCCCTCTCTCAAAATATCGATCCTGTACTTGTGCATTCCTTCATAGTCTCCCTCCACTCGGCCCCTCACACCATCTTCTAGCCCCCCACTGGATTTTGCCACATGTACAATCTAGCAGACTCCATGGTCGAACTTAAGCATAATGCACAAACCTCAAAACAACAATGGTTCTCTTTTATTCTAGAATCTTCTGTATCATAACTGCCCAAACTTTTTTTGTAGTTGAATTGCCATTATTTGTTTTTTACTTTATGCTTCACAACACACAATTCCATGAATCATAAAATAGATTAAGGGCTTCTTTGATTCAAAAGATTCTCAAAGGAATTTTGGAGGATTCTAATCATTAGGAATTTTTCCTATCATGGTTGTTCGATTCGTAGGATTGTAAACCATAGGAATTTTTCCATATGATTCATTTGCACTAGATTTCATAGGAAACATCCCATCCACTCAAACCTCTTTGAAAGAATTCTGCATTTTTTTATGCACAATCAAACACTCATAAAATCCTGTAGGATTCAAGACGACATTCCACTATAATCCCATGTTTTTCCTATTCCCGCGTTTTGGAAATCCTACGAATCGAAGAGGCCCTAGCTTTTTTATATAAACTAATTGATTTTGAATGAGATGAACTATAAGAATTAAACGAAGGTCTACATCAGGCATATATGACTCAGAGCTTACATGCTATAGTGTGGTATTTATTCATAATTTGGTTGCAAAATCTAATGCGTGCAATGCACGTGTACCTTACTAGTACTTCGAGTATGTGCAAAACACATAAATTAGAATTCCAATGGCATGCTACATAGTGTCTCTCTTACAGTTCATGAAGCCACGTGGCACATGTGGAGGCGTTGTCGCGACCTCCTTGCGTGGATTGATCACAGTGACGTGCTGCTGGTTACAGAAGAATGTACTCGTCCTCCCTGAGCCATACTGGCGGTACATGCATGAAGCGAAGATGTGCACGCACGCCACGCACGTACTCATTCACTCGCACGCACACGCGGGTACACGGGCGGATGCAATTTTGTTCCAAGATCCACCCCATTTGATAATTTGACGCGTTTAATGTCGTTCAGTTCATTGATGGTCAATTAATGCAGCGCATGCAAATTGAGTGGATGTGAGGGCGGAAGAAAGACATTATTACTCCACTGTGCGCATGCGAGTAGTTAAATCATGGGTTGGTAGTAGTACTTCCATTGGTCTCCTTCGTATTTTGTGCCAATTTTTAACAGTAACATAATATTTACGCATTTGAGCAGTGTACTCTACTTGAAATTTATGTTCCGCTAAACTCACCGGGAGCCGTTTTGGGCCTCGAAACCAAAACCATCAATTAATCTTTACCTTGTTCCCATCACATTCGAAAGCCTACTCACACCTAATAGTACGTACGAAACCTGCACGTGTTCCCACTATGCACGTATTAGTACTAGTGCTAGTACTTAGGTTATAAAAAGGGGAACTACCAAACCGAAAATTACTCTACCTTTCCTACTCATAAGTGCTTCTTCCTCGTCCGTCCTTGCCATGGACTGTGAGCAGAGCTCTAGGTCGAGAACTACTCATAACTAGGGAGCGGCAACCAAGGCTGCGGAAAAAAAGAGAGGGCTCACCGCCACGCAGAGACCTTGAAAGATCTCTCACGGCAGGCGATGGCTCCCAGGAGCGCCCTAGCCGCGGAGGCGAACATGCCAAGCCGGCAGCGCTGGAGTCGTTATTGAAGGAAATATGCCCTAGCGGCAATAATTAAGTTATTATTTATTTCCTTATTTCATGTTCAATGTTTATTATTCATGCTGCAGTTGTATTAACCGGAAACATAATACATGTGTGAATACATAGACAAACATTATGTCACTAGTATGCCTCTACTTGACTAGCTTGTTAATCAAAGATGGTTGTGTTTCCTAACCATAAACATGAGATGTCATTTGATTAATGGGATCACATCATTAGGGGAATGATGTGATTGACTTGACCCATTCCGTTAGCTTAGCACTTGATCGTTTAGTATGTTGCTACTGCTTTCTTCATGACTTGTACATGTTCCTACAACTATGAGATTATGCAACTCCCGTTTACCGGAGGAACACTTTGTTTCCTACCAAACGTCACAACGTAACTGGGTGATTATAAAGGAGCTCTACAGGTGTCTCCAAAGATACATGTTGAGTTGGCGTATTTCGAGATTAGGTTTTGTCACTCCGACTGTCGGAGAGGTATCTCTGGTCCCCCCCGGTAATGCACATCACTATAAGCCTTGCAAGCAATGTAGCTAATGAGTTAGTTACAGAATGATGCATTACAGAACGAGTAAAGAGACTTGCCAGTAACGAGATTGAACTAGGTATTGAGATATCGACGATCGAATCTCGGGCAAGAAACATACCAATGACAAAGGAAACAACGTATGTAGTTATGCGGTTTGACTGATAAAGATCTTCGTAAAATATGTGGGAACCAATATGAGCATCCAGGTTCCGCTATTGGTTATTGACCGGAAACGAGTCTCGGTCATGTCTACATAGTTCTCGAACCCGTAGGGTCCGCACGCTTAAAGGTTGGTGACGATCAGTATAGTGAGTTTATGTGATTTGATGTACCGAAGGTAGTTCGGAGTCCCAGATGAGATCGGGGACATGACGAGGAGTCTCGAAATGGTCGAGACATAAAGATCGATATATTGGACGACTAAATTCCGACATCGGAAAGGTTCCGAGTGATTCAGGTATTTTTCGGGGTACCGGGGAGTTACGGGAATACGAGGAAGAAGTAATGGGCCTCATGGGCCAACTGGTGGAAGAGAGGAGGTAGGGTGCGCGGCCCCCGTAGCCCAAACCGAATTGGACTAGGGGCCCGGGCCCTCTTTCCTCCTTTTCCTCCCTCTCCTTCCTTCTCCCTCTCCTCCTTCCTTTCCTCCTCCTAGTGCGAGTAGGAAAGGGGAGTCCTACTCCTACTAGGAGGAGGACTCGTCCTCCTGGCACGCCCTACAGGGGCCGGCCGGCCTCCCCCCTTGCTCCTTTATATACTGGGGCAGGGGGCACCTCTATACACACAAGTTGATCTGTTGATCTCTCCCAGCCATGTGCGGTCCCCCCTCCACCATATTTCACCTCGGTAATATCGTAGCGGTGCTTAGGCGAAGCCCTGCGTCGGTAGCATCATCAACACCGTCATCACGTCATCATGCTGACAAAACTCTCTTGCAAAGCTCTGCTGGATCGGAGTTCATGGGACGTCATCGAGCTGAACGTGTGCTGAACTCGGAGGTGCCGTACGTTCGGTACTTGGATCGGTCGGATTGTGAAGACGTACGACTACGTCAACCGCGTTGTGCTAACGCTTCCGCTATCGGTCTACAAGGGTACGTGGACAACACTCTCCCCTCTCGTTGCTATGCATCACCATGATCTTGCGTGTGCGTAGGAATTTTTTTGAAATTACTACATTCCCCGACAGTGGTATTAGAGCCTGGTTTTATGCATAGATGTTATATGCACGAGTAGAACACAAGTGAGTTGTGGGCGATACAAGTCACACTGCTTACCAGCATGTCATACTTTGGTTCGGTGGTATTGTTGGATGAAGCGGCCCGGACCAACATTACGTGTAATCTTACGCGAGACTGGTTCTACCGACGTGCTTTGCACACAGGTGGCTAGCGGGTGTCAGTTTCTCCAACTTTAGTTGAACCGAGTGTGGCTACGCTCGGTCCTTGAGAAGGTTAAAACAACACTAACTTGACGAACTATCGTTGTTGTTTTGATGCGTAGGTAAGAACGGTTCTTGCTCAGCCCGCAGCAACCACGTAAAACTTGCAACAACAAAGCAGAGGACGTCTAACATGTTTTTGCAGGACATGTTGTGATTTGATATGGTCAAGACATGATGAGTTGTTGTATGAGATGATCATGTTTTGTTGAAGTTATCAGCAACTTGCAGAAGCCTTATGGTTGTCTCTTTATTGCATAAGATGCAAGCGCCAAATAATTGCTTTACTTTATCGCTATGTGATAGCAATAGTTGCAAGAGAAATAATTGGCGAGACGACCATGTGATGACACATTGATATAGATCAAGATGATGGAGATCGTGGTGTCGTGCCGATGACGATAGAGATCATGACAGTACTTTGGAGATGAAGATCAAAGGCGCAAGATGCTCATGGCCATATCATGTCACATATTTTGATTGCATATGATGTTTATCTTTTATACATCTTATTTTTCTTAGTTCGATGGTAGCTTTATAAGATGATTTCTCACTAAATTTCAAGGTATAAGTGTTCTCCCTGAGTATGCACCATTGCAAAAGTTCTTCATGCTGAGACACCACGTGATGATCGGGTGTGATAGGCTCTACGTTCAAATACAACGGGTGCTAAACAGTTGCACACGCTAAATACTCAGGTTAAACTTGACGAGCCTAGCATATACAGATATGGCCTCGGAATACTTGAGATTGAAAGGTCAAGCATGAATCATATAGTAGATATGATCAACATAGTGATGTTCACCATTGAAAACTACTCCATCTCACGTGATGATCGGACATGGTTTAGGTTATTTGGATCACCTGATCACTTAGATGATTAGAGGGATGTCTATCTAAGTGGGAGTTCTTAAGTAATATGATTAATTGAACTTTAATTTATCATGAACTTAGTCCTGATAGTATTTTCCAAATAATGTTGTAGATCAATAGCTCGCATTGTTGCTTCCCCATGTTTTATATGTGTTCCTAGAGAAAACTAAGTTGAAAATGATAGTAGCAATGATGCGGACTGGGTCTGTGATATGAGGTTTATCCTCATTGCTGCACAGAAGAATTATGTCCTTCATGCACCGCTAGGTGACAGACCTATTGCAGGAGCAGATGCATATGTTATGAACGTTTGGCTAGCTCAATATGATGACTACTTGATAGTTTAGTGCACCATGCTTAATGGCTTAGAATCGGGACTTCAAAGATGTTTTGAACGTCATGGACCATATGAGATGTTCCAGGAGTTGAAGTTAATATTTCAAGCAAATACCCGAGTTGAGAGATATGAAGTCTCCAACAAGTTCTATAGCTAAAAGATGGAGGAGAATCGCTCAACTAGTGAGCATGTGCTCTTATTGTCTGGGTCCTACAATCGCTTGAATCAGGTAGGAGTTAATCTTCCAGATAAGATAGTGATTAACACAGTTCTCTAGTCACCATCACCAAGTTACTAGAACTTCGTGATGAACTATAGTATGCAAGGGATGACGAAAGCAATTCCCGAGCTCTTCGTGATGTTGAAAATCGATGAAAGTAGAAATCAAGAAAGAGCATCAAGTGTTGATGATTAACAAGACCACTAGTTTCAAGAAAAGGGCAAAGGGAAAGAAAGGGAACTTCCAGTAGAATGACAAGCAAGTTGTCACTCCCGTGAAGAAGCCCAAAGCTGGACCAAAGCCTGAAACTGAGTGCTTCTACTGCAAAGGAAATGGTGTAACGCCCCGAATGTAACTTTCCATATTCGTAACTCCAACTCTTGCCTTTTCCGGAGATGCCATATGTTATTTTCCTCCGTGGTTGGGTTTTTGTTTTTTTGTTTGTTTTTGTTTTGCATTTTGTTCATGTCTTGCATTTCATCATCGCATCATTCGCATTGCATCGGCACTCCGTTGCCGTCATATTTTAAAACTTGCATTAGTTAAATCGTTGCTTTCTCCTTTGACTTCATCACCTTCCCTCGGATCGCCTTGCCCGCTGACCGTTCGGACCAACCGGTTTTGCTTCCCTCTTGACCGTGACCACCTAACCTCTCTTGCCATTTCGCAGCCCCTCTCTTGCGTCGTCCAAAACTCCCCGAACCCGACCCGGGCAGTCATTACCGTTGGGTCCGGATCATCCCCTAACGTCTACAAAATATCTCCGTTTTCTTTGTTTGGTCTCCCAAGCATATTTATCCGGAACCGTCCGATTTAATCGGAGGGACCAAATACCCCTACCAAAAACCCACTTGCCATATTTATAGTCTAACCCTAGACCCTAGCCTGTCCAATCCATCCATCTCCTCCTACCCGCCGCCGCCACTCTCTCATTGGGATCCTCCCAGATCCCCTCCTCACCAACCCACGCACAGCCGGCCACCTCCCCAAATCCTCCCGACCAATTCCCTTGATTTCCGCCTCCGCCCAACCACTGCATCAAGCCGCATCAGCAGCTCCAGGAACCCATCGCTCCACTCCCTTTCTCTCCTCCCTTGGCGCCCGGAGCTCCAGATCGAGATGGGCTCGATCCTGAGCGCCTTCTGCTCGTCTTCAGCCGCCACCTCCTCTCCTACCGAGGCGTGAGCCTCCTCTCGTCTAGGAGCAGGAGCTCCTCCACCCGCAGCTCCGAAGCCAGCAGGGCCGCCCTCTCCTTCCCCGGTCTCCTCCTTTCTTCGCCCCTTCTTCTCACTTCCGTCTCAACCCCTGTCTCTCTCTCCACAGGACACGGCGCCGCTTCGTTCTTCACCAAGCCGGGCAGGACCGTAGGACCCCGCCGTACAGGTCCGGTGCCTCCCGCTGGATCCGCACCTCCACGACCTCGTCGCGCCTCCAGCCTCACCTGACCAACCCCTCGTCACCGTACGCTGTCCTCCTCGTACCCGATCTCGACGCCCGCAGCTCCCGTGCGCTCCCCTGCCCGAGCCGCCTCCACGCCGACCCCATCGCCCTCCCCCACTGCTTCCAGCGCGCTGCCGCAAGCAGCAACACCACCGGAGCTCGTTCCACGCTGGAGCAAGCCAGCAGGCAACCCCTCGTCGTGCCCCTCTCCTCCCTGTCTTTCCTCCTCCTTCCCGTTCTTCCCCTCCTCTCTCATTTTTTTCCCTCTCTCTCCCCCCTGTCCAGGAACCCAGACAGCAGCCATGGCGCCATGTAGCAGGTGCTCCGCCGCGCCCGTGCCCCGGATCCGGTGACCTCCGCCTCGGACCGCTGTCTCCGCCCGTTTCCCCGACGGCTGCTCCCCTCGCCAAGTCCCACATCGCCAGAGCTCCCCTGCTCTGTCCCCTGCATCGCCCCCCACCTCTGCTGTCGTTTTGCTTGAGAACGAGCTAGCGAGCGCGTGCCTCATCAGCCCCTGCCACATCCACCCGTTGACTGCGTCCCCTTGGGCCGGCCCTTCTCCTGCTCCAAGTTGCCAGCCAGATCCGCAGGCCCCAAGGCCCAATGTGAGCAGTCCAGTTCCATCAGATTCTGCCCATGTATTTTTTTCATCCGCTGCGAATTTGTCCAATTATCCAGTGAATTACAGTTTTACAGTTTGGACCCTAAACTTCATGCATTTATTAACTCATCAACCGTGCATCACATGTAAAAACTTAATATATGAAAGTTGCTTAGAATTTTGTGTAGATTAATAATATCCAACTTTCTTACATTTTTAAAATGTTTAAAATGTTGTTTGTTTAAATTTGCTAAATGCCATGCTAAAATGATTTATTTCATAACTAAATAACCATTGCACCGTTTTAAATAAACTTTATATGTAAATGGGGTGGAAAAATGCCTAGTTTAACATGGTCCACTTTATTTTCCTGTTTAACAACTTTAAAATATGTTTTAGGGCAGAACAGTACCAAATTCGAATATTGCTTATGGGGATTTTCCGGAATTGTTGTTTGTTCTTCCGGCCTCATTTAAACTTGCCTAGTTAGGTAGTTTCATTATGCTTCACTCCTTGCCATGTTTAACAACATTTAATATTGATGAGTAGCATAACCGAGAGATAACTAAATAATTGATGTGGTGTTTTGTCAATATGCAACTCGTTGCATATTGAGCTCCACTTAATTTGTAGTTTTGTTTGTTGCACTTTGCCATGCCATGCCTCATTTAAACCGGACATGCATCATACTTGTTTGTGCATCATGCCATGATTATGCTTGTGTGTTTACCATGTTGTTTGCTTCTTTCTGGGTTGCTTCTCTCGTTAGCTTCAGTTTCGTTCCGGAGTTGTGAGGTTTCGTTCAACTACGTCCGTTTGTCTTCTTCATGGACTCGTTCTTCTTCCTAGCGGGATTTCAGGCAAGATGACCGCTACCCTGGATCTCACTACTATCATTGCTATGCTAGTTGCTTCGTTCTATCGCTATGCTGCGTTACCTATCTTTTGCTCTTCAAGCCTCCCAAATTGCCATGAACCTCTAACCTTTGACACCATTCCTAGCAAACCGTTGTTTGGCTATGTTACCGCTTTTGCTCAGCCCCTCTTATAGCGTTGCTAGCTGCAGGTGAAGATGAAGATTTCTCCTTGGTGGACAGGGTTATGTTGGGATATCACAATATCTCTTATATTATTAATGCATCTATATATTTGGTAAAGGGTGGAAGGCTCGGCCTTATGCCTGGTGTTTTGTTCCACTCTTGCCGCCCTAGTTTCCGTCATACCGGTGTTATGTTCCCGGATTTTGCGTTCCTAACGTGGTCGGTGATTTATGGGACCCCCCTGATAGTTCGCTTTGAATAAAACTTGCCCAGCAAGGCCCAACCTTGGTTTTACCATTTGCCTCACCACCACCTATCCCTTTCCCTTGGGTCGGCCAACCCGAGGGTCATCCTTATTTTAACCCCCCCGGGCCAGTGCTTGTCTAAGTGTTGGTCCGAACCGAGCTGCCTGCGGGGCCACCTCGGGGAAACTCAAAGTCTGGTTTTACTCGTAGCCTGTCTCATCCGGTGTTGCCCTGAGAACGAGATATGTGCAGCTCCTATCGGGATTGTCGGCGCATCGGGCTGTCTTGCTGGTCTTGTTTTACCATTGTCGAAATGTCTTGTAAACCGGGATTCCGAGACTGATCGGGTCTTCCTGGGAGAAGGTCTATTTCTTCGTTGATCGCGAGAGCTTGTCATGGGCTAAGTTGGGACACCCCTGCAGGGTTTAAACTTTCGAGAGCCGTGCCCGCGGTTATGTGGCTGATGGGAATTTGTTAATGTCCGGTTGTAGATAACTTGACACCAGATCTGAATTAAAACGCATCAACCGCGTGTGTAGCCGTGATGGTCTCTTCTCGGCGGAGTCCGGGAAGTGAACATGGTTTCTGTGTTATGTTTGACGTAAATAGGTGTTCAGGATCACCTCTTGATCATTGCTAGCTTCACGACTGTTCCGCTTGTTTCTCTTCTCGCTCTCATTTGCGTATGTTAGCCACCATATCTTGCTTAGCCGCTACTGCAACCTCACCACTTTACCCCTTCCTTTCCCATTTAGCTTTGCTAGTCTTGATACCCATGGTAATGGGATTGCTGAGTCCTCGTGGCTCACGGATACTTCAAAACCAGTTTGCGGTGCCTATGTTACCGAGCAGGTGACGCAACCAAGCTCAAGGAGGAGCTCGATGAAGATCTTGCCCTTTTTGTTGTTTTGTTCTAGTTGTTCAGTAGTGGAGCCCAGTTGGGGTCGATCGGGAACCTTTGTCGCATTTGGGGTTCTTCTTTTATTTTGGTTCCGTAGTCGGACCTTGATTGTATCTGTATGATGTAATGCTTTACTCATGTATTGTGTGAAGTGGCGATTGTAAGCCAACTATGTATCTTTTTCCCTTATGTATTACATGGGTTGTGCAAAGATTACCTCACTTGCGACATTGCTTTCAATGCGGTTATGCCTCTAAGTCGTGCTTCGACACGTGGGAGATATAGCCGCATCGAGGGCGTGACAAGTTGGTAATCAGAGCCTTCCCCGACCTTAGGAGCCCCACTGCTTGATCGTTTTTAGCGGCCGAGTTGTGTCTAGAAAAATGTTTTGAGTCATTTAGGATTATATATATCGGAGAGTTAGGAATTCTTTTTTACTTCTCAGTCCCTTCGTCGCTCTGGTGAGGTCTCCTGATGTAGAGTTTTGACTCTTCTGTTCTCAAATTTCACTAAAAAAAATTTAGGATCACGCGGGTATTTTGGAATCGTTCCGATGGTTTTATGATGAGAACATTATCTTGGTGCCTCCTGTCAGGGGTTTAGTGGAAGTGTCCCGGGGAGTTGAGCTCTGAGGTGTTCTCGTCATAATTTTATCGTTGCAATTCTGGAATACCTGATTTTAGTACGCCGACATCGAAATCTCTTTTATGCAGCTGTTGGTGAGATAACCCCGATAACCCAGTACTGAGGTGAGTACGGGAGTATTGCCATGACTCATATAACGGATGCTTTTCGAAGGTTGAGGTACACGATTTCCGAAGGTTTCTTGGTTATGTGTTGACGGATGGATACAGCTTGGATGTAGGTATTGTTAGTTTGGGTGAGATATATTGATTCCCCTGTATCCCCAACACCAGATTGCATAACCAGAAAGTTTTGGGAGTTTATAGGTGGGAATTCAAGTAGCTCCTAGAATATCTTTCCGACAGATGCATGATATGGGATTTGGGTAAATCTCTATCATAGGTATTTGTTCCGGCTTATTCTGCAAGCCAAATCCTTTGTTTTGTTTTATTTGTGGTATTCGAGTTGCTTCGAAGTCAAATGTTGAATCCATACCTTTCCTAAATGGTGTTCTCATATTTCTATGTGAATACTAATCCTTCTTGATCATTGAGGTTGTCATGTCAACTCTTTTCCAACCGGTGTGCTTCTCTTCAAGTGGATCCGATCATTTCAACCGCGAGATCAAATTCTAAGTTTTCTCAACGGTATTTGTTTCATCTTTCCCAAGTTGTCTTTGTTTTTCCCCGCCCTCCCACCCTTTTTCTTCAAGAACTCAGATTTCTTAATCATGTATCCTTTTATTTGCGGGAAGTCTCTTCATTCTTTTCTTTCGATGTTCTTATCCGGTGATCCCTCGTGAAGATGCTCACGAGCTTCAAGTTCATCATCCTTCATTGTTGTTTCTTCTCCGGTGGATCCAATTCAAGCTTTCAGTGTTGATCATATTCCTTTCCTCGTGTCAAATGCTTTCTCATGCCGGTGCACCTCATTATCATTCTACTTCTTGCTATTTGTTATTCTGGAGTGCTCAAGATATCTCGAAGATTCGTGTTTCCACTCTGCATTCGTTCAGCTCTTTCGAGATTGGTATCTCATTCAAGTCATTTAATTCAACCGGTGCAACATCTCTTTTAAATCTTTTCAACGGTGTTCTTTTGAGTGGGCCCTAACCCACAGGTCTTTTCCCAGGATCTTACCTGACTCTTCTATTTTCCCAGAGCTATCCTAAATTCTTCTCCAAGTTTAACGTAAGAATGAATTTTCATCAGTCAAATGCTTTTCTCCAAGATCTTTCAAATTCTTTTCATAGTTGGCTCAACCTCTTCGCTTTTGATTCTTCCGGTATGCCTCAATAATTCTTGGTGGTGTTTCTCGTTGTCATTCTCAACATTTGAAGACCGAAGAAGGATTTCTCTTAAATCTTGGTCTATTCTCTTGAATATTCATGGTTCTAGCTTCATGCCATCCTCACAATTGTTTTGATTGTGACAATTCTTTTCTTACCATCCGGAGCATTTCATGAGTTCTTTCCATTTTATTCCTACGAAGGCCATCATGCCATAATTCTTCATTCTCAACATGTAGCTATCATTCTCCAAATCTTACCGGTGCATCGTTCAAATATCCTCTAATCAGTTCATGTTCTCTTCGTTCTCATGTATCTAAATACCCTCAAATATCTTCATTTGTTTTCCAATTCTTCCCGGTGAATTGTGCCTTTGCTACGTTCATTTTCAATTCTTACGGTGGTTCGTTCAAGATTTCACCTCTTTCGTTATCATTTAATTCATTCGTTCTTTCCAATCCTACCGGTGGTTCGTTGAAGACCTTCCCAAGCTTGCGCCGTATCTATCTTAATACTTTCTACGAGAATAAGTGGCATGCTAAATCCATTGTGGGTCATCAATTTATTTGATGAGGGATAAGCATAATGTAATTCTTATTCTTGTTTCATCGAGTAAATTCAATTCCTTATTCCGGAGGTTCATAAAAAAAATTCTTGGTTTCAATTGCTCATCCTTCTTTTTCGGAGTTCCAAGTTCTCTCGGTTATATAATCACGAAGCTCCATATAAATCATTGCAAGGCTTCACCTTGTGTTTTCAACTTCTCCTTCTTTTATCGTCCTTCTATTACCGGAGTTCTTCATGGAGGCTCTAAATGGTGGGTCGTCAAGGATTCTTTTCATTCTTCAATTGTTCTTCAAGATTTCTCTTGAAGTTATGACCCGCCAAGCTATACTCTAAAATAAACATGGTGTTCAACACATGTTTTGTTTTGAGGAGCTCAAGTATTCTTCTTCTTGCATTCCGAAGTGCAATTCCTACCTTATCTTTTGAGATGGTGTTATATCACTCTTGACAATTTCCTTCATGTTTCAGGATTCATATGTTGTCAAGAATGAGATATTTTAAATCCATCAATCTCTTCATTGGAGTTATCTTGGTATAGATTTCACCTAAAAGCCTTCCCGAAGGAATGTTGCTATTTGTGGTGCTTATCAATGACCCAAGTTCTCTAATTATCCTCTTGGTGAAAGAAGTTTCTCTTATCTTCATTGATCTCAACCAATCAATTGTTTCTGTTAGTGGTCGGTTGTCACCTCATCATTTTGAGATGTTTTCCATAAGCCCACTACAAACTTATTCGTTTCGTTGTTGGTTTTTCCAACAACTCCGTTATAACCTTCTAGGAAGGGTGCTTTCCAAGTTCAGTTGTGGTAGAAGTTTGCATTTTCTCCTACATTCTGTTATTCCAGTGATCTATCTTCTATTCTTTTGTTCCAGAGGCATTGTGATGTTACTCTCTTCGACCCATCATCTCATTTTGTAAATATCATGTAATTTCCCTTGCATATCCGTTTAGCCGGAGTGTCGTGTTTCATTCGAGTTCTCTCATCTTATCAAGTTTTGCCTCCCTTCTCAACCGGAGTGCGGTTTGTAATGTTTGTTACCCCTTGTGCCATTCTTTCAATTCCGGAGGTAGTGTGTTGTTGATTTCATCATGTATCCTCTCATCTTGTCAAGTTCATGTTCAATTCCTTCCATTTACAGTCGGAGTGCTGCCCAAATTTTATCAATCTTATTCCTTCTCTATCTAGTTTTAACCGGAGTGGTTTCAATATCTATCTTATCACTAAACCTCTTGGTTCTCGTCGTATACCTTGTTTCTCTTTGCTAACGGTGTGTTTCAATTCCTTCGTCTCCGTCGTGGTATTTCTTCAAGATTTCTACCTCTCAAGGTTTGTTGGTTTCACTCATTGGTCGAAGAAGCAACTTAGTTTACCTCTTATCTTCCTCTTCCTTTTTCCTCCGGTGCCATCCTAGATCTCAGGACGAGATCCTCTCGTAGTGGTGGAGTGTTGTAGCGCCCCGGATGTAACTTTCCATATTCGTAACTCCAACTCTTGCCTTTTCTGGAGATGCCATATGTTATTTTCCTCCGTGGTTGGGTTTTTGTTTTTTTTGTTTGTTTTTGTTTTGCATTTTGTTCATGTCTTGCATTTCATCATCGCATCATTCGCATTGCATCGGCACTCCGTTGCCGTCATATTTTAAAACTTGCATTCGTTCGGCGTTGCCGTTTCTCCCTTTGCCTTCATCACCTTCCCCTCGGATCGCCTTGCCCGCACTGACCATTCCAGACCAGCTGGGTTTTGCTTCCCTCTTGACCGTGACCACCTAACCTCTCTTGCCAGCTCGCAGCCCCCTCTTGCATGCGTCCGAAAACTCCCCTGAACCCGACCCGGGCAGTCATTACCGTTGGGTCCGGATCATCCCCTAACGTCTACAAAATATCTCCGTTTTCTTTGTTTGGTCTCCCTAGCATATTTATCCGGAACCGTCCGATTTAATCGGAGGGACCAAATACCCCTACCAAAAACCCACTTGCCATATTTATAGTCTAACCCTAGACCCTAGCTTGTCCAATCCATCCATCTCCTCCTACCCGCCGCCGCCACTCTCTCATTGGGATCCTCCCAGATCCCCTCCTCACCAACCCACGCACAGTCGGCCACCTCCCCTAATCCTCCCGACCAATTCCCTTGATTTCCGCCTCCGCCCAACCACTGCATCAAGACGCATCAGCAGCTCCAGGAACCCATCTCTCCACTCCCTTTCTCTCCTCCCTTGGCGCCCGGAGCTCCAGATCGAGATGGGCTCGATCCCGAGCGCCTTCTGCTCGTCTTCAGCCGCCACCTCCTCTCCTACCGAGGCGCGAGCCTCCTCTCGTCTAGGAGCACGAGCTCCTCTGCCCGCAGCTCCGAAGCCAGCAAGGCCGCCCTCTCCTTCCCCGGTCTCCTCCTTTCTTCGCCCCTTCTTCTCACTCCCGTCTCAACCCCTGTCTCTCTCTCCACAGGGACACGGCACCGCTCGTTCTTCTGCAAGCCGAAACAGGGACCCGTAGGACCCCGCCGTTCAGGTCCGGTGCCTCCCGCTGGATCCGCGCCTCCACGACCTCGTCGCGCCTCCAGCCTCGACTGACCAACCCCTCGTCACCGTACGTCGTCCTCCTCGTACCCGATCTCGACGCCCGCAGCTCCCGTGCGCTCCCCTGCCCGAGTCGCCTCCACGCCGACCCCATCGCCCTCTTCCACTGCTTCCAGCGCGCTGCCGCAAGCAGCAACACCACCGGAGCTCCTTCCATGCTGGAGCAAGCCAGCAGGCAGCCCCTCGTCGCGCTCCTCTCCTCCCTGTCTTTCCTCCTCCTTCCCGTTCTTCCCCTCCTCTCTCATTTTTTCCATCTCTCTCCCCCCTGTCCAGGAACCCAGACAGCAGCCATGGCGCCATGTAGCAGGTGCTCCGCCGCGCCCGTGCCCCGGATCCGGTGACCTCCGCCTCGGAGCCGCTGTCTCCGCCCGTTTCCCCGACGGCTGCTCCCCTCGCCAAGTCTCGTATCGCCAGAGCTCCCCTGCTCTGTCCCCTGCATCGCGCCCCACCTCTGCTGTCGTTTCGCTTGAGAACGAGCTAGCGAGCGCGTGCCTCGTCAGCCCCTGCCACATCCGCCCGTTGTCTCCGTCCCCTTGGGCCGGCCCTTCTCCTGCTCCAAGTTGCCGGCCAGATCCGCAGGCCCCAAGGCCCAATGTGAGCAGTCCAGTTCCATCAGATTCTGCCCATGTATTTTTTTTTCATCCGCTGCGAATTTGTCCAATTATCCAGTGAATTACAGTTTTACAGTTTGGACCCTAAACTTCATGCATTTATTAACTCATCAACCGTGCATCACATGTAAAAACTTAATATATGGAAGTTGCTTAGAATTTTGTGTAGATTAATAATATCCAACTTTCATCCATGTTTAAAATGTTTAAAATGTTGTTTGTTTAAATTTGCTAAATGCCATGCTAAAATGATTTATTTCATAACTAAATAACCGTTGCTCCGTTTTAAATAAACTTTATATGTAAATGGGGTGGAAAAATGCCTAGTTTAACATGGTCCACTTTATTTTCCTGTTTAACAACTTTAAAATATGTTTTAGGGCAGAACAGTACCAAATTCGAATATTGCTTATGGGGATTTTCCGGAATTGTTGTTTGTTCTTCCGGCCTCATTTAAACTTGCCTAGTTAGGTAGTTTCATTATGCTTCACTCCTTGCCATGTTTAACAACATTTAATATTGATGAGTAGCATAACCGAGAGATAACTAAATAATTGATGTGGTGTTTTGTCAATATGCAACTCGTTTTTTGACTATGTACTGCAAGGCAACAGCCTCACAGTCTTTTATTAAAAATATAATTGGTTCTGTACAAAATTACAAAGTGAATCAAAAGAGGAAAACTACTTACAGGGAGTGATTAGTGTAAAGAAGCTATCCAAGTAGTTAGTCTATCTTTATATTTACACTTGATTCTATGAGCTAGTAGAGAAATATCATGAATAAAATTCCTTCGCCAAGCTCTGAAAGTGGGCAACTCATTTCTGAAGATCCTTCCATTCCTTTGGGTCCAAATATTCCAAGTAGCCGTAAAGACTACCTCAGTGAAAAAAGGCTGACCAAAATCCTCCCTGGCCGCACATGCCATTTCAAAAGTAGTCTGGTTAGGTTGAACGTTCCAGGAAATGCCCAAGTAATTCCAGACACGTTGGCTAAAGTTGCATGCAAAGAAGAGATGGGCTCTATCTTCATGCAAACCTGAAAAGCAAATGGCACAAGTATCATCCTGGATAATCCAATGTCGTCTCTGCATCATATCCCTAGTGTTCAGCCGGTCCATCAAAAGAATCCATCCAAACACCTTGAGCTTGAGAGTACAAGCACATTTCCAGATCCACCTAAAAAGCGGATCAGCCACGACTTCGGAGAAACAAGACAAATAGTAGATCCTGGATTGATAATCCCCAGATTTTGAAGGCCATTTCCAGACATCACTAACTCCCTCATGCAAAATTATCAGTGGCATTATAGCCTGAAGTTGATTGAATTCCTCAAAAGCTTCAACTGATAAAGGCAAATGAAAGTTGTCGGTCAGGTCAGGCAACTCCATCACATTCTTAATGGTAAGCGTGTCATCAATGACAAAAGAATGTAGCCTCGGGAAACGTTGTTGCATGATAACCACCTCACTGTTAAGTTGCCACCTATCAAGCCAGAAAACCACCGAGTCCCCGGAGCGCACATGAGGGACGGCCAACTTACAAAATTTGTCGTAGAGCTTCATCACATCACGCCACCAAAAAGAACCACAACTTTGAGTTACTTGGGGCAGAGCAGCAGCATAATATGAGCCCCAGATAAGTAAACCCAGGGCACATCCAACTTGTTGTAAAATTTGAAGAGATGCTTGATCAACAAGGCATCATTTTGTTTGCCAAGGTCTAGAACACCAAGTCCTCCCTTGTTTTTGGGCCGACATACTAACTCCCAAGCTGCCAACGATTGTCTTGGTGTGTCAGAGTTGCCTCGCCATAAACATTGCCGCATGATACGTTCTATCTGCTTCAAAATTCCTTGAGGTAATGAAATGGTGCACAAGAAGTATATTGGCATGGAACATAAAACTGATTTCAAGAGTTGCAGCCGGCTACCCTGATTCAGCAGACAGGATGAGGCAGACAATCTTCTCTCTATGCGGTCCACTAATGGGAGCAAGTCATAGATTGTGGGCCGAGTAGTTCCCATTGGCAATCCCAGATAAGTAAATGGCATAGAGCCCACATCACATCCAAGCAGAGCCGCCACACGTTGACCCTCCTCATCAGACATATTTATTGGAATCAATGATGATTTACTAAAATTAACCCGCAAACCCGTTGACTTAGCAAATGTCTCAAGCATCTCCTTGAAAGCAACAAGCTGGTCATGCACCGCAGGGAGGACAATTAATGTGTCATCAGCGTATTGAACAATCGGATAATCCCGAGAAGAGGTTGGTATGGGCAGTGTGAGAATGTTCCTTGCACACATCTCATTAACCACGGATTGCAATAAATCCACCGCAATGACAAATAACAAAGGGGATAATGGGTCTCCTTGTCGCACACCCGAACGGCAGACAAAGTGATTACCAGGCACCCCATTTAAGAGGACCGAAGAGGAACCAGATGACAAGATGCTATCGATCCAACTTGTCCATCGATCATCAAAACCCTTACATTTTAAGATCCTGAGAATCAGATCATGCTCGATTGTGTCGAACGCCTTCGTGAAATCCAATTTCAGAAGGATTATAGGTCTTTTGGATGCCTTGCACTGATGTATATATTCAAAACACCAAGCAAGACAATATTGAATGGACCTACAGCGAAGAAACCCATATTGATTGCGATGAATACATTTTAGAATCACACTCTGTAGCTGATTTGCCAAAAGTTTAGTTAAAAACTTTAGACAAGTGTTTGTCAACGATATGGGTCTAAAATCACCAATATATTCCGGGCTCAACTTCTTTGGTATGAGGGTAATGAGAGATGTATTCAGACACTCCAGGTTGCACTTTCCCTCATAAAACTCCCTGACCAATTTCATAAAATCTGGCTTCAAAATAGTCCAACATTTCTTGAGGAAAAGGCCCGTAAACCCATCGGGTCCCGGAGCCCGATCAGAAGGCATGTTTTTAATCACCGTATCTACCTCAGAATCTGTGAATGGCAATGATAAGCTCTCTAGCCCATCAATACGAGCAATTAATGTGTCAAGATCAAAACCCATTTGAATACCTTTTGCTTGGCCCATTCTACGATTGAAATCAGACCAAAACATCCCAGCCAACTGTTGATCATCAGTAACCACTTCCCCATCCACAGATTTGATCGAAGAAATAGTGTTTCTTCTATACCTTTCCGTTGCCATTGCATGAAAGAATTTTGAATTCTCCTCACCAACTTTTATATTTCTGATCGTGCAACATTGCTTCCAATAGATGAACTACCAGTGCAGGATATCTTCGAGATGCAATTTGACAATCTTTCGAAAATTGAATTCCGGCCAACTCAAGGGCCTAAATTCCTCAATATTGTCCAAAAAAACAATAACTTTGTTGCAATCAATAATGAGAGCCTTGACTGTGGAAAGGTTAAGATGCCATTTCTTAAGAGCATAACTAAGAGATTTAAATTTAGCAGAAATGATTAAGGCAGTTGAGGATTTATCCACCGGTTTATTCCAAACCTCAGATACACAATCCATAAAACCAGGCAACTCAACCCAATAATTTTCGAAGCGAAAAACATTTGCCTTGGGGATACAAGTGGCAATTGAAACCACACACGGGACGTGATCAGAGGCAGTGCGCGCAAGCGGTAAAACCACTGTGTTAGGGTGATCATGTGTCCAAGCCACAGATGTAAAAAACCAATCGATTTGTTCAAGCAGGGGTGTGGTTTGCATATTGGACCATGTGTACTGACGACCCTTGATTGGTAGTTCAACAAGCCCCAAATGACCAATTATTTCATTAAACAGAAAGATATCATTCACATCACCCCCTGGCTGGTTTCGATTCTCCAGCGACCGCATAAAGTTGAAGTCACCTAAAAGCAACCAATTGTCCTCAAACTGAATATCCAGATTATAAAGCCACTGCACAAAATCATCACGCGCCGGTCCTTGACACGGACCATAGATTGAAACGAGAAACCAATACTCAGATGTATGTTTAGATTGAAACTTCACAATAATACCATATGGTTTAGCCTCAATTAAGCTTCCTATGAAGAGAGTGAATTCCATATGACCACCATGCCAGTGGATGCCCCAACGGAAGGTACATAAACGAAGTTATCAAAACGCCGTGGACAGAATTTTCTAATGAAACGTTGGTCAATATGCATGCATTTGGTTTCTTGGAGGCAAACAACAGAACACCCACTTTCATTGATCTTTTGCCTAACCGCAAGCTGACGCGCTTCAGAATTTAGACCCCTAACATTCCAACAGAGTACTTTCCAATCTCTAAACGAAGTTTGATTCATTACATACCAAAAGAGAACGCATTAAAAGTAAGCCACACAATGGCCTACAACCCAGTAGACAGATGCAAACTGCAAAGTTCCAAACAAATCAGAGAAGATAAATGGTGATTATGGTTCGCCATGGACCTAGACCCTGGATGACGAAGCTAATCATCAGCACTTGTACTGTTGTTGGAGCGGGCAGGATTAGCAGCAAGCTTATCCGTCGTGATTTTCTCCGGTGCAATGCGAAGACGAGCACCAATTCGCTGAAGATCAACTATGGTCGTCAGAGGAGGCACTGCAGAATCGTCATCAGTCTTGGAAGATCCAGTTTTGCGCTTCTTCACCGTGTGTGGCTTCCTAGTAGGTGTCCCAGCAGGTGCCTGACGATAGCCATTACGCGTGACCGAGGCGAAAGCATCTGCGCTGACCTCGATTCCACCATGATTTTAGAGGCCTTGGGCTTTCTTCCACGCTCAGAGTAACTTTAGGAGCAGCCAGAACTCAAAAGTTTCAGCAACAGCTCATCAATATCGTCAAAACAGAGAGCTCGAGCTACAGGCCTTTTAACAGGTGTCAACTCCTTAAACTGAATCACAGAAACAGGTGCAGGCAGAAGCTGCAAATTTGGAGCTGGAGTGGAAAAAATAGTCTCCCAGGACTGTTTGTTCAAATGAGCACCGAGATCAGACCGAAAAATAAACTTTGGGATATCAGAGATCCCAAAAAGCGGCAATACCTTTTCAAACGAGCGCTTCCATTGCATGACAGGGGGCAGAACAGGCCCAAAAACAGTGAGAACTTGTCCAATCATTAAAGGAGGATGCTGCGGTCCCATTGGATGCTGGAGAACAGCAACATCAGCAGCATCATTGCCATTGTTAACTGAATCCTCGGACAACTGAAGCACGATAGATTCTTGAGACTGAACTTCCTCAACATTATCTTGCTGGCCCACATCCTGAACTTGGGGAGGGTCATTCTGTGGCTGTTCATTGGGTGCAGGTACATCATTCCAACCTAGTTCCGGGAACTCAGGTAAGACCCAATTATGGTTGTTGAACTGCATGTTGCCAGGGAGAGGGTGGGGATTGCCATTGAAGGGCATTGGATCCTCATCAGCAGGTAGGATATCAGCAAGATCGGCAGACAGAATATAAACTGGAGCAGACCAAGAAATCCAAACCCCTCCAAAGTCAGCAAACTCTCTGTATGTCACTGATCTAGGGACCATAGATGGTGCAGGAAAAGACACATAAGCCAAAGATCGGACCATCATTGGATCATCCTGATGCCAATGGTGGAAGCGACCAAACGTACTGATGACATCTGCAAGATATTGAGAGCGCCTATAATCCAGAGGAATTCCAAGCAGCATAACCCATCCCCTTCGAAAACCTTGAGCAGCTCTGTAGTTAATACCCTCGTCATGCGGAATAAACCTGACAAATCTATCGTTGCCCAAATCGAAAGGAGCATGATCAACTAAAGCTTGGCGGGCCAGAGCACTGCGTAGTCGAAACAAACCAACCCCTTGGATCCATGGCTGGGCATCCAACATAGCTCTCTGCAGAGTATTGACGACAAAATCACTGACCAGATTCCTGTAGATGGCGACTTCTTCAGGCAGAGGAGCCGGCTCAACAATGGCAACAGCATACTCCTCATGCTGTCGGTCCGGAGCCACCGCCGGCGCAAAGAAAGTGCGAGGCAAGCGTAGCTCCCCTCCATCGATGATGTCGAAGCCATGCGGGAGGAAATCCATCGGGTCCAGCGGAAAATTGGCCATTGCCGGAGCTGGTGAAGCTGGAGGCGAGGTGATTGAGGGGGTGGTGAGGAGGGCAGCGGAGGCGTTGTGGGCGGTGGCTCAACTGGCAATGGTGGGATGGACGGGGTGGCAGGCTTGATGGGACTGGGCATAGACCCCTCCGGGCTAGCTATGGTAGAAATCGAGGAGTCCCGCTCCAAAAAACCAGCTGACCGGTTAGATACGGGGGATTTGGACCGTGGGACCCACCTGTAAGAGGGAGATAGGCTAGAATTGGAATAGCCCCTTGCCTGTGCCCCAACCGAAAGCATCTACGCACCTAACCCTCTGCTGGTGCACGCTACTGGATAAATGCTTCATTGACAAACAATTTTTACATTTCCAAACTTTGAAAACCATGTCATCCACTAGATCATTAAATCCATCATAATCAACAGGTGATTCCGATGTCCCAGGATTAATAGATTCCTCATTTCCAACAACAGGCGTAGGTGTAGATTGAGTTTCGGCTGCCTCATGGGCCAAAACAGACCGGACCGGAGAAACATCCTGGGTCTGAGAATTAAACTAGGCTGCAGAAGGCACTGGGGCCGCTGCCGGGCCAGCCCGTTCCATCCCATGCACATGCAGATTCACGTCCGAAGAAGATGGAATAATCCCAGGATTACCGGCCAAGGAAATTGCGTGGACGTTTACTGTTCCGAAAATAATGGGTGGTTCTGCCACCGTCCATCGGAGTTCAGTCGCCGGTGGCGGAGGAACGGTGTCTCTCTCACGAGGCAGCACCATGTATCCAGCATCAGAAACCGCATCTACAAGACCTGGCGAAGCAGGAAAAGAGTATCCCTTGCAAGCATCATACTGTTGGAAAGTGGCAAAAGATATCCTCTTCGGGGGCCTAGAGCCCGTGCGTAAGGCAGATTTGGATGGAGGCTTATGCATAGCTATTAAACCCATAGAAGCACGCCTCTTATAAGGACTAATGATAATCCATTCAGCATCACACTCTTTCTTCCAAATGACAAACTCACATTTCCAATTAGGGCCGCCATTACCCCACAGATGAAAGAAGCATTTGAATTGCGGACACGCGAAAGATCGCAATTGAAGAATAAAAATGCCAACACATTTGCATGAAACCATAAATGAGAATACCTTGTCCGCAATGAGTTGCACCGATAGATCAATTGCAGATCCTCCAGTTGCACATTCCAAAGCCGCAGCCACCGAATCCTCATCAAGACGGAATCTATGTCTACTGAAAGACACAACCATAATAAAATGGTTCGTGTCATCCGAGGGATGAATTGTTTTCCCACAAGATCTGAAAACATCCTCCGCAAAAGCCACACCTTTGGAGAAATCCAGATCCAAAGTTTATCCACCATGAGAACCCATGTGAGATGGGTATAGGGCAGTAGATCAGAGAACGCCGAAGAAGATGAGTGGAGAAAAGACCAGGTTTACTGGCTGAGGAGGGAGATCGCCGGAGAGCCTAGAGCGCCGGTGGGAGGAGGGGTGGGACTCTCATTTTTTCCTTGCCGTGCTTGTTCCGCGCTTGTTGCATATTGAGCTCCACTTAATTTGTAGTTTTGTTTGTTGCACTTTGCCATGCCATGCCTCATTTAAACCGGACATGCATCATACTTGTTTGTGCATCATGCCATGATTATAATTGTGTGTTTACCATGTTGTTTGCTTCTTTCCGGGTTGCTTCTCTCGTTAGCTTCGGTTTCGTTTTGGATTTGTGAGGATTCGTTCGACTACGTCCGTTTGTCTTCTTCATGGACTCGTTCTTCTTAGCGGGATTTCAGGCACGATGACCGCTACCCTGGATCTCACTACTATCATTGCTATGCTAGTTGCTTCGTTCTATCGCTATGCTGCGTTACCTATCTTTTGCTCTTCAAGCCTCCCAAATTGCCATGAACCTCTAACCTTTGACACCATTCCTAGCAAACCGTTGTTTGGCTATGTTACCGCTTTTGCTCAGCCCCTCTTATAGCGTTGCTAGCTGCAGGTGAAGATGAAGATTTCTCCTTGGTGGACAGGGTTATGTTGGGATATCACAATATCTCTTATATTATTAATGCATCTATATATTTGGTAAAGGGTGGAAGGCTCGGCCTTATGCCTGGTGTTTTGTTCCACTCTTGCCACCCTAGTTTCCGTCATACCGGTGTTATGTTCCCGGATTTTGCGTTCCTAACGCGGTCGGGTGATTTATGGGACCCCCCTGACAGTTCGCTTTGAATAAAACTTGCCCAGCAAGGCCCAACCTTGGTTTTACCATTTGCCTCACCACCACCTATCCCTTTCCCTTGGGTCGGCCAACCCGAGGGTCATCCTTATTTTAACCCCCCCGGGCCAGTGCTTGTCTAAGTGTTGGTCCGAACCGAGTCATCAAGGGCCACCTCGAGGAAACTCAAGTCTGGTTTTACTCAGAGTTGTCTCATCCGGTGTTGCCCTGAGAACGAGATATGTGCAGCTCCTATCGGGATTGTCGGTGCATCGGGCGGTCTTGCTGGTCTTGTTTTACCATTGTCGAAATTTCTTGTAAACAGGGAATCCGAGACTGATCGGGTCTTCCTGGGAGAAGGTCTATTCCTTCGTTGATCGTGAGAGCTTGTCATGGGCTAAGTTGGGACACCCCTAGAGGATTTAAACTTTCGAGAGCCGTGCCCGCGGTTATGTGGCAGATGGGAATTTGTTAATGTCCGGTTGTAGATAACTTGACACCAGATCCGAATTAAAACGCATCAACCGCGTGTCTAGCCGTGATGGTCTCTTCTCAGCAGAGTCCGGGAAGTAAACACGGTTTCTGGGTTATGCTTGACGTAAGTAGGTGTTCAGGATCACCTCTTGATCATTGCTAGCTTCACGACCGTTCCTTTGTTTCTCTTCTCGCTCTCATTTGCGTATGTTAGCCACCATACTTGCTTAGTCGATGCTGCAACCTCACCACTTTACCCCTTCCTTTCCCATTTAGCTTTGCTAGTCTTGATACCCATGGTAATGGGATTGCTGAGTCCTCGTGGCTCACCAGATACTTCCAAAACCAGTTTGCAGGTGCCTATGTTACCGAGCAGGTGACGCAACCAAGCTCAAGGAGGAGCTCGATGAAGATCTTGCCCTTTTTGTTGTTTTTTTCTAGTTGTTCAGTAGTAAAGCCCAGTTGGGGTCGATCGGGGACCTTTGTCGCATTTGGGGTTCTTCTTTTATTTTGGTTCCGTAGTCGGACCTTGATTGTATCTGTATGATGTAATGCTTTACTCATGTATTGTGTGAAGTGGCGATTGTAAGCTAACTATGTATCTTTTTCCCTTATGTATTACATGGGTTGTGCGAAGATTACCTCACTTGCGACATTGCTTTCAATGCGGTTATGCCTCTAAGTCGTGCTTCGACACTGGGAGATATAGCCGCATCGAGGGCGTGACAAATGGTCACTGCAAGCGGAAATGCCCTGAATATTTGGTAGATAAAAAGGATGGCAAAGTGAACAAGGGTATATTGATATATAGGTTATCGATGTGTACCTTACTAGTGTTTATAGTAGCCCCTGAGTATTTGATACTTGTTCGGTTGCTAAAAATTAGTAACTCGAAACAGGAGATACAGAATAAACAGAGACTAGTTGAGGGTGAAGTGATGATGTATGTTGGAAGTGGTTCAAAGATTGATATGATCATCATCGCACACTCCCTATACTTTCTGGATTAGTGTTAAACCTAAATAAATGTTTTTTGGCGTTTGCGTTGAGCATGAATATGATTTGATCATGTTTATTGCAATACGGTTATTCGTTGGTATTCTGTTTACATGAATAAAGCCTTCGATGGTCATACACCCAGTGAAAATAGTTTGTTGGATCTTGATCGTAGTGATACACATATTCATAATATTGATGCCAAAAGATGAAAAGTTGATAATGATAGTGCAACTTATTTGTGGCACTACCGTTTGGGTCATATCGGTGTAAAGCGCATGAAGAAACTCCATGCTGATGGGTTTTTGGAATCACTTGATTATGAATCATTTGATGCTTGCGAACCGTGCCTTTTGGCAAGATGACTAAAACTCCGTTCTTCAGAACAATGGAACGAGCTACTGATTTATTGGAAATAATACATACAGATGAATCCATTGAGTGTTGATGCTCGTGGCAAGTATCATTATTTTATAACCTTCATAGATGATTTGAGAAGATATGGGTATATCTACTTAATGAAACACAAGTCTGAAACATTTGAAAAGTTCAAAGAATTTCAGAGTGAAGTGGAGAATCGTCGTAACAAGAAAATAAAGTTTCTACGATCTGATCATGGAGGAGAATATTTGAGTTACGAGTTTGGCCTTCATATAAAACAATGTGGAATAGTTTCATAGCTCATGCCACGTGGAACACCACAACGTTATGGTGTGTCTAAACATCGTAACCGCACTTTATTGGATATGGTGCGATCTATGATGTATCTTACCGATTTACCACCATTGTTTTGGGGTTATGCATTAGAGACAGCTGCATTCACTTTAAATAGGGCACCATCAAAATCCATTGAGACGACGCCTTATGAACTATGGTTTGGCAAGAAATCAAAGTTATCGTTTCTTAAAGTTTGGGGCTATGATGCTTATGTGAAAAAGTTTCAACCTGATAAGCTCGAACCCAAATCGGAGAAGTGTGTCTTCATAGAATACCCAAAGGAAAATATTGGGTACACCTTCTATCACAGATCCAAAAGCAAGATATTCGTTGCTAAGATGGATCCTTTCTAGAGAAGGAGTGTCTCTCGAAAGAAGTGAGTGGGAGGAAAGTAGAGCTTGAGAAGGTATTTGTACCTTCTCCCGAATTGGAAAGTAGTTCATCACAGAAACCAGTTCCAGTGATTCCTACACCAATTAGTGAGGAAGCTAACGATGATGATCATGAAACTTCAGATTAAGTTACTACAGAACCTCGTAGGGCTTCCAAAGTACAGTCCGCACCAGAGTGGTATAGTAATCCTGTTCTGGAAGTCATGTTACTAGACCATGATGAACCTACGAACTATGAGGAAGCGATGATGAGCCCAGATTCCGCGAAATGGCTTGAGGCCATGAAATCTGAGATGGGATCGATGTATGAGAACAAAGTGTGGACTTTGGTGGAGTTTCCCGATGATCGGCAAGCCATATTGTATAAATGGATCTTCAAGAGGAAGACAGATGCTGATAGTAGTGTTACTATCTACAAAGCTCGACTTGTTGCAAAAGTTTTTCGACAAGTTCAAGGTGTTGAATACGATGAGATTTTCTCACTCGTATCGATGCTTAAGTCTGTCTGAATCATGTTAGCGATTGCCACATTTTATGAAATCTGGTAAATGGATGTCAAAACTGCATTCCTTAATGGTTTTATTAAAGAAGAGTTGTATATGATGCAACTAGAAGGTTTAATTAATCCTAAAGGTGCTAACAAAATGTCCGAGCTCCAGCGATCCATCTATGGACTGGTGTAAGCATCTCAGAGTTGGAATATACGCTTTGATGAGTTGAGCAAAGCATATGGTTTTATACAGACTTTTGGAGAAGCCTGTATTTACAAGAAATTGAGTGGGAGCTCTGTAGCATTTCTGATATTATATGTGGACGACATATTGTTGATTGGAAATGATATAGAATTTTTGGATAGCATAAAAGGATACTTGAATAAAAGTTTTTCAATGAAAGACCTCGGTGAAGCTGCTTACACATTGAGCATCAAGATCTATAGAGATAGATCAAGACGCTTGATAAGATTTTTCAATGAGTACATACCTTGATAAGATTTTGAAGTAGTTCAAAATGGAACAGTCAAAGAAAGTGTTCTTGCCTGTGTTGCAAGGTGTGAAGTTGAGTAAGACTCAAAACCCGACCATGGCAGAAAATAGAAAGATAATGAAAAGTCATTCCCTATTCCTCAGTCATAGGTTCTATAAAGTATGCTATGTTGTGTACCAGACCTATTGTATACCTTGCTCTGAGTTTGGCAAGGGAGTACAATTTTGATCTAGGAGTAGGTCACTGGACAACAGTCAAGATTATCCTTAGTAAGGACTAAGGAAATATTTCTCGATTATGGAGGTGATAAAAGAGCCCATTGTAAAAAGTTACATGGTTGCAAGATTTTACACCAATCCAGATGGCTCTAAGACTCAATCATGATACATATTGAAAGTGGGAGCAATTACCTAGAGTAGCTCTGTGCAGAGCATTGTAGACATAGAATATTTGCAAAATACATATGGCTCAGAATGTGACAGACCCGTTGACTAAACTTCTCTCACGAGCAAAACATGATCATACCTTACTACTCTTTGGGTGTTAATCACATAGCGATGTGAACTAGATTATTGACTCTAGTAAACCCTTCGGGTGTTGGCCACAGGATGATGTGAACTATGGGTGTTAATCATATATAGATATGAATATTGGTGTTAAATCACATGATGACGTGAACTAGATTATTGACTCTAGTGCAAATGGGAGACTGAAGGAAATATGCCCTAGGGCAATAATAAAGTTATTATTTATTTCCTTATTTCATGATAAATGTTTATTATTCATGCTAGAATTATATTAACCGGAAACATAATACATGTGTGAATACATAGACAAACATAATGTCACTAGTATGCCTCTACTTGACTAGCTCGTTAATCAAAGATGGTTGTGTTTCCTAACCATAGACACGAGTTGTCATTTGATTAACGGGATCATTTCATTAGGAGAATGATGTGATTGACTTGACCCATTCCGTTAGCTTAGCACTTGATCGTTTAGTATGTTGCTATTGCTTTCTTCATGACTTATACATGTTCCTACAACTATGAGATTATGCAACTCCCGTTTACTGGAGGAACACTTTGTGTGCTACCAAACGTCACAACATAACTGGATGATTATAAAGGAGCTCTACAGGTGTCTCCAAAGGTACATGTTGAGTTGGCGTATTTTGAGATTAGGTTTTGTCACTCCGATTGTCGGAGAGGTATCTCTAGGCCCTCTCGGTAATGCACATCACTATAAGCCTTGTCGGAGAGGTAGTTCGGAGTCCCAGAAGAGATCGGGGACATGAAGAGGAGTCTCGAAATGGTAGAGACGTAAAGATCGATATATTGGATGACTATATTCAGACATCGTAAAGGTTCCGAGTGATTCGGGTATTTTTCGGGGTACCGAGGAGTTACGGGAATACGATGAAGAAGTAATGGGCCTCATGGGCCAAGTGGTGGAAGAGAGGAGGCAGGGCGCGCGGCCCCCCTATCCAATACCGAATTGGACTAGGGGGGCGGCCCCTCTTTCCTCCTTTTCCTCCCTCTCCTTCCTTCTCCCTCTCGTCCTTCCTTTCCTCCTCCTAGTGGGAGTAGGAAAGGGGAGTCCTACTCCTACTAGGAGGAGGACTCCTCCTGGCGCGCCCTACAGGGGCCGACCGGCCTCCCCCTTGCTCCTTTATATACGGGGGCAGGGGGCACCTCGAGACACACAAGTTGATCTGTTGATCTCTCCCAGCCATGTACGGTGCCCCCTCCAACATATTCCACCTTGGTAATATCATAGCGGTGCTTAGGCGAAGCCCTGCGTCGGTAGCATCATGAACACCGTCATCACGTCATCGTGCTTACGAAACTCTCCTGCAAAGCTCCGCTGGATCAGAGTTCATGGGACGTCATCGAGCTGAACGTGTGCTGAACTCGGTGGTGCCATACGTTCGGTACTTGGATCGGTCGGGTTGTGAAGACGTACAACTACATCAACCGCATTGTGCTAACGCTTCCGCTTTCGGTCTATGAGGGTACGTGGATAACACTCTCCCCTCTCGTTGCTATGCATCACCATGATCTTGCGTGTGCGTAGGATTTTTTTTGAAATTACTACATTCCCCAATAGTTATCCCTCGACGGCATGCCCGATCAGCTCAATAAGCACCTCAATAAGCAGAAGGAGTTCATCCACGGCTTGGTGGAGCTGCTGAAGGAGAGCCTCGACGACATGCCCGCTGAGCTCAATAAATAGGGGGAGTTGACCGCCGGCTTGGCGATGCTGCCGAAGAAGAGCATTGCCTCGAAGAAGAAGGCGACCAGCAAAATCCTGCGACTTTAGGGGGACAAGGCGAAGCTCTGCCACGAGATCGACCTGTTGAAGGAGAAGAATGCTAGCTGGAAGAAGCTGCATGAGAATAGTAGTTCCTCGATGAAGATGCCGCAGGCCCTCGTCATGTAACAGAAGGAGGAGTTGGCGAAGCTCCGCATCGAGCTCCCGGCTGCTTTCAAGGTACGTAATGCGGCCGTGGAATAGATGATGAAGGCTCTCGTCGAGAAATCCCGCGTCATGGATAGAATGAAGAAGATGGCGGAGGAGACGCGCAAGGAGACGGAGGTCGTGGAGGTGATGAAGAAGAAATTACGACTCCGCGGCGAATTAGATCGTTTGTGGTGATAATCTTCCTTCTTCTTTTGCTCTTGTGTTTCATCTTTTGCTTCGGGTGTTTCGCTGCACGCGTCACGTTCTCTGTGAGGCATGAATAGAACAATGCTTTTTTTGAGGAAATGAATAGAACAATGCTAACAATGAGATGACTAGCAAATTAGATCATTTTTTATCGCCATATGGCACTGGGCTGCCGTGTTTCGTGCTCCTCCGTCGTAGTACTACTCCAGAGGAAAACTTGAGTATACCGCATGGTTCTTTGCTCCTCCTCAAGTCGTTGGTGCATTTATACGAGCAGTCAAATCACAAGGCCCCGCCTTCCAGCAGCAATGAGCCGTCAAATCACAAAGGCCCTCTCCTCTCATGAAACCGACCAAGCTAGATTGCCCCGTCCTCTAGCCTTTTAAAAAATGTATACTTTTGTACAGTAGTAGTATCGATGGATTGCGCCATGGATCAAAACTTGAAATTAAAAAAGGTGGTACATATAGAGAGCGCTCGTTCCCAAATTATGCATATAGTACTATTAAAAAGGCTAGTCACAATAATGGTGTCCAGCACAACCCACCCCTCAAATAAAACTAAGCATCCTGGAATTCTTTGACAAAACTAAGCACCTGATATTCTTTGACAACTAAACTGCTGGCTATATGATGTTGGCCATATATATTGTACGTATAATGTGAAGAAACGAGTGGTAGTACTATACCAACTAAAAGATGAAATGTAAGAAATACTAGTATGTATGTACTGAAGAGTTAAAGTAACGAGAAGAAACATAACATATTTCTGCTGGGGGCTCAGCACAACACACCCCACAAATTAAATTAAGCACACCTAAAATTAAACTTTGCAACTATTCCGGTAGACACTGCATTAGAACCACCATGAGCAACAACACTGACACCTTACTCGGAGTCCTCGTCCACGTCCTCGACTTCGTCCTTGTCCCTCTTCCTCTTGGCCGATACTTCTTTGCTCGAACTGCACACTTGGCTCTTGCTCTTCTTCCAACCCTTGTAGATACTGAAACAAAGGTAGCCATCCATTGCAGCGTAGTGGATGTGGTCTATATCTAGTACATTCCGCTTCCATGCATAAGATGAAACATGTATGGAGGTTTCTCTAGTTCACCGTACGAAGGATGAACCATGGCTCCTGCCAGGGTCAACATTCAAGGCTAACGAGAGGGCAGCAGCCGATTCTTCTGGAAGTCGAAGGGGTTGCCTACAATGAGGCCTATCCGACCCAGGACTTCTTTGTCATTCATAAATTCTAAAGTGACGAATTTGACTAGGTTGCTCTCGAGGAAGTTCTTAAAGTCCAGGCATTCAACCTCGGCATGGCATATGTGGTAGACCAAGCATAAGTCATGCACGCAAACCTGGATCACGGCGGGCTTCTTCCTCTCTTCGTCCTTTAGATCCTTCTCTCGTCCCAGGACTGTGGTGTACTCAACATCTAGCCCAGCGACCCACTCATCATCTGAATTTTCGAACATGCGTCTGAAGCGAGAAAGGCATCCTTTCATCGGCGCGGTAGAACGGGTGTAGATGACGTCGAACTCATCGCCGGTGATGGTTCTAACCTTGTACTCACCGCTGATCATGGAGATTTGGGACGCCATGGATTTGGGAGGAGGCTTAGGATTAGTGGAACTGCCATAATGTGAAAGGACGGGACGACTAGGAGCGAACCGCCGTAGTATTGAAGGACGTGCTGGGACGAGTAGGAGCGAACTGCCAGCATGCGAACGGCAGGGTAGTGGATTTCCATTCTCCCATGCTACGGGCTTTCGAGAGCCCTTGGATCTGAGATCGAATGGTTGCATGGTGTGATTCTAGACCTATGGGTTAATATCCTATGATGGAGAGTTATTCTGCAAATTTTCAGCAACTTAGCATGCGACAGTTTGATCTCAGATTCAAGAGCTGCCAGCAGCCCGTATCATGGTCGCACCTACCATGACCGTCGCGTCACTCGAGCGGTCGTGCCCTTGGAGATTTAACACGGTGTGTTAGGCTATCTGATGTTGGCATGTCATACATAGTCATCACTTAGTCACTCATACTACGACAAGGTTGGCTATAAGGTTGGCTATAAGTGTATCTTTTTTACTTCACTCTATCTCTTTCTTCGTACTGACGTACTCCCTCCGTGCCATAATATAAGAACATTTTTGACACTAGTGTAGTGCCAAAAACGTACTTATATTATGGGACACAAGGAGTACTAGTATTTATTGCATTTGCCAAGGAGTGACCTCTTCCAATGAAATGGTGTGCTTATTAGTTTTTTGTTGCTAAGTTTGCTTCATTTAATTAGCTGTAGACTCAAAATTGTCTTTTCACCTAGGTCCACGCGCTTAGCACCATTTCTTCCTTGGGTCACCAAAATAGTCTCTCTCTTCTTGATTAACTTGCCACATCAGACTTTATGCCTATGTGGCAAGCTTAGCACCTGTAGGAGCAAGTAAGGCTGCTTGTAATGGGAGTATCATAGGTACTAGTATCATGCATGCCAACTATGCAATCTTGATGAGGTGACGTCGAATTAAATGAAGAAAAGAGAGAGTTGAGTATCATAATATGATAATGTATCATATTAAATGATGTGCTACTATGTGTCATGCATGACAATAAATAAACTATCCTATGATACCAACACATGATACTATGCATTACGGATGTAGTATCATACAAAAGTATCATATGCATGATACTAGTATATGATACTCTCCATTACGACCAACCTAAGTACAATAGTGCGCTTTACATGGCAATTTTGTATATGTGGAGGAAAGAGAGGCAAGGAAAAAGTGGAGAAGTGGGCTCTCATGCAAGAGCCAGCCTCTACTACATAGTGGAGCATTGGGAGAGGCACATGTATGGAGGTGGTCAGGAATCGGGAGAATCACGCCGGTGGTAGCACCGAAGGTAAGATGATAATGGCAAGTAAAATCACGTGGCCCCACCTGTCCAGCAGTAACTCGCTGTCAAATCACACAGCCCTACGTTTGCAGCAGCCTACTCCCTCGTCTTCTTGCATCTCTGTCGAACCGACTAGGCGAAACTGCCCAGCCTACCACGCAGGAAAAGCCCCGCCCTCAACTTTTAAATAGTAATACAGTATACTAATTTTGTATCCATGGATTGCGCCATGGAGCAAAGCCTCTAGAAAACGGCGGTACACATGTATGGAGTATACAGCATGCCCGTCGTGTTCGTGTCGCACCCCAGACGGTCGGTCGGTCTGGCACGCTGCTCTCCGAGTGGAACGCGCGTCATATTGCATTTGCACACACATGTGGGACCGCAATTGAGAACTGACCATAGTCATAGTCCCCGGCCCCGCGAGTTGGGTGACTTAATAGAAGAGGGAGACGAGTGATAGTACTAGAGAAATGTTGTACTACTACGTTGGTGCCTGGACGATCCCTGCAAGGCACGGAAGATCAGTTCATCCATGCATGTGACCAGACTCCAGCAGACACGCCTGGATTGGCTATCATCTACATATCGTGCAAGCTGTGTTGTACATGGCTGTAGTTGTGCTGAGAAATCTAAAAAAAGGTTTCTTGTCATCTCGCAAAGTTGGGTGTCATGTGCTTTGGATCATCATGCGGGTTAAACAATGACAACCGAGTTGGGCTAGTCATTGGGGGCACATGCACAAAGACTACTCAGCTGCCATCTAGGTCAAGCCGGCTATGTTAATTAGGACATCTATCGACGGACCCCTTTTCTACGAGTTTATCTTTAATTTGAGTTCTGTTCCTCGTCTAGTTTGTTCGTCGGGATTCATGTTGTCTCCTTCGGGCAGTGAGGTTATGATTTCTTGTCATGTGGCACTTTTTCATGTCATATGTTATAATCCGGCGCTTCAAATCAAAATGACGACAACTGCACCTCCGGGCCACGTGCATGAAGACTTCTCGACAGTCATTGACGAGGTCAAGCCGGCTCCGATAGACAAAAGAAAACTAGTACTACTCCAATATATAGGTAGGAGCCTCCACGCTTGCTTGCTAGTGTTGCTGTCTTCACACTGTCTCAGCCTCTCCAGATCTAAACACGACAGCGGTGGCCACACTCTCTCTCTCTGCTCACCGCTGGTCACATATCCAGCCGGATCCTCTCCGCCGGGGAAGGTGAGAAGGTGCAACGTTCACGCGGGCATCCTTCGCGATGGCTCTTACCCACTGCTGGCACGTCCTGATCAGCCTGCCTTGCCGTTCTCTCCCAAGCACCGCTGGTGAGGAAGGGCCTCAGACCCCTTCTTCCTCGCTGCCGTAGTTTGGGCAGATCCGGCCTCCCGCCACCCACCTAGTGACATCCCGGCGACCATCAGGTATAACTTCCTTCGAAACCGACCTTGCTCTACTTCCCGAGCTCCTGACGTCGCTGCATTTGTATCTTTTACTACCTCTCAGGCCCCCTCGTACATACGATCGATTGGCTGTTGGAAAACCACCTATTTTTTCGTTTAAGAGGTAAAACTAGTTCATGCACTCGAATCTAGTACTACTTGGTTCAAACAAGGAAGAAAGGGGGTGGGGTGGGGAGGATTTGTTACCTGAATCTAGGACTTGGTCGAAAGATGAAATAATGGGGGCGAAAAGTAGCAGAGACTGGCTATCCAATTGGTCTCTAGGTCTAATAGGGAAATAGAGGGAAAGACAGTACAAACTCAATATAAACCCGATCTATTGGTTGAAACAGGAAAGAAAGTGGGGACTGGGGGACAAGTCAACAGAGTAAGTCCAGCACTAGATTTGCTAGCCTCACACAGTATAAGGTGGCTATACCGAACAAAAATGGAACCAGCCCAGATATCCTGTTCTGATGTTTGTTTCCCCAAGCCACTCTTATGTAATGCCACTGGTAAAATGTAGCAGTCGCACTGTTAAAAGTAAGGACCCATTAAACCAATGTTGTTTTCAATGTAATGCCTCCAGTAATATGAATCAATGGCACGTTTTTACATGTCCTGCTAAGTTTCCCATTAAGATAAGTTGGTTCTTTCCGTTAGAAATGCAACTGTCCTAGTCCGCCTACTCTCCCGTGCCCAAAGTAATGTCGTATTTGACGGTTGTCATAGTTAATCCTAATGCCCACACTAATATCTAGCAATGCCACTGCTTTAGAAATTGCTACTGTCCTTGTAGGATTGCCATTCTGATAAGGAACATGCTTCTTTTCATTTGATGCATGTTTCATCACTTGTTAGTCACCCTCCTTTCCATCTTTTTTGTGCAAACAAAGATATACATTTCACGCTCGATCTTATTTGAACTGCACAAATGATATCCAAATTATAGTTGAGCATTCCAGGAGCTTCACAACCAACCTTGATGTTGCTCAATTTATTGCAACTAATGAAGAAGAAGCTATGTGGGTTTCGTTTTCTGATGGAAATGGAACCGGGGCTGGAGCCCTTTTCTTAAAAAAATTGAAGAAGAAGTTGCTAGCTCACGGGACATTGCTTCATTTTAGGTGAACTGCACCAAAAGGTCCCATGAATTGAATCATCCATGTTGGTGACTGAAAGAGCCAGCTTCAGCATCCCAGTCTAAGCACCCCCGTCCTCCATCCTTGCGATGCACGGTACACCTCGTTTGCCTCCTGGTCCACCCTAGTGTCACTGATAAAATGAAGTAATAATACATTTAAAATAGAGCGAGTGTCCTCTCTATCATTTCATTTCCAATGTAGATAAAGAAAGTGCTTGTCTTTGTTAATGTATGTTTCATCAACTAGTCCCATTGTTAATGTTTAAGCGTTTCTGCAAACTGGGGTGCTTAATTTTATTTGATCTGTACAAAAATAGAGATTTGAATGTCTCAAGGCGCCTCCTTGTACTACCGTTGTACAATCGATGTTCATCATCGCGTAAGGTGTATCTGGAAGACTTGGGATGATGTCCAGTAAGAGGCGTATCGTATGAGGCGTCAGCAGGCCCATCTCGCCCTCATGAGATGGCATACTATGATACTATCGCAATATTTTCTTCTATTTATTTTGTGTGTTTCATCAACTAGTGCCACTATAATGTAATCATGCTTTTTCATTATCTGTGCAAACAGGGTTACTCGGCTGCATTTTGGTGGAACCGCACAAATGTACGTATGGAACCAGCATATATGCAGAGTGCAAGGTGTGCCAAGTAAAAATTATCGACACCAACCATGCTACATGCACGCATTGGCATCCACCACCACCAGTGGGATGTGTGGCGCTCTCTGTGGATGGATCTTTCTCGGCAGCAAATCCTCTAACCAAATACTAGTAGCTTATATTGGCAGTTTTCTAGGGATTACTCTTTTCTGAAAGAAGCACCAATCTATTTTTCTTTATTTGTACAATGTTTCACAACTTTGACCCAAAGGTCCAGAGCTATTTTAGGGTGATTGGCGTAGTACTCGGAGACTGATTGTAAGCATGATTTTCATTAGCTGTCACACTGATTTTAAGCATGAGCAGGTGGAAGATTAGGTTAATTTGAACCTTACCTTAAACCCTACCGCCGCTGTTGAAATGAGGCGAGCGTCGAGGGAACCGTGGAGAACGGTGGGGAAGCGATGTCGCGCCATCCGGCCTCCTCTTGCGGTGGGAGAACGAATACTCATGTGGCTCTGGCTGGCTCTGTACCCTCACGAACGACACACCATACTCGATCGATTCGTTATCCTCTGGGTGCTTGACCTTCAACCTGTACGCCCACCACCTCCGCCTGAGTGTCGCCTCGGGCGAATTTGTCTGCTCCATCGCCCAGAGGAGATACTTGATGAACTCGGAGGACTGTAGCGTGACTGCCGCTGAGGAGTACATGTACATCGCCGCCCTCATCGCTGCCGTCTTGTTCTTTCTCATACATTGCCACATGGCCCGCGCCATCCTCGAAATCTCCCACTCATTGTCAAACCAAGTAAGGATCTCCCTCATCCTGGCTAACTTTGCCTGGTCGCCGCCGGCGATTTGCCTGATTCGCGGCTACATCCTCTCCATAGATGTCCTTCTGAGTGGTCCAGTGCTAGCTTTGGAAGATGGGAGGAGAGACGATGGTCTTGCAATAGAGAAGAGGGAGAGGCGAGATGGTGGTTTTGGAATGGAGATGATGGAGTGTCGGTGTACTAAGGTAGGGGTACCTCAGTACCCCAACTTGTGCACGGGCAGCCCCAGCTCCCCGCAACCAGATCCATCAAATGCTTGCCGGAGACCATCTCCGCTCCACACCAAGCCGTTCAAGAACAAAGTATATAAGATAGAAACTCAAGACCCCGGCAAGAGGAGCTTGCGGAAGGCCATCCTGTGCTCAAGGCTACATTACTCTGCAGATCCCCATGAGAGGAGCTCGTCGGGAGGACCAAAGATCACATCACGAAGACACGCCTCGGCGCCTTCCTTCCGGCGAGGACCCGGGCGGCAAGTCACAGAGCCCGACAAGCCCGGGCCCAAGAAGATCAAGGCCCGGCAAGGTGCTTGCCGGGAGAGCTATGCTACGTGCCGCCTCCACTCATTTGCCCACGCTCGCCTCCAATTTCTCCAGAGACGCGTGGCGGGTGGTCAGGCTGCATGAAGAATGCGGTGGCACTCCACGGTGGTGGCCGCCGCCGTGGGCGAAAGAAGACGCAATGGCGGAGCTTTTGGGGCGACGGCGACGGGCATTTAATGCCCTTGTCCCTCTCACAAAAGTAGGTAGAAAGCAATCGAGCTGCACTGCTCCTGACTGCTCCAACTACCACCTCTTTTACGCTTTTACCCCTCTACCTCACGCTGACACTGTCGGTGACCCCTTGCCCTATAAAAGGAGGCCCATGCACAACGAGAGGAGGTTCCAACCATTCGCTATTCTCGCGAGGAGGGTCCGCCACTAGCTACTCTCGCGAGGGTTTCACACACCACCGCCGCCGTTTTGCTCGTGATTCTTGAGCAAGATCAAATACAACACAATGCAGCAAGAGGGTTTTACGCGACCATCGCGTCCCGGCCGGGTAAAATCCCCGCGTGCATCGCCTCGATCCGCTCTCCGCGCAGCCTCCGCCTGCATCAACACACGGGGCCCGGCCCCATAGGTGCCGCGCCACCCATCGTCATGACATCTTCGGGCGCGCCGGTAGGGGCGCCGAGGTTGTGCGAACTCGATCCGCGTCAGCGCCAAAGACTCTTCATCAACCTCTCCAGCCGCAAGCAGCTTCATCGACAATCGCGTCTATGGCCTCAAGACGAGAGCTTGAGGGTCGCAGACCCATCTCCGCCTTCCACGCCGCCACCGAGCTAACGGCGGGCGGGGAGACGCCGATGGAAGGGTGGACACCGGCGAGGGCGCTCGCGGTGCCACCGGATCCAAGGACAGGACGGAGGACCGCGCCTCGGCCTCCGTAGATCCGTGTCCACTCCAGCATATAGCGACCCAGCGGCGCCATACCGCGAGAAGGTGGTACCCGCCGGCTGGGGCAAGAGCAAGCAGGGGGTTCGCGGGACGCTCTGGACTGCTGTCCATGCATGAGCAAAGCGAAAGAGGTCGAGGCAGGATTCTGCTCCCCCTAACATTGTTAGGGACCCGAGTGTATCCGCCCCTCGCACCGCCGCCTCCCGCTCCCCTTGGCCCCGCAAGCGCCTATCCTGAGCGCTACGATGTCGTCCGAAGACGCGCTTATCGAGCTCTAAGTCCGCAAGGACGGCTCGTGCTCCACCCGACAAGCGCATTCTCCTGAGCGCGGTAAGCCCGGTGAGGACAGCTTTGGTGCTCGCCCCGCAAGCGCGCCTCCCGAGCGCCGCGCCACCGCCATGGACACACCATTGAGCTCCACCAGCGAGCGCAAAGAAAAAGAAAAGCTAAGTCGCCGAGCCTTCGTGCAGAGCACTCTTTAATTTCATACTTCTATATGTTATACCCCGCAAGATTCGCCCTTTGTGCGCGAAACCTCTTGCGCCAAGGAGCTCGCTTGTGGATGGTCGCACCTTACTTCGCTCAACACGCCAACGAAGTTAAGAGTAAGCCGCGACCAGCTTCAAGGCCTCGCTTCGCTTCGAGCCTGCTCAGCAAGTTAAGTGCGTCGCGGCCAGACGCTGCAAGGTTGTTGTCGGAGGCGACACCAGCCAAGCGGGCTGCCGACGCCCGCACTCAAAGAAGCGTGTTGAGCACCGCAAGTTACCTAGAAGCGTGGGGTGAAAGCACACAAAGGGTGTAGGGCGAGGGTATAACGTGGCGAGGCATGCCGGAACGTCGTCCGAGTGAGAGACTTGGGCGCAAGAGGAGCCAAGTCGTGGCCCGATTCGCATTTGTTTTGTTTCCGAGTCCGCTCAACAAACACAAGTGTGCTGCAGCACCCTTATCTTGCTTCCGAGCCACGCTCAGCAAGTTAAGCGTCGTAACTGGCCCGACAAGGTTGCTTGCCGGAGGCGACGCCACCAGCGGGCTGTCCCGCGGTCGCTAAGCGTGTCCGCCCCGGCAAGCTCCCCAAGAGCGTAGAGTACAAACATACGAAGGACAAGGCCCGACATCGCATTGCTTAGCCAAGATTTATATACACATACACATACATGTGCGTTGAGCAATTGCATATCTACCTCAGCTACTTTCATGGCTAAAATTGCAGCAACAAGAAGGAACCAAAAGATCGCACCCGCGCCTGGGGGCCGGCGAGTCAGGGTCGCCGGGGGCTGCGGATGCCAAGGTTCTTCTTCGGCGAGCCAGCCTCGCTGGGGGCTGCGAGCATCGAGATTCGTCTCCGGCGAGCTAGTGTCGCCGGGGCTGCGATTTCAGATAAGTTTTTCATCCTCATCATGCATCCTCTCATGGACCGGAGATGCGGATCGCGTTTTGAACGATCGTGTCTTGTAAAACTCAGCGTGGAGGAACCGAAGTCGTGACCAGCTATGTGCTTGGTTTGTTTCGAGTCCGCCAACAAACCCAAGTGTGCCGCTGCACTCTATCTTGCTTCCGAGCCTGCTCAGCAAGATAGGCGTCAGAATCGGCCCGACAAGGTTGCTTGCCGGGAGTGACACCACCAGCGGGCTGTCCCTGATGCGCTAAGCGTGTTCGCCCGGCAAGCTCCCCGATAGCGTAAGAACACACAAGGCACGCAGCTAAGTAAAAGACTCAGTCCGCAAGCTTCCTCTTTTCATTAAAAACATTCAATTTAGTACAAGTCCATAGAGGATGAAAAACATGATAGAGAGGATTACAAGTTCTAAATGCAGCTAAATGCCCGAGGGCTTACAATCTGAAAAGATAAGGTGCCGTGATCCCTCTCCTGCTTCTCTGCTCAGAGTTCAGGAGGTAGGTCAAGGAGCCCCCGGCAAGATAGGCTTGCCGGGGAGAGAAGACCCCGGCAAGAAGAGCTTGTCGGGGAAGGGCGAAAGGAGCGACTAGGGGGGCGTGGCGGTGGCGCCGCCGTGCCCCAGGAGCTGCGCAAGGTGACGGGCATGGGGAACGCATGCCCGGAGATCCGGCGACAAGCCCCTGAAGCCCGCGAAGAGCCACGGGCGCCAGAAGACCCCAAGAGAACACCCCGGGGGCCGGCCAGGAGCTTGGCGGAGTCGGAGGCGTAGGAGGCAGAGCTTGAAGACGGGGTAGTGGGACGTCAGCACGCTGTCGAAGGCTACTCGCCCTCGTCTTTGCGACGAACGGCCTTGCCGCCACCCCTCTTCCTCTTCCGCAGCCTCCCTCGCCCGCCAAGAAGACGGCCCCGGGAGTTCAGGAGCCCGCAACCCGAAGAAGGGGTTGCCGGCGCGCGAGGAGGCAGCGGTGTCCGACGCCTAGTCGGGCCCGCCATCCCCGCCGTCGTTGCCGCCCCCTCCTCGCCACTCTCGCCGAGGAGGGGCTTCGCTATCCGAGGAGCTGTCCACACAGCAGCGCACCCGGTTCCATAGTCGCCAAGACCTTGACGGCGAGGAGGTCACCATCCAATAACTTGAAATGGAGGGTGAACCCGCGCCGCTGCTATGGATCCGGCGAATGTCTTCCACCTCGGTCGAAGAACATCACGCCGGGCTGGGGACACGACACTCACCCGAAAGTGCCGCTAATCCCGCAGCCCTCATGCGTAGCTCCATCACGCCAGCGGATCCGCCCCATTGCGTCCCGCGAACGGGCCGGCAACAAGGCGACGGCGAGGCGCCCGCGAAGCTTGATGAAGAACTCCTGTGGGTCATCTCCGGTGGACCGCGCCGTGTCGAGACGCCGGAGGAGACGGGAGGCTCTCACCACGACCGCCTCCCTCGACCGCCTCCTCGACCGCCTCGCCACGCCCTCGGCCTCGCTCATGCCACGCCTCCCTCTCCCTCTCGTGGCCGGCTCTGCCTCCACGAGAGCGGAATGAGGAGCGGTTCGCTGCCGAGAAGCGACTCGCCCCGCCACCGTCGAAGACCCAGGATTCCCTCTTTCCATGGCGGCCAGAAGAACTGAAGGTGAAGACGAAGGAAGAAGTGGATGAGTACGGCCGTTGAGCACCCCTTCCGCCCTATTTAAAGGGGCGAGGTGGGGGCTCAACCGCCCCGCTCGACCAATCAGGAGGCGAGAAGGCTGAGGAGCGGGCCGGCTCGCCTTCTCCGCCTGCGGACGGCTCGGTCTCCCACCTTCGCCGCCCGACCCCGTGCATGAGGGCTGCGTGGCGGCGGAGCCGAGCGACGGGTGAAGCGACCCCGCCCGCGCCACGATCACGGGTAGATGCCTTAATGGCTGCATGCGCTGCCCCACGTCTCCCACGACGCCGCAACCGGGCGCGTGGCTGCTACGGAGGGGAGGGCGGCAGATGCAAAGAAGAGATTCGACGCTAAGGCCTCGCGCGCCTGCAGACTGCCTTGGGCCTGGCCCAACAGCGCTGCACTGCAGTATGGCCCAGTCCGGGCTCTGCCGGTGAGCTAAGGTAGGGGTACCTCAAGACTTAACTTGTGCACGGGCAGCCCCAGCTCCCCGCAACCAGATCCATCAAATGCTTGCCGGAGACCATCTCCGCTCCACACCAAGCCGCTCAAGAACAAAGTATATAAGATAGAAACTCAAGACCCCTGCAAGAGGAGCTTGCCGGAAGGCCATCCTGTGCTCAAGGCTACATTACTCTCTGCAGATCCCCGGCGAGAGGAGCTCGCGGGAGGACCGAAGATCACATCACGAAGACACGCCTGGCGCCAAGGCTACTTCCGGCGAGGACCCGGGGCGGCAAGTCACAGAGTCTGACAAGCCCCGGCCCGCAAGATCAAGGCCCCGCAAGGTGCTTGCCGGGAGAGCTATGCTACGTGTCAAGACTCCAGCTCATTTGCCCACGCCGCCTCCAAATTTTCTCCAGAGACGCGCGGCGGGTGGTCTGTGCTGCATGAAGAATGCGGTGGCACTCCACGGTGGTGGCTTCGCCGTGGCGAAAGAAGACGAATGGCGGAGCTTTTGGGCGACGGCGACGGCATTTAATGCCCTTGTCCCTCTCACAAAAGTAGGTAGAAAGCACTCAGAGCTGACTGCTCTCAAGACTGCTCCAACTACCACCTCTTTTACGTTTTTACCCCTCTACCTCACGTTGACACCTGTCGGTGACCCCTTGCCCTATAAAAGGAGGCCCATGCACAACGTAGAGGAGGTTCCAACCATTCGCTATTCTCGCGAGGAGGGTCCGCGACTAGCTACTCTCGCGAGGGTTTCACACACCACTCCGCCGTTTTGCTCGCATTCTTGAGCAAGATCAAATACAACACAATGCAGCAGTAGGGTTTTACGCGACCATCGCGCCCGGCTGGGTAAAATCCTCGTGCATCGCCTCGATCTGCTTCTCCGCGCAGCCTCCGCCTGCATCAACACACGAAGGGGCCCCGGCCCCATAGGTGCCGCGCCACCCATCGGCCGCGACATGGAGTGGAGAGGAGCTGGTTTTGCAATGGAGAAGAGGGAGAGGAGCGTGCGGCAGCAATTTAGGATTGGACGAGAGGGCCGGCGTGCTGTGACTGGATCAAAATCAAAATCAATTTACCCTTCAATTAAGAAAGCGACCCCACATTAACTAGTCTCCCTTTTATTCTGGGTCATAATTGACCATGATTTTCGCACATAAAATATATGTTATACGTTGCAAAAATAATATTATTTGAAAGTACATTCAGATACGAACCAAACGATACAATTTTTGGTGGCATGCATTCACATTTTGCTTGTCAAATACAGTATGTGGTCAAACTTTGACCCAAAATACGCAAAAACAACAAAAAAATACTACCAAGACCAGCGCCACTCTTCCGCTCTTCTCCTCTTAAACCACCGCCGCTCCTCTCCTGTTCCAATATAAATCCAGTGCCGCTCCTCTCCTCTTCCATTTCAAAACCACCGCCCCTCCTCTCCTGTTCCAGTCCAAAACCAGCGTCGCTCCTCTCCCGTACTAATCCAAAACCAGCGCTGCTCCTCTCCTCTTCCATTCAAAAACCACTGCCAGCGAGTGAAGGTGCTGTGGAGAAGTAGATCGATGGAGGAGTACAACCGATACGTGAGGATCGCAGATGGCACCCCTGTAAGCTAGCTAGGATATTGGAGATACAGTCTTGGTTTTAACAACAAGGACCAACCAGCGGCGACGGCGACATCCATGGCCAACTATCTGCAACAGAGCAAAAAGGCGGCGATACACCCGGAGGGAGTCATGCGGGAGTACATAGAGCTGCTCCTCTGGGCCATGGAGCAAACAGATTCACCGAATCCGATCGTGAGGGAGCGGTGGTGGGAGTATAGATCCCAAATGGAGCATCCACCAGAGATTGAAGGATCGAGCATCTACAGGGTGCCGTTTGTGAGGGTGTCCTGCCAGAGCGAGCCGGTGGAGTCTTCGTTTACCGAACCCAACTGCAAGAGGAGAAAAGCAGTTGGCCTGACGACGCTTCCCTCCCATCCTCTCCCTCACCGTTCACATTGTCTCACAGGGCGACACTCTACCGCCGAGGAATAGGAGGGGAGGCAGGTTGTGAATTGTTAGGAGGAGCTTAGGGTTGTCAGTATTTGCAGGTTGTGAATTGTGTTTTGTGTTGTGTATTTTGAGAGTACTTTCAGATATGAATGTCTTTTCAATTTCAGATTTGCAGTAATGAGCATATGAAGTATTTTATGAATTCTAGAGATCTATTTTTAGCACTTAAAAAATGTCGTTTCATAGGAGTATAAAAGTGCAGACAATGTGATTCTCAGAGAAGAAACTGCAAGTTTTAGTTTTAGATAAGAAACTGCAAGTTCAGTTTCAGATAAGAAACTGCAACTTTTAGAGGTAGATCATTTATATCAACACGGCCTTTTCAAACAGGGTTAACATCATGTTGGAAGTTTTATTCATGGTCGAAAATGGAACTACCAGCCAGTTAACATCATGCGGATCAACATTCGTGCATAGCACATCTTCATATGATGCACAGTCAAAATGCCCACACAATGTCGAGTGTGCGAAACATAGAGAAAACGAGGGACAAAGTTTTGGCAAGTGTTGGACGTGGTGTGCGTAGATGAAAATGGGGACCCACATGTCAATAAAGGCAGAGGCAAAAAATTTGGAGTTATTTTCCATGCACAGGTGTGAGTTGGAATCGAACCCGGGCGGAATAGCTGTCGGGTAGTGTCACTTGGCCACTAGGCTAGTTCAGTAGTTTCATTAATGATAAGGCACTTCCTCAGGTGGTCAGATCCCCTCCTGCGCCTTTGTGCGCTCGCCGCGACGCTGCTGTCTGCCGTGTGAATATGCTGAACAAACGAGAGGAATCTGAGAGGACTGTATGTGGAGAGGCGGACAGTCGGGACCCACCAGGTCTATGGCCGTATGCAAGCAAGTGTCTCATCGAAAAAATAATTCCTCCTAATGCTATACTGACATTGGGGCCCATGGGTTTGTCAACATGGTTACATTTTTTTAGGTGCTTCAACATAGTTACTATAGGAGATAAATTCACAACGAAGCCGGGGAGCTAGCAGGTATCATTTATTATCACTGGGGCAGCAAGTATCAGCTGGGTTTTGGGCTTCCCTGTCTAGGCTTTAATTTTTAACATGCGCAGCCCACGACCTCGGATGGGAGGTCCATAGGCATGTTTTTATTTTCTTGAGGGCCGTCATGTATCGACCGGCCTATGGAGCTCCCATCCGAGTTTTATTTTTCCTGAATATCGGCAGCCCAATTTATGTATTTTTTTGAAGAAAATGCAGAGGTCTGTTCTATTTCTCTATATAAGAATAGGAACGCCAGGTCCAACTTATGTTTCCCTTCTAACTATATTATATATATTTAAATTATTTTATATGTTATTATATATTATTTTTATTGTCATCATATATTTAACAGATACTTACATATCAACAATATCCCACATCTTATTAACTTATAAAAATAATTTCTTAACAATAAAATCCTGGATTGTTTTGGCACGAAAATCCTAGTGATTGTGTACAAAAGCTTGGTAAGATTTAAGGACGAATATAATAATATCACTTATTATTTAAATATATTTATAACAAAATGCTCAGTCCCTTTTTATTTTTTGATAAAATTGCTGGCCCAACCCAACATTATAATTAGAATCAGCCCAGCAAAATCGTGTATTTCGAGAAAGTGCAAATGGCTTGTAATTTATTAGAAAATGAAATAAATGGGCCGCATGGATGCTACATTATTTGTTCACCCAGCCCAGCTAATGGCTGTAAATTCTACCGTGCAAAAAAAGACTGTAAATTCTGAAAAAATGGGTTGAATATGTGCCACATTTTTGGAGGGTGGAATGTGGGCCAATAGGTCGAAGCCAACGCAAGTCGTTGTCAATTTAGTCAACAAATGATTCTAACATGTTAGCCGTTGGATTTACTTCCAACAACCGGCATCCATCTTCAATCTCTCGTCTTCTTCCTCCAGCTTCGCCAGGACCATCTCCCGCCTCCTGCTGCTAGCAGCTCTGCTTAGCACGCTTCGCTATGAAGCGCTACTCCACCGTTGGCCGGGCCATCCCTCCACCCTCCACACCTCCTATTCTTCTCCATCGATCGCCAACCACACCGCACTGTAACCACTTAACCTCAGACACCTCTTCGCTCACGACTCTACTCCCGCCTTCCCATCTTCGCTCGTTGTTGTCCGGGGCCTCGCCGTCCGCCCACCACCTTGATACGCCGCGCGCGCATGGTCAATGTGGTCAACGAACGACAAGATCGGAAGTAGATCAGGCGTGGAGAGGCCGACACCGGGTCCACGGCCGCACACAAGGAAATGCCTCCTTATTACGCGCAAAGTAATGATTCCTCCACCTGACATCTGGGTGCCACCGGAAGGGCCTCTGTATTTCGTGAAAAAAATATGCCCCCCGCTGACAGGTCGGTCCCACCAGCTATCTTCACACGGAAGGAAGTGCCTCCTTATTATGCACAAAAAAATGAATACTCCCCCTGCCAGCTGGAACCAAGCATAGTGGGAGGCTGACTTGTGGGCCTACCAAGTTGACGGGGACGGAGGGCTTTGTCAACTTAGTCAATATGAACGATTCTAGCTCTTGTTACCGTACGATGTTCATCCAACCGCCATAGTGCTTATTCAACCTATGGTCTTCTTGCTCCAGCCGCCCAAACCAGCGCCGGTCGTGTCGCGTGCTCCTGCCTCCCGTGGCTGGCTGTAATGCCGCGGAGACCTCACCGCCCCCTACTATTCCCATCGCTGGCCAGGCCATCCCTCTACTCACCCACAACCCCTATTATTCTGCGGCGACGACAGCCTCACACCGCAGTCGAACCAGTCAACCCTTGTACTCCTCTTCGCGTGGGCATCCACTGCTGCGTTTTCCCCGGCTCTGCGTCGTCCCCTTCCTAGGCCTCGCCGTCGTCCGCCGCCGTGGTGCTCTCGGCGTGGCGTGGTCAATGTGGTCAACGACCGACTTCCATCGGAAGAGTACTTTGCGTGGAGAGGCTCACAGCTGGGTCCATGGCGGCCGCAAGGAAGTACCTCCTTATTACGCGCAAAATAATTATTCCTCCACCTGACAGCAGGGACCCACCGGACAGGCCACCGTATTTCATGAAAAAAAGTTTCCCCCCAGACTGCTAGGACCCACCAGCTACACCTTCGCACGCAAGGAAGTGTGTCTGGGCAAAAAAATGATTCGCCCCCTGACTGCTGGGACCCACCAGCTACATCTTCGCACGCAAGGAAGTGCGTGACAGTCAGGACCCACCTGGTTGAAGCGTACGTAGCGTTGTCATTCTGGTCGCGAACGTGTACGTATATACTGGTGGATGTAGAGGCGCGCACGTGTCATAGTAGAGGCGCACACGTGTCGTAATAGAGGCGCGTATGTAGCATGTACACGTACATACAATGGCCAGGGTGCAACAATGAAAATGCGGCCACGTACGTACATACGGGCGGGGTCTCCAATGCCTACTCGCGTATACGTACGGCCAGGGCTCATGTACATGGCCGGGTTAGAATGGAAAAACAGCGTCGTCGTCGTGTTCATCGGGAGGCAATGGAATGCGTCGTGTTCATCGGGAGGCAATGGAACGCGTGGGAGCCAACTGGATTGGACGGAACAGGCGCTGGAAACGAGGCCTGGCGTACCGCAGAACGGAGGAAACAGCCTTGTGTTCGACCGTCCATGTTTGAAACGGGATCCTGTTCATATGGAGGGGTCTGGCGTACCGCAAAACGGAGGAAACGGACCTCCTACGGTTGAAACGGGGGTCCTGTTGATCGGGAGGGGTGTGGTGTACCGCAAAACGGACGAAACAGACTTGTGTTGGAGCGCTACGGTCGAAACGGGGGTTCTGTTCATCCGGAGGGGTGTGGCGTACCGCAAAATGGGACTCCACGGGATACTGTTCATCTCCACCGTCGACCTCCTCTAGCCTCCACGGGCTCCTGCTCATCCAGCCTCCACCGCTTACTCCACCAGCCACTTGCTCAACCACCCTCCACGGGCACCCTCCACCATCTACTTTTCATCCAACCTCCACGGGTCGCCCTGCTCATCCAGCCTCCACTCCACGGGTCCTGCTCATCCAGCCCCAACCGCTCGACGATCGGGGTCCTCTTCATCCAGAGGCAACGCCACCGCCATCGCTCATCCAACCCCCCACGCAACGCCATCGCTCATCCTAGAGGCAGATCGATCGGCTTCAGCTTAGCAGCAGAGCGGCGAATTACTCGATCGGGTTCGATTAGCGAAGTAGCGGCGAATCGCCGATCGGGTTCAAGAACGCAGTTCTGCGGCAATCTCGTGTTCGCTTAGAGCCCAACGCCTCGCTCGGGTTCAGTTAGAGCCAACACCTCGCACACATGCACGTACATGTATGAGAGAAACGCGCATCGCTCAGCCCCCGACCTCCCACCGTAACTAGGAACTCGCCGAAATTTTCCTAGCCCTCGCTTCTACCACGGTTTTTTCCGTCATGGACGGCCCAAAGAATGTCATGCAGCTGCGTCTCCGACCCGCCCAGGATGAAAATCCCATTTTCTATCATGATTTTTTTGTCATAGAAGTAGGAGCCCACCACAACTATGATGATACCGGGTTTTGTCACAATTATCGTCATAGAAGTGTCATAAGTATGACAGGAAAAAAATTCGTTCGGCCCAAAATGTCATGGATGTGTCTTTTTTTGTAGTGTAGTATCCTTGAGATCCTTGTGGTAAATTTCTCCAGTGCGTCCTATGGTAATGTGGGCTGCCATGCTCTTTCCTAGACTCCAGGTTGGTGCATCAAAGGAAAACTCTATGGGCTCAGTGACTGGCATGAACGTCCTTCCTGGAATTTGAACTCGAATCATCCACCGCTCCTATTCTGGTAAAGTGGTGATGTAGGTCCCGGTGAAGCTTGGTATTCCGATGTTCAGGTACCTAGTAACTTCCTTCAAGTGTTGTCCCAAAGGTGTATCTTCATCCGGTTGCGTAAACTTGTTCCTTGCATCTGCAATCCTATAGAGTAGAAAAGGGAGAGGAGTCAGAAATGAGAAGAGAGGAGTGACCTATGGTTTTAGCTTAGTGGTCGTGTCCTACGACAAGCAGGTGCTCGATACTATCTTGTAACGACTGACCTCAAACAGCCTAGTCTCTCGCATCGTTGTCATCCTCGATCGGTAATGCTTGACACGCACTGCATTTTAGGATTTATAACAAAGTTTCAATCACACACTTATTACATCGAATGTCTCAAAAGAGAACTTATTACAAAAATATGGCTTAAGGCCATCTAAAATGATAACAGCGGAAGGCTTGGAAGATAAAGTGAGTCCATCAACTCCAACAAAGATAGCTGAGTGAAGGACAACGACCTATGGCACCTTACTCGTCGTTTGAAAAGTCTGCAACATGAAATGTTGCAGCCCGAAATGGGTCAGCACATGGAATATGCTGGCAATGTAACACATAGAGTAATAGACAGAATAAATGCTATCACTACATGCATATATGGCTGGTGGTAAGCTGTACGGTTATAGCTTTGCATAAAGCCATTTTTTCCTACAACAAAGGAATAAATTTTATTTAACTATCATGGTGGTTGTTAAACATTGAGAAGGTTCCTCCAACTCAATCCCAATTAAGCATCATCATTAACCCAATCAAATTAATTTAGAGTGATGAGATCAACATGATAATCCAAGAACCAGATACTCAAAACGTCCATAACCGGGGACACGGCTAAACATGATTAGTTTGTACATTCTGCAGAGATTTGCGCACTTTTTCCCACAAGAGTCGAATACATCCATGGTCGGAGATTCGAGACACGGTCTTTCTAAAACATTAACTCTCTACTCTGGATAGACAGTACCACCTACAACCCACTACATCTGCTTGTCTACCTCTTCAAGAGCTTCACGCAACTTACTCAACTATGCCAGAGCCCATATTGGCTTGTGGCTGCACACGGAAGTTTCTAGCATGAATAATCTTATGATCCCTTTGACCCTGGGTGGCGGACTGTAGGATGATCACACGGGTACTCTGGGATATCCTAGGACAAACTGGATTCTCCAGGTGCCCTGACAACCACTGGGTAGGGTGATCAAGCAATCCACCCAGATGTGTATTTAGTGGCCACCTTAAGTTAACCATTAATTAACAATACTCACATCTTTCATGGATTCTGTCGGGGATATACCCCGCGGTGTAAACCGGCCGGAAGTTTAACCCGCCGGACTGGACGACTCACTGGTAACCCGCCCGGAGCTTGGCGGTTCACGGATACCCGCCTGTCTTGGCGGTTCATTCATAACCCGTGGGCGGGTCGATGGATGACGAGGCCCATGGCCCAGAAGGCCGGTTCACGTTTAGTGGTGGGCCGGTTTATGAGGAAAGCATAAGGACTATTCTCCTACAAAGGAAGCAAGACTAGGACTCCACTTGTAATAGAGTAATCCTAATCCAACTAGGACTAGTCATGTAAACCGCCCCTTCAACATATATAAGGAGGGGCAGGGCTCCACAAAGAGGGAGAGGCTACAGGCAACAAGCAATAATCTCTAGGGCTAGACACAATTAGGAGAGCCGGTTTACGGCGACTCCCCATGAGCATAATGAGATCTAGCCTCAAACAAAGATGTAGGGTTATTACGGATGATGTTTCCGGGGCCCGCTGTCTAAACCCTTGTCTTGCGTGTTGATCCGCCTCGCCTCTCGTCCCCACTCAACCCCTCTCAAGCTACCACATAGATGCGTTGGCCTCGCGACTAAGTCCTGACACTAGGGACATCTGCCGTGACAAATCCACGACAGTTGGCGCCCACCGTGGGGCCTGCGCATGGTGGTGATAAGTTCTGGGAGGGATCTTTTCTAGGGTTAGAGAAGCTCAGCACTTTTCCGGCGGAAGAAGAGCCAGTGCAAAATTCGCTGCCGTGGTCGTTCTTCCTAGTCTAATCTACTCGGCCATCGTCAGCCATGGGTGGATTTGCTTTTCTATCAACATCGGTGTCAGCCTTGTCTAAAGATCAAGCTCCGAAGTTTCGTGACAATGTTTCACACGCCACTGCAAAGCGGATCCAGTCGGCATCTACACACGCGTCCTTGGACGGTCTGCAATCGCGATCTGAAGCCAAGATTGATGTTTGGAGCACCGCCTACAAGAGGCCAAGACCGACAGGAGTTCTACACACGGACAAATCGCCGAGACCGATAGGAGTTCTGCGAGAGAGATTGATTTTTGTGCGGGCAGTGCGAGTGTACGGCCGCGACCAAGAAGTGGAGAAAGCCCGGACTCCTAGGCCGCGCCTCAGGTCGCTGGCCATGGCTCGTCGCCACGCCACCGCCGCCGTTAAGCTTCCGCGCCGAGCCGCCCGACCTCGTGACATCTCCGCTACCGCTTTACCACGCCTCCGCTGCCCGCCTGCACTGTGACCGCCTCAAGTTCCATGAGCGCCAATCTGCCTCCTGCTGCTCCTAGTATTCCAAGTCGCTGCAGAAAGCTGCTCCACGAAGAGACAAAGGAAACTGGCCGTTCAAATCTGAAACAGATATGATTCAAACTCGGATGGCTGTGTACGTGAGTACTATAAATTAGGAAAATCCAAGTTTATCCCTTCCTTCCGCAGCCTAGCCTGACAGACTTTGCACCACAAGCCTGACATCTTCGCCTTAAGCACCTGTTGCCGTGTACCTTGAGCCATGGTGCAGAAGACGCTGGGAGCAGTTCTGTTCACATCAAGCATACAGATTCGCTTTCAAGAAGCTTGCAATGTATTACTACCATACATTAAATTTTTTGAATACTAATTATTTGGTTGTGCTTGCATCGCACTATCAACGGTGAGCAGGGCGAGGCGGCGTTGTTCGTGTACGGCCGAGTGGGTTGTGTTGCCAACGCCAAACCGCCTTCGCGGACCTTCCTCGCTGCTCTGACCGTGCAGCTGAACCGCCTCCGCTTCTGCCGCGTGGCCACAACTCAGCCTCTGCCTCCGGTCATCAATGCCCCGCTGCCTCAACTCTACTGCTGCCGTGGCTCGCTCACCCGACTTCCCGTGAGCCGCCTCATGGCCTCATGTCGCCGGTTCACTCCTGCGCCATAAGTCACCGCCTCGCTTCCCTGACGCACCCCCCTGGTAAACATAAAGGGGGAGGGGGGAGGGCAAGGTGATCATCAACTCCGTGATGGATAAATTCCGGCCAAACATACCAGGTGAAATTTGTCCAGTCAATTTTTATGGATAGATTTTTATTCTTTAAAAAAGAACAATTACTCTAGCCTGTAATATTTTTATGCAGGACGGCTATTAAAAGAAAAAGGGGTGGTATTATACTGCGGAGGCATGTTCGGCTATGCCACGTAGCTTCACGGACACGCGTATCACGATCCGGTTTACATCAACGCGCCGGCCGGTTCATGCGTCCGCGCCGGTTTACAACGCGGAGGACAACTTGTTCGTCCGCACCGGTTTACAATGCCGCGGCCGTTTCACCCTTTATCTTTGTCTTGGTCTGCAATACTGTTGATCCAGGACAATTATGCATTACATCAAAACGACATGGTTAAATCGGACGTTCGCACCGGTTTACAACACCGAGGCCGGTTCATCTGTTTGAGCCACTTCTGATGCGGAGGTCATCTTTTCCGTCCGCCTCTCTCGGCGTGGTCTACATCAACACACCGGGCCGCACCTGTCTGCATGAGCTGTTTATTGAGTATGAGCAAGTCACAGCTTGGGTAGCCCGGTTTTCTTTCAAGCAAAATGGAGGCAAATTATCATATACTATCAACCGCTGTCTGCACTGGGTGGTTCAATGGGCAGGCGCACAAGTCACCGCCATTATAGTTTGGTTAACTTCGAATCACCAATTGGAAGGAACCATTAGCCGAGTTGCTGACACGGCTCATACGGGATCATTTATAACCCGCCGCAGTCACCTCAACCTTCTGTGGATTCACATCATGCTATCAACACCAATGATATACAAGGTATGCCGGTTTATATGACGGTCAAATATGGAGAATCTCAAGCCAACTCTTCGAGTCACCTTGAGACTCGGGGGCTACGATGATATGACACAACAAGTCTTGCCAGTTTTAGCAAATTTAAAAACCCCAGGACAATGGAGGGAAAGATAACCCGGTCCCGGAGGCTACTGTTATTTGAAAGCCGTCAGAAAATTTCCGGCTTAGAAAGTATATGACAATTACAAAATCCTGGCTCAATGAAGAAGTTCCGAGTCATCAGAAAAGATTCCGGTTTAAAATCCGCTCAAGGAAGCCAGCCTCATCAAGCTCTCAAATCCGTATAGGAATTTCCGGTTCAAAAAGGAATTAACTTCTCGCAAGTTCGAGTTTAAAGACCGTCAAAAAAATTCCGGCTGAAAATGAAGATTCCGGTTTAAAATCTGGGTCAAGGGAAAGATGTCTCCCACAAAGCTTTGAAGCTCTCAATATCCGGTTCAAGATCCCGGTTCAAGAAAAAATTATCTCTTGCAAAAAAGTTAAAAATTACCGAAGAGGACCTGCTGCCATGATGCGCGGTTCAAACATGGGTATCATGCCTTATTGGCCTAACATATTATTGATCACATGGGGGCTTCTGCTTCATAAAGCGGGGTCTCTGTTCTTTTTTACATCATGCGTGGTTACACGGAGGTTCTGTCTTAAAGCGGCCTCCAGTTTACCCCTTGAAATTTGCTTTTCATATCACTTGGGGCCTTGGTCGTATCCGAACCAACGCGATGCCTTTTGATAGGCGAAAGCCACCAGATCACTTGGGGACATGGTCAAGTCTGAACCAGTCATGCCTCTTGATCGGCCTAAGGCCACAAAATCACTTGGGGGCTTGGTCGAACCCGAACCATTGCCACGCCTTTTGATTGGCATATATGCCACGGTTACATTTGGGGAACTGGCTGACTTGAACCATTGTCACTCCAATTGGGGGCTTGGTCCTGTCCGACCATGGTAACACCATCTGATCAGCTCAGCATAGCATGTTTTTTGCAAACGGTTTTATCATTGCCTTTGCTTGAAATTTTCTTTAATAAATATTTCTTCTTTGTTGCGTTCTTAAACCGACAAAATTCGCAGACCGGTTCGACTGTCAATTCTTAATCCGGAGACTATTTGCCCGGTTTGATTTTTTGATTTTATGTTACCATCTTATTATGGAGTAAACCGGTGTTCATTAACCCGGTTTGACTTTCAAATTACAAGTTGTCAATACGCGATCAAGTTATAATCCGGAGACTATCAGCTCGGTCTGGTTTGACTACGAGTCGCCAGTATTATATATGGTTAAACCGGTGTTTATCACAACCCGGTATGGTTTATCATCAACCGGCACAGTATGAAAGGAGTTATCATTACTCAAGATTGGGGTTATCACTCTTACTACAAAAGTTGGTAAACCAATGATGTCATTCAATGTCACAGGTATGATATATTCCATATTTAATTATTCTTAAGTGCAGCCTTGGTTATAAACCCGGTTATATGTTACGTTATGATTCGTCCCCATGTAAACCGCCAGACACTTTAAACTTGTTGTATGCGTAAACAGGTTGAATAAAGCATGATTATAAATTATCCGTGTTTATTAAACCGCCGGCTTTAAGACGATAAGTCGCCAAGATATGATGGGAAATTATCGGGTGTTTATTAAACCGGTCTGGCTTTGGACTATACGTCGCCAGTATATATTTGGATTGCGCCATTGGAATCATGCGCTTATAAATGATTGGGTTATATTATTCAAATAGCCAAACTTGGCTGAATTTTCATTATGATATTGGATGAATAAGGTTTTCATATCAGATTATATTATCTTGAATAGCCAACATGGCTGGATTTTTATTATGGTTATTAATATTATGATTGAGGTTTCCAAAGTCGCTTTAGTGCAATGGATATTATTTTATCAATGAATATAATTTATTCTACAATTGAAGGAAAAGTCCCAAGTTGCTGCAGGCTTACAACCCGGCACTTGGGGGCTACATTATTCAAGTTGAGATTTTATCAAATATGCAAGTCTCATGTCGCTGCAAGCATGCACCATGATACTTGGGGGCTAATGTAAAGTCATTTTTTGCTCATATTATTGAAGACCCGACTCATCACATTATAATGAGCCGGCCCTTGGGGGCTACCAATTGTTCTTGTCAACAATTCAAGGTACAAAGTTTTTATCCATTATATTGAAGGGCACATTGCTCAGTTGGTAAAGCACAAGGCTCATAACCTTGTGGACGTGGATTCAAGCCCCATGATGGGGGTTGTATTATATGATATTATTTTTATTGAAGTATATATCAAGTCCCACTCAATATTATCTTCTCGAGCCGCCCTTGGGGGCTATACATCGTTGTTGCTCAAAGATTACATGATTATATTTACAAAGTCCCTGCTCATTATTGCATAATGACCCATCCCTTGGGGGATACACTGGATGAAGTTTTTATGAGCATCAGGAAATTACAAGTCCCAAGTTACTGCAAGCATGACAACCCGGCACTTGGGGGCTACATATTGGGAATACTCAATTCTGACTAGTGATTGAGATGAACAACCTGGATTTCTTCAAGATTGTGATATTTATATTGAAGCAAGTCTTAAGCTATTGCTATGCTACCTTCTTAAGACTTGAGGGCTACAAGTGATAGTCTTATAAGAGGTATATTTTCAAGCTAGAGGTCAATTACAAGTATGAACCGGTACTATCAATATTTATAAACCGGCAAGTTTTACATTCTTAAACCGGCTGAAGATCAGATGAGGATTTAAAGGACCATTATTTTTGTTAAGCATTGGGAGCTGAATCAAAGGAGTTATTCTTCACAATATATTTTCTATGAGAAACTAATGTCAGCAAGTTGATTATGAAGCTGGCCTATTAAACCGGATTTTCTAGAAGAAGGAAGTGACAAGGACTTAAGGATGATCAGGATCAGTTTAACATGGATAAATCCAAATTAAATTGGGGGCTATTGTCGGGGATATACCCCGCAGTGTAAACCGGCCGGAAGTTTAACCCGGCCGGACTGGACGACTCACTGGTAACCCGCCCGGAGCTTGGCGGTTCACGGGATACCCGCCCGGTCTTGGCAGTTCATTCAGAATCTTGGCAAGCGGGTCGATGGATGACGAGGCCCATGGCCCAGAAGGCCGGTTCACGTTTAGTGGTGAGCCGGTTTATGAGGAAAGCATAAGGACTATTCTCCTACAAAGGAAGCAAGACTAGGACTCCACTTGTAATAGAGTAATCCTAATCCAACTAGGACTAGTCATGTAAACCGCCCCTTCAACATATATAAGGAGGGGCAGGGCTCCACAAAGAGGGAGAGGCTACATGCAACAAGCAATAATCTCTAGGGCTAGACACAATTAGGAGAGCCGGTTTACGGTGACTCGCCATGAGCATAATGAGATCTAGCCTCAAACAGCATGTAGGGTTATAAACGGATGATGTTTCCCGGGGCCCGAAGCTGTCTAAACCCTTGTCTTGTGTGTTGATCCGCCCTGCATCTCTCGTCCCACTCAACCCCTCTCAAGCTACCACATATATGTGTTGGCCTCGCGACTAAGTCCTGACACTAAGGACATCTGCCGTGACAAATCCACGACAGATTCACTCTCCCAAACCACGTCTACAAGCATAGCATAGCAATATAAGCATCACGTAAAAGTAACTCCCAAAGGTTTGATAATAAATAGGGCAATATGTACTACCTCATCATCTACTTCCGAAAACCCACATGTTATTTAGCTCCTAAACATGCAATGTTTGAGGGTTGATCTAATGCAATAAAACTGGTTAGTAAAGAGGTATGATCAAAGTGTTACTTGCCTTGCTGATGATCCGCAAAACCTAGAGACTCGTAGTAGCACGCTTCGCACTTCGGGTACTCTATCACAAACAAACAATGACATACAATAAGCACTCAACTAGAAGCACGGGTCAAACACAAATAAAAGATCTAACCAAAAAGTTCAACTGGAGAATTCCGGTTTGCAAAAAGAATCAAATCAAACGAAGCAACGAAACTCAAACTGCAAAAGAAACAAGATCCATTTACTAATCTGGACTTAAGTCAAATTTTATATTACCGAAATTTTGTTCAAGTTGGTTAAACAGAAAGAGGGCTTCAAGACAAAGATCTAGGCGCTTGAATCGCCTGATTCCGAAAAACGAGCGAAAAGATAAACTAAAATGAAGATCAGGGCAGAAATCGCGATCGAAAATAATCGCGGAAAAACCCTGGAAAAAGAAAAACTGACGAGCAGGCAAACGAACGAGCGTTCGCTGTCTGTGGCTAACGGGTGAACACCGTTCGTTAACACGAACGTACGAAGAAACGTCCGTTATTTAACTAAACAGGGAAAAATCAAACCGATCTAAAAAACGAATCTAGGGTTTTACGAAATAAAACCGATAGGTTTTTACAAAAAATGGCGGCTACCTCGGGACGGCGGCGGCAAGCATTCGTGAGGTCCGGCGGCGGCGGGCGTCCGGGCGGGCGACGGGCAGCGGCAGCGGCGAGCGCGGCGACGGCGACGTGGGCGTTGGCGGCGGCGGGCGATGGCGTGGTAGGCGGCGGCATACATGACGCGGGAGGCGGCGACGCACAAGGGCGGCGGCGGCGGCGACGGATCCGGGGCGGGGCTAGGGTTTGGTGGGGTGGGCTGGCGGCTCGGGGTCCTAGGCCTTTAAAGGGTCGGCCGGGTTGGTGTCCCAGGCGGACACGGCCCGGTAGATTGGTTTGACTTTTTTTTAAATAATTGCGACACACAGAAAAACAATTAAAAGAAATACTAAAAGGACTCCAAAAATCCTGAAATAAAATTTTCCCGTCCTCTAAAAATATAGAAGACAAAGTGAACATTTATTTGGGACTCTAATGCAACTTTGAAAAATGCATTTTTTCCTAATTCAAATAAAATAGCAATAAAACTCCGAATAAAATACTTATTTGATTTTAATATTTTCCCTCCAATATTTATTTATTTTGGATAAGTCATTTTATCTCCTCTCTTTTATTTTCATATTGGAAATATTCGAAGAGAAAAATAATTAAAATCAAATGATCCGCTTTTCAAAATTTGAGAAAACTCAAATATGAAAATAACGAAATCCCCAACTCTCTCCGTGGGTCCTTGAGTTGCGTAGAATTTCTAGGATCAACCAACATGCAATAAAATATGATATGCAATGATGATCTAATGTATAACATTCCAAATAAGAAATTTGGGATGTTACACGTACAAAATCCTTGAACGTCGTGGAGAAGTCGCTTACAAGCTAGAATTGCCGGAAGGATTGTCCGGAGTTCACGATGTCTTCCATGTTTCTCAGCTGAAGAAATGCCATGCTGAGATGGCCAATATTCCGTTGAGAGACACAGTGCCCCTAGAGGCCATACAGCTTGACAGTGATCTGACTTATGAGGACAAATCCGTCAGAATTCTCGAGACTGCGAACAGAGTCACCCGCTGCAAGATCATCAAGTTTTGCAAGGTTCTGTGGAGTCATCATTCCGAGGAGGAAGTCACCTGGGAGAAAGAAGAAGATCTCCGCCGAGACCACCTGCACCTATTTGCTAGCCAACCCGAATCTCAAGGGCGAGATTTATCTTAAGGTGGGTAGGTTTTGTAACATCCCAAATTTCCAATTTGGAATGTTTTACAATTTTAGCTAAGCATCTATGCATATTGTTTGAAATTGAGTGGCATTTGAATTTTTTCAGAGGCATTTGAGTTTGTTGGAATTTGGATTCAAATTGGCAAATGAAATTATTTCAAAAAAATGTGTGACAAATAATTGAGTAAAAGTATGAGAGGAGTAAACATGACACTCCAAAAATGTCAGAAAAAAATATTGCCAAAAAGTTTGAATTCAAATTTGAATTTTATTTGGGATTTTTAGAAATTGTTTTTTTAGTTTAGGTTTGCCCCTGGAAAAATGTCCATGTTATAGGATAAAGTCCCCTGAGAATTTTAATATATATATATGTGTCCTATAATATATATATATATATATATATATATATATATTCTTCTATATTTTTATTTCTTCTTCTGTCTAATTCAAAAAAAAAGAAAACGACCCTTCCCCTCGAACTGGCCAGGCCGACGGCCAAGCCAGAGCCGCAGCCCAGCAACGGACAAGCCGGCATGCCCGTGTGCCTGACGCCCAAATCCTCTCCCCCTCGGTCGCCCGCTCGCCTCCTCCCCTCTCTCTCCCACTGACCCGCGGGGTCCACCCTATCTCTAATCCCTCGCACACGCTATGCATAGCCAGAACACGCAGAGCGCGCCGGCCGCTCCGATCTTCCCGTGAGTGTGTTCCGGAGCCACCCCCTCCCGCAAGACTTTGCCCTATAAAACCCTACGCTCTTCTCTTCCGACCCCCCCCCCCCAAACCCTACCCGAACTCCCACCATAGCTCGTGCCCTTGCCGTCCTGATCTCTCTCCTGCCGTCACCGTTCATCACCGCCACCGCCGCCGGTGAGCCACCCCTTGCCCCAAGCTCCTCCAACCGAACCCCTCGCACCCCTCTGACATCTTTTCGCCACCCAGGAACCACCAAAACCACCGCCCCGATCATCACCGCATTTCGCCGGAGCCGCAGAGCACCCGAGCTTCATCGTCATCGCCCGGGTCTCCTCCGACGTCCCCGAGCTCCAGCGACTCCACCACCGTCTCCGCCTCGCTCCGCCGCATCGCCCCAACTTCTCCGCCGTCGCCCCGGACCACCGGAGCCCCTCCGCCACCGACGTCTGAGCCGTCGCTGTCTTCTCCGTTCATCGCCGCCGACCGCTGTAAGCCCGAGCTCCCATTCGCCGTCCGATTTCCAATTTACGGTTTAGATTAGATCTGCGAAGGGGTACAGTTTTTTTAGTTATAGATCGGTTTACTTTATGGTTTATTTCTTTAGATCGGACCAAGCGATTTATTCTGTTTAGCCCGTAGACTTTTAGCCTATAAGACGCCCGAGCATTGTTTAGTTCCAGTTCGCACACCTTTCGGCCCAGTAGCGCCCGTTAGTTTTTTTAGTTTTATTTTTTTCGTTTCTATTTTTAACAAGATAGTTCTGTTTTTGTTTTAGCCATATCTTTTAGCTGGTTTATTGTTTATAGTTGTTTATTTTTTTGGTAGTTTAAAAATTTCCTGTAGTTTCTATAGAAAATATGTTTAGCCATGTTTAAATTAATAAAAATAATTTTATATTAATTTTAGTCAGATTAGTTTTTCTACCATAAATTGAGATAGAATAATTTTATTTTAGTGAATCTTTTTGCTACTACTTAGTTTTGACGATGCCTAGCAGTAGGAACTTGTTTGGGTATTCTTGGATTTAATTAAAATTAGTTTTAGTCAAAATCAAGTTTTTCTACTTTATTAAGCTAGCTACTGTTTTCCTACTATTCTAGTTATTTAATAATGTTATTTTTCCTATGTTATAATTTAGGTTAGATTAGTTTCTATAGTTACAGAAGATGAACTTCTATTTACAGTAGAATAAGAAGTTTTATATTACTTTCTTTGCTAGAATTGTTTTAGGCATAATAGGAATTATATAATAGCTTTTGATGTGATTGCTTTTGCACCTAGTTTGTATGCAATTTTCCTTTCAGTTAGTTAGCAAAACCCTTGTTTAGGTTCTATTAAGAAAATTTTAGTAGTATAAAACTATTTCTTAGTTGTTGCTTGATGTGGTGAAAACCTTGATTTGCTTTTCTTCGACTTCTCCTTGGTTTTGGTTCGAGTGCTTGGGTGTTTTACTTTAACTTACTGTTATGTTATATTGTGTTATACTTATTTATGCCATTGTTTGACTCGGTAGAATATCCGGGGTGCGAGGCCTGCTATTACGAGTCGCTAGCTTTCAAAGACCGTCAACCAGGCAAGTCATTTGATCATGTTTTACAATACCTATGATTTTGTTGCATTAGAATTATTCCTCCCCACCATGCATGCAGTAGGAGAATTTTTAAGTTATTCTTGAGTAGTATCATGAGGTAGGATGAACCCATTCCCCTTGTTACCAATGCCTGGGACGATGTAGTTGATTTCTATGCTTTTCGTAGACGGGGTAGGTTGAGTGTTTCATAAGGGAGATGTGAGAGCCAAGATGATGGCAACCCCATGACTTCAAGCTCAAGATGGACTTCAAAATTCACTGCTGGGTGGAGGACGGTTGACGGGCACCCTAGAGAAACCAGCGGATGGCTGGGATGCATGGAGAAGCGCCATGCCATCTTGCGCAAAGCTTCACCCAGCCACGAAGAGACGAACAGATACCCCTTTGACCAGAAGCTTACCTGTGCAGACGCAAGCCATTATGGGCTCTGGCTTGGTCGACTCTAGGCGTAACTCTGGCCAGACGGTGCTACGAGATGTAGAAGAATGGTAGGATTGGATGGGCACCGGCAGTGTCCCAGAGGAACTCTTTTGAAGACCCTGTTTCGTTCGTCCCGTCTTCAAACACCAGGTAGTTCGAAGACTTAAAGGGGGGAACGATTCTTACGGGTAAAGTGCACAAACCTCTATAGATTGAAGACCTATTCGATTAGCCGTGTCCCCGGTCCTGGACAATTTGAGCCTCTGGAAATTGGAGTATTTCAGATATCTCAACACTGAACTTAATAAATTAATTGAGGGGTTATTTAATAATTGGGAATGAGACATTGGTTGGCGGAACCATCTCCATAACTACCAACATTTTGTAGTAATTGCAAACAAGTCCTTTGTTGTAGGGAAAAACTGGCGGTTTCGCAAAACAGTGAAACTTAGAGCCCCAGAGCCAAATTGCAAATAGTATTAGAAATTTTATTGTTGTTCTCTCTTCATGACTTGTCGGCATATTCAAAAATGCTAACCTACACGGCTGCAACGTCTTATGTTGCAGAGGAGTTTTCCGATCAGGAGTGAGGTTATGATCCACGCTTGGCGATTGCCCTATGGAGTCGGATGGACTCGCTATTCGTCTACGCTTCCGCAGCTTTATTTAGTTTATTTCTCATGAGTTGGCCTTCGGCCAAATTTATTCTCATGTAATAAAGACTTGATATGAGAATCGTGTAATAAATTCAGGTGTGATTGGACTTTGAATCTTTGTGTCAATGTACTGTGTGTGCCAGCATGATCTTGGGAAGGTACAGCTACACAGAGACTTGAACGATTTTGGGTCGGGTTGCTACAACCATGAACTTTGTTAGTTATGTTTACTATATGTTGGTTTCTTCTATTTGCTAACTCTTTCTATTCGTGTTCTCGAGTATATTATGTTGCATATTATTATTGCTAATATTTTGCCTCTATTTTCTAACTCTTCCTCTAAGTGTTTCTCAAGTATACTATGTTGCATATTATCGCTGAATTCATGTGATGACGATACTTCTCTAACAGGTACATAGATCATTGATGGTGAAGAAGTGGTAAGCCGTGTACATAGGGCATGTTTCGGGACTGTATGACGAGTGGCCAGAGTGCCAAGCCCAAGTGTAACACTTCCCGGGTGGAAGCCAGAAGGGGTTTGATAGCAGAAGGGAAGCCGAAGCTAGTTACTTGAGGTTCACGCTAGCGCAAGAGAGGATTCAGAACCGACACCTTAAGAAGTACTACGTAATCCTACTCTTCCTCATCGTCATCGCTCTTCTCTCATATGTCATAGTTCAGGTAGATTATGAAACATGTGTGTGCGATGACCATGTAGGAGACATGTGATAAATTGTATCGCTATTTCGAGATGATGACGAGATCGACATCATTTGTCTTGGCTAATGATGATATGATTATACTATGTTGTACCACTTCGATGATGATGATGATGAGACATTCTTTTTTCATATAGTTTCAATGAATGTGTATGTTTTCTAATTATATAAAACCTATAAAAATAAAAAATATAGCAGATAAAAATAGAGAAAATCTTAGCAGCAGCCAGGGGTAATGGAGTAGCAGCAACGCTTATTTAGCAGTAGCCTGGGTGGCGTGAATGCGCCACAGATAATTAGTGGTAGCGATGGTTAGGCTAGCACTACAGATATGTGCAGGTAGCAGTAGCGCTGGGTGAAACCCGCGCTACTACTAAAAGTCAGCTGTAGCGTCATAGTAGTAGCGCGGGTACCCGTGCTACTAACAGCCTCAAAACCAGCGCCCATGGGGTGTGTCTAGTGCCCAAAATCCTTATATATTACAAAAAAATCATATTAAATTTTTAGGTCATTCTGAGAACTTTTATTTTCGGGACATTTTGTATTGCACGGTTAGTTCATAAAACAGGAAAATCATGACATATCTACTATATTAAACTTTAAATAACACAGAGAAAATAGTAGGTATAGTAGGTTGTGCTTACTGAATTCATCGACCGCATGCCTGATACATCTCCAATGTATCTACTTTTCCAAACTCTTTTGCCCTTGTTTTGGACTCTAATTTGCACGATTTGGATGGTACTAACCCGGACTGGCGTTGTTTTCTGCAGAATTGCCATGGTGTTATTTTTGTGCAGAAATAAAAAGTTCTCGGAATGACCTGAAACTTCACGGAGACACTTTTTGGAATTAATAAAAAATATTGGCGAAAGAATCAGCTGAAGGGGGCCCACTGTAACACCCCGGATGTATCTTTCCATATTTGTAACTCCAACTCTTGCCATTTTCGGATATGTGATATGATTTTTCCCTCCGTGGTTGGGTTTTGTTTTCATTTTGCATTTTGTTCATGTCATGCATCTCATATCATGTCATCATGTGCATCTCATTTGCATACGTGTTCGCCTCATGATTCCGAGCATATTCCCGTTGTCTGCTTTTGCAATCCGCACTCCTATGTTCCCCGGCGTCCCCTCTTGTTGTTTTTCCGTGTGCGGTGTTGAACATTCTCGAATGGACCGAGCCTTGTCAAGTGGCCCTGGTATAGCACCGTAGACCACCTGTCAAGTTTCGGGTCATTTGGAGTTCGTTTGGTACTCCAACGGTTAACCGCACCTCAAAAAGGCCTCTTTTGAGTTGCAGCCCAACACCCTCCAAAACAGCCCTATAACCCATCTAACTCCCTCCATGCCCTCGGTCGCTCGATCACGATCGTGTGGCGAAAACTACACCCCATTTGGACTCTCCTAGCTCCCTCTATGCCTATAAATAGACCTCCCGAAAATCCCTGCAAACCCTAGCCCTCTTCTCCACGCGGACACGTCCGCCTGGCGCCGGACACGTCCTGTCGCCGCCACCGGCGAACCAGACGCGACACGTGGGCAGCCAGCGCCACCACCTTCACCGCCCAGGCAGAACCCATGGGCCAGCGTCAGCCTCCCGCCCATGCCCGGCGCCTGCCAAGCCGCCATGCCCACACATGCCGCACACACACACACAGCCACCCACACATTGCCGCACGCACACATGCCCGCCACCGCCGGCCCCGCCTCGCTGCCACACATTGCAAATCATTGCACACATGCTGCCTGCCTCTCCACCGGACTTCGCTGTCTCTGCCCACACACCGCCACATGCCCGGCTGGCCACCGCCGACCGCCTCCGCCCGACTCCGCCCCGGCGATCACCAGCCGGCGACCTCGAAGATCCGGCGAGATCCGATCTCAGGAACTCCTAGGTTGACTTTTCCCTCTTCCCGAAATCCACTAAGTCATTATTCTGTGGTAAATTCGTGCAGTTTTCAACGCATCACATCTCCGCAACCGTGGCTCCGTTTTGGGCGTATAATATGTCAAAATGTTCGTCTCGAAGAGTACATCATTTCATTCCATTGCATCATTTGCATTTGAGCTCACCTTGGTGCCCGAAATGCTGTTGGAAGATAGCTTCAGATCGTTAGTTTCAGAATTTTATCAGTTCGAGCTATTTTGTCATTTTTGCCATGAATTATGTGTGCACCCTATGAATTTGAGTCCTACATGTGAGTTGAACATTGCCATGCCATCTTTCCAAGGGTATTTTCCATGTATTTTTGTGAGCTATGTGTTGACTAGAACAAGCATGCAAAGTAGGGATGATGTTGTTACTGATTTCAGGAACTTAGTGATTTCACTAAGTCTTGTCCTGATGTTAATTTTATGCCATATGTTCATGTTGTTTCAGAGAGATCTATGCCCTTTTTGAGCATGATCAGTAAGGGTGTTTTGAACATATGGTTGTGCTCTATCCATCCATGCCTTTGGTGGTATTTATGGAGTAGTCTAGCATGTCATTTTCGTGCTCTACTTTTGCTTGAAATTGTTTCCTGACAGACTGTTTGCATTAGATTCAATTTTCACGAGGTCGGTGTAGTTGATCCGTGTATGCTATGATGTTGTTCTTGCCATGTATAGCTCCTATGCCATGTCTTCTTTATGGGTGTATGCTTAGTTTATCATGAGGTGCTCTGTAGTGAGTGCATCGAGCTCACGAACATGCCATGTCGAATCTGTTTTTGCCATGTCCTGATATTTTACTAAGTCTGAAATCTGTTATAAAACTTGCAATGTTTACATGGGTGCCATCATTTCTTAGGGTCCTTTTTGGCTTATGGTCAGTAAGGGACTATTGAAATAGGCTTTGAGTAGAATCATGTCATGCCTTGCTTTGCTATTATAAGTTCCTGTAACATGTTGTTTGCTTGCTCTAAACATGCCTTCCTGATGTTAATTCCTGCCATGTTAGTATTTTCACTAAGTCTGTGAACCTGATATTTTGAGCACTTTCTCCATGCTTGTTTGAACATGTTATGATGTGATTTAGCCGTAGCTCAGTGCTCCTCTATTGTTAAGCATCTCCTGTAGTTTGTTGCCATGTGCTTTGTTTTTATGTTGGGGTGCTGTAGCATAGTTTCGTGTTGCGTGCTAAGTAGCATCGGGCTGTTAAACGCAGATTTGCGCCATTCTTGTTTTGCTTGTCATTTGCAAACCGTGCATCCGATTCCGTGATCTTTATATCGATTTCAACCGAAATCATCTCATCTTTCCAGTGGCATACTTGGTTTGCCAAGTTGATGCCCGTTCATCATTTTCCTTCCGAGCATACATATGCATAGCATGTCACATCTCGCATCGCATGTCATGTTTTGCATCATATTGCTTGCGCATTGTTCCTTGTTTGATTGTGGTTCCGTTGCTTGTGTTCTTGCTTTGGGTAGAGCCGAGACGAGTACGTGAACGAGGAGCCTGTTGAGAACGCCTACGAGGATCCAAGCCTTCGACAACTCGAGAACCTTACAGCAAGATGACCATACCTTCAAATCACTTCTATCTTTGCTTGCTAGATGCTCGCTCTTTTGCTATGCCTATGCTGCGATACCTACCACTTGCTATATCATGCCACCCATATTGCCATGTCAACCTCTAACCACCCATGTCCTAGCAAACCGTTGATTGGCTATGTTACCGCTTTGCTCAGCCCCTCTTATAGCGTTGTTAGTTGCAGGTGAAGATGAAGTTTGTTCCTTGTTGGAACACGGACTTATTTTGGGATATCACAATATCTATTGTTTTAATTAATGCACCTATATACTTGGTAAAGGGTGGAAGGCTCGGCCTTATGCCCGGTGTTTTGTTCCACTCTTGCCACCCTAGTTTCCGCCATACCGTGTTATGTTCCTTGATTTTATGCTCCTTACACTGTCGGGTGATTTATGGGACCCCTAGACAGTTCGCTTTGAATAAAACTCCTCCAAAGAAGGCCCAACCTTGGTTTTACCATTTGCCACCTACACCCTTTTTCCCTTGGGTTTTCGCGAGCCCGAGGGTCATCTTTATTTTAGCCCCCGGCCGTTGCTCGTCGTGAGTGTTGGTCCAACTCGAAGCGATGTCCGGCGCCTGGCAACCAGGGTCTATGCCAACCCGTCGCCTTGCTCATCCGGTGTGCCCCGAGAACGAGATATGTGCAGCTCCTATCGGGATTTGTCGGCACATCGGGCGGCTTTGCTGGTTTAGTTTTACCATTGTCGAAATGTCTTGATGTACCGGATACCGAGTCGATCGGTGGGTCTTGGGTGAAGGTTTATTCCTTCGCTGACCGTGAGAGCTTGTTATGGGCTTGTTGGGACACCCCGCAGGTATTATCTTTCAAAGCCGTGCCCGCGTTATGAGGCGATGGGAATTTGTTAATGTCCGGTTGTAGAAACTCAAAGTTGACCTTAATTAAAATACATCAACCGTATGTAATCGTGATGGTCTCTTCTCGCGGAGTCCGGAAGTGAACACGGTGTTGGAGTTATGCTTGACGTAAGTAGTCGATCACTTCTTGATCGCTAATAGCTTCACGACCGCGCCTTTGCTTCTCTTCTCGCTCTCTTTTGCGATGTAGCCACCATATATGCTAGTCGCTTGCAGCAGCTCCTCCTTTTGACACCAGCCTTCCCTTAAGCTTAAATAGTTTTGATCTCGCGGGTGTGAGATTGCTGAGTCCCTGTGGCTCACAGATTCTACCAAAACAGATGCAGGTACCGGTGATGCCAGCGCTGATGGCACAACTGAACTGAAGTGGGAATATGATGAGGCACTTGGTCGATACTATGTTTCCTTTCCGGACGACTAGTAGTGGAGCCCAGTTGGGGCGATCGGGGATTTGTGTCGCATGTGGGGTTCTTCTTTTATTTTGGTTCCGTAGTCGGACCTTGATTGTATCTGGATGATGTACTGCTTTATTCATGTAATTGTGTGAAGTGGCGACTGTAAGCCAACTATGTATCTTTCCCCTTATGTATTGCATGGATTGTGCGAAGATTACCTCACTTGCGACATTGCTTTCAATGCGGTTATGTCTCTAAGTCGTGCTTCGACACGGGGAGCTATAGCCCCATCGAGGGCGCATAAGTTGGTAATCGAGCCATCCCGACCTTAGGAGCCCCCACCGCTTGATCGCTTTTAGTGGCCGAGTTGTGTCTAGAAAATGTTTTGAGTCATTTAGGATTATATATATCGGAGAGTTAGGAATTCTTTTTACTCCCCAGTCCCTTCGACCTTCTGGTGAGGTATCCTGACGTAGAGTTTTGACTCTTCTCTTCTCAAATTTCACTAAAAAATTTTTAGGATCACGCGGGTATCTTGGGATCGTTCCGATATTCTTATGATGACAACATTGTCTTGGTTGCCTCCTGACATTTAGGGGTTGTGGCAGTGTCCCGGGGAGTTGAGCTCCGAGGTGTTGTCGCCATAATTTTATCGCTGCAGCTCGAATACCCGAGTTTAGCACGCCGACATCAAAAATCTCTTTTATGCGATCAGTTGGTGAGATAACCCGCTAACCCAAGATCTTGTGGTGAGTACGGAGTATTGCCATGACTCGATAACGGATGCTTTTCAAGGTTGAGGTACACGATTTCGAAGGTTTCTTGGTTATGTGTTGAAGGATGGATACAATGGATGTAGGGATTGTTAGCTTGGGTGAGATATATATATTGCTCCCTCAGTATCCCCAACACCGATTGCATAACCGAAAGTTTCGGAGTTTATAGGTGGGATTCAAGTAGCTCTAGCATTTTCTTCCGCAGATATTTGGTTTGTGATTGGGTAATCCTTACCACTTATTTGTTCCATTCATACCTTGTTTTTATTTTTATTCAATATCTCTTATCAAGTGGCTTCTCACCTTAATGGACGTGATGTTTACTTTGGAATTCATTCGCTCATCCCTGTTCAATGTTTATTGTGAAGGCTATATGTTGCAATTTCTATCCGTTGATTCAACTTGTCTATCTGCTCATCAAGATGCTAACGGATGTCACCCTCTTCAGATGGCTCCGCCAACGCCGTAATCCGAACGCAGTGATGGGAATCAGCGAACCCTCCACCTCCACCTCCGCCTCGGAGGCATGGCAAACTTTGATGGCAACCACTAACGCCAACGCCGCTTGTTGATCCAGCTGATGCAAGAGCGTAACCAAGGCCAAGGCAACCAAGGGAATCAAGGTCAAGGGCAGTTCTATCATCACCACGCTTCCTACACTCAACCAGTTCCTTGCCAACCAGCCAAAGTCTTTCACTTTCGTGTCGAGGCCACAGATGCCGACGATTGGCTCGTGGATATCAACAAGCACTTCAATGCAGCAATGTCGACCGAGGACTACGCCAAGTTCGCGGCTTTTCAGCTCAAGGATCGTGCAGTGATTGGTTCCAAAGAATACAAGGATTCTAGAGGTGGTCGAGTGATTACTTGACTGATTTACCGGGACTTTAAAGCTCACCATATTCCTTCCAAAGTTGTTGAGAGCAAGCGTGAGGAGTTCCGCAATCTCAAGCAAGGAACATGTCGATGTACTAATACAACATACTGCTTTGAAACTTGCTCGCTTTTGCCAAACAAGACGCTCCTCGATGAGAAAAGTATGATCTATCGCCAGAGGTGGCCTTCGAGAGGATCTGCAGCTATCTCTTGTTCTTTCCGAGCCTACTCGGTTTGATCAATTCTATAATATGGCACTCAAGCTAGAAGGTGCTCAGCTCAAGTGTGAGGCTTCAAAGAAGAGAATCGGGGATGCGCTTCAGTCTTCGCTTTCCTCTCAAGTGGCAGAAAGCAGCAAAGTTCTACCTTCCTCCTCCTCCGTTCCGTCGGCCTTATCGCAGAAGAACTCGGTGGTCGTGGATCTTCCCACCCTCCCAACCCAAGCTACTGTAACAAGTCTCAGCCTCAAGCTCCAAGGTCAAATGCTCCTTATCACCGTCCGCCTCAGAGGTGACTGCAACAAGTGCCAGCAGAAAGGTCACTATGCTAACAAATGCCATAACCAAAGGCGCCTTCCTCCTCCTCCCCCGTGAGGTCTTCAAGCAATGCAGTGGTCAAGCATAATCCCAAGTCTGCAAAGGTGAACATGATGAATGCAGCGCAAGCAGAGGATTCTTCAGATGTGATCATGGGTAATCTTCCAGTTAACGATATTCCTGCAAAAGTTTTATTTGATACGGGTGCTTCTATTTCATTCATATCAAAGCCTTTTGCATCCATGCATGATTTGCATACTGTTGATCTGCCTAAGCCGATAGCGGTTTCCTCTCCGGGTTTATTCATGAACACCAAGATGATGGCTCCGGATGTTTCTATCAAGATGGGCGACTATAGATTTCTATCTTCTCCAATGGTTCTTGGCAACTCTGATATTGATCTTATTCTTGGGATGGACTGGCTTTCTCAGCACAAGGCTCAGCTTGATTGTGCTGTCAGGGAAATTCAATTGACACACCCTTCTGAGGATGTTATCATCTATGCCGCTCGTGATGAAACCATTCGGTTGTTTTCTCTCAATGAGAAGGGTGAATTGATGCTATCTCTCAAATTCCAATCGCTTGTGAGTACCAAGATGTATTCCCGTAAGAGCTTCCGGTATGCCTCCTCATCGGCCACCGAATTCGTTATTGATCTTGAGCCCGCATCGAACCCGCTTGCAAGCGTCCCACAAGCTTGGACCCAAGGAGCTGAAAGAATTGAAGAAGCAGCTCGATGAACAAGAGCGTCTGGTTTGATCGGATCGAGTTCATCTCCATGGGGATGTGGAGTTCTTTTGTCCGTAAGAAGGATGGCACGGACCGACTTTGTGTTGATTACCGCCCATTGAATAAGAAGACAATCAAGAACAAGTATCCACTTCCCAACATCAATGAGCTATTCGAGCAACTCAAAGGTGCTAAAGTATTTTCCAAGCTTGACCTCCGTATGGGTTATCATCGATTCGCATTCGTGAACAAGATATTCCCAAGACAAAGATTCGTAACAAGCTTTGGTTCTTATGAATATACCGTCATGTCTTTCGCCTTGTCAATGCTCCTCCAACTTTCTCTCGCATGATGAACTTTATCTTCAACCCCTACACAAATGAATTCGCCTTGGTGTATCTCGATGATATTTTGGTCTTCCCAAGAACAAGCAGGATCATGCCAAACATTTGCGATTGGTGCTCGACAAGCTCAGAGAACATCAATTCTATGCGAAGTTTTCCAAATGTGAGTTCGCTTGATGAAGTTCTTTATCTTGGTCATATCATCTCAGCCAAGGGCATCGCTGTTAATCCCGAGAAGGTGTCTTCAATTGTGAATTGGGAACCTCCTCGTAATGTCAAGCAGCTCCAGATTTTCTCGGTCTTGCAAGCTATTGTCGAAGATTCGCTGAGAACTTCTCCAAGATTGCAAAGCCTCTTTCCAACCTCCTCCGTAAGCATGTCAAGTATGTCCGACGCTTTGAGTGTGATGTCGCTTTCAATACCCTCAAAGAGAAGCTAGTTACAGCTCCCGCCTTGACTCCTCCCGATGAATCCAAGCCATTCAAGTTTTCGTGATGCTTCCTTGCAAGGTCTCGTGCTGTGTTAATGCAAGAGAAGAAGGTTGTGGCCTATACCTCTCGTCGGTTGAAGCCCAACGAAAAGAACTACCCCACTCACGATCTTGAGTTGGCGGCGATTGTCCATGCATTGATAACATGGAGACATCTCTTGTTGGGAAGGAAAGTGGACATATTCACCGATCACAAGAGCCTCAAGTATATCTTCACTCAACCAAACCTCAACCTCGAGCAAACTCGATGGGTCGAAATGATTCAAGAGTACAATCCAAGTATTGAATATACTCCGGCAAGGCGAATGTGATTGCAGATGCTCGAGCGAAAGGCTTATTGCAACAGCCTAATTCTCAAGCCCTTCCAACCGGATCTTTGTGAAGCTTTTCAAGCTAAATCTTCAAGTTGTTCCTCAAGGATTTCTTGCCAACCTCATAGTCTCTCCTACTTTGGAAGATCAAATTCGTGAGGCTCAACTTCGGATACCATGGTGAAGAAGGTGAAACGTGGTATTGAAAAGGGCATTTCAAATACAAGTGCTATCGCTTGATGACAAAGACACTCTTTTCTTTGAGGATCGACAGGTTCCTAAAGGCGATCCGAGAAAAGTCATCATGAATGAGGCACACAATTCCTCCTATCCATTCATCCCGAAGTACGAAGATGTACCATGACCTCAAGCAAATATATTGGTGGACTCGAATGAAGCGAGAAATTGCTCAATTCGTGAATGAATGTGATGTCTGCAGAAGAGTGAAAGCGAAACACCAAAGACCAGCTGGTCTCCTCCAACCTCTTGCTATTCCGAATGGAAGTTTGATCATATCGAGATGGACTTCGTGATCTGGATTTCCTAAGTCCAAGCGTGGAAATGATGCTATCTTCGTTGTCATTGACAAGCTTACTAAAGTGGCTCATTTTCTTCCCACAAAGAATCTATCACAGCAGCTCACCGGCGAGCTTTACACCTCCGAATTGTCTCCTTGCACGGTATTCCACAATTGATCTCTTCGACCGTGGAAGCATTTTCACTTCTAAGTTCGGGATTCTTTTCGAAGGCCATGGGCACCAACATTCGTTCAAGACAGCTTTTCATCCTCAAACTAGTGGCCAAGTCGAGCGAAGTCAATCAAATCCTTGAAGATATGCTCGGGGCTTGTGTCATTTCTTTTGGCATGAAGTGGGAAGAGTGTCTCCCATATGCCGAAGTTCTCCTACAACAACAGCTTCCAAGCGAGTTCGCAAGGCCCCATTCGAAATTTATATGGCGTAAAGTGCCGTACTCTCTCAATTGGTCCGAGACAGTGAACGCCAACTTCTTGGCAACGACTTGATCACGTGTCAAGAAATGTGCAAAGTCATTCGTGAGAATCTTAAAGCCGCAATCGCGCTGTAAGGGCTATTATGATGACAAGCACCGTGATGTGGCTTTTGAAATCGGAGACCATGTCTACCTCCGCGTCTCCAATGAAAGGTACTCGCCGCTTCGTATCAAAGGGAAGCTTGCCCCTAGATACGTGGGTCCTTTCAAGATCATTGGCAAAAGAGGCGATCTCGCCTATCAACTTGAGCTTCCATCCAATTTTGCAAACGTGCACGATGTGTTTCACGTGTCACAGCTCCGCAAGTGCTTCAAGGTTCCTGAGCGCACTATCAACTTTGAAGAAATTGACCTCCAAGAAGATCTCTTATCATGAGCACCCGCTGCTATTCTTGAAGAAACCGAGCGCAAGACTCGCAACAAGTCAATCAAATTCCTAAAAGTGAAGTGGTCACACCATTCCGACCGAAGCCACCTGGGAGCGCGAGGATCACCTCCGTTCCGAATATCCGGAGTTCTTTCAGTCCTAGATCTCGGGACGAGATCCTCTTGTAGTGGTGGAGTGTTGTAACACCCCGGATGTATCTTTCCATATTTGTAACTCCAACTCTTGCCATTTTCGGATATGTGATATGATTTTTCCTCCGTGGTTGGGTTTTGTTTTCATTTTGCATTTTGTTCATGTCATGCATCTCATATCATGTCATCATGTGCATCTCATTTGCATACGTGTTCGCCTCATGATTCCGAGCATATTCCCGTTGTCTGCTTTTGCAATCCGCACTCCTATGTTCCCCGGCGTCCCCTCTTGTTGTTTTTCCGTGTGCGGGTGTTGAACATTCTCGAATGGACCGAGCCTTGTCAAGTGGCCCTGGTATAGCACCGTAGACCACCTGTCAAGTTTCGGTCATTTGGAGTTCGCTTGGTACTCCAACGGTTAACCGCACCTCAAGAAAGGCCTCTTTTGAGTTGCAGCCCAACACCCTCCAAAACAGCCCTATAACCCATCTAACTCCCTCCATGCCCTCGGTCGTTCGATCACGATCGTGTGGCGAAAACTACACCCCATTTGGACTCTCCTAGCTCCTCTATGCCTATAAATAGACCTCCCCGAAAATCCCTGCAAACCCTAGCCCTCTCTTCCTCCACATACGGACATCGTCCGCCCGGCGCCGGACACGTCCTGTCGCCGCCACCGCAGAACCAGACGCGACACGTGGCAGCCAGCGCCGCCACCCGCCGCCGGCCAGCGCGCCAGTTCATGGGGCCAGCGTCAGCCCTCCCACAAGGCGCAAGGCGCCGCGCCTCCCGCCATGCCACACATGCCGCCGCCCGCCACACAGCACGCTGGCCACACACACACTTGCTGCCCGCCACATGCTGCCACTGGCTGCCCGCCGCCTCGCACATTGCCGCCATGCATTGCCACACACCATTGCCGCTCTGCGGCCGGACTGTCTCCCGGGCCCGCCGCCGCCACGCCCGGCCCCGGCCGCGCCGCCGCCGACCGCCTCCGCCCGACTCCGCCAAGGCGATCACCAGCCGGCGACCTCGAAGATCCGGCGAGATCCGATCTCAGGAACTCCTAGGTTGACTTTTCCCTCTTCCCGAAATCCACTAAGTCATTATTCTGTGGTAAATTCGTGCAGTTTTCAACGCATCACATCTCCGCAACCGTGGCTCCGTTTTGGGCGTATAATATGTCAAAATGTTCGTCTCGAAGAGTACATCATTTCATTCCATTGCATCATTTGCATTTGAGCTCATCTTGGTGCCCGAAATGCTGTTGGAAGATAGCTTCAGATCGTTAGTTTCAGAATTTTATCAGTTCGAGCTATTTTGTCATTTTTGCCATGAATTATGTGTGCACCCTATGAATTTGAGTCCTACATGTGAGTTGAACATTGCCATGCCATCTTTCCAAGGGTATTTTCCATGTATTTTTGTGAGCTATGTGTTGACTAGAACAAGCATGCAAAGTAGGGATGATGTTGTTACTGATTTCAGGAACTTAGTGATTTCACTAAGTCTTGTCCTGATGTTAATTTTATGCCATATGTTCATGTTGTTTCAGAGAGATCTATGCCCTTTTTGAGCATGATCAGTAAGGGTGTTTTGAACATATGGTTGTGCTCTATCCATCCATGCCTTTGGTGGTATTTATGGAGTAGTCTAGCATGTCATTTTCGTGCTCTACTTTTGCTTGAAATTGTTTCCTGACAGACTGTTTGCATTAGATTCAATTTTCACGAGGTCGGTGTAGTTGATCCGTGTATGCTATGATGTTGTTCTTGCCATGTATAGCTCCTATGCCATGTCTTCTTTATGGGTGTATGCTTAGTTTATCATGAGGTGCTCTGTAGTGAGTGCATCGAGCTCACGAACATGCCATGTCGAATCTGTTTTTGCCATGTCCTGATATTTTACTAAGTCTGAAATCTGTTATAAAACTTGCAATGTTTACATGGGTGCCATCATTTCTTAGGGTCCTTTTTGGCTTATGGTCAGTAAGGGACTATTGAAATAGGCTTTGAGTAGAATCATGTCATGCCTTGCTTTGCTATTATAAGTTCCTGTAACATGTTGTTTGCTTGCTCTAAACATGCCTTCCTGATGTTAATTCCTGCCATGTTAGTATTTTCACTAAGTCTGTGAACCTGATATTTTGAGCACTTTCTCCATGCTTGTTTGAACATGTTATGATGTGATTTAGCCGTAGCTCAGTGCTCCTCTATTGTTAAGCATCTCCTGTAGTTTGTTGCCATGTGCTTTGTTTTTATGTTGGGGTGCTGTAGCATAGTTTCGTGTTGCGTGCTAAGTAGCATCGGGCTGTTAAACGCAGATTTGCGTCATTCTTGTTTTGCTTGTCATTTGCAAACCGTGCATCCGATTCCGGTGATCTTTATATCGATTTCAACCGAAATCATCTCATCTTTCCAGTGGCATACTTGGTTTGCCAAGTTGATGCCCGGTTCATCATTTTCCTTCCGGAGCATACATATGCATAGCATGTCACATCTCGCATCGCATGTCATGTTTTGCATCATATTGCTTGCGCATTGTTCCTTGTTTGATTGTGGTTCCGTTGCTTGTGTTCTTGCTTTGGGTAGAGCCGGGAGACGAGTACGTGAACGAGGAGCCTGTTGAGAACGCCTACGAGGATCCAGCCTTCGACAACTCTGAGAACCTTACAGGCAAGATGACCATACCTTCGAAATCACTTCTATCTTTGCTTGCTAGATGCTCGCTCTTTTGCTATGCCTATGCTGCGATACCTACCACTTGCTATATCATGCCACCCATATTGCCATGTCAACCTCTAACCACCCATGTCCTAGCAAACCGTTGATTGGCTATGTTACCGCTTTGCTCAGCCCCTCTTATAGCGTTGTTAGTTGCAGGTGAAGATGAAGTTTGTTCCTTGTTGGAACACGGACTTATTTTGGGATATCACAATATCTATTGTTTTAATTAATGCACCTATATACTTGGTAAAGGGTGGAAGGCTCGGCCTTATGCCCGTGTTTTGTTCCACTCTTGCCACCCTAGTTTCCGCCATACCGGTGTTATGTTCCTTGATTTTATGCTCCTTACGGTCGGGGGTGATTTATGGGACCCCTAGACAGTTCGCTTTGAATAAAACTCCTCCAGAAGGCCCAACCTTGGTTTTACCATTTGCCACCTACACCCTTTTTCCCTTGGGTTTTCGCGAGCCCGAGGGTCATCTTTATTTTAGCCCCCCCGGGCCAGTGCTCGTCGTGAGTGTTGGTCCAACCTGAGCGATGTCCGGCGCCCCCTGGGCAACCAGGTCTATGCCAACCCGTCGTCCTTGCTCATCCGGTGTGCCACGAGAACGAGATATGTGCAGCTCCTATCGGGATTTGTCGGCACATCGGGCGGCTTTGCTGGTTTAGTTTTACCATTGTCGAAATGTCTTGATGTACCGGGATACCGAGTCTGATCGGTGGGTCTTGGGTGAAGGTTTATTCCTTCGCTGACCGTGAGAGCTTGTTATGGGCTGTTGGGACACCCTGCAGGTATTATCTTTCAAAGCCGTGCCCATGTTTATGAGGCAGATGGGAATTTGTTAATGTCCGGTTGTAGAAACTCAAAGTTGACCTTAATTAAAATACATCAACCGTGTATGTAATCGTGATGGTCTCTTCTCGGCGGAGTCCGGGAAGTGAACACGGTGTTGGAGTTATGCTTGACGTAAGTAGTCAGGATCACTTCTTGATCGCTAATAGCTTCACGACCGCGCCTTGCTTCTCTTCTCGCTCTCTTTTGCGATGTAGCCACCATATATGCTAGTAAACTTGCAGCAGCTCCTCCTTTTGACACCAGCCTTCCCTTGCTTAAATAGTTTTGATCTCGGGTGTGAGATTGCTGAGTCCCTGTGGCTCACAGATTCTACCAAAACAGATGCAGGTACCGGTGATGCCAGCGCTGATGGCACAACTGAACTGAAGTGGGAATATGATGAGGCACTTGGTCGATACTATGTTTCCTTTCCGGACGACTAGTAGTGGAGCCCAGTTGGGGCGATCGGGGATTTGTGTCGCATGTGGGGTTCTTCTTTTATTTTGGTTCCGTAGTCGGACCTTGATTGTATCTGGATGATGTACTGCTTTATTCATGTAATTGTGTGAAGTGGCGACTGTAAGCCAACTATGTATCTTTCCCCTTATGTATTGCATGGATTGTGCGAAGATTACCTCACTTGCGACATTGCTTTCAATGCGGTTATGTCTCTAAGTCGTGCTTCGACACGTGGGAGCTATAGCCGCATCGAGGGCGTTACACCCACACCCTAGCCACGAGGGTGGGGGCGCGCCCTACCCCATGGGCGCGCCCCCTACCTCATGGGCCCCCTGGACCTCCACCGACCTCAACTCCAACTCCATATATTCACGTTCGAGGAGAAAAAATTAGAGAGAAGGATTCATCGCGTTTTACGATATGGAACTGCAGCCAAGCCCTGTTCTTCCTCGGGAGGGCTGATATGGAGTCCGTTCGGGGCTCCGGAGTGGGGAATCCGTCGCCATCATCATCATCAACCATCCTCCATCACCAATTTCATGATGCTTGTGTGTGAGTAATCCCATCATAGGCATGTTGGACGGTGATGGGTTGGATGAGATTTATAATGTCATCGAGTTAGTTTTCTTAGGGTTTGATCCCTAGTATCCATTATGTTCTAAGATTGATGTTGCTATGACTTTGCCATGTTTAATGCTTGTCACTAGGGCCAGAGTGCCATGATTTCATATCTGAACCTATTATGTTTTCACAAATATATGAGTGTTCTTGATCCTATCTTGCAAGTTATAGTCACCTACTATGTGTCATGATACAGCAAACCCCGAAGTGACAATAGTCGGGACACTTCCCGGTGAAGACCGTAGTTTGAGGAGTTCATGTATTCACTAGGTGCTAATGCTTTGGTCTGGTACTCTATTAAAAGGAGGCCTTAATATCCCTTAGTTTCCATTAGGACTCCGCTACCATGGGAGGGTAGGACAAAAGATGTAATGCAAATTCTTTTCCATAAGCACCTATGACTATATTCGGAATACATGCCTACATTATATTGATGAACTGGAGATAGTTCTGTGTCACCCTACGTTATAACTGTTGCATGATGAATGCTATCTGACATAATTATCCATCATTGATCCATTGCCTATGAGCTCATTTCATATTGATCTTTGCTAAGTTACTTGTCCTTTGCCACTGTTACGATTGCTACAAAACTGCTACTATTACTTTTGCCACCGTTATCGTTTCTTCCATACTACTTTGCTGCTAAATACTTTGCTGCAGATATTAAGTATTTCAGGTGTGGTTGAATTGACAACTCATTTGCTAACACTTGAGAATATTCTTTGGCTCCCCTTGTGTCGAATCAATAAATTTGGGTTGAATACTCTACCCTCGAAAAATATTGCGATTCCCTATACTTGTGGGTCATCAAGACCTTTTTCTGGCGCCGTTGCCGGGGAGCATAGCTCTATTCTCTGAATGCTTGGGATTTATATCTATTGATCACTATGAGGAATCTGAAAGACAACAAAACCAAGATCTATCCCTCAACTACGAGGGGAGGTAAGGAACTGTCGTCCAGCTCTGCACTTGATTCACCTTCTGTTTTTAGTAAACTTGCGACACCTACACCTGCTATTGATTCTGATATGTTGCATGTTATTGATGATGCCACTTCTCCTATGCATGATGCTTATGATGATACTACTTCTCTGCTTGATAATAATGTGCCACTAGGTGAATTTCTTGATGCACAACTTGCTAGGATTAGAGAGAATGAAATTACTAAAAACTGATGATATTAATGAAAGTGATGATGAAGATTCTCCCCCTAGATATGAATTGCATGTTGTACCTGAGGGTTATGTTATGGATGAAGAAACTGCTAGAGACTTCTTTTCTTGCAAGGATAGACATGATCTTAAGAAACTATTAGCTAGGCTGAAAGATAAGTCTTTGAATGCTAGAATGAAATATGATCCTGCTTTTGCTACTTCACCTATATGTGTTACTGATAAGGATTATGAACTATCTGTCGATCCTAAGTTAATTACTTTGGTTGAATCAAATCCTTTCTATGGCTATGAATCTGAAACTGTTGTGGCACATCTTACTAGATTAAGTGATATAGCCACCCTATTTACTCATGTGGAAAAAATTCGCTATTACTATATTCTTAAATTGTTTCCTTTCTCATTAAAGGGTGATGCTAAAATATGGTTTAATTCTCTTGCTCCTAGTTGTGTGCGTAGTCCCCAGGATATGATTTACTACTTCTCTACAAAATATTTTCCCGCTCATAAGAAACAAGCTGCCTTGCGAGAAATATTTAATTTTGTACAAATTGAAGAAGAGAGTCTCCCACAAGCTTGGGGGAGGCTTCTCCCATTACTGAATGCTTCGCCTGATCATCCTCTCAAGAAAAATGAAATACTTGATATCTTTTATAATGGACTAACCGATTCTTCTAGAGACCACCTGGATAGTTGTGTTGGTTGTGTTTTCAGGGAAAGAACTGTTGGGCAAGCTGAATTTCTATTGAATAATATATTGAGTAATGAGAATGACTGGACACTTCCTGAACCAACTCCTAAGCCATCTCCTAAGAAAAGGGGTATTCTATTTCTCAGTCCTGAAGATATGCAAGAGGCAAAGAAACCTATGAAAGAAAAAGGTATTAAAGCTGAAGATGTTAAGAATTTACCGCCTATTGAAGAGATACATGTTCTTGATAACCCGACGCATGTAGTGAAGGTAATTCTATCTATAGATTTGATGAAGGTGATATCCCTCATAATAAGTCTGCTAGTCAATGCTTGGATGAGTTTGACAACTTTATTGTTAAACAAGAAAACTTCAATGCTTATGTTGGTAGACATTTGAAACGTAATGCTTATATGGTTGAACACTTAAGTGATTATATGTCTAGAGTTAAAAGTGATCTTAAACTTATTAGTAAACATGCTTCCATGGTTATAACTCAAGTAGAACAAGTACTTAAGGCACAAGATGATTTGCTCAATGAGTTGAATAATAAGAACAATGATAATTATGTTAGAGTTATGACTAGATGTGGTAAAATGACCCAGGAACCTTTGTATCCTGAGGGCCATCCTAAGAGAGTTGAGCAAGATTCTCACAGAATTAATACTGATACACCTAGTCCTTCTAACAAAAAGAAAAAGAAGAATGATAGGACTTTGCATGCTTCTAGTGAACCTGTTATTAACACACCTGATAATCCCAATGATATTTCTAATTCTGATGCTGAAACACAACCTGGTGATGAACATGAACCTAGTGATAATGTTAATGATGATGTTCATGTTTATGCTCAACCTAGTAATAATAATGATGTAGAGATTGAACTTGTTGTTGATCTTGATAAACCACAGTCAAAGACTTTGTTGCTAGGAAGCACAGTAAAGAAAGAGAACCATGGGTTCAGAAACCCATGCCTTTTCCTCCTAAGCCATCAGAAAAAAGATGATGAGGATTTTGAGCGATTTGCTGAAATCATTAGACCTATCTTTTTGCGTATGCGTTTGACTGATATGCTTAAAATGCATCCTTGTGCTAACTATATTAAAGATATTGTTACTAATAAAAGAAAGATACCAGAAGCTTAAATTTCCACCATGCTTGCTAATTATACTTTCAAGGGTGAAATACCAAAGAAACTTGGAGCTCCAGGAGTACCAACTATACCATGCTCCATTAAAAGAAACTATTTTAAAACTGCTTTATTTGACCTTGGAGCCGGTGTTAATGTTATGCCTTTCTCTTTATATCGTAGACTTGATTTGAATAAGTTGACACCTACTGAAATCTCTTTGCAAATGGCTGATAAATCAACTGCTATACCCATCGGTATTTGTGAGGTTGTGCCTGTTGTGGTTGCAAACGTTACTATTTTAACGGACTTTGTTATTCTTGATATTCCTGAGGACGATAGTATGTCGATCATCCTTGGTAGACCCTTTTTGAATACTACAGGGGCTGTTATTGACTGCAACAAAGCCAATGTCACTTTTCATGTTAATGGTAATGAGCATACGATACACTTTCCGAAGAAACACCCTCAAGTTCATAGTACCAATTCTATTGAAAAAATCTCAACTTTTACTATTGGAGGTTTTGAATTCCCTCTTCCTACTGTCAAAAAGAAATATGATATTCTTATTGTTGGGGACATGTATCCCCGTTGAGGTAACTTAGTGTTATTCGAAAATTCTTCGATTTCATGTTATTCGAAAGAGGTTTGTTAACAAGACTTGATCAACCTTGTTAGTGGATTCCTTTTGATGAGCATGAGATGGATGAAGTTAGAAACCCCAACCTTCTGTACCCTCCTTTTACTTTCTGTTATTTAGTTTAAATAAAGAAAAAAAATAGTATTTTATGTCTATTTTCTGAATTATCCTTGCAATAAATAATACCACGAAAATAAAAATCCTTCAAATGCCCTGAAACTTTAGTATGATTTTTATAGAATATTTGAGAATTTTTGGCACTTAGAACACACTAGGCGTGGCACACCAGCTAGCGACGTGGGTGGAGGGTGCGACCTACCCCCTGGGCGTGCCCCCTTGCCTCGTGGGCCCCACGTGGCCCCCCTCCACTTATTCCAGCACCCACACATTTCATCTTCCTCCAGAAAAAATCATCTCGGAGCTCAAACTCGTGTTCTTTCTCATTTTGCTGCCATTTTCGATCTCCTTGCTCAAAGCTCCATTCACAAAACTGCTTTGGGGGATTGTTCTTAGGTATGTGACTCCTCCAATGGTACAATTAGTTTTTATTATTCTAGTGCTTTATTTATTGCATATTTTTGCTGCTGAGGTGACCTTGTTCTTGAGCTTGCATGTCAAATTTATATGGTCCAAGGTAGTTTTAATGCATGATATAGTCTCTAGGCACTTGTGGGAGTAGTTGCTATCAATCTTGTTGAGTTTGGTTCACTTTTATTTTGAGTCACTAAAAATTTCAGAAAATTTTCAGAGGAAGAAAAATGTTTAGGAAAATGTACCAAGGTGGTTCTTTGAGGAAGCAAGCACCGAGACTGACGATATGTAAGCCGGACCTCGAACCACGAAGAGAACCTCAAGTGCGGCCTTGTGAATGGCCGTCAAATGAATTTATGGTCCAAGAAGGCTTCAAGGATGAATTTGATGCGTATGTGCGTAATGCTGATCTTGAGGACTTTGTATCAGATAAGTGTTGCCAATACATTTACCTCACTGATTCCTTTGTGCGAAGGTTTAATTTTTCATCTAAGCACACCCACACTGTTATATTTGACCTCTATGATAAATCATATACCATGGTCCTTGAAGATTTTAATACTGCTTGCAAAATCCCACAGTGGGGCATCTTTGGTGAACCTCACAAATTTGAATATAATAATTTCCTTGCTAGCATCACTGTGGGAGAAACTCGGAATATCACACAATCTACCATTGGGAGCATTCACTTTCCTGCCATACATTACGTTGCTCCCTTTACAGGTAGATGCATTAACGGTAAGCACGAGCATAGCCACATTTGCGTCCCAGATCTTAGTGTCCTCAAGAGTGCGGTATTAGGTGATAAGCGATATAACTTGGGGGGGGGGCATTGTTGCACGGAGGTTACATCTTAATGCTAAAGATGGAGATTTATTTGGTGGGATTTATGTGACTCGTTTAGCTGATTATCTTGGTGTATCCATAAGAGAAAATGATATTGAGTTGCCACCTGCTTTTCTAGATTATAATGCTATGGTTTGTTACCAGTTTCTTGAGAGGAATGATCAGTCCCTCTAGTACCGACTAATCTTTGACAAACGGTGTGCTGTCATTATTACCTAGCCTGCTCCTTCCTTCTTTAACCTTCAGGCAAATGAGAGATATGTTATAACCAAAGAGGAGGCAAACTAATATGAGAGATCAGCAGAGGTCACTCGTCTCTAGGAAGTAGCCCGTCAAACGGCAGCTGCCACAGCATAGTACAACCCCAACTACGATGTCGGATATCATCCGGCCCAGTGGTGGCCTTAGACCAACTTAGGCCAAAAGCCTAAGCTTGGGGAGTATGTATTTCTCACCGACATTACATTTGTGTTCACACACTCATTCTAGTTGTTGGTGTTCATACTTTTTCATTGTATTATCCATGCTAGTTTATTTCTTTTCTTGCTTTCTTCTTGTGTGTTTGAAAAACTTTGAGAAAAACAAAAAAATAGTTATAGCTTTTTGCTAGTTTATTTTCCATGCTTGTAGTAGTAGTGTTAAAATAAAACCCAAAAAGATTTCCCGTTCTTCTTTTGCTTGTTGGGAACTTTCCCGTGTAAATAGTTTTTTCTAGTTCTTTGAATTTCTTTTCTTTCCTTTGGGGGTCGAGAGGAGAAGACCACGATGAAAATGATGAGTGGCTCTCATATGCATTATTGTTGATCTAATAAAGAGCCCATATTACCTTGTCTTCTTCTTTGAATTAAATGTTTGCAGATTCCAGCTTAGTCCAATGCACGCACTATTATTATTATCCACACTGTTCGGTCATGCAAGTGAAAGGCAATAATGACGATATATGATGAAATGATTGAGATGAGGAAAAGCTAGTATGAACTCGACCTATCTTGTGTTTGTAAATATGGTTCATCGTTCCTGATTCAGCCTATTATGAATGAAACATGTTTGCAATGACCATTAGAGATTATAGTTTCTCATGCCATGCTTAATTAGCTAGGAGATTATAATGGTTTACCTTGTGTGCCATGCTATTAAAATGGTTGTGATGTAGTATGATAGGATCGTATCCTCCTTTGAATGATTCGAGTGGCTTGACTTGGCACATGTTCACGCATGTAGTTGAAACAAAATCAACATAGCCTTCACGATATTTATGTTCATGGTGATTTATATCCTACTCATGATTGCACTCATTATTGGTTAATCTTAATGCATGTTTATGACTGTGTCGCTCTCTAGTTGGTTGCTTCCCAGTCTCTTTCTAGCCTTCACTCGTACTAAGCAGGAATACTACTTGTGCATCCACTTCCATAAACCTCAAAGTTGTCCCATACCTACCTATATCCGGTATTTACCTGCCATTCCAAGTAAATCTACATGTGCCAAATTCTAAACCTTCAAATGAAATTCTATTTTGTATGCTCGAATCGCTCATGTAGCAACTGGGGCGGTCTATATCTTCCATGCTAGGCGGGTAATTCTCACGATGAGTGGACTGCGCTCATCATTCACGAGAAAATGGTCGGTAATCGGATGCCCAGTCCCATGCTCAGATCAGATCAAAATAATTGCAAACAAAACTACCCCAGGATTATTGTTAGTTGGACGGTACCCATTGTTTCGGACCAGCCGTGGAATGTGCTTGTTGGTGGTGGGGGAGTATAAACTTTACCATTATGTTTGGGAACCGCCCATAATGTATGTAGCATGGAAGATATCGAGATCTCTTGGTTGTTATGTTGATAATGAAAGTATGCCGCCTAAAATATTATTTATCTTTGTTTCAAAACTCGAGCTCTAGCACCACTGCAACTCCCTGCTTCCCTCTGTGAAGGGCCTATCTATTTACTTTTATGTTGAGTCATCATCCTCTTATAAAAAGCACCAGTTAGAGAGCACCACTGTTATTTGTATGCATTGTTATTAATTGATATTGAGTATTACTGTGACTAGATCTCTTTTACCATGAATTACAATGTCTAGTCAGTCCTTTATCTTCAGAGGTGCTCTGCATTTATATTTTCTGGTCTCAGAAAGGGCTAGCGAGATACCATCTTGTTATATCATATCATGATTGTTTTGAGAAAGTGTTGTCACCCGAGATTTACTATTATTACTCGCTAGTTGATTATGCCATTGATATGAGTAAACATGAGACCTAAATGTTATTTTGAATACGGTTAGTTCATCATCTTTGCTAAAAACTTGAATGCTAACTTTACATATTTGCAACAACAAGATCAAACAGAGTTTGTCAAAGTTCTTATTTATCACTTTCAGTTTGTCAACTGAATTGCTTGAGGACAAGCAATGGGTTAAGCTTGGGGGAGTTGATACGTCTCCAACATATCTACTTTTCCAAACTCTTTTGCCCATGTTTTGGACTCTAATTTGCATGATTTGGATGGAACTAACACAGACTGACGATGTTTCCAGCAGAATTGCCATGGTGTTGTTTTTGTGCAGAAATAAAAGTTCTTGGAATGACCGGAAACTTCACAGAGACACTTTTTGGAATTAATAAAAAATATTGGAGAAAGAATCAGCTGAAGGGAGCCCACACCCTAGCAACGAGGGTCGGGGGCGCGCCCTACCCCCTGGGCTCTCCCCCCTGCCCCGTGGGCCCCCTGTACCTCCAACGACCTCAACTCTAGCTCCATATATTCATGTTCAGGGAGAAAAAACTAGAGAGAAGGATTCATCGTGTTTTACGATACTGAGCCACCGCCAAGCCCTGTTCTTCCTCGGGAGGGCTGATCTTGAGTCCGTTCGGGGCTCCAGAGAGGGGAATTCATCGCCATCATCATCATCAACCATCCTCCTTCACCAATTTCATGATGCTCACTGTCGTGCGTGCGTAATCCCATCGTAGGCACACTGGACGGTGATGGGTTGGATGAGATTTATCATGTAATCGAGTTAGTTTTCTTAGGGTTTGATCCCTAGTATCCATTATGTTCTAAGATTGTTGTTGCTATGACTTTGCCATGTTTAATGCTTGTCACTAGGGCCAGAGTGCCATGATTTCAGATCTGAATCTATTATGTTTTCATGAATATATGAGTGTTCTTGATCCTATCTTGCAAGTTATAGTCACCTACTACGTGTCATGATACCGCAAACCCCGGAGTGACAATAGTCGGGACACTTCCCGGTGATGACCGTAGTTTGAGGAGTTCATATATTCACTAAGTGCTAATGCTTTGGTCCGGTACTCTATTAAAAGGTGGCCTTAATATCCCTTAGTTTCCATTAGGACCCCGCTGCCACGGGAGGGTAGGACAAAAGATGTCATGCAAGTTATTTTCCATAAGCATGTATGACTATATTCAGAATACATGCCTACATTATGTTGATGAACTGGAGCTAGCTCTGTGTCACCCTATGTTATAACTGTTGCATGATGAATGATGTCCGACATAAATATCCATCATTGATCCATTGCCTACGAGCTCGTTTCATATTGATCTTTGCTAAGTTACTTCTCCGTTGCCACTATTACGATTGATACAAAATTGCTACTATTACTTTTGCCACTGTTACTGTTACTTCCATACTACTTTGCTACTAAATACTTTGCTACAGATATTAAGTCTTTCAGGTGTGGTTGAATTGACAACTCAACTGCTAAAACATGAGAATATTCTTTGGTTCCCCTTGTGTCGAATCGATAAATTTGGGTTGAATACTCTACCATCAAAAACTATTGCGATCCCCTATACTTGTGGGTTATCAATGCCCCTCAAAAAGAATCCATTAATAAGGTTGATCAAGTCTTATTAACAAACTATTTTCGAGTAACATGAAACCAAAGAATTTTCATATAACACTAGTGTCAGTGGGAAACGACACCTATGGGATCACAAGGATCCCTACTACGGTTGCGGGGCGCGGGGTTGTGAGGAGAGCAGGATTAGCAATTGGCATAAGGATCGTTTACCCAGGTTCGGGCCGCGAGGATGCGTAAAACCCTAGTCCTGCTTGGTGGATGTATTGAGTGTTCTTGAGCTCTCGAACTAGCTACGGATGCTGCGTGGTTTGAAAGAGCTGAATCCTTTTCCTGTACGCCATGGGCCTCCTTTTATAGGCGGAAGGGGCTGCCACAGTGACACACAGGAGGTGGAAAGAGCCTACAGTGCTGCGAGCTTATCGCTCGTTATTACAAGACAAGACGCATTTAATGCGTGGCTTAGGTGTCCCTTCACTTTATCAGGGACGGGAGCAAGACCCGTCCCGTCCGTCGCCGCTCCTCCTTGCTTCGACACGCGCCCTGGCCAACGATGCATGCGGTGCCATGTAGGCAGGCAAGCAGCTGAGGTGGCGCGGTGGTGGAGCCTCCACGAAGATCTGCATGCCGCCACGCGGGTGTGTGTTGAGTTGGCCTGGAAGCTGCATGTTGCCACACAGGTGGCTGCCCAGCTGGTTGGGTTGGCAGCTGCATGCGAACGGCGGCGGGGAGTTGGTTGGTGCGGGCCTGGCAGTGGCCCTACTGTCGCCTCTGGCAAGGGTTTTGTCGGGTGGCCCGGCAAGGGTCTCGCCAGGTCGCCCGGGAAGGGTCCTTCTGTGGCGCGCTGGCGTCCCCGGGAAGGATCTTGCCGGGGGTCTTGTGGGTTTCTTCGGTAAGGATCTTGACAGGGAGTGTTGCCTTCCAATCCTCATCTGATCTTGAGTATTCTTTGTCTTCACAAAGATCTGCATCCCACCATGGAGGTGCCTCCCGAGCCCTGACCCAACGTGGTTGTCGACATTGGAAACCGTGGGTTCAAGGGTGGCTTACTCCGCTGGTGTGGGCGAGCTGCCCCGGCAAGGATCTTGCCGGGGAAACCTGCTTCGTCCATCTGCACTTTGTGGCCTTGGTCTTTGGTGTCGCCTTGTTTGTCTCGAGCCTTCGGCTTCTCTCTGGCTCCCCTCCTTTGCCCTGCTATGTGTGGCCATGGTGCATGGCTCTGACTGCCCGTGCACAAGTAAAGGGGTCAAAAGGAGAGCCCCTACTTTTGTACACCGACAGGAGCCCCCGGGCCTAGGCCATACATAAGCGCGACACGTTGTTGGGCCAGGCCTAGAACGGTACGCGGGCAGGCGGGGCGGATTTTACCGTGGTAAATGCTCCGTCCACTACGCTTCCCCATGACCCGCGTTGAACGCGCGACGTGGGGGTCACGTGCGAGTGCGTGACGGAAGCATGCTGGCGTCATCTTGTGGTGGAAAGTAAAGAGGCGGATTGCGTGTCTCTTCGAGACCGCAGGGCCACTGCTCATTTACTGCCTTCACTTGGGAACCGTCGCTCCACGCGTCCCACTTCTCCCATCCCTCGTGCCATGTTCGTTGCATGCACAATGCAGAGCGAATGACAGGCGCGCGCGATGCGGGAAGTCGCGCGCGCGTGGGTCGATTCCCACGCGCCTTCAATGGAGCGGGGAGGGCGGTCGACGGCCCTGCTTTCTATCACTTCAACGGGCCGGATTGGATGAGAGGGGGTGGCCGAGCCTCGCCCCCGCCCATTTATAAAGAGGGGAGCGGGAGGAACGGCGCCTCTCAATCCTTCATCATCTGCCTCTCCCCGTTCCTGCTTCCTCCTTTCTTCTGTCATGGCGAGGGGGCGTGGCGACGCTTCATCGGTGGCGGCGAGGGTCTCGGCTGGACAATGCATCGCTCCTCCTCAAGAGCTCGTAGCAGCGGAGCCGGCCATTAGAGGGAGGGGGAGGGGGCGAGGTCGAGGCCGTCGTGGTGCTCGAGGGAGAGGAGGAATGGGCGGCAAATCAGCCTCGCCTCCGCCAGCGCCCCCTCCTCCGGTGGAGGGACACGTGGGGGACAACCCTTGCAAACTCTTCATCAGGCTGCGCCAGTCGCCGCGCCGTCGTCTTCGCCTCCCGACTCCATTTGCGCGGGAGATGGAGCTGGATCGGCGCAGACGTTGCGGCTGAATATGAGGGGTTGTGGGAACAGTGGCACATGGGCCGATGATACGTCTCCAACGTATCTATATTTTTTGATTGTTCCATGCTATTATATTACCCGTTTTGGATGTTGATGGGCTATATTATAAACTTTTATATTACTTTTGGTACTAACATATTAACCGGAGGCCCAGCCCATATTGTTGTTTTATTGAGTGTTTCAGTATTTCGAAGAAAAACGATATCAAACGGAGTCCAAACGGAATGAAACCTTCGGGAGCGTTATTTTTGGAACGAACATGATCCGGGAGACTTGGAGTACAAGCCAGGGAACCCTATCTCGTGGGCCCCTCGAGGCTCCCCCGACCGACTTCTTTCGCCTATATATTCCCATATACCCTAAAACCATCGGAGACGAAGATAGATCGGGAGTTCCGCCGCCGCAAGCCTTTGTATCCACCAAAAATCTCTTGGGAGCCCGTTCCGGCACCCTGCCGGAGGGGGAATCCCTCACCGGTGGCCATCTTCATCATCCTGGCGCTCTCCATGACGAGGAGGGAGTAGTTCACCCTCAGGGCTGAGGGTATGTACCAGTAGCTATTTGTTTGATCTCTCTCTCTCTCTCGTGTTCTCTCTATGGCACGATCTTGATGTATCGCGAGCTTTGCTATTATAGTTGGATCTTATGATGTTTCTCCCCCTCAACTCTCTTGTAATGGATTGAGTTTTCCCTTTGAAGTTATCTTATCGGATTGAGTCTTTAAGGACTTGAGAACACTTGATGTATGTCTTGTCGTGCTTATCTATGGTGACAATGGGATATTCACGTGATCCACTTGATGTATGTTTTGGTGATCAACTTGCGGGTTCCGCCCATGAACCTATGCATAGGGGTTGGCACACATTTTCATCTTGACTCTCCGGTAGTAACTTTGGGGCACTCTTTGAAGTACTTTGTGTTGGTTGAATAGATGAATCTGAGATTGTGTGATGCATATCGTATAATCATGCCCATGTATACTTGAGGTGACAATGGAGTATCTAGGTGACATTAGGGTTTTGGTTGATTTGTGTCTTAAGGTGTTATTCTAGTACGAACTCTTGAATAGATTGATCCGAAAGAATAACATTGAGGTGGTTTTGTACCCTACCATAATCTCTTCGTTTGTTCTCCGCTATTAGTGGCTTTGGAGTGACTCTTCGTTGGATGTTGATGGATTGTTATATGATCTATCTATGTTATTATTGTTGAGAGAACTTGCACTAGTGAAAGTATGAACTCTATGCCTTCTTTCCTAGCATTGTAATACTGTTTGTGATCACTTTTATCATTAGTTACCTTGCTGTTTTTATAATTTCAGATTACAAAAACCTTTATCTACCATCCATATTGCACTTGTATCACCATCTCTTCGCCGAACTAGTGCACCCATACAATTTACCATTGTATTGGGTGTGTTGGGGACACAAGAGACTCTTTGTTATTTGGTTGCAGGGTTGCTTGAGAGAGACCATCTTCATCCTATGCCTCCCGCAGATTGATAAACCTTAGGTCATCCACTTGAGGGAAATTTGCTACTGTCCTACAAACCTATGCACTTGCAGGCCCAACAACGTCTACAAGAAGAAGGTTGTGTAGTAGACATCACTCGACGTCGAGTTCCCCGCCCCTCACTTCATGTATCTTTGCCGAGGGTGGAAAACTTTCGCCCGCATTCACAGCTTGACGGAGGGGCTCACTCTCCATTTCAAACTAATGGAGAGTGGCCTCCTCTCTGTCAAGATCCTCGGGCACTTTGGGACTCGCGTAAGGTGCTGCGTGGAGAGCTCTTCTGACGATGAAGATTCCTCCTCGAGTGAGAGTGGCGAGGAAGACAATGGCAGCGATGAAGAGGGTATCGGGTGGCAGGATGACGGGTCCGACTAGGCGTCGGGCGCCGCTCTGGGCGGCACCGGCGACCCCATCATCCCTGTCGCCGGCTCCTTGAACTTCTCGGGGTCGTCTCCTTGGGCGGCTGGCGTTGGGAGGCTGCGGAAGAGGAAGAGGGCAGGTGGCAAGGCCATCAAGTCGGAGTACGCCACGCCCACTCTAATTCCATCCAATGTATACCACACTTTGGTAGAAGTTAAGCGCTTAAGCAGCTCCAGAAGCTGCAGAGAGGTGAAAGCTGGAAAGCCAATAGCCAGAATTCTTTTGGCAATAGTGGAATAGCCACTATCTTGGTGCAAGCTCGGTGTCGAGCAACACTACCTAGTAACCATACCATACCATACATCTACTAAACAGAGGATGACATAGCCAATAAAGGATTGGTAATTCCTGTCGGAAGAAGAATCAGAGGAATCGAAGCAATCATAAAAGCAGGAAATTGCAATGCCTTCTCCACCCGTGTTGATAAAACAATTGTATTTAGCGCCTCAAGCCTCCTTCCTCGGGTAGGTCCCACAGATGACCCAACCCATCTCCCGAAGGCAGGCAGGTTCGGAAATAGCTTGCACTGAGCGAGAACCCCAGGTCCATATCTAAAAAAAATATGTAGTTTTTGTAAGCGAGCTGAGGAATAAAAGTAAGAAAGATCCGCAAGAGAAGAAAGG